>MU389732.1:0-600000 GCA_022578765.1 Xylaria sp. FL0933 | reverse complement strand
GATAAGCCAGACCGTAGAACCATTCTCGACGGCTACTTGGAACTCTGGTGGCGCCACGAGCTTATACCGCCCAAGCTGACCTCGCGACCTGACCTTCTAGCAGCTCAGAGCGGTTGGATGCCCAGCAGCTTTGCCGATGACCAGAGATCTAAATTTCGTCAATTGTATACCAACCATTTATCAGATCAGCTCCGACAACAGCGCTCTGCTCGCATCGACAAAGCTGAAGCATTCCGCTGGTTCATTCCACAAGCGCATGGGGAATTGAGTGTGCTCTTGGGTCACGTTTCAGACCAAAAGCCGTACCGTATCCAATATGGTGAGAGTATTTCCTTCTCGGACACCGGCCAGCCTATTCGCGAGGGGGATGATGGCGAAGTCACAACTGGCGGTTGGCTTCTCGACGTCGGAGGCATTCCGGTGTCCATGGCATGGGCACCCACACAAGGGCGGGTTAGCCAGCTCTTAGCGATTGCAGTTATTCCATTCTCCGATCAAGCCTACTACCAGGATCTACGAGACGCGCCAAAAGAGTCGGAACAGAAAGGAGGTACCATTCAAATTCTAAGGTTTGAAATAGCTCAAGATGACCAAGGCATTTGTCGGCCCTCACGACGCGCCCCGCGGCTAGCCCAAGCAGTATGCTTCTCTTGGGGTCGAGTGTCGAGAATACAATGGTGTTCTATACCACTCGCAGCTACAGATCCCACTCGTCTGCTAGGCGTGCTATGCGGTGATGGCAGACTTAGAATAGTAGGCATCCAGAACGTTTCGGAGCAAGACAGCAATGAGATTTTTGGTAAGTCGCTTTCGTGCCACGACTGTTCAGATATTGCTTACACGGTCCAGAGGAAATTGAAGAGCCTATGATTACACTCGAAGCACCCAAGGAGCATTCGATTGAAATCACTTGCTTCACATGGATCAATATGAATCGTGTGGCTACTGGTCTCTCCGACGGGTCTGTAATCACGTGGTCTCTTTCACCCCTTCGAATGCTCCAGCGCCATCCGGTCCATTCCACTGCGATTATAGACATCGTCTCGGGCTATCCTTCCGACCCCTTTCTCGTCTCAACGATACCCATTGGTGGTGTCTTAACCGTAACAGACCTGAGCCGTCCGAGCGCAGAAACGACATATCACCCAAATATGATGGTGTCTCTTCAACCAAACCTCCTCACGTGGAGCTCTCACCTTAGAGGCTATGCTTCAATGTGGCCATCAGCCTTTGCTGGAAACCCGAATCTAACCTTCTTACCTACTCGAGGATTCCCTGTTTGCCGTCATTTGATCACAGTTAACGGGCAGCCCACCTGCATATCTATAGGTGCCTGTCATCCATACATGTTGGCCGGGACCACAGATGGTAGTATATGGATAGTCAACATCCTACGTAAGCTCTCCAGTCACAGAGAGAAGACTCTCAAAATGAAATTATTCCAACATGAATTTTGCGCTCCACCACCCCCGAACGTCTGGAGAAATGAAGAGGAAGCAAACCCTCGCGGAGCGTGTCGAATCCTACATGGATTTTTACCCGAGCCTAACTCGCACCCAACTGGTGCGAAGATGGCTGAGACACAAAGACTGAATCGCGAGCAAAAAACGAAAGGAGGCCAAGGCAAGGGAAAGAATAAGGGTAAAGCGAAAGGCAAGCAATCGAAATCTGGCTCGAAGACCGAGGGGCAACCGGAAGGTGAGGTCGACGATGAAGCAGCGATGACCTCAGGGCCGGGTCCGATCGTTCTATATGAACCGCAGACTCGCATCACAGCTGTGGCCTGGAACCCGAATGCCGAGTTTAGTTGGTGGGCGGCAGCGGCTATGGCATCCGGGCTGCTAAGAGTCATGGACGTTGGGGCTGAACCGCAGGTGAAGAGAAAATATAATCAGGTGTCCAAGCCAAAAGACGAAGAAGAGGGAGAAGAAGAACTTGCCGCCAATGCTATGGATGAAGACGACGACGAAGAGGTAGAGGATAGAGATATCGAGATGGCCTCTGGGGAGGACTAAGAGCTACGCAATGAAGACGGCAAAAGGGTGTCGTACCAGCTACCTGCGTGCAATTAAGATGCTTATATCTTAACTGCGTTGTGACCTGGTCGCGAGCAACGAAACACTCGCATATACCAAAACATCGCTGATGAGCAGGTTCGCGAAACTTGTACACTTTTCTCTTCATCATTATACCCCACTTGTTAAAGCGTCTTCAATTATCTGTGTGTGTAAAAATATATCAGTCCGGGGATCTAAGCCTTAGATCCTAGAGATCTACTTTATTTTAGATCATCTGAGCGACCTTCTGTGGGCTAAGATGAAAGACGAATCTCAGGATAGCACCGGCTTGCTCAAGAAGCGGGAGAATGAGTGTTCTACCACGTTGCCATTATTCCAGAACAGTGCGATAAAATCCAATACGTCTCCTAACACAAATATTCAAGCATAGCTCAGCCCTCCCTGCCTCCCTCCATCGATCGTCTTTCAGTTTTACTCTATATATTTCTTTCTATTCCTGCTAGCTCTGGCATAGTCTATTAGTTTCACGGACGCGCGCTTCGCTTTGCGCGCAGATTTTAAGAATATCTAGAATGCATTGGATCCGATACACGCTATAATGCGCACTGAGCCCCTAGTATACTATGATGATAATCAAAAGCCTTTGCCATGCCCTTGAGGTGAGACGCCGCGGCGAGCAAGATGAGGATGTGGAAGAGCTGGTGCGAGTGGCCCCAGATGTCGAAGGTTCCAGGTGATGTTCGTTCAGGCCAACGTGCCTTGCGATTCTGTCAAACTCCATATTCACATTGAATGTATTTAGGGGGCTAGGGGGCTGGTTTTTTGCTTACTGCGTATAGAAAGGCCCCGAAGATGTAGAGTCCGCCTTGAAGCAAGACCCAGTTCAATCCCATCCGCTCATTGAGGGAGTGATATCCGTATATTGAGAGACCGTGGATGACGGGGATCACACCCGAGACTCCCAGCCCAGCAAACATGGCGGCCCGATACTGCAATTTTTGGAGTCAGTTCTCCTTTTTAGAGCAAGCTCTACAGTATGAGAGTTCCGGAGTATGGAATATACTCAGGGTAGGATTCTGGCGCGTGAAACGGCCCTCGGAGTCCTCGATAAGCAAGGGAAATGAAAATGAACCCAAAATAATGGGACAAGGAGCCCCCGGGAATCACTTACTGGACGCCAGCCGGGTGTTCTGAAGCGCTCAACCCACGACACGATACCACACCCGAGACCCAGAAGGAAAATCTAAAAGTCAGGATGGATATATCAGCAACAGACTCGATTGGCTGTCATCTCGTGGTCACATATCTAATTTCCTATCATTTGAATACATTTCCTTCTCGCAACTATCTCAACGCTCGTAGCAAATTTGGATTTCTCTTCTTCCTTCTTATCACAGAAAGGAAAGAGAGAAATGAAGCAAAACTTACCCCGTATAGATACACACTCTTTAGCACAGGTTTGCAGAAGAGCCCATAGTATAGCGCCGGGACGAAACTGCCGACGATCAAGCACACAATGCCCGAGTAATCGAGCTTGTTCCCCCACTTGGACACGGACTCGGAGTGATTCGACAGCGTGTGGAACGTGGCGCTCATGCCGAGGCACACGGCGGCGCCGCCGAGGAAGCAGGCGAAGACGAGCTCGTCGGTGGCGCTGGCGCTCGGGTAGCGCGGGGCGATCTCGGCGTAGAGGTACCGCACGGCGAGCGGCACGAGCACCAGCGAGCCGACGGCGTGCGTCCAGATGTTCACGCTCTCGTTGTGCACGGCGAAGGTGCTGAGCAGCGAGGCGGCGTAGCTGTTGGTCGCCGGCCGGTAGCCCGAGAGGATGAAGGCGTTGTCGCGGCGCCAGTGCGGCAGCTCGTCCCAGAGGAGGAGGAGCGCCGACGAGACCTTTTGCTCGGCTGCTAGCGCGGCGTCTGCGAGGGCTGAGACGGCGGATGAGGAGCGCCGCCGGCGCTGGCGTGGCTGAGATGGCGTGGGTGTCGCCATGAGGTGGGATGGAGATGAAGGCGATTGTGCAGAGGGGAATGGGCTATATTAGCATCATGCTCGGGTTTAAACTAGGCTAGGTATCATAATTCATGTAGAACGAGTGGATATTAGGGGGTTAAATGGCATGTGAAAATGCGGGCGATATCGACTTGTAGCATTATAGTATCTATTCCTGGACAATCGAATGTCCTCAGGGGTTACTAATTAGTTGAGTACTGGCTCGCCAACTGTCGAGGTTGAAAGGTGAGGGACACACGCCAGATGGCAACAGCTGCATTCTCTGAAAAGATAACTTCTTCAAGTTCTATAGATTTAGTTTGGGCAGTTCCTATCTCCCAATATTTACTAGAGACTTATTTATTCAGAGCTTTCTTTATCTTGTAAAGATGCTAGCGTGTATCTGCTAAATGCTGCTTTGCCTGGGGTACTTTTGGTCTCGCCCGGCTCTACTAGAGAACTAAGTCTAGCAGGAACAAATACACCTGAACATTGGGAATTAGTCCGGTCCGTAGCGGTGCTATCATGTGTGTAAAGACGCAGTTACCCGCAGCTGCGACGGGAATGTATTGGCTGCTATAACAGATGTGAAGCAGATAGAATCCCACAACAAAACATGACGCTCCTAGCATCCCTGCGACAAAGCCTCAACTGTCTCGGCCATCGTCATAGCCCAATGTCGGCTCGCCCGTGTCGTCGTCATCGTCGTGGTCTCGTGAATCGTCAAACTCGAGTACCTATTTCTTACCACTCTTCTTGATACCGCCGCTGGCTAGGGGACCTTTGCCAGCCGCTTTGGCAGCCATCTCGGCGCGGGCCTTGGCATCTGTCGCTCGTCAGCGTTTCGAACGAGGGAGAGTTCATAGGTTCCAAAAGCCTTACCAGCCTTCTGCTTCTCACGAAAGGCAACGTCTTCGTCATCCATGTCCTTCTGCTGTTTTTTCGGTGCCTTAAGAGGCTTCACCTTGCCACCTAAAGGAATGTCAGCCTCGTTTTCATGCCCAAACAGCAAGCGCGGGGCATCTTGACTGACCCTCTCGGTTCTGACCACCCATGGTAGCTGGTTCTTAGGATAAAGGAGCTGAGGGGATAGAGAAGTTGACCGCAACGAGAGGAAGAGGATTTAAAGATTGAACTTGTCGTCAAGAGAAGTGGAACTCAGTCGGCGGTACATAGGGAAGGTCAGGCGAAAGTGGCCTAAATAAGATGCGATCGCGGGGCATTTGGTCAGCAAGGGTATATGGCCTATCGTTATCATCCCTATCTTATCGCGTAGATTAGCTCCTGCCTGTCCAACAGTGCATATACTGTACATTAACTATGCATTCTACGTAAGGTTATCCCGTCGTGTGGAGCCGAAGAGGCCCCACTGTTGTTCGGCTGCTCTTAGGCCCAGTTTGCACCCGGACCATCTCAACCTTCGAACATGAATCATACACTAAGCGCGACACCTTGACGTTTGATCAACCTCGTCGCCGGACTCGCGACAGAACGTTTCGACATCTATCATACATCGAAGATCGTCCTTTCACATCTGCCCACGAAACAGTCTTCAGCTTTTAGTCTCTGGCTTCCCTCCATTTCACTCCAATCGAACCGAGCCGCACTGTCATGCGACGGAGTTGAGAGGAGAAACGCTTCCCGGTTCGGCCCAATTCTTTGCATTTTAACGTGCCCAAGTTCTATCAGCTGACATCCTGTTTCCTATCCTAAAGATTGGGAGCGGATTTTGCGCCCTGTGCGTTCTTAAGAAAGCAAAGTGAGCAAGCAAGCAAGATGGCATCGCCGTCTAGTTCCGATGAGGGCGAGATCGTAGAGAGCCGTGATGGAAACTCGAAGGCAACTTCACTGCCTCAGATTAATGGACATGGTGTTGACCGTATGGACAGAACTCGAGCTGGATATTCACGCTCAAGATCCCCAGAGAGTTTGAATGGCGCGAGACGCCGCCGACGAAGCCGCTCGCCACGCGGGCTGAAGCGATCTCACGATGATCGCGATTCCTATCGCGGGGCTCGTCTAGACCCCGACCCCCGGCGCTTCCGTGTCCACTATGAAGACCCTCGCGACAACTACCGCCGCGCTCATATTTCTTACGACGATGAAGACCGCCCATCCTCGCGCTCGTCAACTGCAAACCTACATTACGACGATAGGGACCGGACGTACGGTCGTGATCGAGCCAGAGATCGAAGTCAAGATCGCGACCGCTATTCCGACAAGCGACCAAGAAACCGCACCCGCTCCCCGTACGGTCTGTCGCGGGGAGAGCGCGACCGAAGCGATTATTCAAGGCGGGATAACGACCGAGTGCGGCGAGGTACGGGTCGAAATGGCACCGATAGTTTCAGGTCAAGTCATTACCAGAAAAGTCCACGGCCCGTTCAAGACTCCCCAGATGCTTCTAAACAAAGATCTACAGTCAAGACTACAGATGCTACTTCCGCTTCATCTGACGCGGTTTCTACGCCCAACGGCTTAGGCAACACGCCCACAGGTCATCTAGCGAAGGCATCTGAACCTGATGAAAAGCTGTTGGAAGACGAAAAACCGGTCGATATCGATGCAGAAATAGAACGCCGTCGTCGACGACGCCAAGAGCTCCTTGCGAAGTCACGAGCAGCACCAATGCTAGTACAAGCCCTACAGTCGTCTGAGAAAGCCAACGGCTTATCCCCAACTACAACACATGGAAGTACGCCTATGGCTACCGAAGTCAATACTCCACAATCCGGTGAGGCTAACACGATATCTTGTACACATATTTCTGCTAACCTAATATGCAGCATTCTCGTCCCCACGCTCACCGAGTTTGCAGGAAGGACTGTCGCTTGCACCACTTGATATTGCTAACGACCAAGAGCTTATCAAAACTCATGGTATCCCAAGAAACGGTGATGAGGAAGACGGGCCTTCTGCTGCAGATTATGATCCCACAGTTGACATGAGAGAGGATGAGTTAAGGGATGAGCGTCGCAATGGTCATATTGGTCCTCATGGAGAGATTTTGCATCCTGACCAGAAGGCTGAGATACCACCGGTCCATGAAGAGCTGAGCTCGAAAAAGCCAAAGACGGACGATGATGACGATTTCGACATGTTCGCCGAGGAGTTCGATGAAGAGAAATTCGTCGCCCCAAAGATCGACAATCTCGACCCTACTGATGATCGTAAAGACCCTGCTGCTCTGGCACAGCCGAACGGTGGTGGTATCTTGGATGGCGATGACAAAGATGGCTATTACAAGATCCGTATTGGAGAGATCATGAACGGTCGGTATCAAGTTCAATCTACCCTGGGTAAGGGCATGTTTTCGGGTGTGGCTCGAGCTGTCGACATCACTAACAAGAAGCTTGTTGCTATCAAAATGATGCGAAATAATGATGCCCTAAGAAAGGGAGGCTTCACTGAAATCGCGATTTTGCAAAAGCTCAACGACGCTGATCCTGAGAACCGCAAGCACATCGTTAAGTTCGAGCGTCATTTCGAACATAAGGGCCACCTTTGTCTAGCGTTCGAAAATCTCAGTTTGAATTTACGAGAGGTGTTAAGGAAGTTTGGTAATAACATTGGTATCAATCTGAGTGCGACTCGTGCCTATGCTCATCAAATTTTTGTTGCACTGGCTCACCTTCGCAAGTGTAGTATCATACATGCGGATCTTAAACCGGACAACATTCTGGCAAGTCGTAATGAGACCCGTCGGAGTGAATTTCAGCTAACATTTTCTCCAGGTTAACGAGACTCGCAACGTGCTCAAAATCTGCGACTTGGGCACAGCTATTGATCGATCCGACGCTGCAACTGCCCATACCGAAATAACTCCCTATCTTGTCAGTCGGTTCTATCGAGCGCCTGAAATCATTCTAGGGATGCCGTATGACTATGCCATTGACATGTGGTCCATTGGCTGTACACTGTACGAGTTGTACACTGGGAAGATCTTATTTGCTGGCGATAGCAACAATCAGATGCTCAAGGCTATCATGGAGATCCGCGGTAAATTCAGTCCCAAACTCTACAAACGTGGCGAGATGTCGCATCTACACTTCGATGAGGTTGGGAACTTCATCAGTGCCGAACGAGATAAAGCACTTGGAAAGGTACGTTCGATTCCTTTACTTTCGCGTCTTACCTGTTCGACCAGTTTTCTCGTGATTTGCTCTATACAAACACTCTTTTGATGATCTTATCCTCAATACATTGCTTGTTGTCGATGGGGTTCGTGTCAGACTCTATTAGCTCTCGCACTCAATGTTACTCTTGAGAACTTTGATTTATGTCATACTTACATTCCTACGTTTATTCTGGCTGCTTTCCATTCGGAGAATTGGCAACTTGACGCAATACTCCAAACTCAATGTAGATCGGTACTTGCTGAAAGTATCTCTATTTTTTTCCATGTGCAAATCCGGCGAGAGGTTTTGAGTATCATACTGACTTGAACCACCAAAGACAACTATCCGCACCCTCGCGATTGTTAAGCCAACGCGCGATCTTCGTACGCGCCTCATGGCCGCGTCAGGGGGAATGAATGATGTGGAGTCTAGAGATCTCAACAATTTCATTGACCTACTTGAACGCTGTCTCGCGCTCAATCCTGACAAGAGGATTACCCCCTCGGAAGCTTTAAAGCACCCTTTCTTCATGTCAAAGGTTTCAGGACCCTCGAGATAGGATCACAGGGTTCGACCTAGAGCGCTTCGTGAGAATGGGGCCACTGGTTGTAGACCAGATGCTGGGTTGTCCATATAATTGGGCTATTACTACACCCCAGTATCTCCCTTCGGTCTTAGGACAGCCTGCCATGCCCCTGGATCTCGGCAGGCCCAAATATTTGATATATATTAACATGGCCTGCCAAAAGTCCTTTGATAAATTTTTCTATGCTATGAGTGCGGATAGAGCATTCTACTTAGGATAGACTATAATTAGAAGTGCGTATGAATGAAAAAACATGAAGCCCAGTGCCAACCGGACTTTCCAGCTCGCTTGCTTTGTGCCCGCAGCAGTACAGAGGGCAAGGGGGATATATTTACTGCATCGGACGTTTCGATAAAATGACCAGCGGGCAAAGACGTCCGAGGTTTCGTTCAACAGCGGCTATTGTATCAACACGATAATGAAGCTGGTATGTGTCAACACCAACCCATATTATGACGGTCCAGAACGGCAGAGTCCGCCGGAATCAATCTTATGCTTCTTCGACTTCCTTGGAACTTGCGTCTTATGAAACCTACATACGAAATATCAATCATGCCGATAAGACGCGAGTGCTCGCTTACTACAGGCTCACTTAATAGCTAGCATATGATCTATGGAGCGATCAATCGCATGCGCCTCTAGATCAGTCCAGTCCGCCATCGCGCGACGAAAAGTCCATCATTTGTCTGTCACATCCCGACCGCATGTTCCCTGCCTAAGAGAAAATGTCTACCGACAAAGCGCACGGACGAGAGAGAGAGAGAGAGTAGTTTTGCGCAGTGGAGCTGACGCACAATCAGTGTGTTTGCTATCCTCTCGACAGCATAGCACAAGGGCGAGCAGAAGAATCGCCGTTGACCTACCAGCGAGTCGCACAGAGCAACACAAGCGAGGCAGGACAACATGCAAGAGTTTATGGCCAGCGTATTTGCGCAATCAGTCCCTCGCTCATCGGGAGATGTGATGGGTCGAGTCGACCCTGCCTCTCACTGCCCATATTTAACTGTAAAACGTTGTGTTTATTGGGAGAGATGCCAGTGTGGTTGCGTATTCCCAGAGAATACGACGAGTTGCTGAATTGGTGGCTATAGTTGCACCCATTTCTATCCTCAGCGATGCTTAAGGCTGACGAAAGAAAGCGCCTACCACTACGGACCCAAATCATTTTTTTTCTTTCGGGCCGCATCTATGTATCGTCAAGAGGTACAACGTCATATCTTACATAGAGTTCACTGAGGTCATTGGGTACACGTAGAGAGTCCATTCTGAAGCTCTAGTTTTACCCATTCAAGACAACAGTCGTCTAAATGCCTCATATGATGCGCATCTGAGAGTTGGCTACGAAACGCTGCAACCCGAAAGGCCTCGCAAGTTTGCCCCTGTGCCACGATTTTTATTTCTACCGAAGTTCCCCAAAGCTGGCACAGACCGATGTTGTATGACATTGCCATATACCGACCGCCTGGTACAGGACCTGAATAATGAAGACTGTTTATATTCGGGTGTCGCAAATAGCTCCCTCGCTTAATGCTGTACACCCCTGAGTTGACAAGTGAATGAATGGTCTCCGTATAGTCGATCATGGTAATCCCTAATTTCTTCATCGTATCCACGTAGCATGAAGCAAAACGCAAGGCACTGGAGCGATTGGACTTGTTTTTTTGTGCGTTGGGTCGTGAGATGTTGCATGAAGCATGAAGTAGGCTTACGCCGAGCACCTCGAATGACAACTCGGCCGAAAAAAAAAATTCTAAAACATTGATCACCATGTCACAACGGCCCGGTTTTTGTATGGGGCACCGCTATTTCGGCTTCCATTTGATTGTCTACTGGAATTTTCACCGCATAAACACCAGGCGCTCTTGTATGGAGACAACGAAGTGCGTTTGTTCCGATATGCGATACCTACAGCTTGGGTCAAAACGTGTTATCCTGTTCATGCGGAGCACTCCGCTTACATCCTCATTCTAGTTTTGCATGGAACACCTTCCAGGCAGCGGATAGCCAACCACTCGACGGTTGGCAGCCGTCTCGAGCATCAGAGGTTGTGCCGCATTCTTCGCCTCCGGACGAATCCTTCAATGCCGTCCCGCCACCTCGTGCGCATAACTGGTGTGGGTTACTAGCTACGACATGCTGCAAGTCGAGAATAGCGGACTGTCACGCTGCTGCAGCCCTTGATCCAATTGCTCGACGAAAGACATGAACTACTGGGCTCCTTCAGTTCCGGCTAGTATCTATACGTTATTTCCATGGGTATGGTCTTTATCGGGATGCTCAAGAAACATGTTCGCTATGACGAAAATTCCGTGGGGGGTGTATCGCCAACTCGAAAAATATGCCTCCTGGTCCACGAGAGTACTACGTATGGTTGCTGGGTGGGCGGGCGACCGTTGGTCGGAGACACACCGCCAACGCAAGATAATGACGCATAGTATTAGCAGTAATACGTCGTCAGCCTTCCTGACTTAACCATCCTAGTGCATTAACACGAGGCTGACATAATGACATATATATGTGGCAAAATTACTGTTCTAGATTCGTGTGTACCGCCCAAAGGGACACGACTGGTAATACCAGCTGGTACAGCGCGGACTTTGTTTCGATATCCTGCACGGGATGGTAAGGCAATTAACCGTTACTAGCCGGTACACAACATATCACAGAGTGGCGAGTGGCCAAGCACGATGATCGCCCCAGGAGACACAGATGGGGCCTGCCGGAAGCCGTGAGCGACGTGTGACCGCCGTGTGACCGGAAGCTGTAAGACCTCACTTAAGCTTTTCTCTCATACGTCGCCCTTTCCTATGCCCCTTTATTGCTAACCGAGATGGCCGCTGCTTCACATCTGGTTCTCCTACTATCTCGTTCGACGAGTAACATTGATGCTCAACAAAAGTCGATATCACAGTCGCTGGAGGGGTTCGTCCAATGTTCGTCTACGTCGGGATAGAAAGCTGCCTAGCATATCCCAACCAGGTTGAGACCAGATAATTGGTGGCTGCGACACGCGTACGACTTGCCAAGCCAGGCTGTAGACGGCACAAAGAATGAGAAGCAGCAAATCTGAGATCCGCCTATGTAATGTCTCTTTAGCATTTACAAAGTGCATTTACTGACCAATGGTGTATTCCGTCCTGGCTAAGCCGCGGCCAGATCGCGACGTAAATGAAAGGGCTTTAGCATGTCTATATCTCGATGGAATGTCATAAGATTCATGGATCAGGTCCTGGGCCGTTCGCTGGTATCACGCTTGATTGAATATCACCAGTGTCATATATCAATGGGGTCTGCAACGGGCATATGCAGTAAGGCCTTGAGGCTGTAGCTGAACGTCGTCTTCCTAGCGCGCGGTAGTTTGATTGGAAGCAAGCGCACTTGATGTCGTCGATAATCGTGGCTTGTGGAAATTAAAACGTTCCGTATATTATCCTGCCGGGTCACCCGCCCTGTGCCCTGTCCAATCCGAACCGCCGACGGTGTCCTGAATCTGTTGGAGGCCGATGAGTACTGTATGCGGACAGCCGAAAGGTGGCAGCCATGTCAGATCTCGTCCCGGCACACTGGCGGATCAGGCAGGTTCTGCGTCATCGTCTTGGTTAGACAAGGCAGGATAGGGCGTACGTTTGGGTGCATGTTCGCTCTTACAGTGGGATGATCGTAACCTTGCACAGGGAAACCAAAAATCACACACAACGGTCTCTCCAACCCCAATAAGGGGGTCGGAACTGGCCGAAAAGCGTGACGAGCTATGGCGATGGGCAAAACATATCCCACCGGCTCACGAAACAACGACTTGCTCGCTACACGATACTGAGTAGTCTCTCACATCGAAATTCAATTTCGGCAAATCGTGACCGTGTTTATGTGGAGAGTCTAAAGGAGCTGTCGGCCCTTTGGAAGGATCAACGCCATGTAGAGCCATGTTTGATAGCCGAATATGTTACCCTTTCATCGTCCGATCTACGCCCCCAGAGAGTAAGCAATACGTAGGATATAAGTCAGAGATCTGAATTCTCACATCAGCATCGGCGCCTGGGTATGTCACTGGCACAGAAGGGCAAATGGCATGCCTGGCCCCTATCATGGTAGTATCGTGGGATGACTAGGCGCGCTTGATCTTAGTTTATACACACGCATACATTAAATCAACCTACTCAGATACCTACAACAGATAACATGATGAGAACCTTCTAGGTGGTACAGCACGGGTTTAATGTAATACCATAAGAATCAGGTTCAGCCGTATTGAGGCATTAAACACTCACGGCCCTATCACGTGGGGAGGTCGACTGCAAATAATGCGTACAGATCATCTTACTGGATAGGGGTCAATAATAGATGCTATGATATACCGGTATGGCAACGAATACCTTCCCGCCTATACACCTCCCACAAGCGTTTCGAACAAATGATCTAACAATCAAACCATTGATAGAATCTACCGAAGAATCAGATCTTCCACAACCCTGGGCCTTTGACGTCAAACGCTAACCAAAAGAGGCAGTTGAGAAAAATATTGGCGATCCCCAGGAGAACGTTCTTCGCGAAGAGAAGGAATGAGGAAAAAAAATTCTGAGTAAAAACGTGACAGTGACGAGATTTCACATTTCACGGAGGAACACGCGGGGCCCGGAGATTTGTTGCTCGTTACAGAAAACTAGGTTGTTTACACCACATCACAGCATTTGCCAGTGATGACGAGTATGATCAGCGGCTCCTACCGACCAGTGGCCAAGTATAGCGGTCGCCGGGCATTGTTTCGTTTCTCATTGGACTCGCTCATCACCAATCGTAGCACAGCGGCATAACGCGGTAATGTTTTCTTCTCGCCCGATATGCGCCTTTGAAAAAACAATCACCGTTCCGTTCCATACGTAGTCGATGTATGTGTGTGTGCACGAGATCAGCGTCGAGATGAAAGTCCAAGCTGCGCTGCTACTCTACGGCCCTTAGCCCTCTGTGCCCTTTCTCATTGCCGATCAAATACCGGTCCCTTGGGCGGTGCCCTCCCTACTGCTCCCTACGCTAGGATTTGGGACCAAAATCATGCGTTGAGGCTTGGCTTCGGCGAGACGCGAGACCTGCCCGCCCTAAAGTGTACCCCATTTTTGGCGATTCAATTAAGCCGCCTATGCAAGGGCGTTTGATGTTGTGAGTGCAATGGAACGCAGTTTGAGAACCGTCTGAGAAATGGGACGACCTCGTGACATGGTGAGCGTGTCCTAGTGTGTTCAATGTCTCGGACGTTTCCTCGAGCTGGGTAACAGATGCTACGATAATCTCGATACTGATAGAATGCGAACTAGTACAAAGTGACGAAGGCGATCGCCTAGCTCTACGGTAGTGTAGGCAAGTCTTCTAGATGGCACATGACTGTTTCTACCAGGTATTCATGTAATCCATCGTATCTCGTAAATAATTTCGCGGGCATTCGCCCCTGCGGCGATGGTCGCCGTCGCCGACGCATCTCGTGCAGTACTCGTGGTCACAAGAAATTCCTGCTTGCTGTTTGCTGTGTGAATATCCCATTGGAGTAACTAGAGCGATCCTTGTACAGTAAACTCTGGCGGTGAGTTTCAAGCAACCTACTAGTAGTGTATTGACTACGTAGTAGCAATCCACTTCAGATGTACACTATTAGCACAATAGGAGACGGCGTCTACCTGATGTGTTCTCGCAGCATAAACTCGCAGCATAAACTCGCAGCATGAGTAAATATGTCTCGCGGTGTTTAAGGAGTGTCTCAAGGGCAAAAATAAGCCAAACCGTAGTATGATTATACCTGTGCCCGCCTGCTAAGACGCCTTGGTTTGACTGGTGCCTGTCTATTAGTAGAACCATAACAAAAACAAAGAGCGTCATTGCCGTCTTTGCGCCGCAAGAATTGGCGAGTGATACACTTGCGACGATCAGCTACCAACAGCGCCGAGTACGTACTACTAGTACGGCACGGTATTCATCTCATTCTAAACGGTCGGCACACACATTGGCATCCTTCGAACAAAAGTCTTCGGCATCTCATTGGTCGCATCCGCCCGTCCTGTCGGCGGGTTGGCGGTCGACCCCCGGCTCGTACAGCCTCACTTCTCTCCGGGATGTGTGGGCTTGTCAAACCAAGTTGTGATTCCTTGCAAGGCTGTTGCATGCGACACGGGCGGGAAGACCAGAACGATGTCTCATTCCCACCCACGTCGGAGATAGTGGTGCGGTTCATCTGTGGTGACCAATGGCAGCGCCGTCGCCAGGGCCGCAATATCGAAGCTGGGACTCTGGCCGTCGAATCAGAGCATCAGGTGGCCACCCACTTGTTGGCGCCATTGGTCATACAAACACTGCATGCAGAATCTCCCGCCCCAGCACCCTTGCACTGGGACGCACACTGGTAGCTTTGCTGGCACAGACGTTGCCGCTTGTGGCAGGGATTGGCAGGCCGGTTCATCGCCCAGGACCCGTCCCCAAGTGGCTCTGGGCGCTGGCATTCACATTCTCGTGAGCAGCAAGAGACACCCTCTTTGCCGCTGACCGAACGCGCTACGCCTTGTTGCTATTTACTGCCAATATCATGTGCATAGTTCAGCTCTGAACGAGGAGGGGAGAGACTGGTGCATCAACATGGCACAGGCGGTATTTCGGACACGGCACGTTAAATTCCCGTTCAGAGAGACATCTAACAGTCCACTCAAGACATACACTAATAGATGGACATGCTGCAGTAGCTAGCTGAATACGTTACTGCAAGACGTGTGTCGGAAGTCCCAACAGACCAATATTAGCGGTTAGGCAGATAAGGCGGGCCAAGGAAGCGTGTAGAATCCTTCCATCAAAGGATCTCCATAAACAATTTGACGATCGGTTACTAGCTTGGAACAAGAGGAAGAGAATAATAAAAATAATAGAGATGACTGACGGACTTTTGCATAGTAGGTTATACACCAACTACGTAGGTACCACAACACTACTATGCTGGCTTTGTTCTAGGAATTTGCTCATCACTGTCAGGATTTGAACCTTGATCGGCACTAAGACTGGATGACGAAGCGTATACTGCAACAGAATATTGGGGAGTTTGAAGGGCCAGAACACCTCAAGGTCTCAGGCGCCTCGTCCTACGACATATGACTTTATGCACCCCGCCCAGGCACAAACGATGGGATGATTTTATAACATATCAAACCTGTCGATAACCACAGACCTTGTACATGCGCCCTCAAGGTTAAAGATTAATGAGAGCGAAGCGGCGAATTAGAGAAGTCAATTCTGTTGTTTGCGGCGTACTTACTCTGTAAGAGGCCTGCCGAATTGTACTACCGTAATACCGTACACAGCCTCATTGTGCACATACCTTTTGAATTCTGCCTGCCTAATTGTTTAAGCCGTAATAGTTTACGTAGGTGGATAGACGTCACTCACATTGGCTAAAGCTGGGCCATTACTTATCAAACCTCGATAACACCGTAATGCTTACTTCAGTATATTATCCCATTAGTTGTTTGGTAGCGTAGGCGTTGAGGCGAAGCGCCTCCCTCCGGGTAATGCTCCCGGCGCAGACATTCATTCTTCTTCCTAGCGGAAGGGCCATGTGGTACCGTAGTGACTCGTGAGCACCAGAGGCTTCTGTTGAAGTGTTTACACGTCAAGCGCCTGGCGATTATAGTGTACGGTAGATTACCATAATCCAGGCAAAGAAACAACTACCAACGAGATGAAAGATGTGGAGCGTCAGCAGCCACTCACCAGTATTCGTTCGACTTGTCGCCGTGGATAGTGGTCGAAGGGTGTGTGTGTCTGGATCTGGCGATTGATCACAAGCAAGCCCTCCGCCCTCCCCCCTTTTATTCCCCATTCATTTTTTGGGCAAATTTTCCTTACTTTTCCGTCTCTTTTTTCTCTCTCTCTTGTATGGAATATGGACTATCAGATTACATTGCGGTATTATGGTGTGCTTACGCACTAGATAGGTACTAGTAGTGTATTGTTCGTTCGCCCGCCGTATGGTTCACTGACAAGGGCTGAGTGACTCGTCCAACTTTTCAGGGCGACCATGAGCGTACCAAGTCTCTCGCTAGGCTAGGTTCTGTCCAGGGTGGTGTGGTATTAAATATTGGAACATGGCTCGTGGCCAGAATTGGCGCACACCAAGGCAACACCGCTTGACTAATAACAGCAAGCGTCTGTGGATAATTTATTTTCGTGTGTCAGACTTGATCCTCGCCCTCGTTCTCGCGTATGCTAGGTACTGGCTACTATCGTCTGACGCATATTCGCGGGCAAAATATCTGGTTCAAGGTACCAGCAGCCAAGCCTCGGCCCTTGCTCCACACCCTTGCCATCGCCCATCTTGATTTGCTCATCCCAGACTCATCCGTTCGTCTCCTCCTTGGAGCGCCCTAGAAGCACTTGGGTCCATTCCGCAACAACCCCTGCCTCGCCTCCTTGTCTGCCCATCGACTGGGTCAGAAACTGGCGCTCGACTGGGTGTAATCTGCACAGTACACCACGACAGTACACTAACACCCCGGCGGTCCCACAGATGTCCACAGGAATAGGCAGGCCGCCTTTACGGCTAGCGCCATCGAATTTTAAGAATAGCGCAGGCGGGTGTGAGAGAGTCTGTGTGAGACATGGGTGGATGATGTGGATGAAGGGGATGAAGTGGCTGTTTATTACACACACGGTCGCGGACAGTCGACTCACTCGCTCACCAGGCCAGCCAAGGCCAAGAAGAGTTGAGCCATCCATCCAAACGACCTACTCTAAGACAGACCCTTGTCCCATACAGTACCGTATCGTACGTACGCAGTACTCAGTATACTAGTAATGTGGGTACCTAGTGCGTACGGGGAGCGTTGATATCCGAATATCTACATCTACATCAATCTCCCACCAGCCGCATCTGTATGCTGGGAGCCGGTGCTTCAAACCTCACGACAACTCACCTCGCTCCTTACCACTCACCATAACCATACACAACTTCCAACACCAACACGCCAGCGCCAGGGATTCCAGATGATAACTCGCCGTTGTTGAGTTATCTCCTCCCCCTTCCCTCTTTCCTCTCACCTTCTCCACCGACGCGCCGAGAGCTATCCAGCCGCTTGGTTTCCTGGACACCCCGTTTGGATATTCGACCCAAGGAGTCTGCCGTGGATTTCTTTTCTTTGGTTGTTGTTTTGGTTGAGGACGTCCTGTACATTGAACAGACCGTTCTTATCTCCTTTCCTTTGCTCTGTCTGAAAGTTCCAGGCCGGATATTTTAAAGGACCATAATCCAGAGGATACGATGAACCATAATGCAGTATACGGATATCCCACGCCCCCGGCATCACCATTGTACGACAGCAGCAAGCACACCTATCTACAACAACCCTTTGCGATACCGCCAACTTGTGCTCAGCGCTACATCCCGGTTGCGCCAGAGGAGAGACTGGGGAAGTTCCTAGGCCAGAGCCTGCAGTTGGTCAAAATCATCGGTACTGGTGCCTATGGCGTAGTGTATCTGGCCGTCGACATCACCACTAACACCCAATATGCCGTCAAGACACTCAGTAAATTTAATGCCGATGGGTCCCCACTGGACAGGCGACAGCTGGACTTCCAACGCCGAGAACTTCGGCTTCACTATCTAGCATCCGCGCATCCCAATGTTGTTTCCATGCACAAGATTGTCGATGATCCGGATTGCATCTACGTGGTCCTAGAGTTTTGTTCAGAGGGAGACCTTTTCTACAATATTACCGAGTGTGGCCAATATGTGGGTAAGGATGACATGGTTAAGAGTGTTTTCCTTCAAATCCTGGACGCCGTTGAGCATTGCCATGCATTGGGTATCTACCATAGGGATCTTAAGCCGGAGAATATTCTTGTCTCGAACCAGGGCGATACCGTGAAGCTGGCAGACTTTGGCCTCGCTACTGCCAATGACCGGTCCGAGGACTACGGCTGCGGTTCAACATTCTACATGTCCCCAGGTAGGATTTCTTTGCTGCACGAATCAGCGTCACCGACAGATATCAACTAACTCTCTTTACTCTAGAATGCATGGATCCTTCGTCCAGGAGACCGTTTTATTACTGCGCACCTAATGATGTCTGGAGTCTTGGCGTCATCCTGGTAAACCTGACGTGTGGCCGTAACCCGTGGCGACAGGCGTCGTTTGAAGATTCCACGTATCGCGCTTTTACCAGGAGTCAGGATTTCCTGAGGACCATTTTGCCACTATCAGACGATCTCAACGATATTCTGGGCCGAATCTTTACCCGCAACCCAGACGAAAGAATTACGTTACCGCAGCTGAGGAATAGAATCTTAGCCTGCTCCAAGTTTACCATTCCGGCGACGCCGCAGGCGCTTCTCAGCCCGCCAGCATCGCCTCAACCCACTGACAACGTTAACTGCGAGGATGCCATTGACAGCATGAGCTACGATGCACCGCTTTCTCCTGCCAGCTCGGACTCGGATGGGGAGTCCACTTGTTCCTCGGATGAAGGATCTCTCATATCCAGTTGCTCAACTATTGACGACTTGGATGATGACGAGATCTTAGAGATCCAGAATGAAAAGATTCCCACCCAGGAACCCCAACTGTTTGACCCGGAGGAGCCCAAGATGCCTTTCCCACAGGAATTTGTGCCCCAGTATGCTGGACCCATCCACGGAGACTATTCAGCATGCAACCCCTGTGCTGATCCAACTCTTGCTCAACCCAACTGCAGTGCGAATAAATTTACCTTCCCGTATTTTTGGGATGTGGTGAATCGTTATGCACAGGCACCTCAACTACAACCCAACCCTTTCCATCAATCCCAGTTTCCATTGTTGGCCAATTTCCAAGGTTTCTACTAGCTTCACTTTTGGAGTGTATTTGTCCTAAGTCAGGGATATTTCTCACTTTCAACTTAGATGTTGCTTTTCTATTTGGACCGGATTGGGACCACGAACTATCCTGGACCCGATATAAACTTCCACACGGACCGTTTGGGCTAAACGAAAATCACCATACCAATAATTGTTTTAATACCAGTCGCCGAACATCAGGGCAACGATGTGAAGATGACAACCCCTCAAAAAAGGATACCAAAAGAGAAAAAGTCCGGGACTACTATCGTTTCACTGTATCTATTTTACCTCAATTTTCTTTATATGTTTATTATAGCGTGGAGTTGGATAGGGATACTCGAAGGTATCGGCCAACAAAGACGCGGAGACCACGGAGTCGAGACACTTTTTTTTATATTTGTTTTCTCAGTCCGGGGATGGACATGTCCAAAGCATCACTACATGGCGCAGGATACGGCATTGGATCTTTTCCCGCAAGACTGGAGCTGGAGCGGTTTACCTGACGTTTAATATGCCAACAGTTGGGCTACTACAAGGCCCCTACTAGAGAGGAGGGCTCGATACTTTCGCTTGGATGATACCACACTTTTCTTATTGTCAAGGGGCGGGTGGTTTGCTTGAATTACTGTTTCGATACACGAGCCTCTTGAGGCTCTGGACGGGAGGCGGTCATGGGACACGAAACTAGAAGAAAGACGGGTCAATAGCCCATCGACGGCGCGCATCTTCGACGAGTTGGCGTCTGTCTTACAAATTACGTTACGTTTCTACGGTGGTGGACGCTTAGCCAACGAGCCTAGCGATCCCCTGGGTTGAAGAAGTTAAGTCACAAAGGATAGACTCTTCATAACCCAAATACAATGTTCCAGCGAGTCATCGCTGATATATACCCTGACTTATTCTGCTTTCTTTCGTGATCTGGTATGCATACGTGTGACGAGTTTTGGAGCCTCTTTACAGTTCAACAATAGCCATCTCACTTCAAAACATGTCTTGCCTACGATATCAGTTCATCCGGTGATGGAGGAGCCTGTGTGATTCGCCAACAGCAGTCGACGCCACCCGCCTTACTTTCGCAGAGCAACCGTCATGGACAGGGCTTGCAATGTGCCCTGGAATTGCATGAGGGCGTTGCATCGGGGCCTGTGTGTCTACATGTTTCTTACTACGTTCGGTCCAATCCCGAGCCAGCGAGCCGCAGCCGACTACCGCCCAAGAATGTAACGCTAGACCGACTGACTGCATTAGGCCTTGGCTTTTCTTCCCACACCTCCCCTTGCTTTTATCTAGTGCGGCGCGGTTGGTGCGAAGAGCTGCAAAACTTCGAGGTTGGTCTTGGGGTGCCTAGTGGTGCGATACCTCGATACTACCTTGTCCGCCCACCCTTACACCGTTCGTTCGTTCGTCCATCCGTCCCGTAACAATCTTAGTCTAGTCATAAGAACCGCGAGTTTTTTTAATGTGGACACATATGGAAACGAGCCCATCGGGAGATAGTTAAATCTCGGTTGTCTACAGCTATATTCTGATTTATTAATCGTCATCTGCCGGTGTGATAGCTAGTCATTCTTACTGGCGCACGATTTGCGATGAGCCCCACGGATTATTCCGGCACAGCGTTTTGCTAGTCCTAGATAAATAGTGACAAGATCTAATGTAGTGTATAGTACAATACTAAGTAGAGAGCTGGGTGGAAAGATAACAGGCGACCAACCTGATCCTACTGTACAGTAGTTAGCTGCACCTTGGGTCAGCTTTCACTCCTTTGCACGCGCGCGCAACTGTTGCCGGTTACTACCTACAGCTGCAGGACATCATCCTATCGAAGGGCCATATTGATCGCAGGACAAGGTATCTCGGCTCTTACGGGGGCTTCTCGACTGATTCGGCGGTTTATGCTGGGCTATAGGTTGCAGGTTCTTGTTTAATCACCGACAAAAACCTCTACCCTCGGCCCCTTCTATCGAGCTGATCATGATTTGTCGATCCATGAAGGACTCCTTTTATTACTCGCCTGCATATAATTTATTGCGCGGCTTCAGGTTGCAGTGCAGCAAAGCGTCGGCGGCGGCGGCGGCGGCAGCAGCAGCAGCAAGCAGCAGCAGTAGTAGCAGCAGAAGCTGTGGCATTTGATAGGCACTTCAAAATATAGCAGTAGCATCATCACACTCTCCTACCTTAGGTCATAGCCAATTATTATTAGGTTCTGTGCTAAGGTCGCATACACTAGTGTAGGGTACTCAGTAAGTAGTAGTGCACCGAAGTGTAGCAAGGGAAAAGGGACATGGAAGAGAGAAAAGCGTTGTGAGCTCATTCCATATCACCACATCCACCATATCCACACACTCCGTTCTTGATGATACAGTAGCGCGCTCCCGATGCATTGGTGTGTGGGAATCTCTGTCCTCATACTGCTAGTACTGCTCAAGAGCAGTGCGACTTGATGCTGACACTAGGAAGAAAGAAGTAAGTGAGCCTTGGCCATTCACAGATCCTAGACCACCCCCCGTTTATTCTTTCCTGATTTTTTGCTCGGCCGGCGACGCATCTTCAGGGCCGAACAAATCAGATCTCGGCCGGGCTGAGGATGGAGTCCTATGCCACATGCGCATCGACGCTTTCGGGAGTGAAAGGGGGGCTGGTGGTGTTGGCTACCCTTATCCATCAGCATGGGAGGAAGACCCTCTTCCGCGTGGCTGATTGGGCCGCTCGACACATGGCGGTGGAAAAGGGATTCGTGTTTGCGCCCCCATTCCCTTTCTTTCAAGAGGATGAAGAGGCAGGTTAGGGTGGCATATGCACAAAGAAAGGAAGGGAAGAGAAAGGCTGGTGCCCTTCAACTTGGATCTCGAGCCCCGGCCGGAAATCCCACATCAGATCCGCCCCAGAGATGCTAACCCAATGGCGCCGCCCATCGCATGGTACACTTAACAAGCTCACAACGGCGCGAACACTGTCAAATGGGAGCAAAAACTCAAGTCATGCCCACGTATTACAGTAGGTATGTGATCGATCATAGGACCAGTGCTAAGAATAATAACGCCCGATCCGATACGCTCGATGATGACCAGCACGTAGTGGCTCGGATCTGCTGTAGGGCTACTTGTGTTCTTACCGTTCCCAATACCATACCGTGATATTCCATATCCTGGAACTAGTCCATCTGCCATGGCCTCGTCAAGGCTCAAATCCTCTCTCCTCCCTCCGGTGGTTATGTGGACATCCGGAAAAGACGGAGACCATACGTAGCAGTGAGCGGATCTGAGGCCATCACGATTCGGTGGGTGCCTCATGCCCCGTTAATGTTAGTAGTGGCTAGGGTGATTTGTACGTCGGTGGGGAGAACATGCAGCATTGGTGACGTGGTTGCACCCGATAAGAGAAAATCTAGCTGCAGTAGTGTAGAGAGAGACCCATGAGGATCTAGCCTAGAAGGACCTAGCCTGCCTTCGTCACTCTCCTTGATGGTCCGTGATTTTACTACTTACAGCTAACAATTTCTAAGTTTTCACTACTGCCTGCCACATGGAGAGAGTAGTTAATGGTAGAAATAATTAGTAACTAGTCTGAGAAAGAGGTATCGTCAGGTTCTATTTCGATGTAGGCACCTGATCTTTTTTGACTGCGTGTCATCTCGATAGCCCCTTTCCACTGTTTACTTCCATCGGAAGTCGACTTCACAAATTGGATCACGATATATCAGTTCAAAACAGGACCCGTTGATCCTTCTCGGAGGCCGCCACTTAAGAACATACTTTCCAGCTGTCCCGTTTCGAGTGGTCGCAGTTCATGAAGATCATGACGCTGATGCTGATGTTATTTGTTGTTGTTTACTATAATGCTGCCTTCTGAGCAGCCGTAAGCACTATCACAAGCCGACTCACCTCATCTGCACGCAAGAGCTCACGCATGTCAATATTGAGTCATGTCGGCTCTTTACCAGCCGTTAGTCTAAATAGGACAGAGTTGACTCTGAGGATGAAACGGTTATTTCTGCCTACATCTCTACCTTACGTGGCAGATATCATTCAAGTTTTGACAAGGCAAATTCAGACCACAGCATTAGTGACCATACTGTACATACACTAGGCATGAATAGACTCTTAGTCTAGACTATCTAGGCCACGAGTCTGCAGGGTTCTGCCCGCCCCATAGGCCCGGGATCACGAGGGAATGGTTTTGTTTTTTGCAGATGCAGATGTGATGGAATGCTATTATTGCGCCACTAGGTAGACATGGCTGTTGTGCTGTGTTATGATCCTGCCTTCGCTTGGCCATGGCAGCACGGTGTTGCATTATGGTCTAGGTAGCCCATCTCAAGGACGTAGTATGACCGCCTACCAAAGGGCGAAGCTAGAGCCACTTCCTGATCTCGGCGTTACTTCTTTCGCTCGCGCGTGTGAAAGGGCTAACGTGAACCGTCTCAGCCTTCTACACTATACGTGGCCAACGGCCGGAAGATTTCTTTTCATGTGACGGTTCCATTCGATGAGTACAGTAGATCATACAATATTATGACTACAATTGGCGTTGGCTGACTATTTGTCGGTTGCCGATCTGGTTACCGAGATTTCAGAGTCAGGCAGGCAACGGTCATGGAGTCTGACTTTAGTAGTCTGACCTAGTATAGGCAAGACAGGGCGCAAAGCCTCGTCGTGGCAGCTGTCATTAACATCATCCGAAGTTTCAGCCTCGGCGCCTACCTCTCAGTGTGAGACCAGTTGTTGTGTCTCGCGGACTAGCCTAGCCTCGCCATAATGCCATGTGCTACACTGTCTTTGAGTATCCCACGTAATACGACGCCGAGGTATCACTTATACACAATACCCAATACTTGTTTTTTTCTTTTCCCCCATCCCTCCCTTGCTTGATGATCATCATCAGCATCTGTATTCGGGCAGAATTGAGCTGGCTAAGCAGTGTTTTAGGGCCGAGTCACTATGGATGATCGCCACCGACAAAGTGGCACAGGCCGTATTGACAATGGTAAACCATTAGCCTCATCCCCGACGGACGTGACTCGCGAGCTCGCCCTTCGGGATTCGGGGCGCTGTAACTGTAGTCAGTGCTGCTAGACAAGTGCTATTGACATCCGAGTTATGCATCAACGCCAGCCCAAGCCTAGGCCCAGAGCCAAGCCAGTATGATGCCGAGTTACTACTAGTTACAGTAGTTACCTGTCTAACTCTCGGTCGTCTCCTCTCGGCCATCGGAATAATATACGGGGTGCACGGTGATTCCGGTATCCGCTATTCCGAGTGCTCCTGTTGTCGCTTGATGCTTGCTGTCAAAGCAGGCAGCAGGTTAGATGTACGATCTTAGGTCGTGTGACAGAAGACCGGGCTGGTTGCGTGAAGTCAGAGCGGTTACCCGCAAATACGCGCGCTCGATGGCACTGTCATCTGCAGCCTCCTGACTCGCGCGACCCGCTGCTGCGATCTGAAGGTGGCTGACGTGTAGGCCATAGGCTCTCCACGTATGATCCGATAGACACAGGCTACCTTCTCAAGCGCCGAGTGTTTGAAGTCTTCTTCCCAGCGCTATGCTATGGGATGTTCTTTTTAGGCGCTCTACTGTTTAGCTTTCGCCGTGGGAAGACGGCGCAACGACGAGTCATTGGCACTTGTGTCTGACGAAAGTGTTGGGCGTATCGATCAAGCTACCCTCACCAGTGCGAGCATAATGTGAAAGCTGGATGGGTCTTAGGTTTTCGGTAGAGCAAGTTCACGAGCTGCGAGTATTGCGAGCAGGAAGCCTCAACAGGTTAAACGTTCATTTTCTGACTCTTGACTGCTCAGAACTAACAACGCTATAGCATCAACAGATAGCCAACGTGGCCTTCTAAATCCCACAAGTATCCCAAAAAGCGGGGATATCACCAACCCCCGTGCGAGTCATCAAGCTTTTCCTCACCATTCATACATCCTTTTCATCCACTCCTCCCTTGGACATGGGATGCCCGTAGCCGCCGTAAGGCACACCCTAGTTGCTTGGCTCTAGTGGGCCACCCGGAATAGGTTTCTCGGGGGTCAGAGGGCCACCGGGAACAGTACCGATGGGGATGATGAAGTCTCGCTTGCCCGGGGTGAATGTCGTTGTGGTGCCGTCCGGACTAGAGATGATAGTGATTCCGTATTTGTGGAGCTCGTCTTTGATTGCCTGGAGCCGATTCTGGATGGGCTTGGGTCCGTTGGTGCCGAATGTGTGGAGAAGAGTTTCGTATTCAAGCTCCAACGCAGCGATCTTGGCCTTGGTCGGATCCGTACCGCCGATTGTCGTCTGGCGCTTGTCCGACGGATTCAACCCTCCTGTGATCGGTGTCCCGATAGTTGAAGACTCGGTCGGGTTAGGGGGCTGTCCGCCGCCAACTCCCCACCACGTGGACGGGTCTCCTATGCTGAACTGACGCTCCTTCACCTCAGTGTCTCGCTTATCTGATGGCTTAATAGGGCCAGTAATAGGTGGGAGAAGAATGAACGTGGGCTTGGGATATCCGATAGTCACGTCTCCCACATCTTCCGTCGTCTTGGTGGCATCCAAGATAGGAGCCGCGTGAACAAGGGCCACAAGGGCCAAGGAGGCTAAGGCTGCTCGGTACATGGTGTTTGTGTCACTAACTGAGCGAAAACTTGCGTATACTAATGGTTTTCGACGTCCAAGATGTTCCTATCTTGTTCATACCTCTGAGAAAATCTTTCTGCGTCATCGTCGATCACTTCTGTATTTATAGAGCTGGGATAGAGCTGTATCTCGTCACCAGCATGTCGGGAAAGATAAGAATC
Organism: Xylaria sp. FL0933; assembly: GCA_022578765.1. Lineage (NCBI taxonomy): Eukaryota > Fungi > Ascomycota > Sordariomycetes > Xylariales > Xylariaceae > Xylaria > Xylaria sp. FL0933. The sequence goes on along the minus strand of MU389732.1, from coordinate 573,665 downwards.
CAGAAGAAAACAAGGACCCTGCAAGCAAGATTCGGAAGTTCATCTAGATGCAATTTCGATATATGAGGTATGGTGCGAACTGGCCCGTATCATGTAAATATCCGGAGCCATTTACCCGGGTCGAGTCTCCTGCAGAACCTTAGAATGCATCTTTTAGTTCGCTGTAGTATCCCAATCGTCTGTTCCATGCCAAGCAGTAATGATTAAATAGGAAGTTCATGAGGTAACTTATGATCTATGCCGACAAAGAACCGCCGACAGTGTCGCCATCGTGGGTGCTTACCTAGACTATACGGGGATGCATGACTGAGAGCAACGCGTTCAACCAAAGACCAAAGGCTCTATTTTTGGCATCAGCGCATACGAGCATGTCCAGTCTAGACTTCAGCCATTTTTGTCTAGATGAGCCCAACAACTAGATTTGTATACTTATGAAGAGTACATCATCAGGACCACCGAGCAATGCAAGGGACCCGATCGTTCGAGCTGCCGAGGGTAAATTGAAAAAGCCAAGAGTGCTATTATAGCTTCCAGCCTGGCGCGATTCATCCTTTATCTTGCGACAGTACCAGAAATAGTAGCATGCCGTCGTAAAGTTTTGCGTCAACGATGAAGATGAATTTCGATGATTGAATCGGCAAGCGGCACTCCCAGCGTTCGCGTATATAATGGGAACTGCTTTGAAAGTCTTACCTGACTAGACACTCATATACCGAAATACCACGAGTTAGCAGGTGTCGAATGCTCGATAAGTTGCTTCAGGATTTGCTTCTTGAAGTATCATATGTAGAAGTAGGGATTTCAGGAATGCACAAATCGTTCTAGGCCACAGTAGCTGGGCCTAGAGGAGTCTCTAGAAAACTGAGCTACCCGAATGTTTCCAAGGTACGGACATAGGTCGAATGTGGTAAGATCAGGAGTGAACATGGAGAAACGGGAACACACCTGTTTATGTTCTAGAACTCGCTAGGTGTGCTTAGTTGCTTGCCTCGATGTCGCAATGCACCATCCCATTATCGTGTTCAAAGTGTGTATTTCCTCGTTTCTTGCTTCTGCAACAGTATTGACGGCATCCTCTTCTCCAAACTCAACGCCCCCAGCCCCGAAAAAAAAAGGGCGGTATTGGTGAACCTAAGCGCTCGTTCCGAGGCATTCTGAAGTCCGATCCTAGTAGAGAGTAGCGACAAGAATTAAATCATCCGACTGCGTTATAGTCCGGTTTGCATGTACGGTGATTGACCACCTTCAGTGCCCAGGGTCCAGGCCCGTCGCTCCTAAACTCTATGAATAGGTGTCAAATTCATCCTGTCTTCTTGCTCACGACAACAACTGTCCATGCAGACTGCTCGGATGGTGATATGTCGTAGACGATAGCCCTTTTGTCACGTATGACACCCATACTTAGGGAAGCGTCCCTTGATCTAGAGTATTGTCAGCAATGTTTTTGCCTATGCGACTAAATAAAACCTCAGTACTGACTGCGCATATGAATCAAGAGACAAGGGGAACCGGTGATGTTAACTTAGGGGAGCAAAGAGCGAGATATAGAATAAGTTAGTTTCAGCACCGTACGTGATAAGCCCCTCCCTCTATGGGCGCTGTCCACTCTAAACGGATTATTGATGCTCAACTCTGAATAGCCTCCCCCGGCTGTGGTATTCAAACAATCCTTTAAAGACACGGATAGTCTCCTACGCGACAACTTGTACCCCGCTGATGAGTCGCCGTCTTGTGAGGAGTATGGCCTAGCCACACGTTACTATCTTTCAACCCCTAATAATCCCATCACTATCCTGCCAGTTTGAGTGCGGATAACGTTTCACATCGGCCTTGAATAGCAAACTTGAAGCAAGTGTGTACTGCATCCATCGTTCGTCGGCGATGAGATTGGAGAGCCCTCTGCCATGGGTGCCGTGACTTCAGTCATAAATCCCCGGCATCTCGAATTCCAATAGCGGAATTGGAGGATGTAATTATATGGATGTAGTTGCCCCACATGAACCCCAACTAAAGTTGGAGAGCGGCCGTTGACTTAATTTCTGGTTCAAGCTAGGAATGACGACGTTGCCGAGTTATCGTGGGGTAGCTTGTACGGCAGAGAGCTTGCAGCTTGTGTAGCAAAAACAACCTCAATTGCCCAATAAGAATTGCAATTGTGGAATTGCGACAATCGTCTCTTGGGCCTACTATGTAGGTCAATCACAGGTATTGATACCTAATACAGGCCATAACCTTCATGATGGCCTCCAAATCAAGCGCTATATTGCGGCGAGCACTGCTCTACGGTATGCTGTTCGCCTGTGTCCCCCGCAATCTCAAATGGCTTCCACAGCAGCACAACACTGAGCAGAGAAAAGCCGGCTAACGCAAGAAATCGCAATGCAGTGCCGGCATCCTCGCCGCGGATGTTGACGAAGTCTCTGGGTCTGACTAGCGACAATGTGACCTATGACCTCGAAGACTCAGTAACGCCCACAGCGAAGCCGCAAGCTCGGACGGCGCTCCGCGAGCACTTGGCTAATCTGCCATCGCGGCCATCCACGATCCGCGAGCTCGCCGTCCGCATCAACGCCGTCGAGACGTCTTTCGCGCTCGACGACCGTAAGTGCTTCGGGAACTGCTTCTAAATCGCCTTTCAGAAATTAGTGAAGCCTAACACAGGCTTTGTTACTTAATTCTAGTAACCGCACTCGCAAAACTACCGCAAGTAGACGCGATCGTAATACCAAAGGTGAACAGCGCAAGCGACCTAACATTCGTGACCGATGCGCTCCGGCACCTAGCGCCAGACCGTCATGTCTCGCCGTCCGCACCGAACCCAATCAAGCTAATAGCCCTGATCGAGTCGGCGCGCGCCGTAATGGACCTCTCCTCAATCTGCGCCGCATCCCCCTATCTTTCCGGTCTGATTTTCGCAGCCGAGGACTTCGCGCTCGACATGTCGCTGACGCGGACGCCGTCACTTTCCGAGTTCCTGTATGCGCGCTCCGCTATAGCGACCGCCGCTCGCGCCGCGTCGTTGCCGAGCACGATTGATCTCGTATGCACGTCCTACAAGGGCGAGGAGGGGCTCGCGCGCCTGGAAGAAGAGTGCCAGGGCGGCAAGACTATGGGCTTCAACGGCAAGCAGTGTATACATCCCTCGCAGGTGGAGACGGTGCAACGTCTATTTGCACCCGACGGAAAGGAGGTCGAGTGGGCTGTCCGCGTTGTGATTGCTGATGAGAAAGCTGCCACAGGAGGCAGGGGCGCTTGGACGCTCGACGGTGCCATGATTGACGCACCTGTTGTAGGCAAAGCTAAGGCTATTGTTGCCAAGGCTCGAGGGTGCGGGATAGATATCGAGAAGCTAATGAACCAATGGAAAGATCAGGAGCCAGAATAGATGAAGACAAAATGTGTACTGATGGCACGGAACGTCGATGAATATATTCACATAATATGCTATAGCTTCTAAAGCTGTATGTAAGTTCATAACCATGAGAATCGATTTGGTCCCCAAAATTTCGACATTTCTAAAGACTCGTCAATATCATCGTTCTTCTGACCATCTGCACAGATTGTTGTTGAGTTATCTCTAGCACATACTGCTAATTCATGACCATGAATACCTCTATTAGACGCTATGGCATTTTTGAATCTGACATCATCCGGACTGGTCTGTGGATGACGGTAGTCTGCCTGCGGTCCGTCAGTCACCGGAAGGTATTGATTCTGCGCGTCGTAGGTGCCCGTTGTTGAGTCTATAGAGAAACTCTGATCTTCTATGGTCGAATCCGGTTGGCAATGTTCGTTAGAATACGTCGGGTCATTGAGCTCACTTTCGATTCTTGCAATAAAATCGGCCATAGTCTCACTCGTATGCGCCAGAGGAGACGAGGTGAAACGCAAGGTCGCGTTAGGGTTCATTTCTTTGCCCTGATTCTCATATATTGACGATCTCATACTTAGTCTAGAGCAGGAGTCATGTCTGTCACAACTGGCGGCGCCGGGAGTTACTGCTTGCGGTATCCAGGAGACTGAACTAGGTGTTGGAATCACCTGTTCGGACTGCTGAATTGTTTTATACCGCTCTCCTACTGTCTCATATGGATTTATAAACTCTGCGTGTTCAAGATTGGAAACTTGGAGATGGGGCTCCTGTGATCCAGCCGTTTCAATAAGTATCGAAGAGTCAACAATATCGCATTCTGATTTCGGATCAGTGGAGCGCAGAGAAGTAACCCGAGGTGGAGGAACGGGAGGTGGTGGCATCGCATCCCTAGAAGTAATTGTAATCTGATCTTCATCAGCTGGCGCGGAATCGCCCATGATTTCTGCGCTTTTGGGTGTATGATGCACATTAGGTGTAGAATCGGGATCTTCATCATGACAGGTTTGGTGAGCTCGAGAGTGTTGTCGTACCGGCTTAACCCTAGATTGTTCTGCTATTTCCTGGCGACTAGGGAGCTCTGCGATTTCTGGTTTCTTCACTGCAGCCGTATCATCCGGTTGCTTGCTTACCGGAGATATCTCATCCTCTGGCGGTCTCTGTAGTTTCCACTCAGGAGGCAGTATTGTGTTCCATCGATCTTCCAGACGCGCAAGCCGTGCCATTATAGCCCTTGTATCATCGGCGCACCTTGATTTTGTGTTCACGCCGTGGTGTATAGTTGATTCTCTCCTATTATGAGCATCTCTTCGATCAACTATACTACTGCATGTGGATGAGGACTCGCCAGTTGCTTGCAGGACGTGCTTGCGTGGACCATTCGAATTATTATACGAACGATCTCCCGTGTTTACATAAACCCTGGTTGTAGCTAACGCTTCCCTGGCACCCTCAGGGGTGGAAGACCTTGTCGACTCCATAGTCTGTAGGGGCGTGTCCACTAGATAACTTCTGCAGTTGGGCGAGTGTTGGCTGCTGGACCACGTGAAATATGTTGTTTTACTCGAGCTTGGACGGTATTCAGGGCCACTAGTTGTAGTAACTGGTATGGAAGAGTTTTCTATAGACATAAAAGACTGTTGACGATAACTTCGACTCACTTCAGTAGACGAGGATGGTGTCGCATTATTTTTACAAGTTCGTTTAGTAGTTCCGGTTCTGATTGGCTTTGAATCACGTGTCGTAGGGTCTGCGCAGGGAGGCAGAAAGAACGAAGAGATATGTTCCAGTTCTCGATTCTCACGTTGAAGTTCCCTGGCCCGGGAGCTCGACAGTCCTTTCTGCTGCGGAACGTCGCGCTCTTGGGGCGTTGGAAACGGCATTTCTGAGAAACAGAGATCGGAAACTATCCGTGACACATTAATTAGCTGGTATACAATGTTGGGCTGCTGTCCTCACCGGGATGTTCTTTTGGTGCACGCTTGTTATTGAAAAGGCCAGGCTTGAGATTAGGTTGAACCTAGTAGGTGGTTAGAAAAGAGCAAGTCATGTTGCGTAATCAAGGACACGTACTGTAATCCGACCACTGGTAACAGCGTCTGAAGTGAAATTTTTCATCACGTTTTTCCCGTTAACTGCGTGCTTCCTTTTCTTGGATTTAGAACCCCTTGATTGGTGTTTGCCTTGGTCTGTCACGTTGGCTCTGCCCTCGCGGACATGCGACTTCTTAGTGTCATACTTGTCTGGCCTCGTTTTGTGCCTCGGCCGCTTCTCGAAGGTTGGTTCCCTCGTGCCGATGTGGGATACTGGTGACGACGCATCTAAAGCGCGTACCTTTGTTTCGTCTAAAGGGCTGCAGTGCGGGCTCTTTCCGTGTCCAGGCGCTGTTTCGTTGCAGTCCCATTTTTGAGGCTCTCGGCGAAGGCTGAGTTCGCTGACCAGCGAGCTGTCGTCACTGTTTCGTTTATGTCGCTTCGAATTCTTATCAAGATTTGTCAAGAGTGGAGGATGAGGAGGCGAAGAGCCCTGCCCTAGAGGGATGTGCTGCGACCTCCACAATCGATCTACGCGCCCCGGACGCTGCCGCGGGGAATTACCGTAGCTATCCTGGGGACGCAGGCGTTTCCCGCGGTGGAGCGGCTGGTTTCGAGATGGCGGCGAGACGAGCCGTTTTGCGGGAACAGGAGCTGCCAACTGCCCCAGCCAACGCTCCACAGCAGCATGGCTGTCCGGCGCGTGGGACTCTCGGTTCAACCTTCCCAGACTCAGAGGCTGGCTGCGATCGGTGGGCTGGGCGGCGGCGTGGTGATGGCTATGGTGATGATGGCGTCGGTGGTGAGGCACGCGATGACGTTGGGGAGGTGGAGATGCCTCCTGGTGGCCCATTTCCAAGCACACGGTGAAGCAATAAGGAGTGGCTGAAACCGAGGAGGGAGAGAGATGACGGCGACAACAGAGAAGCGATAAGAGGCCAATACTATCGCCCAGTGCCCTAGCATACGTGTCTACTGGCACCGCCGAACTGAGAGCCGCCGGTAACCCATCTGCTGGGCCCTATCGTGGGCAAATGTCCCTCAGGGGTTCGACGACAGGCCCGAGGTCGTATGTAACGTTGGAATTACACTACATGTAAGTAGCTACCACATACATACATTCTTAGGTAACCTGCCCGGTTCCCGAGGTAAGAGTCCTTTGGCTCGGCCATGACTGACCCAATACTACCTGAGGTAGGAAGTAGGTAAGTACTTGAGGTGGCATAGGTACGTAGGTTGGGTAGGAGGTATCCTTTCGCCTGCACTCACCCAGGAGTCGATGAAACTTGAGCACTTGCACTTGCACTTTGACATGATGCTCCGCCGATCCGCGCATGCATAATGAAGTGCAGTACATATGTGATATACATATGTACCTACCTGCCTTACGAAGGGTGTCAAGTTGAGGTTCCCCAGAGTACCACCAAGTTACACGACAGCAGCCAGCCGCGCTTACTTACATGTAATTGCCCAAAAGCTCAGTCATATACCTACCTACCCTAAGTACCTGGGTAGGTACGTACAGACCTTGGCAGTATGCCAGTGCAGGTGTATATATCGACTACGGGCCTGTTGGTGACCCCTTCCCGCACACTATATTAAGGCAAAAACCCTTGCAAATATGTCTATATGTAGGTGAACTGTTAGTAAATAGGTAGTAGGTACAACATATTCCCCAATGGAGAAAAGAAGCCCCAGGCATCCGGAACACAAACCATGCAACAACCATGGGGGCCTGTCTCCTTCTCCGTTGCCCTTGTCCTTATCCCTATATCGATCGTATGTATAGGACCCAAGATCGCGAACGCCCGCTTACCTAAGTCTCGGTTGATGGCCCGGTCGGCAAAATGCCAAAACAGCAGCATCAACAACATTAGTGCTGCGATCATATGGGCTTTGGGCATTGTTACAGCTTGAAACTCACCGCAGCAATGTAAGTCAGCTCCAAATAGCGACGATTCGTAAGCTGTCTGCCCCGCCTCGCCTATCTACGCGTAATGCGTACAAACAACAACGATGACCCAGTACTGCAACAACTAGACCGACCGGTCCTCAGCGAGACAGGTTTTCTGCCAAGAGCACCCTGGAGCACCACACGTAGGGTCATTTATGTGTCGCTGTGTATAGCTAGGCATGTATGATAGGGGGCTGATACTTCAGGATGCTTTCTAGATGCTTTAGCGTAAGCTATGCCAAAACACTAGCGTAAATGCCAAGACAAAACCCAGATCTACACACATGCACCTAAGGTTGTATACTTAAAATAAAGATGACTTACACCATGGCGTATACATACATGATGATTGTGTACTATGAAGACCAGGCATGTACCTCCGTCCTCCTACTAGGTAATATCTTCGGAGAAGAAAAAGACTCATTCCTATAGCATTCTATATAAACCTAGACCGTGGGTTGTCCTTTCATGCATATAATCCAGATACTAATACTTATGAGTAACTGCGTGATAGTACTGTACGTGTATACCATACATCAATCCCCCCCTATTGCCTATTTTGGAAGTAAGTAGACTAGGAGGAAGTTGCATGCCTGTGTATAATACAGCTAGTATTAGGCATGTGCCTGAATGTCGGTATCTGCTAATTGCCTCATCCCACATGCCACATGCCACATGCCGATACCTTGAGCCCTACATGACAAACTTGAATAGTATTAGTATGTGAGCAGAGGTCTGTCACTCTCGAGGCTTCTCGTCATGCCGCGCCATTGCATCCTACCCGGTTGATCCCCACCCTGTGTCAATATGATATGCAGACAGACCTTACCGTTAGATGCCGAACTGACAACATCAACCATCAAAGGGCTTCCGCCGGCCGGTACTAGATTTACGTGTCACCATATTCTGTGCTAAACGTTATGCTACGGGCTCTCCGAAAACCGAGTAGAGAGGCCAGTACTAGGTAGTCAAAACAGTGCATGATGATTAAAGCAGAACGTGGATAGCTTGGTGCCAAGCCTTCAGCATTGCGGAACACTTGGTGTATCGGGTTCGTCCACCGTCTTCTGTCTCGTTCGTCTCAGACTCTCACCTCTTATTAGGTAGTGCGCGGTGGGTGAAAGCTTTCTACGCTGGGGCCAGAGTTGACATGCCCGTTTCGAATCAGTCCAAGCTTGAAATATGCGCTCATCTGCTCAAGCATCATCGCCCCCCTCCCGTTTCGCATCTTTCCCAGAGCGCCTAGTGTCGCTCAGCCTAAGCACTCTGGAGTGTGCCTTGCGACTATATGTCTCTTTCTTGGCCCACTCTGGACCCATTCGGTGCAGAACGGCAGCCATCACCACAGCAGTCTGGACGAGTTGCTTGGAGGATCCTATCCTTTGGCTATCATTGCCCTACTGGCAACACCGCGGGGAAGACCTTACGCGAGGAATAGACGATGAGCGGGTCGGCTCTTCCACAGATCACAAACCAGGATCAGGGTCAGAATCAGGGCGCTTCGTAAAAAAACTGGCCGTGTCTTGCTTGGCCATTGCTACTATTCGTGGCCACATTTTCGACTAACCCGGTGATACCCATCAGTTGAAACGGCGCTCTAGGGCTTGCCCAAGGAATCGAGTATCCCACCAGACGCAGGATGTGATTGCTCTAAGTAAAGATATGTAGTTGCGGGTGTAAGTCCGCAACCACCATTCTAGGGGTCACAGCCCAGATGATCGGCTATTCGTCATCGTCCACGAACCAACATGTGGTTGGGGCTCGATAGTCAACCATCTTCCTCCTCCGACGGCTGCCTCCGCAATAGACGCCCTTGGATATCTGGTTGGCATTGCCGGCAAAATATCTTCATACAATGCCTTCACACGTGAACTTAGCTGTGCACTATATTGACTGCCGTATTGGTGCAGTTGAGGCCAAGACGAGCTCGATGAAGAAAGAAAGGGACTTTCCAGGTTACAAGCATGAAGCTAGTTTGGTGATCTTCACGATTTTGACAGGGATTGCGAAACTGCGTTAGCCTCACAGTAGTTATCAAGTACCCGAACCACAAGACCCTAGCAACCATGGCCTCATGGGTATGCTAGTCGACAACAAGATGTACATGTCGCTGGCAAACCATCGGCACTTATACCCTAGCTCTGGATTAGCTAGTGTAGGTCGCTAATTCTTGACGATTCTGCTTGTCGCTGGGGAATTCCTAGTACGCCTCGTAATGCACCTTATCATATGGATATGCTGTTTCGAACGTCGTCTCCTTCTTTTCAACATCGAGCGTCTCGAAGCGACTTGACCTCATCTGTCTGATGGTTGTCTGGGGAATACCCTGCCGGCACACGAAGCACGTTTACGACAATGTCAGCGATTAGAAATTATCCTTGATCAACAAGAGAAAGTTGAGCCGAAGTAGACGAAGTCCTTGTCGCATATCGTACGCACATCACGTTGGATGCGAGGTATAAATCAGACGGGTTGAAGCTATTGATCACCCTCATGCGCTTGCGTTCTAACCACGGATATCGATTTACCCCTGAGAACTTCTCTTTGCCGTTGCGTCGCTGACATTCACCTTGCGGCGGACTGGTCAATCCACCTTCCTCGACAACGCCACCATATATACCGAGCTACTCTCCTTCCTCCTCTTCATTCTAGTGTATTGGAAATCGCGAACACCCTAGGCAGGATTATTCCTACGATTCTAGTTGCCTACGAGACCTACACACAAAGTCGAGCCAGTGTCGTTTCAGCTACGTCCCTAGCTTGGATTCCAATTATCACCATGTTCGTAAATTCTGTTACTCTTATACTTATGTTCCCGAGCCCAAACATCACTTTACTCCTAGTCTACCGTCTAGACTCCGCTCATAAACCTCCGTCGTTATCTCACTATCCTCAACGTTTTTGTCTTCATAACTAAGTCACTAAACTGGCGTTAGTAGATTAGTTAGCACACTCGTCTCGTCGATATTATGTCGAAGTTATTTATTGGGTGAGCAGACATAGTCGAGTTCCAGCAGTATTTATACAAGGATGTTTATATGTGATATTCAGAGGCCTTGCGTGGCATACCGAGGAGACAACGTTGAGGCAGAAATTCGAAGAATTCGGTCCTGTCGAAGAAGCGGTACGTTTTCACGTGTCCACAAGTCCGCTCACAGCACCACGAGAAGAAGTTGGCACAGAGGTGCTTAGGCTACCCTAACACATTAGCTAATCAAATCGTGTAATGTTAGGTTGTTGTTAAGGATCGTGACACTGGTCGAAGCCGTGGCTTTGGCTTTATTCGGTATACTAGCGAGGCTGATGCCGATAGAGCTATCGCTAACATGAACAATGTCGAGTAGGTGAGCTACTCTGAGAAACAAGTTTCCATCTGACACTTTGTGAAATTTGGTAGATTTGACGGACGCGAGATCCGCGTCGACAAAGCCTCGGATACAGGACCAAAGAACAGCTACGGCCGAGGAGGCGGCTCGTATGCAAACCGGGGGGGATATGCACAACAACCACAGATGTACGCATCTTACGGAGTACCGAATGCTACCGTGATGTACCCACCGACGTCGTACGGCAGAGGCGGCTATCCACCACAGCCGGTCGCTTACGGTACGCCTTCGGCGCAAGGTAAGAGCCGCACAGAAGTTTCCTATATGCAGTTAATTCATATATGAGGGGTGACTAACGAATGCGCTTTAGGTTATGGTATGCCCGGACCATACGGCTACCCAGATCAGCAAGGTGGCCAACAACCTCAAGGGCCGCCCCGATACTAAAGTTTCTCTTAGAACTCGTCTAAGTGATCGAGAGGCTCATTGGAATATGTAAAAGGTTCAAGATTTTGCATATTGCGTACTTCGTTACTATATTGCTGCCATGTCCCCCCCTAAAATATCCATGGTAGCGGCCCGTTTATCTAACTATCAATTTTCCTTCTCTCTCTAAAGTACTGGAAAGTCGGGGGTCTTTTATGACTCATTCTGCTGCATCTGGAAGCAAGCGTGCCAGGAGAGATGGCAATGTTCCAGTGCTGCTTACATTCCTTGCTCAAACTTTCCTTATCACGCTGATTTATCATAACACTCATGAACACACGATCCTTTAACGAATCTCAAAGATGAGAGAGGGGGCGGGGAGGGGCAACAGACTGTGCACAATGAGGAGAGGTTGAAGGAGCGTCGGTGGGTAGTTCCTGTATTTCGCAAAGGCGACATCCGAGGGAACTTAAGCTAGGGCTCAGGGCACAGTATTTGGCTGCACTGAAGTATGGCAGTCTAATGAAGAAATTACGTCAATACGCTTCTCTATGAGAGTTGTGTGCGCTGATGGTATGCATTTGGCTCTATCCTTTCTTAGTCTATGGGTGACCATGCGTATCTTGTTTGACTGCGTGATCAATATCATGATCCCTTTCTAGCCCCACGCTATGCCAATTTGTCCCTGTATCAAGCTTTCTCGGTTTCTTCTTGTTCATCTACACTACTCACTTTCTTGAATTCGTGCGACACAGGCTCCGGAGGTCCATTGACACCGTTCTGGACCTCCCCACTCTTTTTCCTTCTCTCGATCTCGCGCAGACGGTTCGACAGATCCGTAACGTGAGCATCCCCGCTCTCTGGGCTGAGCTCATCGAGCGCCTTCTCGAGCTCGAGGAGGTAATCGCGGTTTAGACCGCTCGGCCCTTCGCTGCGCTGGATGTGCTCGGCAAGGGCCTGCGGGTCCTGGGGGCCCACGAACTGGTCGTTGTCCGGTGTCCCGATGTACACGAGCGTCCGGATCGGCGCCGACCCGTCCGCCGGGTAGAACGGCGTGTAGTGGATTGTGTAGCCGTTGATCTCACGGATGTCTAGGTAGTTGGCGACCTCGGTCACGTGCTCTGCCTTGATGCGGTACGCGGTTCCCCAGACCTTTTCCGGGGCGCTGTCGTGCGAATCGGTCAGCGACGCCCAGAAGGAACGCTCGATGAGCGTCACGACCCGCCCGGGCGCCGTGGGCGTTCCGCGGTGGTCTTGGCTGGTTCTGTTAGCCCCGTTGGTGAAGCATGCATATAATCATCTGAGAAGCAGAGATATTAGGCGCTTCGTTGCTGCTCATACTAAGCTGATAAAGGCTTATGACTTTTAAGGTGAAAAGGTAGGATACCTCGCCTACGTAGAATCAGCCTAATTTCTCAAACGAGGGCTATGCAATATCGTCTTACCTGCCAGAACCGTCTCACGTAGCCTGTAACCCAACCTGGAATCCGTCTATCTAGTCCACGGCCGTTACATCAGTCCTTGCTGCCCTTGCTTGCAACAGGATAACTAAACTCACCATAGTGTGGCGGAGGTTTCCATATTAGGCTTCTATTGACGGTATTAGCAACCTGAAAACATAACAGTTGTTGGTCGTTCTTCTACAATAGCATTTATTATATAAGGAGAGTACGCCGACATACCCATAGCCAAATATCCAAAACTCTTCATTTGACGATGTCGTGGGGTGACCTGTCGCATCTACCGCAACTTCATTGGTCTCGGCCATGGCCAATATTATGCTGGCTAGGTATAACTTGAACTCGTGGAAAAGTCGCACAGGATAAAATGATAATCAGCTATTTAGGGTCTTGAAAACTGGTGGTGACACATTTGACTGCGTGTGACTTAGAGATCTAATTAGTAATGCATACCATTAGGTTAGTTGCAGGCTGCCTGACGTGATTCGCAGCAACCACTGAATCGTGTTAACTACCTCAGTCTATTCTCACTAATTATTCCCTGGGTTAGGTAGCGATGCCAAGAGATCCGACCCTGCGGGAACGGCTGTAGTGCAATCGCCTACCGCACGCTTATTTAAGTCGTCGGTCGGCATCACGTCACCAAGTACCCTTAAGAATACAACCTCGAATATGGGGTGCCGCCTCCGGACTTCGGACACCCATGCCGCTCGTGCCGGAGTTTGGTCCTTATGACTTGCAGCAGAGCCGTTCCTATGCAGCTTGGACATCCCATATACAGCTCACGTGCTGTATCTGCTCCAGACAGCCTCGCGCGGCGGAACGGCATCTTGATATTAGCGCAACGAACCCCTTCATGACTGTGACGATGGAGATGGCGCTTACTTGCAGTGAAGCGAAGCTGAAGTGCCTAGCTAGCTAGCCATAGTGATGCATGAATCTTGTCTTGAAAAAGAACTCGGTATGGAGATGCAGCCGACTGAACCATTTCATGCAAGGTACCTAGGTAGGTAACCGGAGTCGCAAGGAACCCACCAATGTTTCAATAAAGAGGTAAACGTAGGCTAACAGTCATCTCTATAGAATAGACCCAACTCGATATCCATATCAGCTGTACACAGCCCCAGCTAATAGTCAACCTTGTGAGGCGTCTTGGCTTCCAGCAAGCATCAACCTCTATCTTCAGCTCGTCTTTCTTTTGTTCTTCAGCCGAAGTGTTGAGGCATTGCTTCGTCTGCATTCTTCCGGACCGCAGCCCCTCTTTGCGATTGATCCGTCGTTGCTCGGTCATTGTTTTCGACCATTTGGTCGATGACGTTCGCAGAGCACAGCCATGTTGGACGGACATCACCACCTTGCTAGGATGAGGCTCCCCGACCAAGGAGTAATACCGTCAATGCCGTCTATGCAAACCGCGAGCAGCATTGGTTGGAATAACGCCTGCCTGCTGTAGGCATAGATTAAGGCTTCTTCCTTTGTCGTTACCGGTCCAACTGATCAGTATCCCTTGCGGAGCTGAGCTGTAGCAGATATATCTGTAAGGGAGGTATTGAAGTTACAATTAAAACAATCTGCCAGCTAATGGTGTACCGTACCTCCCTACCCAACACTACCTAACTACACTGCAAGCTACAGCTAGCTGCAGATAGTACCTACTCACTTTAGGTAGGTACTTACCCTAAGATGTATTGCAGGAGCAGCAGCCTGCGCCTGACCCCTCTCACTGGGTATTAGCTCTTACCTGGTAGGTAATACTAAAACAACACGCCCGTCCCTCTTTCTTGCCACCCCTCTCTCAAGTCTTCGAGCCTCCCCGTGATATCCAGACGATCAATCTCTTTCTCATATCCGAGCCCCGTTTCTACTACTCCTTCCTCGGTTGCTAGAGCTAAAGATTTGCCTTCGTTCGCAGCCCGTCCTTCTCGTGAGGAACGGAACAGACATCAAGATGGCATACAACAGGCCGTACAACCCAGACGAACTGCCAAAGTGAGTCGCAAGCCCGCCTTTCTTTGAATCGCTTTACCCCACCAAACACCACAGTCGCATCACGGTCCCCTCCCTTGTCCTTTGCGCCCGGATGACACAACCAACAGCCTATGTTGGGGATCAAACACTAGACTTGTAGCAAGACTGACATATCGTCCCTAGATTTGCAGAGCCAGAACAGGTGTGTTGCGTGCGCGCCTCCAGGCAGCCTCCCTTCTTTTCCATCATCTTCTATTCGCCAATAACAAAGAAAACAACGTGGTCTATTATTACAACTACTCGACCTACCTACAACTTGTCGCAACTCAGTCTTACATTTGATTTCTTCCTCTGTTTCCTTCTTATAAGCGACCCAATAACCTGTTTCTGTATGCGACATAACTGACAGCTAGCTCCTCAATCTTCAGAAAGGCGGTCCCAGACCTGCAGCTACACACTATCAGTCCAAACCGCCGCCTCCTGCCCCGGGGCCCTCTCGCCACGAGACTTATCCGAACAGAAGGCAGGAATCAAGTCATCGAAACCAGTCACATCACGGCTCAATGTCGTATTCGCCCATGTCGCCGCCCCCTCAGGCCACTGGCCCGCGTCCCTCAGCGCATAACCGGCCACCTCCCTCAAACAGACCCCCGCCTTCGCCGGCGCCCCAAGACCTAGCCGGCGCCGACCCAAGCCTTTTGCCGTTGTTCCGCGCGGTAGATAAAGACGGTATGTCTAGTCCCTATCACCACAAGGCAGTTCTTTGGCTTTTTGGAGCGAGTTTCTTGCGCATATACTCTCATGGTTAGGTCGTTCATGTCTATAAACGTGCGCTTGATGTTTCTTTAAGCCTATTCTTGCATGTAATGTAAAGCGCACACAGGTTGAAGGAGACCAACTTACGCTGCATTGTATTGGAAACTCGCTTGCGCCTACGTCAATAGCACGCGGAACGGATTGCGCATAGCCTTCTATCATATGGCTCACATGACCAGTCATAGCATCAATCAGCGCTAACCATGGTGACCGCATGACAGGCACAGGACAACTCTCAGAGCGCGAACTCTCGGCAGCGCTAGTCAACGGTGACTGGACGGCATTTGACCCGCAGACGGTCCGAATGATGATTCGAATGTTCGATAGTGACCGGTCAGGCACGATCGGATTCGACGAGTTTTGCGGGCTGTGGTCATTCCTCGCCTCGTGGCGGACACTGTTCGACAGGTTCGATGTCGACCGCTCCGGAAATATCAGCCTTGACGAGTTTTCCAATGCCCTCGTCGCCTTCCGCTACCGGCTGAGCCCGGGATTTGTAGAGCTTTTGTTCCACACATACGACAAACGCGGGGAAGGCGTCATGAGCTTTGACCTCTTCGTTCAGGCATGTATAAGCCTCAAGCGCATGACCGATGTTTTCAAGAAATACGACGATGATCGTGATGGTTACATTACACTCGGGTTCGAAGATTTCTTGGTTGAGATCTTGAAGCAGCTGAAATAAGATCGCCCCGCTAGCTCGCAGCGTGCCCAATAAACCGTTCGAAGGCCTGTTTGCTCTACGTGGTTTCAGAGTAAACCAGGTTCTACGAGAGGCGATACTTCTCGGACGGCTGTACTTGTAAGGGTAGGGAATTGGATGGACTTTGAATTCATGGTCATGGTGTCTAGACGACACTAAATGGCTCTGCGAGGTCTGCGTGTTCATGTGGAGAATGAAGTTTACGTTGGGATTCGGAATATCCTGAGATACCACTATAGACAGCCGCGATCTTCTCTAAGAGACCATGATGATCTCGAGCGGGAAAGGGGGATGAGTCTGGTATAGACGGAACTCTTCATGGAAGTCTTCAGATTGAGAGTGTTTCTGGATATGCTCAGATTTTAATGGGATTCGTGGATTCCTCGATCAGATGATATAATACCCCTGTGGATTGAGAAGGGTAAAATGAAGAGCTTGGCTGCATTTGATGTCCGATTCACACAAATAAGAATAGTATCATGATCTTTGGCATATGCTATGTACTTTACCCTTGACCAATACTGGAGATGCAGGTACCAGTTTGCGCCCTAAACTATAAAACAATTGCGAATCCCTATTCCTATTCCTCGTTCTCGCCTGCTGTGAAGTACCGTCTAGTCTGTAAAGTGCCCTTTCACTTTATTGCGCGCCGTCCACCCACTCAAACACCGAAAAGAATTAGAGTGGCCGCAAAACCAAGTTAGAAAAATTTAAACCTAACGCCTTTTCTCCTAATTTATACTATTTTATCACAGAAACTTGCTTATTGAGTTCCAGAGTCCGGTCCTTTCCCCACCTTCATACACACTACGATACACGATATCATGGGGATGCTCGCCCTTTGCAGTCGGACATGAGAACAAAGAGTCCAAAAGTGGGCGGGCCTGCTGTGAGCACAGCACACAGTATAGGCTGTCTTCGTGCCATATCGTTCAGAAGTGAGTGGACAAGGCGAACCTCACAGACCGACCATCGGTGGGACCGTCTTTGCGTACCTTGATTTCGGATGCAAACTGAGGAGGTAAAGGTGGTACAGGCGGTACGCTGGAATCCACGGTACTCGTGACGTCCTGCTCTATGATCAGCCTTGGCGATGGTTTGATCAAGTCCTTCGTCCTGAAAGCCTTGTAAACGCCGGGCTTTTTGGGCGATAGGGCGTCTTGAACTTGAGGTAGTACCAGGTTCTCTAGCTCTTTTCTACCATACTTCCCCTGCTGCTTGGTTCCGGTCGTTTGGATTGTTGGCATTGGAAAGTTGGTAGGATCCGTGGTGATCTTTACGTTCGGCTGGATGCCCATGTCGGGAGAGCCGGTGCGCCACAACTGCCCTGTCCCGGAAACGAGGATCTCTTCACCACAATTTAGACGTAGTATCTGCGTCTGGCTTTTTTGCGCCTCTTTATCTTGGCCCGCCTTCTGATTATTTCGCAGGCCGCTAACCCCACGTGCGAGAGCAACTTTGATCTCCTCATCCTTCCACCGACGCGTCTTGAGCAGTCCTGTTGCCACCCCCCGAACGTCTTTTTCTCCGTCGTGTGCGCTTATCCACAGTCTAGCCCCTAGTTTTGAGGCGATTTCAGCGCCATGGGGCGCGCCGGCACAAATATTGCCCCCTAGCCACCATGGGTTGTTGATACTGTCCATGCAATGGAGGAGCGTGGTCAACGGCAGCGCTGCCTCAGCGACCAGGTGTGATGTCGCATACGGGGCAAGAGAGCTGTACTGTATCCCGTGAGGTGAGAAAATCAGGGAAATCGGCCGACTATGGCTAAAGGGGCTGGGCGGCAAGACTTGCTCGTTCTGGGAAGAGGATGACGGGCGGAAGTGGGGGCTATAAAGAGAGTGTGTTGGTGACGCGATCAAGGTCGAAGCAGAGCGGATGGACCGTAGCGAATTTGGGGACATAGGCGAAATAGGAGATATAGGTGGAGTGGGAGGTAGCAGGAACGTGTCTCCGGTTGGTATGGTCACCAACGGCCTTGTTCCTTTACTGGCAAATGTCTGGCCTTGTGCTTCCGGCGTCGAAGGCGGCGTGAGAACCTTTACTAGGGGTAGTTGCTTCATCAGATCGTGCGTAGGCGGCGATCTGTATGTAATACCGATGGCCCCATGTAGGCCGGCTAGATCACGCTTCTGGGGGATGAAGGCGACAGTAACTTCACCCTCTTTACCGTTGGGTTGCACAGGTGGGACCGGAACTCGGACCACGGACTGCTTCCCTGTTATGCGTGGGTCTTCCCATCGCTTGATGGTGCGGATCTTGTTTCTGTCGAAGTGATTCCAACTTCTGATGACGCGTGCGGACGCCGGCTCAGCGAGAATCAGTGTCCTTCCGCTGGCGGGCAGTTGGCGTAGAGTGGCCTCATTGCAATGGTCTGGATTGTGTTGGCTGATGATGACGAGATCAGGTGGCCGTGATAACTCCGTCAGCGACGATATGCAGGCTGGATACTTCTGTGAGGTGTTAGAAATCCGGGGATGGAATATGGTCGACGGGCCAGTTATCCATGGATCCAGTAGAATGGTAAATGGATGTGGTATGATCGAGTCAGCGACCGACTCGGGGATGACGGGTTCGAAGGATAATAGGAAAGAAGCGTCCGAGTTGAGGTGCTTCACGGTCAAGGCCATGATGGGTGAATTCGGTGTTCAGCAATTATCTTGACGAGGGCCCTCACAAGACGATGCAGAGAGTAGCGTAGAGGAGACTCATCAGGTCGATACACATGAGGCTTCTTGATAAGAGCTGTCGAAGGATGCAGGATTGGGAGAATGACCTCACTTTGACGGCACAGTAAGAGACGAGCTTATAAAAAGAAAACCAGCGACGAGGTGGTAAACACGGACATCACTGTGGACGAGAAAAGAAACAAGTGTCGGATTGAAACACGGCAGTGGCTGACCAGCCGGAAAGACAAGAGACACACTCACACACACACACACACCTATACACACAACGTACACACGTACACACGTACACTTACCGGTACACGCAATCAATATAGAGCAGAGACAGGCATTCGAGATGAGTGGTCAGGAGCAGATGTTCTGGGCTTGTCCAACAACATCATTTAATCATTATGGCATTGCGGGGTCACAATGAAGAAACGAATGATGTGGTGGCGGGGAGGGCATATTTGCACATGATTGTACTAGTAGCTCAGCTAGATTGATAGCAGAGAATAAACGGGAAGTGTGGACAGGGATGTTGATATAAATAAATGCCAAATAGTATGCTGTCAAGAGTTTGCCCAAAGTTCTTCTTTTGCTTCCTTCTTCATGCAACCTACATATGTAGTAGGCAGGTAGTAGCTGGTGGTGAGGATTGAGTGGACGCGGCTGATGGTACCTTCTTATTGGTCTGAGTGTTCTAGAATTGGCAAAAGATGGCAAGTGGAAACGAGGAGTACAGGAGATGTACAAAAGACGTTAGGTAGGTCTTAGTGCCGGGGTTTGATCTGGCAATTAGGTACATCTTCGGTTAGCCTCCTTATAGTGCGTGCTAGTAGTGCATAGTAGGCAGGCACATTAAATCTATGAGAGATACTATGTGCCAGTGCTTTTCCTAGACAGGAGGTTATACAGATACAGAAAAGGAAAGATTGAAGATAAGATGAAACTTGGGATACACTAATGTACGTCGGTAGTACTTAGTATGTCTAGTTTAGTAAGACTTCGTTTAACACATACAAATTATACTTCACAGGCTTCGAACACGGAACCTTGAAAACCTGGAGTTCTCTACGATGCCTTTGCGAATCGCATATCTCGTAACATGCGGTCTGTAGGTACCCAGGTTGGTAGGGCTTGAGGTCGCGATTAACAGGCCAGAAGTCCTCTGCCTACTAGTAGGTACATTCAGAGCATTGGTAGGCTACCGCATTTTATGATGCACTGCACGTGTATCGGTGGTTCAACTTGAGGCTTCCGATCTTCAACTACCACCCCGAGGGACCTAATGAAGTACCTCCGAACCCAGTCCGTTTAAAGGACATAGCCCGCTAGATCACCTAGACGGCCCGGAACAGACCCCACGATCTTGAATCCTGGGGCCCATTGTTGCCCTGCCGAATGAATCACAAGTCAATTGCCATGCTTCTAATTACGATAAGCGTATTTTAACGTTCCGTACAGGACAGTGCCTTCAACTTGGAAAATGACAAACTACAGTAGTTGAGCCGGGACCCAGCGACGGGGAATAGGTACCTAAGACGTGTCTTATGCATCCGTGCATGGAGCAATGCTCTGTGCAGCTGTGCAACGCTCGATCATGCGTACAGCAGATCGGTGAGGCTGTTACGTTACAGTGTTAAATAGGTAACTACTCGAGGTGGTGAAATCGAAAACTGGCACACTATCTGTTAACCACCTCACATTACCAGTGTGCCAGTTTTCGGTTTCACCACCTCGCTACTTAATGTGTGTAGGTAGATACTACTAACATTTGTCTAGTGTACTGAATGCTTTACGTAGTTTGCTGGGGAAGCTAATCCATGTCTATACCTTTGGGACTAATTCTCACCTAGCGCTACGGACTGCCGGGAGCGTACGTAATGCTCCCGTCCTTCGAGTCTCGGAGAGACTCAGCCCCCTTGTTGTCAGCAGACATGAGTTGTATGTGCTTACCCATCGAGCCCATTTTGTCACGACAATAATCTGACAAAGTTTATCATCATCAACCTCCCAGACAATGGATGTGACCTTTGACGGGCAAAAACTCCAATAGAATATAAATAATTCCCTATAGAGGTGATAATTAAAGATATCGTTATAGTGATGAGTGATCACTGAAGAACCGTGCGCAGAAACACCTCTTTGGGGTAATTTTGGCTTGGTCTTGGACTGTGGTCAGACGGGCCAACTTCTCACTTGCTTAGAGGGTATGCTGAAAACCTTATCTCTTAGGAACCAGTGCAAGTGCTAAAAACAAACCCAACCGATTGATTTCAGCTCTCATCGCTTCGTGACCCAGATTCTCGTCAACGGTACGGGATCTTGCATATAGGCGAGCCATCCAAAGTCCTGAGGTAATTAGTATATTATGTCTCGCTCGGTCCAGCTTACGAGAATTACGAGCTGATTTCGTATCGATGGCAGCTATGCGCTAAATGCTGTGTAGCCCCCAAGAAGGGTTGCATTGAGCGAATGTTGGGAACAACAGCGAACGCTAAGCCAGAAGGTCTTGGCATCCCCTGGTTTTATCGAGTAGAAAGGAGGGAAGACTAATACTAGAATAGAGCAAGTACCGAATTGACAAATCCAGAAGGCCTTCCTCCTTACTCATCCATGTTCCAGTCTGACCGAGATATCACGGCATACTTGCTGAGAGCCCACCAAGCCAAGCAACTAGGACGGCATTATCGTGCTTGGCAGCACAACCCCTAGTGACATTATTACTCCATAACAGTACACACACACACACACTGAAATGGCTCACCTTTCGCTATAATACTATATACAAGCACTTAAGATAATTGGATATTGAGTAATACTGGATCACTCATCCGATAGACAAAGCGTTCTATCTTATAGTACGTAAAATCTCGCTGTGCATACAAAGGATTAACCTGGGGTATGATGCGCCAGTTAGTATCTACCGTGGGCTCCGGTAGGCGAAAGTTATCTATTTGGGTTTAGTTATAATGTTCAATGTCTAATGTTCAAGAACATCACCTTTTTGCCTTTCCTTTTTTTTTTCTACTTCAGTGTACCTAGTATAGCTATCACGGGACTCTTTTATTTTACGGTTCTAGTTACCTGTGCCGTTGCTTGAGCTCCTGACACAGAGTGACGAGCATAGAACATTTCCGTCCCTCCCGGCGGCCGGTCCGGGGTTACACAAACCCGTTGGCCAATTCGGTTCATAAGTCTTGGCTTGACCAAAAAGTTAGGGCACTGCTTCGCGTGGAAGGGCCATAGCTGTAAATGTGTGAGTTATCGTTCTGTAGTTGGAACATTGGTAAAAGCTCGGGTTTCGTTGTTTGAGAAGGTCTAGGTGGAAGAGTTTTCGTTATATTGAAAGGTCTCTTCGCTTCCCTTCGGCCGTGATCGCGAGCCGCAGGCTCGGCCGAATTGCGCGGATGCCATGAGCGTCATTCTTAAATTTGCTTCTTGAGAATGAAGAAAATATTGCACTCATACGCAACGAGTTGTTTGATTGGCCACACTCATGCTCGGAGTTAGCGAATTCGGATGTCCTATCTAACAAGGTTGATCACCATATACTATTCCATACACTACTATACTAATACGCGGCAGTGCTGGGCCCCCACCCCAGAGTCACTGATTTTCTCCTTTGGTTGTCTGCCAAAACAATTCTGCCAATGGAAAGCAGGTATATTTCTAAGAATATCCAGAAGGATTAGTATATTTTTGAAACAACATGAAGAAATTGTTCTCAACAAAAACGAAAAGGAGCTGGCATGCCCTGGATAACTTCGGCACCGAATCATAGCGATTTCACATAATCAAGGTACCATCATGTTCATAGATTGTAATAGGCAAGAAGTTTTGAAGATCAGAACTAGCGGCTCCTAAATAGGGCCCGTGGTCTTCCCTTGGTTATGGAGCACTACCCCTGTGAAAATCGAACTCGAGTCCCCACGACGCGGAATCCGGTTGTCCAATGGCAACTTTGGAAGCATGGATTGCAACATACGTTGCTACCCTACGTCCCTTGCTATTCCTAATAATCTGATGACAGCGTCTCAACGAAATCCTCCACAATGTTAAGGCTCAGGGTCCAAGTTACTTTGCGTCATTAGATCCTGCACATCCATCTGCAATGCATATTCCATAAACTGGACGCATCCCATAATAGTGTAGTGTAGTCCTTCGCCTTAGTAAGAGGGCTTATCTGCATATTTTGAATTAATATAAAGTGCTTTCGTCTGCCTATTTGTACAAAAGTTGCCCGCTCTTATACCTAGTTCCCAAAAACCCGACTCAAAGCAACTAATTCTCTCCGCCTCATACGAGAGTGTACTTGACAAAATCGAGCTGCCTCACGATCAACTACTCGCATTCCGCGGTATCCTACATCGACAAACGATAGCAATTGTCTCCCGCCGCTGAATATGGGTCAAGAGGCGTCTAGGCCACAGCCTGGGAAGAAATTCCAGGTCATCGGAGCTGGTCTCCCTCGAACTGGGACCACATCTTTCAGCCAGGCTCTATCGATCCTTCTGGACGGCCCCGTACATCACTGCGGCACCCAGTTCAGCAAAGGCGAGGAATATAACATCAAAACATGGACCCGAATCTTGCAGCACACACCGATCCGTAGCGCAGAGGACGAGGCGTACGTGATGAGAGAACTCAAGAAACTTATGGATGGCTATGTGGCAGTCACGGATACGCCGGCATGTGTTTTCGTCCCCGAGTTGATGAAGCTGTACCCAGATGCCAAGGTTATCTGCACCGTCCGAGATTCGGACAAATGGGCCGAGTCGCTGGACAAGACCGCAAGCAATGCACAAGTTTGGTTCTTTGGTATAGTATTAATGTTCAACAACCCGGTAAGTTTGTACATTAATTTGCTGTTTAATCGATCCTAAACCACAGCCCCGGAATGCTTGTTTTCATTCTTGCGCCCCTCTGCATCGCTTCGGATATATATGACTTGTCACTTTTAATATTGTTGTGGTGTGCTTGTTTGTTAATTTTTATTTCCTGCAGATGCGCCACTTTAGTACCTTCACGACTGCGATGAAGAATGGACGTTGGGGCGAGGTATTCCCTTCGAGGAGGACGGCAGGCGGTGCGCAAGAAGGACAGGTGTGGGAGCGACATCTTGCATTCCTCAAGGAACACGTGCCTCCGGAGAAGCTAGTATTCTTCGATGTCAGAGACGGCTGGGAGCCCTTGGTAAGTCCTTGCTCAGACAATTCCCTTTCTAGTCGTTTTGGGAAAAGAAGTGGCGGTTTGGTTACGCAGTTTCTCGTGTACACTGTCTATAACTATCTCTCGAGCTTCTACTCTGGCGCGAATTTGCCTATTGATATGAGAATTACTGACTTTGATTACTGTAGTGCAAAGCACTTGGCTGTGAGGTGCCTAAGGGCATTGACTTCCCGCGGACGAACGATTCCAAGGCGATGGAAGAGATCTTTAGAAATGAGATCCGTACTGGTCTAAAGAGATGGGCACTGGTGTTAGGAACCGTTGCCGCTGCCTACTGGGGCTTGAAGAGTTACCTCGCTTGATATGCATGCACTTAAAATACCGACTTGTATGCGATGAGGCCACCGAGTCTAGAAGAAGGCGGGATCCTTTTCTTGGAAAAATTGGTTCATGACGAACAACATTGAGGCTAGACTCTACTGCATTAGAACACAAAGCTGCAAACGGGATCATGAAGATATATCATGAGTTGTGGAGTTCAGGAATGGGAGCTATAAACAATGTACCTGTCATGCATATCTTCGGGGTTAAAGAGGCAAATAGACGAATTGCGATTGGCTCATGCTGGTTTTACTTTTCACTGCCGGTCTGCAACATAAAAGAAACAAAGTGAGACATGGGGCGGATATTAGGGTGATGGTTCGTTGCGTTGGAAGAAGCTCGCTGCTCTACGAGTCTTTGGGCTCTTGAGGCTCGGCTGCTTGGCATGCAATGAAGTGGCTCAGCGCTTATGACACTGATAGAAGTAGCCGCAGCCCCTCTACCTACGCCTTCGCAGCCTTATAGGCCATTGTGTGGTTCGAACTTCTAGTAAGTAAGTTAGCTTTGCGGTGCGCGTCAAGGTCTGTCTGTATGTCGATACTGCTTGTGGTGTCTACTACTCTTGCCAAATCCATTAGGCTGGCTACGTGACCGCCAGAGGCCTGGATATATCATATAACTGCCTGGGTATATTCTTTCGTGCCAAACAACAAAAAGAGAAAAGCCCGAAATGCTGCTAAGACTGATGTTGAGGATAATTGGAATTCTAAATGTAATGAAGTCCAAGGCTTTACTCGCAGGGAGATTCAGTTAAGCCGACCTAATATTAGCACACGGGAGAAATTAGAAAAAGAACGGTATTTAGCACGTCCAATGCCCTAACACGCTAAGGCTTCTTGACAATTACAGATAAAAGAATCCTCGGCTGATTGGAAGTTAATGAATGTTCCGAGAGCATTCCAGATGGTTAGTTATCTATGTTGCCCCAGTAAGGTTACCTGATAGGCATCATCTACAGTAGGGCTTCTCCTTCCCCGGATTTACCACGTACAGGTAGCCTACTTAAAGTTTGGACCCTGAAAATTTTGAAGTTGGTAAGTACCTCAGGTACTGATATCGGCCACAGAGTAGCACGTTCACATCTTCCTGAAGTACCTAGGTAGTAAGATAATGATACATTCTGATAGCTTATGAGACTTGGAATAAGGTAAGCATCATGGTTTCCACGTATAAGACATACCTTAAGTGCATGCATGAGAGCTTTAAGATTAGAAGAGAGTATTGAGACAGCTGTACCTACCCAGCTTAGGCAAGCACTGCCAGGGCAGCTAGGCAGGTGCAGCAGGAGCTAAGTGGAGCTAGCTACATGCAGCTCTGCACCTTTGGGGCAAAGTTGGTATGTGTACATCTTACCTGAGCTTCTTCTGTCACCCAATATTAACCACTGCTCTCGACCATTCTCAATTGGATACATGTACGCATACTTGGTAGTGACAATTGAACGCCACGGCAGACACCACCTGTACCTCCTGCGGACCTGCGGACTTATAACTATGCCCGCCATCCAATTCACGTAGACTTGGTGTGCCGCCGACGGGAGCAAATGTCTGCAGCCTTATGCCAGACTTCTTGACCGTGGGTGAATACTTAACCAAACGTTTCCTCTGGCAGAGAGAGGCTCGCGATCAACACTACAATACTTTAAGGAAGAAGTAACACAGAACCACCTGATCTAACCTTACCCAGGGTGTAAGGCGAGCTGAGCAAGACCCAGGACCTCCCAGAAGGCCAGATGGCAGCTCTGGTAATGTACACTCTACGCCACGCTCCTCATTGTCACGGGCAGGGATTCCAAGCTCAATGGACTCAGAGCTCTCTGGACTTCAGCCAATCCGAGAGCTCGCAGGCTGACTAGGATGTATGCTAGTGAAAAGGATGCCAGGATTTCGGCATCCCATTACCCACTTCTAGAACCCCTCTTTTTGAAGCTTCTGCAAGCAAGCAGACTTGCCATGCACCTGAAGCACCCGCGGTGAGGTCATGCAAGTCCCGCCCTCGCCGTACTTATCACGAGCGAGGGCGCGATAGAGAGATAGCGGGATCCCGAGTACCAGAGCCCAGGTTGGAGCACATAACTTACCGATGTTGTGCTGTGAGATAACCACCCAGGAGACTCTCTGGAGAAGCTCTACCCATGCGTTGTCACACGACAACTCTAACACAGAGCTTGCCTTGAAGCAGCTTCTGTTATGTGCTGTATGATAGACAGGTATTCCAAATAGACAAAACCTATGAGCTCTCTGGCAAGTGCCAGCATCTCGACAAGGTAGCTTGCAAGCTCCGGCCCCTGGGAGCTGGGAGCTGGGAGCTGGGTTACCAGACAAATAGATTCATGCTGCCTGACTTTGCGAAGATGGTAGATACCTAATAGAGCAGGTCACGCAATGCCCTGGGTATTCGTCAATCGATCCATCACAAGCTTATCTAGCCCTGCTTCCACACTACCAAAGTAGGTATTTGGGGACGAACACCCCACCCGAACAAGCAACAACCAACCATCAAAGGGATTTACCGGCCGATCCTCGACCGAGTCAGAAAGGAAGCTGGTTTCTACGCACCAAGCCATGGGCAGCCGGCCAATGAAGGACCGGACAAGAAAGTCTTTGTCTTCCTCGAGGCCGCGGAATTCTGTAATGAGCAGTGCAGTCGCGGGCCCTGCAAGGATGGTTTAAGCTACCTAGGTACCCTTCAACCACAGAGCCTATTCCGTCGTCGCATCCCATTGAGTTTGGCTGATTCTTCAGCTATGCTTTTGCCTTCGCCACGGCTGTTTCACCCCTGGGACTAGCCAGAATATGTTAATGGACCCTGCCTTTATTGTCCCATTGTCACCCCTCTACCAAGTCCACAGGTAGCAAGTAGCAGGTAGTGCAGAAGCCCAGGGCGGCGGATGTTGTAGCGCCGTGCTCCCCTTTGACAGCGCTGTGGCGACCACTCGCTAAATCCCAAAGTACCTCTCCTAAACGGGTATTGCTGCTTTCAGCCAGACCTCCCCCTCTCCCAAGAATACTTGGACACCACCCCGCTGCCTCTCAGTCGCTTCTCCCTACCACTACCTACATCTACTTGCCAACTTCTTACCCAGGCATTTCTCGAAACAGTCCATGTAACACCTGGACAACGGGAGAGAAGCTTGGAGCTACCTCGGCCGCATTGCGACGATTCGAACTTGGAATTTCACGTTAGATGTCGAAGAAGGTTCGCATTGCGCACTTTCATTCGCACTCTAATTAATACAGAGCTACCATTTCAGGCCTTATCGACAACAGCGTATCAATCAATCTCACGAGAAACCCCCCGCTTCCAACCCAACCAAGCCAGCGCATGGTGGGGTTGAGTAACAGCTCAAGATGCCGCCTCGATCTTCCTTGACGTCTTCATTTTCTATCGCCGACGCTAACAATGAGGTTGTTTGCCCATTGCGCAACCAGGATGGCTCAAGCTGTCGGAAGCGATGCATCGGCGTAAGTCTTCTTGCCTCTCCTCCCCTCTGCCACCCCAATACAGGCAATGCACATATAGCTAGGTGTATTAGCTGCCTACCTAGCCCAGCTTTCCAAGTTAGCGAGCACTTTGTTGTAAGTTCGCGGGGCTGATTTGGCTTTTGGTTTTCGGATGGATAGGAGAAACGGTATCGATCGATGCAAGAGCATATTCGACGAGCACATCCAGAGCATTATATCTCAAAGCTTCCAGCGACGGAAGAGAGCTTCATGCTCATGATCAATACCCCGCCCTCGGATAGATCGCAGGCTCCAAATCCAGCTGGCCCGCCTCAATCGGGTGTCGACCCAACTAAAGGCTATCAACACGATCGTCATGCATTCTTCCGTGATGAGTCGAGTGCTCCTGTAACGCCGAGGCACCTTGATGAACGGGCGGGTGGCTCGCAGCTACCCGCCGCCAGTGCCGCCGCAGCCCTAGCTCAACTCGGCGGCCAGCACAAATTTGAGACTGAATGGGATTCAGAGACTGTATGTCCCTCTTGGCCGCCATCATTGCCTGTATTCCAACTGACTGGGCCTTAAAAGGGGTGGCATTCTGACACGGAGGGGAGGAGAATCCCCCGGAGTACAATTGAGTTACCTCCGATACAATACGGTGCTGAGCCGACTAGCGAGCCGTTTCCTCCAATACATGCAGGACCGGGGCGACGAGAACTTCTTCCCTCTATTCTCTCTAACTCCCCGCCCGGTCGATCGTCCACTCTGCCGCCATTACAACGATCATTGGGTCCTAGCCGGCCGAGAAAGCAGTCTGTCACGAAGCGTGGCCACAAAAAACAAAAATCGCGAGGGACAGCTGCCGACTGGCTTCGCCGGATTCAGAACGATGACTATCTCTCTCCTGGAGGAGCCGATCGCAAGGCGCATTCAGTCGAGCCCTCGGCAGATTACGGTAAACGTTGGGAAGACTTGATTGATGCTGCAGCTTCGGCGACCGAAGACATTGACGAGGACAGAACCCCAGTAAGCCTCGAACAAAGACCTTACTCTTCTTGTCTGACATATCAGGTGCCTCAATCCCCTCCCATTTCAATACACAGAGCGTCTCTGCCACCGTTTCCTCATCACCACTTTCAGGGCTACCAGGCATCTCCCTTGCAGCAAGCTCTGACCCCGCCGCCCTATGCCCAAGAAATTCCCGAGCCTTTCCCATCAGTGGAGAGTGGCGGAAGCGGAGAGGCCTTTCACATGGGCCCTGTTGGGCTCTCCGATTCCTCGCCGAGCTATTCATCGCAGGATGTTCATATTTACTGCGCCGCATGTCAAAGGACGTCAAAACTAAGGGAGTCGTACGCCTGCACAGAATGTATATGTGGTCTCTGTAGGGACTGCGTTAACATTTTGATGGAAGAGCAAGGCACCCGCAGGAAGTGCCCTCGATGTGCTACAATTGGTGGGCGATACAAACCTTTCCAATTAGATATTCGGTGAATTATTCTACCTAGACAACACGTAATAGGTAGGGCTCGGTTACCGCCTGCTCTTTCTCTGCCGGAGAACGCTCTGGTTCAGGATGGGTGTGGCAACTACCCGGCAATACTACCGCGAGACACGCATCATTACACATGCGGCTTTCCAAGCAAGGGTTCGGGTTATGGACTATTCCAAACGCCGAGCCGCTGTCTACGCTACACTTCGAATACCCGGCAGGAGACAGCAACTCCCACCAAATAGAAGAAAGGAATCACTCACCTCTTCGACTAACATCCCCCCAGTTCTCTCTGATATCCGCCTACTAGGAGAGCGTGGTAGATCCGTCGTAATCGAACTTGACAACAGGTATATGAAAAGAAGCATTACGCAATTCAATATCAGAAGGTCTATGGTATTCGTTGTGCCTATACTCACATTGGGTTGCTCTCTCAGGCTACTCACTCACGAACCATCTCCCGCCCGAGCGGATTTTCTGTTACAATTGGCATCACCCCAACCAGAGCCCAAAATGAGCAGTTCCTTCGTCAGTCATTGATTTTCCTCCGTGTCATGGGAGTCCTGGCGTATTGCATTGGCGTTTTCGATTCATATGAAGCTTGCCATACTGAACGTGCGGGACACACGATTCGCATCTGAGCACGCACACCACGCCCAGTCTATAGGAGTTCGGATAGGAGTTAGGATATGCGCATCTTCTTTGTTAGAGGGCGGAAATCGCCCTCAGGGCCATACAAGGGATGTATGGTGGCCCTCTCACTTCTGGAAATGGCGGGGAAGGCTTACATTGATTTCTATATCCACGTACATACATACACGTACAATGAGATAATGGTTGTAAATTCTCCTTTCCCCTGGTACATTTGGCGGTGGATAATATCTGACATACGATAGGATTAGTATTCAACTATATTCCTATGATCAATAGATACTTCAACGAAACCATCGATGTCTTGATCACTGTGACTAGGTCAATCTGGCGTCATTTGTATTACGCTTCCCTACTGGTGTCTCCGAGTAGAGTAGGAGATGAGAAACGCATTTGCATCCCGTTAGGAAATGAACCTTCCGAGGCGGGTAAAAAAGAGACGATGTTTGATAGTCAGAGTCATTACTATGTAATATAATTGTCTTGAAAGAATCGAGCAATTGCAGGAGAGAATACAGTCCCATAGCATATGCAGTTGCGCGCTCAATGATCTGGTGCTGGATCTATGTACTGGGGACATAGTTTATTACACAACCCAACCCCCATGGCAGACCAGACACGGCTTCTCGTAGGTGTTTACCTATCCATGAGAGATCGATAGGGGTAGGGAGTGAGAAGCATAAGTCACTCATTTCCTCCCTTCTTTCTCCCTCTCCTTCTTAAGGAGCAGATCCCTCATAGCAGCGCGTGTGTTACGACTACCACCTAGCTTCGGCCCCTTGAGCACTTCCTCGTCCTTCTTGGCGCCCGGCTTGCTCGGCGGGCCGACGGGCTTCTTCCTCCTCTGCCGCTCCGCCATGGCGTCTAGGAACTCGCGGCGGAACTCCTCGGCGATCCGGTCGTCGGCGGCGCCGTCTTCTTCTTCTTCGCCTGCGTTTGCGCCAGGCGGCGGCGTGGGCGTCTCGTATACATCGACTAGAAGTATGCTATTAGCCACAGTCCTGCTTGATGGGTTGGTTGGACAATCAATGTATGAGAGCTTACGTCTGTTCTCCCGTAGAATCTCTTCCACCAGTTGATCTCTCTTGATGTCGTCGCTGTTTCGCCTATTCCTTGGTCTCCAGGGCTTGCCGTCTTTTCCGAGCCTGACTCTCTTTCGCCGTTCGGCAGATTCCTCGTCTTCGACTTCCAAGCCTTGTAATTTCCGCGTGGCGCGATCCGTCATGGCCTTATTCCGGCTGCGAACCTCGTCGCCGAGGTCGACCTCGAACAACTTGCCAGTCAAGGCGGTGTGCTTTTCCTCCCCTTTGTCGGCCGTCGATTCATTATGCGCTGCGCTCCCGCCCGGTTGGTTGGATGAATGTGACCTCTGGGGTTCCGAGGCCATGTAATGTCTCTTAGCCAGTTCAGCTTCTATGTATTCCTCCCTTGCTCCATCAGTATTGCTCCAGGGTGGTAGAGTGATATTTGGTTCGAAGGAGGGGGTGCAAAACTCACATGTGCTTGTTGAGTATCTCCCCAGACAGCCCGGTCTGTGGCGCGAAGCGCTTGTTCGCTGCCGCGATGGACTGCTCGATAACCTTCTTCTCTTCCTCGCGAATCATCTGGCTCAGCTCGTCGTCTCCTCCTTCGGATCCCCCGGCTTGCGCGTTATTGTCTGCGCCGAAGGTCACGCCGCGCAATCTGGACTTCCGCGCAGTTCGCAGGCGGAGCGCCTCGCTGAGAGAAAGCGCCTCGTCGCGTTCTTTTTCTGTGGGAGTTGCGATAGGATCAGGAGGCGAGGCTTGGGCGCTGGTGGCGGTCGCGGCATCGACCGCGACAGCATCTACGGAGGCTGGTGATGCTTCGTCTTCGGCGCCATGTCGTTGTCGATAGGACTTGCGCTTCTTGCCGCGAAAAACTATCGGTGATGCTGCTTCTTCGACTGGCGATGTAGAGTCCATGGTCCCCGACTACGCATTGCTTGTAATGATGTGTTAAGTGATGCGATGGCGAAGTATGCTGAAAGATAGCGCGAACGATGATGCCCGGGGTCAAATCTCCCACCTTACCGCCATGGGACTAGCGGGGATTTCCCGAAGATGGGCCCCCGACCGGCTATCTTGATTAACAAACCAAAGGACTTACTGTGCCTAGGTCAGATGTAAGTAGGCGCCTGCTGGCTTCAATCGATCAGAGCTTAATGGCACTGCAGAAGGTGGTGGTAGCGGTGGTGCTATTGATGTTGTAAGAGAGAGTAATGGAGCCCTATGTATGTACTGTAGTCGACACTGGAGTCCACTATGGGGTGCTAAATATAGGCAATCCACCTTCCCTACAGTTACCTAGGTATCCCTTTAACTGCGGATTCAGCACCAGTACAAAAATAACTGGGTCTTCGGACCTATATTTCCAGGTGACATCATCGGTACAAACTATAGTTAAGCTACGCTTCATAAAATAGTTAAATAATTTTTTTAAACAAGCTGTTTATTTAAAAGCAAATGAATATTACGAAAGCTTAGCTTTTGTTTTACCTCTGGGTAATTTTTCGTACGAAATTTCGTTGGATGCGTTATTCTGGGCCAACTAGCTGCGACTGCAATAGTAGGCAAAACGTGACAATTAGGTGCAGATATAAGGACTACGACGTACTGCCATGTAATTTCGGTACATGTTTTACTACCTAATTTAGGTGGAAGGGCGTGTACTTTAATTTTCTATTATTTAATTGGCTGATAATCCTGGCTTTTCTTTCTTGGCAAGTACTGGTGCCGAATCCGCAGTTAAAGGGATAGTTAAAGGTCCCGTCGTTGTAGTTCGAGTGCTCCAGAACATCTTAAATTCATCAATACAACGTACGTCGTCAACATCGCCAAACAATTCTAATAACCCATCAACGAGAAGAGAAATCAACGTAGGATGTCTCAGAGAGTAAGTGAACAAGTAAACACATTGTTTGTAATCACCCAGCTAAATATAAACAGGTCTATTTCCTAGTTCACGGTCGAGTCCAAGGTCTGCCCCGCCATTCACTCACTCATTCCTGAGCTTCTCCAGCCTCACTCGTGCCTATCAAACTGACGTCAGAGCCAGGTGTCAACTTCCGCAGCTTCACGCAAAAAGAGGCCACAAAGTTGAATCTTACAGGATGGTGTACTAACACCGATAACGAGAAGGTAAGTTGTTAAGTAAAAGAATTCGAAGCCCGCCTAAATATCTGGCTGACTGGCTCGAAACCAAGGTCGAGGGCGAGGCTCAAGGTAGTCCGGACGCCATACAGCAGTTCCTCAAGGCCATCGACCAGGGCCCACGGCACGCTCGCGTTGTCAAGCTGGACAAGGATTCTCGCGAACCCATAGAGGGCGAAACTCGGTTCGAGATACGCCGCTAGGACAATACCGTCCGATCTTCACTTACTTATGATTGGGCGAGGAAGATCACGGTTGCAATTGCAATCACGCACCCGCTAATAATTATATCTAAAATATGACCCAAGAATAGACTTAGAATCCCCTACCCTTTCTCTTCAACACCGGCTTCTTGACTGCTCCAGATGTGATGATCTTCTTCGTTTTCTCCGCAGTTGGCTTCTTGAGCGATCTTTCCTCCTCTATTTTCTGTTGCTCTTCATGCCGCCTTTTATCTTCCGCCATTTTGGCTTCTATTTCCAATTTCCTGTTGAACTCCGTCTCCGTCACGCGTTTCTCTCGAGCAGAATAACCCTTTTCTTTCACCGAGTAGAACACGCCACCAAGCTCAGCAAGCCAGTGCGGATCCACCGACGTCACCGTAGACATGTACTCTTTCGATGTGAGAATCAACTCATGATACACCACGTAGTCTGGGAGGAATCCTAGACCGTAGAGCGCGCTAGTAGGGTGGAGCTGGACCGTGACTGAAGTTCGCAGATTGATGTACTCTCCAATACCTTTGACCTTAGCTGCTTGATGATAGTACCCAGAACAGATGCACTTGCGAATGATATCCCAATCCGTACCACAGCTGGTCATTTGCATCTTCTGCATCTTCATGATATCGAGCAACTGATCTCTGATCTCCTTTGCCCTGCGTAGTGATTTCGGATGGAGGAAGTGACGAGTGCACCACCCATCCGAATACCCATTCGATTTCCATTGAGAGTAGACGTGTAAGTAAGTGAGATGGTCAGACTCCGGTACGAAGAACTTTTCCCGCGCAGCATCTGACTCTTCCTGGCGCTCTTTTGGTCGGTAGAACACGTTCGGAACGGACAGCATCGAGACGATGGTAAGCATCTCTTCGCTACATCCATATTCTTCGGACATAATCAGAAGCTTAGCCAAAGAAGGATCCATGGGGAAAGCGTTCATCTTGGCACCCAAATCTGTCAACTCTCCGAGATTGTCCAGAGCCCCTAGGGCCCACAAGTCGAACATGGACGTCGTGATCGTGTCTTGTGGGGGCGGATCCATGAAATCGAAGTCGAGCAGATCCCGGACACCTAGTGATTTGAGAAGCAAGACGGTGTTGCTAAGATTAGTTCGTTGTATTTCGGGGATTGTCTGTATGTATAGTTCGTCTTTGAAAGCCTTCTCGGTGAACAGCCGGAATGCTCTTCCAGGACCCGTTCTACCTGCTCGGCCAGCTCGTTGGCCGGCATTAGCTTGTGAGATCGGCGTGATCTGAAGAGTATCCATTCCCATTCGAGGATTATATACTTTCAGCTTCGAGAATCCGGCATCAACAACGTACATAATGCCGTCGACAGTCAAACTCGTCTCCGCAATGTTAGTAGCCACGATACACTTTCGTACCCCTGGGGGGGCTCGGTCGAAGATCTTGGCCTGTAGGTCTGCTGGCATTTGGCTGTAAATAGGTAGGATGCTAAGTTCCGGCGGGTCATTAAGGGCGTCCAAGCGTTCCCGCACTAGCTCGCAAGTGCACTCAATGTCTTCTTGTCCGGTCATGAACACTAGAATATCTCCTGGTCCCATGGAGACATGTATCGAAAGAACTTGTTGAACTGCTTGATCCACATAATCTTCCACTGGTGATCGGTGAAACATGATATCGACGGGGAATGTCCTTCCAGGTATTGTAAATTCTGGTGCGCCACCAAAGAAATCAGAAAACCTCTTGGAGTTCATCGTCGCGGATGTGACGATAAGTTTAAGATCTCTCCGACGTTGAAGAATCTTGTTGAAAAGCCCTAGCAGAACATCTGTATTGAGAGCACGTTCGTGTGCCTCGTCCATGATAACACATGAGTATCGATCCAGATCTCTTTCATTGAGAGACTCTCGGAGTAGAACGCCGTCTGTCATATACTTGATAACGGTGTCCTTGCTTGTACAGTCTTCAAATCGGATGGCATACCCGACAGTACTGCCTAGCTTCACTTCCATTTCTTCTGCCACTCGTTTAGCAACACTCATTGCTGCAACCCGACGAGGCTGTGTACAGCCTATCATTCCGCGTTTCCCATACCCATCCTCGTATAAGAACTGTGTCAGTTGGGTGGTCTTCCCAGAGCCTGTTTCACCGACCACTATGACTACTTGGTTGTCCCTGATGACCCTCAACAAATCTTCGCGCACAGCGAATGCAGGTAAAAATTCACGCTGTTCTTTCAGGGTTTTGCTTTGGCTAAAGTTGCTGGCTCCGTCGTTCTTCTTCATAACCTCGCTGAACTTGTTGTTGCCAGACTTGGCCTGGTCATCTTCTGCGGCGATAGGCAGAGCGCTATCGCCCTCATCTTCTTTTACGCCCATGAGATTCCCAAGCGTGGTTCCCGCCATGTTTGTCGCATCCTGCGCTTGTTTTTGGCGTTCTCTTTGCTGTCTCCGCTCTTTCACAACACGACTCCCCTTCCGACTGAAAACAGCCATATCGCTCTGATAATCTCGAACCGCGGGTACGGGTTCTAGCTGTTTGGTGAAGACGGTGCGGCCGTCGAGGAATGGAGGCTTCAGATCATGCACCAACAGATGCACGCGCGTGCCCTCATCATCGTCATTAAAGTCGTCTCCCAACCCTCGTCGTTGAGCGACACCAGAAGTGAGCATGCGATTTGTCTCCCACGCATCATTGTCTTTCTGTCTCTGTAACTGACGTGCGTTCATGTGTTTCCCTGCCTTCCTCTCGATCATCTGAGCCTCTCGCTGTTGCTGCTCAACCCATGATGTATCATAGGAGCCGAAAGGGTTGTGCGAATCGTCGCCAAAAGTATGCCCGCCCGTCTCATCGCCACCGTACCAATCGCGATCCAAGGCAAGCTGATCTTCGTAACTGACCAAGGGCTCGGGCCCGTCAAATTCGCCCTGTTTGGGAGTCGCGGCATAGTTAGATTGGCCCCGAGGAGTCGTGGAGCGGGAATTATTGGTATTGAGGGCTCGACTATGTGAGCGCGACGCGTAGTTGCTTCGAGTAGGGAGTGATGCGTATCGGTCGTCTGAGCGTAGGGGATTAAAGTCTAACTTGCGTCGCTTCGGACTGAAGTTGGAGTTATCGCAATCCATTTGAGCAGCGAGACACGCCCGAAGAATCTAATCTTAGGCAGCCGTGTATTCCAGCAGATCCTGCCTCTCAGAAGGCGGGTATTAGAGAGTTCGATTTGTAAACATGAGTAAATGGACGTGAGAGCTGTGTCAAGCTATGTTTCGGCGCTCCTACTGTGAAGTTAGGGGCCGATAGCAATCGATAAGACAAGCCCCGCTAAATTTTGGTCAACTCTCTAAGCCTGGAAAAAAGTTGGAGGGGCATTTGAGCTTCGACAGCTAGCAACTGTAAAAGGCTATCGTGTACCTGCCATGATTTCTGTCACGACCAGCAACAGAGTTTCGATAAAATGGCAGAATCTATGATAACTACATCGGCGTGGGTGCCGCGAGGCTTTGCGGCGCCGTTCCCTTCAAAATACAATTTCGATGAAGCCGAGTTTGAGCGCATAGCAGAACTAGCTAAATTACAGCTAGATGATGCCAACGATGATTTAGAGGAAGCCCGGGCGGGCAAGCAAGAGGATGAAGATGCAGAATCGGCAGACGGCGATGCAGATGTCGAGATCAAGGATGACACTACCCCAAGCAACGACAATAAAACAGAAAATAAAACAGAACAGTATGCGCGTGAAACCAGCCGCCGTTGCCTTTATAGTGCTGATCCATTCCTAGAATCGACATCAACGACGAAGACCTCAAAGAATATGACCTTGAACACTACGATGATGAGGATGACGATGTGCAGGGCCAGCGCATGGACATGTTTGGCAATATAAAATCTTTAGCCTATTATGAGTCAAACAAGGAAGACCCCTATATTACGATACCCGACGAGCAAGACGACGAAGAAGATCGTGGAGAATTGCAAATTCTGGCAACAGATAATCTGCTGCTCGCCGCCAAGGTTGAAGACGAGCTTGCGCACCTGGAGGTCTACGTATATGAGGACGAAGCCGACAATCTTTACGTGCACCATGACATAATGCTACCGGCGATACCGCTTTGTGTCGAATGGTTGGACGTTCCCGTGTCTAAGCCGGGAGTCGAGAAGGATGCGACGGCCAACTTTGTCGCGATAGGTACCATGGATCCCGATATCGAAGTGTGGGATTTGGATACTGTAGATGGCCTATATCCCAACGCTATTCTTGGCCAGGGCAGTAATCCACAGGAACAAGAGAAAAAGAAGAAAAAGAAGAAGTCGAAAAAGGCCAATGAGGAATATCACGTGGATGCGGTCCTATCCCTAGCTGCCAACCGGAAACATAGAAACCTCCTAGCCTCTGCTTCAGCTGATAAAACGGTGAAGCTGTGGGATTTAAACACGACAAAATGTGCCAAGTCATACACATACCATACAGACAAAGTGTGCTCATTGGCATGGCATGCAGTTG
Organism: Xylaria sp. FL0933; assembly: GCA_022578765.1. Lineage (NCBI taxonomy): Eukaryota > Fungi > Ascomycota > Sordariomycetes > Xylariales > Xylariaceae > Xylaria > Xylaria sp. FL0933. Next base: position 535,946 of record MU389732.1, on the reverse strand, counting down.
AGTCCACGGTGCTGCTGAGTGGGAGCTACGATCGAACAGTAGTTGCGGCAGATATGCGAGCTCCAGACGCGAAGACCCCTCGGTGGGGTGTTGAGAGTGATGTTGAAGACATCAAGTGGGATCCTCATGATCCTAATTTCTTCTACGTTTCCACCGAAAACGGGATAATACATTATTTCGACATTCGCAACGTCCCATCGACTCCATCGGCCAGCAAGCCGGTATGGACGCTCCAGGCACACGATGAGTCGCTGTCTTCCTTCGACATCAACGCCCATGTGCCTGGTTTCATGGCCACAGGCTCAACTGACAAAACAGTCAAGCTTTGGAATATACAGCCATCAGGGCCTGCCATGGTCGTCTCGCGTAACCTGGACGTTGGTAGGATCTTCTCTACCAACTTCGCACCAGATGCTGAAGTAGCCTTCCGTCTCGCAGTTGCTGGTAGCAAGGGCACAATGCACGTCTGGGACACGAGCACAAATGCAGCAGTCAGGAAGGCATTCGCTCACAAACTGGCAGATAAACCAACGGAGAACGTGGAGGAGCGACTAGTTGGTGTAGCGGACAATGAAAGTTCAGAGGATGACCAGACCGATGAAGACGATGACGAGGAAGAGAGCGGGGACTCTATGGATGAAGACTAAGGAGGCTCTGACCGGGTACGCACTGAGGCTGAAATCAGCCTGCTCGATCGACGCACATCGATCCATGTGTGGTGTGATCCTGACCGGGCTTTCGCAGGGGTTTTCAGACGAAGAGTCGCCCACGCGCATAAACCCCGAGCCAAAGATAGAAGAGGTTTGGATGATACCCTAAGGATCTGTCAATAGGTCTGCCGCAGGAACATTACGGGTCACGCATCTAGCAAAGTTAGCCTGACTTGTCTACAGGTTTGTTTGTATAGCCAGGTCTTCAACATGTCGATGTACAACTAAAATTGTGAAAAAGTAGCATCTGAGTGCTCTGCCTAGAAAATTAAGTGTGAAACATCATGCGTTGGCTGGGGACTGGCAGGGATTGGTGTCGGGACAACTGTCAGTATACTAGACGACTGCTCATTGCAGAGTCACGATGGATCAACTATGATCGTGAAGTGCCCGGTTGGTAGGTTGTAGGAACTGGTAGAAACAAGGCACAAGCTTTGGAACACAGCAGTCATGATGCCATGCTGTTCCTTCGTTGTCACAAGGTGAAGCACATAGCTGTCTAATATTAGCTATTCACGTGGCCCAGTGGTGCGGTCTTAGCCGAGGTCGTCTCATGCGCCACAGTAAATGCATACACAGGTAAGTTAGGTAGTCAGTGGGAGGTATATCTAAACCACTGTCGCTTCTGTTGAGGCTGAGTTCTAGACACCTAACGGTGTCAAAGACTATTGGTCTTCATCTATCGGCAGAAGAAACCGATCGCAGTTCTTTGGTAACCGCTCATAAATACCTTCTTGCGGTGCTACTCTGTACTACGTTAGAAGAACTGCGGTGCGGAGAGGAGGAAGGACGGGACGGAGACCTGAAACACTCGGGAAGCCACAGCCAATGGATTCACCAAGGTGTGAAAACTCGCAGCCAATCACGCTCTCCCTTCACCTTGCCTCATTCGCTCTTGCGTACCCTTGTTTGTTTCACGCTACACAGATATGCTCCTTCTGGCTAGAACGTTACTCAGTATGCCTCCGTTGCTATTCCTATCAAGGGATTCGTTCCTGTTCAGGAAACTAAAGTAGTTCGCTAGCATGACTTACATCTTAGCGTAGCGTAGTATGGTATCGATCGAGACCATGAAAGTCTTTTGCAAGATCGTCTGTAATATTGGGCAATTGATCTATTCGCCGTCTCCTGCCCTAATGTTTAATAATCGCAACTATTGATTTGCTTGGCCTCAGCTGTTTCGCTCTAGAATATCCAGACAGATGGCGCGCTACTTTGATGCTTACTTGCTGACGCAGCATACCGACTTGGGCTACAGCTGGGAAGCTCGAACCCTCCATCGCATATATTGTAACTGGCTACCTGCCTTGAACTGGCAAGAGGTGGCCGTAGCGTGGAGCGTTCCTGGTGAGCCACGTACAGTAATAAATCATGCTGGCTGCATATTCCGTCCGTCAATAACCTGCAGCGGAACATGGCTGCAGGATCACCTGCAGTACACCAGCTAGGTACCTATGTAGTTAGGTACTTACACAGATACTTGCCTCCCACCACTAAGAACCTGCCCTATCTGCACTACTGTTAGTGTATCTCAGCTACTGTAAATCGACGCTACACGCAATCCTCTTTGGCCACCACACTAGACTAATCGCTAGGCGCGCCGGACACCTGCCCAGTGTAGTGCTTTACGTACTTGAGTACATACATAGTACAGAACAGAACGAGCGCTGGCTGGGTGTTTTTTTTCTTTGCGAGCGCATATACCAAATCCTTACTGCGTACATAGACAAGTATAAGCTGGTAGCGCTCGGGCTCTCTTGGAGGGGGTGCAATGCTCAAAGAAAAAGTAACAAAGGAATCAAATGATTGGCTGTAAGAGACTCTTAAAGAAAAGGGAAACGTCAATCTAACAGAGGTGTTCTAGTCAGTGATTCAGGTACGCGTGGAAGTATCGGTCCGCTTTTCAGGCCAGGGTCCACCCAACAGATCCGGAAAGTGGTCCAATCGACTTCGTCAGGCGGAGTCATTCGTCCTTCCCTTTAAACCCCGATCGACAGGGATTCTAAAATAGGCAGGGGACTCAGTCACGCAGAAGGCCTGTAGTCCGCCTATCAGCCATTGACGCTCTGCGTTCTGCTCCCCTGAAATTTGTTTCCCTCCCTCCGTCCCTCCCCACCATCCCTGATATTGGTTTGCTGGCACAAAGGTCACCGATACTCATATGATGATTGCTTTGCAGACGAATTGATCTGGTTCTGAGTTAGGTCTTATCGGTACCGTGAACCCCAGCGTATCGAACCCGCCTGGTACCTACAGGTCTCCAGGATGATAATTCTTTAGCGCGACACTAGCTATTGAACAAGCAAGAGTACTGCTAATCCGCGAGGCTGATATATAATTTATATGGAAGATTTAGCTGTTGATCAGTCTCGAGATATTTTTGCCACTGAACGGCCCTGGTCTAGCAAGTAGATAGAGAGCGTTTCTCTGCTAGAAATTCCCTGCCGGTACAAGTCCTAGCGCGACGCTAAAGAATTATCATCCTGGAGACCTGTACATTAGGTAGCATTATTCCCAACTTACATATCAGTAGTGCTACTGTACTTACGTACTGCAGTACATGTGTTCAAAGCGCCCAGAGCGTGGTCCACTGATCATGATGCTTGGCGCCCTCCTCGTCTCTTTCAACACTTCTCCCCCTGGTCGGTGCCCTTGTCGCTAGCCCTTGTCTTCGCTCGCCCCACCAGCGGGCACACACATCTCGGTAGATTTGTTTCTCCCCATAGAGTCGTAGCGTCTCTAGACTAGATGGACAGTGCAGAGAGACCTTGCCATCTGGGGAAGCTTCTTATTATCGCGCACCATCCCTTGCGTCTGTTTCCATTCTACTTTACTCTCATGCCTCTCTGCCTCTTGCTGTAGTCGCCAACGTCTTCCCAACCCACTGGGACCTGTCCCCTGCTGTCTCTTCTTTTATTCACTCCCTTGACGTATTGTATTGTGTTGGATTCATTGATTCTTCACTACTTTACCTCTTCTTTCCCAACGATTTTTTTTTCGCAGGTTACGAAATTCAGAACTCGCTGGCTTCTCGGTTGTAGTCTCTCCTTTCGAATACAGAGCCCGAGAACGAGTAACTTCTTATTCACCCACCATCCTTTATCTATTCTGAGCCATCAGCTAGAAACCTGGAAGTTTCGCCTTTTGGTTCTCGTAAACCCCAAGATACCCAAGTTCACCGCCAGAAATTCCAATCATTCACTCAAACCTTACTTGGCATATCGACCTGCAGACGAGGACTAGGATTTGTTGCGCCAACCTCTAAAGCAAAGTGGACTTCATTCACGAGAAGAATAGGTTGCGTCAATAATCGAACGTTTTGCGGCTGGCAAATTCGCATCAACCTGTCGACAATCTCTGGATAGTTTCAGCAGGCACCTGACAATATTCCGACTATCGACAGTGAAGAAATCACCACAGGCGTAGCATATCTCAATAGCTACTCGCAGATATCTGCAAATCGCGTCGGGAACTGACTTTAGTTGTCCTATTTCGGCTGTCATTCGGTTCTCGGGTTACGGAATGTACTAGGTTGATTACTACGGCTGCTCATCGACTTTTACCCGCCTGACTGTTTTTAGCACGCGGCCAACTTGGCACAGTCTACTATCAAGCGACCTGGTGTCATCCTCTCAGTTTCTCTTGATTACCTCCAAGACACGGCATCGCATCAGAAGCGCATTATCACAAGCCCGTTTTTCAAAAATTAGTTGTGTCTCTCGCCCAGACAGAGAGGTTGCGGTACTACGTTGCTTTTAACCTGCGACCGGGGACCCAGACGAGTCACCAGACCATCTCGGCCAAAAAGGACCAAACTAACTGCCCACCTTCCCAATCAGGGCAACCATTGTGAAAGAGCCGCGTGCCACAGCTTTGCACACCGGCCATCGGCAACATCGTCGCACACAGCGATACAAGGCATCATTACTTTGAAACCATTCTCAACTTGATCTTTCGTCTAGTCCGGACAGATCACGTTGCCCAAAGCTCGTCGCTCGTCATATCTACCCGTCCGGTAGTGTGCATGCTAAACTACGGGGCGCAAACCTTACTTTCGTCTCCGCTCTTCTCGACAAACTTTCACGGGTCGACGACTATCAAAGCACGCTGAAGTAAACTGGAAAGCTTGTTCCTCGGAACTCAATCTGCTTGTTCGCATCAGACTGCAGCTTACCTTTCCCGCGGCCTTATATCTTCGAAACAATATCTCTAGCCGACACTGATTATTGCGCTTCCAAGATGTCTCTCGCAAGAGCCTTTACGATGCGGCGTGGGAAGCAGCCTTCGACAGACATGGGTATCTTGCCACACCGGAGTAACACAACATCCAAGGGCCATGGACACTCCGGCTCCATCCGCAACAAGATCTCAGGTCCTACGGAACTAACACATACAACTAATATGCTTGTGTATAATGCTCCGGACTTGTACCCTCGAACCACATCGTCGCCAGCCAGCTCTTCAAAATCCGACGATGAGTCTTCGTTGGATAGCCCAAGTACTGCGATGTCTTCACCCCCAACCAGCCCAGAGATACCATCCGGAGAGCGCGCATCTGAATCTCCGGAGCCCAATCATTTGTCGTGCTATTTTACGCCCCCGACCCAGAAGCCAATCTCAAACGTTCGAGAAGCGCCGAGCATTCCTAAGCGAGCTCCGTCACACACGAAGAAAGCGTCCTTTGAAAATCTAGCCAACAAACACGCCCGCTTCTCTAACCAATCGAGCAAGACGGTCTCAACGAATGCTAGCTTTACGATGTCTCGGTCCCCCTCTACTTCAACTTCAATCACGTCTGTGTCATCAACTTCTCACACTCAAAAGCCATCGGTGAATATGGCAACCATGTCGCCCACATCGCCAGTTCCGCTATCGCCTACGCCACGTTTCCGCCGGCCCACTGATGCCACCGAGTCTCAGCATCCTTTTGGTCAGGAACTGGCAAAGGTATCCGAGCTAGCAGAAGAGCTAGGCGTCAAGGACAAGCTGCAGGGTATTGATGACGAAGAGCAACAACTGATAGCAAAGGGTCTCCGCAAATTCAAAGCCGAGGACTACCTGGCCGAGATTCACGACTTGCTATCGTCATTCATAATACCGGAGCCTACGCCAGCACAGCAACCTGTGTGGATCTGAGCGCGACAGAAAATCCATTACCAGAAAACCGACATATCTTTTGACGACTGGCGTGAATCTGACGATATTTCATGTATATACTTGAACGACTATACGAGTCGACGCACAAATCACTGAAGAATTTCTGAGATGGAAAGCGACTGTTTGAAACACGGGTCAAATCTGTTTGTTTATTCGAGGCAAAGCTATTTTGAGATGGCAGCCCTAAGGCGTATGGAGGATACTTTTCTAAGAACTGACAGCTCATGTCACAACGACCAGACCTCGCCATAGGCTATGTTTTCTTTGTTGTCAATTTTTGCAGACAGTTCGACATCAACCTAGGTAGCGAGAAATAAAAGTTGCAGATCAGCCAAGTAAAAAGAAATGTGCCTTTGTTTGATATCCATTCGTTGCTGGTACGAGCCTGGAAATGCATTTCAGCCCGTAATCAGCCTGATCCTCGAACTGCCGGTGCTGGGAAATTCCAGGTCTTCGGGGCTGCATATGTCGTCCTTCCCAACGGCGATCCCGACAATGCCTGCTCACATTGCATACTGCGTGCCATGCTTTCACTGACGCCATAGTTGCTTAGAGTAAGTACTCTTTTCTACTTTTCTATGTAGGTCATTCAATTTAAGTGAACTGATTGATACTTGCCCGCGGCTTTGAAATTGCTGAACTCGGACCTCGCGCAAGCTTCCCCATATGCGCCCGGTTTCCTGTTCCTGTATTAGACAGCCGGTCAAGCAGAGCAGGAGAACCCGTAACCAGCAAAGGAATAGGGCACAGGGCCTTTACAGGAGGACTCGAGAAGATCTATACAAGCTATTACCTAAGCGTGCTTGAGACAAGGTGCTTGAGTACTCTGTCTTAAATAGGCGATTCGTGTGTAGAGTACACGTAATCCATCCATATTGTCTCTTGTCACTTCTCACACGTAGGTGGCTTTGACGAGCATAAACACTACTGTCTGAGACGTAGGTACGTATGCGTATCTGTAGTCCCGTTTGTCTTACACTTTTCGATGTTCGACTGTTCTGCTTTAGATTATGTCCGTCCGATGACGTGCCGAGACACAGAGGGCCGAAAAGCGAAGATCTTCAGACTATTCTGGGTCCCGAATAAGAGTATTTCGTTAAACTGGCAGTCGGTAGGCAAGATGTAACTAGGAATTTCTATACTATACTGTGCTACTCATTGCCGCACTCAGTAACTATTCGAACGGGAGTTTGTAGAAATTCCATCTTTTAAAGGCTTTTAAACGCCGAGTCGAACGCCTAATCAACGTTCCACTTTCTTCCCATTAGCGATTAACCAGAGATTAAGAACATATGTAATTATTGTTCCATAATTGGATTATCTTAAGGTTAAAAGGAATAAAGTCAGCGAGTCCAACTTTTACTGAACTGCACGGTCACTCCGGGGTGTTGTCCGGCTAACTGTCCGGATACTATCTGGCACTCCATAGCCGCTCTCTCGAGCTCACTAGCTGACATGGACCAGCCTAGAAGAAGTGCATAATGTTCGCCTTGACTTCAACCCTGCGCGCATTCCTTACAAATAAAATATAAAGATGAATCTCTTACAGCGGCAATATATGCCCAGACTTTCTCCGTCAGTCTTGGTTGTCCTCGCCCGTGGGAATCTCGTGCGATTGATCAGCTGTGCGTCATTCGGCACTTTGTCCACGGGATGCTGATAACCCCGTCCCCCGCTACTTCTAGTCAAGACTTGCCAAGCGCCGAGACAGAGGCAGACAGGCGATGGGTCAAATGCACCGAATTTTTGTTCAGAGAGCATCCGACTCCGTAGAGTCGCGATAAACGATCATGGTTAATGCGCAGCACAAGATTTTTCCTCTCAGCATGTCGATTATTGTCCGGTGAGACCAGTCTCAGCACTGATCACGTACGCTTAGACACCGGGTAAATGACGCTGGACGTCACTCGTTGTGCGTTGACTTGCTCCATCGGTTTCAGATATGTTCAACGATCTGGGCTCCGGCCACCTGGTATCCCGGGCAGTCATTATTTAATTGTATTGCCGCATCGTAATTGTGACACTACGCACGAACGAGTATAACAGCAATGTTATCGCTGTCATATCATTATCAGGCGATATGGCCAGCACACTTGCTGCACTGTCAAGAACACAAGGACAGATAGGTGTCAAATGTTCGCCGGACTATTTGAGCGGACTCCGTAGAACAACTACGAGCCTGTTCGACGCTGACGGACGGCCGAAGCAGTTCATGCACCATCTTACGGATGGCTTGGAGTCTCGGCGACACAGCGCACAATATTCCCCTCGTCGCACTGCGTCACGAGGGTGTCTTGATAATGTCTAGCTAAGCGTAAATATCCTAGACGAAACGCAATCTAGGAGTAGCACAATGACATAGGAAAGCCCACTTTGCTCGGTACCTAGTTAGCTAAGTGTCCCGGAAACGAGACATACATTAGTTAGTAGGTAGTGTAGGTAGGCTCCCCTCACTTGCGATGACATGCTAAGGTATTAGGAAGCTTGTACGCGTCTTCTAGCGTGGAAATACCTGGTAGATTTCGGACGAAAAATGTATCCTTTTCAAGAACGCTTGGGACGTAAAGCACTTTGTTTCCTGTTCCAAGCTCGTTTCTCAGCTTCTACGGTAGGTACAATGTCAATGGGATAAAGCTTTCAGGCATTACAACACGCATAACACAGTTGCGCCAGTATTACAAACCGCCGATCTCATATAGCCATGAGCACGCTGGCTAGCAAGTTCGAGCGTCTCAAGACTGGATAGGTAAGTCCAAGGCTATGATTCTTTGTTTGGGCAAGCCTACCCGGTATTGTGGAAAAGGGGCTCAGTTAATACCTAGGTACGTAGCGGACGCTAATAGTAGCGATTGGCAGGGCCGTGCACTGCGGTAACAGCCAGCCCTGCAGCAGGCCAAGCCAAGCTAAATGCACCACTTAAATTACCTACAGCAGGTATCCGCAGCACAGCGACACATCATCGATGTATCGTATAGTAGATGGGCTTCACTGCCGGACAGGAGATAGCCCGCCACTACATCACAGCGGATTGCATCGTACTTTACATGTCGTCAGCGACTCTGTCTAGAGTACTTGTCCCGTCCCGTCCTAAGCAAATGATGACGAAACCCAGTACGAAGTGCCGAGTTCAACCCAGCCTTTGCCGACCGCCGATTTAGTTGGAGCCCCAATTGATCGGTCCAACAGGACGACGACGCCTTCGAAGCCAAAATCACAAGCGAGCGAATGCCTTCCCCCATGCCACGCTTGTGCCCGTCGCTGTTTCGCCTCCCTTCTAAACTCAGGCGCCGGGCGCGACGCCGCAGAATGACGACGCTCCTCACGTTGCTGGCCATGGTAGCGCTGCTCATTGTGCCGTTCTACATCATCTACAAGCCGCCACGGGCGCTGATCGCATACTTCGCGCGCCGGTGGCCCGACGTGCTGTGGGAGGTGCCTACGGACAAGAAGGTGGTGGCGCTGACGATCGACGACGCGCCCTCTGCGCACACGGAGGAGATCCTCGAGATCCTCAACAGCCACCAGGCCACAGCGACCTTCTTCGTCATCGGTGGCCAGGTCGCCGGTCGTGAGGACATCCTCGCCGACATCGTGCGCAGCGGAAGTGAGCTTGGCAACCACGCCATGCACGATGAGCCCTCGCGGTCGCTCTCCGACGACGAGCTCTCGAGCCAAATAGAAACCGTCCGCGAAAAGATCAGCGCGGCCTATAAGGCGGGCGAAGCCCCCATGCCACCTCAATACTTTCGCCCGGGCTCTGGCTTCTTCAGCGACCGTATGAGAAGGCTCGTGAAAAAGCTGGGGTACAGGCTTGTGTTGGGTAGCGTTTACCCGCATGATCCCCAGATCCACTGGTCTTGGCTGAACGGCCGACACATATTGAGCATGGTCAGGCCAGGCGCTATAATAATATGTCATGACAGGAGAAGTTGGACTCCACCGATGCTGCGCACAGTTCTCAGACGGCTGAAGCGCGATGGATATCGGGTGGTGAGCCTGACCGAATTGCTCAAAGAAACCCAAGGATGATACTTTCCCTCTTGTCGAAAAAAAAGCGACAGCATACCTAAACATATTGCGAAGATACCCTATTCCCTTATGGGCGATTGGCGATGTGTCAATTTCTCTGGACGGTATACTGCATTGTAGAGTTCATGTACTCATATTACTGGTTGGAAACTACAATATTACAGGCCAAAATAAAAACAATTAAAGCACAGGCCGTTAGTATATAATTATGTATATAGAGCATCTAAAGGCCAGTCACTCAGGGAGTTGGGGGTCGTGTTAAAGCCCGGACTGTATATGAATAAATAGATCGTACACTTTTTTCACACGCTGTACATTGAGGGGAGCGTTCGTAGCACTTCTGCGTTGAAAAGCATGGATGTTAGTCGCACATGTAATTCCCTAATTGGAGTTTCTATTATTGTATACACTGATCGGTTCGAATCCAGGTCCATCACCGCTGATAATAATGAATTACTTACATAGAAGACTGTTAATAGACGCGCGGTAAATAGTTGATATAGACGCTGGGTGATGGAAAATGGGGACTGGTACCTGACGGTATTTGTGGGCCGCTGTGGGCGTGGCGGGCGCGTTGCCTAGACAACAAGCCAATCCCGCATATGGTAAATAGATAGCTTCAACGCCTCCAGCTCTCGGCGACCTTAGAAGCTCCCCCACACTCGCTCATTGGCCTCACCTTCGCATCATAAAGGCAGCGATTTGACAATTATATGATACTGTACAACTGCTCATTGTCCTGTCTATTTCTTCTGGAAAGATTGGCTGGAACTTAACCAGGTGATCATCGCATCGGCATTTGCTATTATTACTATTGTGGTGCAAGTCTGAGCAGTACAAGAGACTTGTGATATTGTTCCATTCCAGTCGTCGCACCCACGGCAGCTGTCTCAACAAACCCGTTAATCGGCATTCCGGCCGACACATAAGCAGAAATGGATGGGTCACCTTCACGACCGCCTGAGTACTCGTATCAGGCCTATGATGACGAGCCAGACCATATGCACATGGGCTCCGGCCATCCAGCGGCAGTCAGATTATTGACATCTATGGAAGATTCAATACCAGAAACAAGACCGTATGTATCCTCGCCCTCCGGCATTGTATCTGATATGCCCGTGTCAAAGCCCTCTGCTCTGAAGAAGGCCGATGAGCCAAAAGAGAAGCAAAAGAAGACTGTGACGATATCCTCACCAGATCGTTTCGACACACTCGGGAAGCAGGAAGAAGGGCAGCCTTCTGCCTCTGGAAATATATCACCCACGCGCAAGCCAGTGCCGAAGCGCAACAATACTGTAAAGTTACAGAAGAAGCAGAAAACTACACATACCCCTGACTTAGACGTCGTACAAGATCTGCCAACCATCCCAGAAGGGCCATCACCAAGAAAACTCTCTCTTCGCAAACCAGCAGAAGCAGCACAATCTCCTTTTACCACAAGAAGAGTATATGACAACGATGACTCACCAAGAAAACCTGATAGTATCCGTCCGACTCCCCGTCGATCGTACCAAACTTCTATTCGTTCGACTCCCTCGCGAGCGTCTTCCATTCGCGACGCTCCTCATATACCACTACCAGACTCAGCATACGAACCTTTTCGGCAGCGAGACGGATCACCCACACGGCCGTGGACACCGTCGTCGAGGATGTCGGGCATCTCAGACTACACTCGCCCACCACCAACTAACTTATCTTATGAGCCAGCAGACCTTAACGGTAGCCCTAGACCTGGAACACCATCCTCGCGTTACGGCGGGAGCCCTCGGAGACCGCTTCCACCTGCGCCGTTATTCTCAGGACATACGCGCAACTCGGCATTCACAGCTGACGATGCGACGGTGAGTATCCCGTTAGAAGACGGCGACGACGTCTTTGGACCGGATTCAGACATTAGTGGCGCTCATCCGTACCGGGAGTCATTTGCGCAATCGCAGATGACACTCAACGAGGTGGACGATGCCCAAACACCAATGACCGAGAAGGTTGAGCATTACGGCGCCGCTCCTGAAGGAAAGCAAGAGCGCCGTGGCGTTCGTGCCCCCGTTACTTCAAAGAAGGAGGTCCAACTCATCAATGGTGAACTTATCCTGGAATGCAAGATTCCAACGATCTTGTACAGTTTCCTGCCCCGTCGGGATGAAATAGAATTCACCCACATGCGATATACGGCCGTGACTTGTGATCCTGATGACTTCGTCGAGAGGGGGTACAAATTACGACAGAACATTGGGCGCACAACGAGGGAGACGGAACTGTTCATCTGCGTCACCATGTACAACGAGGACGAGATTGGATTCACCCGCACTATGCACGCCATCATGAAGAACATCAGCCATTTTTGCGGTCGCAACAAGTCGCGTACGTGGGGTGAGATGGGATGGCAAAAGATCGTTGTCTGTGTCGTCTCCGACGGCAGAGAAAAGGTCCACCCGAGAACGCTCGATGCGCTGGCCGCCATGGGCGTCTACCAACACGGTATCGCCAAGAACTTCGTCAACTCAAAAGCAGTGCAGGCCCACGTGTATGAGTACACGACGCAGGTATCACTCGATTCAGATCTGAAGTTCAAGGGTGCCGAAAAGGGGATTGTGCCTTGCCAGATGATATTCTGTCTTAAAGAACGCAACCAGCGGAAGCTGAACTCGCATCGCTGGTTCTTCAATGCGTTCGGCAAGGCCCTCAACCCCAATGTCTGTATCCTGCTGGACGTGGGTACGAAGCCCGGTAACAACTCGCTCTACCATCTCTGGAAGGCGTTCGACACGGACTCCAACGTGGCCGGCGCATGCGGTGAGATCAAAGCCATGAAGGGGAAGTTCGGCAGCTACCTCCTGAACCCGCTAGTGGCGTCGCAGAACTTCGAGTACAAGATGTCCAACATCCTGGACAAGCCGCTGGAATCGGTCTTCGGCTACATAACAGTGTTACCCGGCGCCCTCAGTGCGTACCGGTTCCACGCGCTTCAGAACGATGAGACGGGACACGGTCCGCTGAGCCAGTACTTCAAAGGCGAGACGCTACATGGTCAGCATGCGGACGTCTTCACCGCCAACATGTACCTGGCCGAGGATCGTATTCTATGCTGGGAGTTGGTAGCAAAGCGGAGTGAGAGATGGGTCCTGAAATACGTGAAGAGCTGTACAGGTGAAACAGATGTGCCTGGTAAGTCGATCTGATATAACCATAGTTGCACTCGAAGAAGTAGTACTAACTAAACTGTCAAAGATGCCGTTCCCGAATTCATCTCTCAGCGTCGACGTTGGCTGAACGGTGCCTTCTTCGCTGCCGTCTACTCACTAGTACACTTCAAACAAGTCTGGGCCACCGATCACACCTTTGCTCGCAAAGTACTGCTGCATATCGAATTCGTGTACCAGTTTATTCAACTCCTCTTCACCTATTTCTCCCTTGCCAACTACTACCTAGCGTTCTACTTCTTATGCGGTGGCCTATCAGATCCTAGAGTCGACCCGTTCGGGCACAACGTGGCGTTCTACATCTTCACGATTCTTCGTTACATTCTAATTCTGCTGACAGCCATGCAATTCATTCTATCGCTGGGCAACCGGCCGCAGGGTGCTAAGAAACTGTACATGGCCAGTATCGCCACATACAGCGTCATTATGATATACACAGTCTTCGCGACGGTCTGGATCATCGTCCACACCATAACATCGGACGGCGGGATCAAGGTCGGCAGCGGGACCTTCACGAACCTGATCCTCTCCATCACGTCCACAGTGGGGCTGTACTTCCTCATGAGCTTCCTGTACCTGGACCCGTGGCATCTCTTCACGAGCTCGGCGCAGTACTTCGCCCTGCTGCCCGGCTACATCTGCACGCTGCAGGTATACGCGTTCTGCAACACGCACGACGTCACCTGGGGCACCAAGGGCGACAACGTGATCAAGACGGACCTGGGCGGGGCCGTGGGCTCGGGCGGCACCGTCGAGCTCGAGATGCCGTCGGAGCAGCTGGACATCGACTCCGGGTACGACGAGGCGCTGCGCAACCTGCGCGACCGCGTCGAGGTGCCCAAGCCCGGCATCTCCGACTCCCAGCTGCAGGAGGACTACTACCGCAGCGTGCGCACGTACATGGTGCTCATCTGGATGGTCGTCAACGTCATCCTCGCTATGGCCGTGTCCGAGGCGTACGGCATCCACGACGTCGGCAACAACATCTACCTGTCCTTCATCCTGTGGTCCGTCGCCGTGCTCGCCGTCTTCCGCGCCATCGGTAGTACGACGTTCGCCATCCTCAACGTCATCAACATGATCGTGGAGGGACGCGTGCGCATCAGTCTCAAGCTGCCAGAGTGGGTAAGAGGGGGCGATTGGCTAAGCAGCATCGGCTCGCGCGTGAGCGAAACGGTGAGCAATGTGACGAGTAGTGTGCGTGGCTGATTTTACATGCCGTTAATCGTCGCAGATCGGGTTAGTTGTTGTTGTATTTCGATACCCTGGGAAAATAGTCTTCGATGTAACTATTCTTCACTACGAGCAAAACGGCGTTGGTGGAAGGAGTCCAGGGAACATTACTGGAGTTCGTGCTTGCATTCTGATTCTCTAGAAGAGAAATGAGTTTGGACGGGTGGGTGATGGTTGATTGTTGTTGGCTTGAGCGTGTGTGTCTGTAATGGTTGGAGTCGCGATGGGAGGGAAGGAAATCATTCTCCTGATGTGTGCTAGGGAGAACACATTTGAATTGACGGGAATGCGGTACATTATATGATAGAAGTCGAGTGTCTGTCTATTGGAGTAAAGGAGGAATGAAGAAAATGAATTCAGCAATAAAATTCGCCTTGATGCTGCTGTTACGTGACATTCGAGAATTTGCTGAAAGAAGAGTTAAGAGTACCTCATCTGGGTCGAAGATGTGAGGGACAGAGAATAGGATACTGTGAGCAAGCCAGAAGGATAAACAGTACATATTGATCTAATCATTTTGGCTGTTGTATAAAACAATTAATGTCAAACATTCTCCAGTGATCATGGATCTTAGAGCGTGAATATAACTATGAGCCGTCTTTCGGGGCCACTCGAATCAAGCAGCTACTGTATCTTGTGTCTAGTTATAGCGATGAACTAACAACTCGTAGTCATACACAATCTATTGGATACTTATACCCAAAATTCTTTATCGTCCCCAAAACCTGCCGCACCCTCTAAATCTCGATACCAGGATGCATTACAGCAGCATTCTTTCCTGTATCATGGCCGCTAGTTCGTGTTGTCCAAAGCATCAAACAGACTCGTCTTGCCCTTGTCATGTTCAAGAGTAGCTGCGATCTCTTCGTCCATACTCTCCAGCAACCTCTGCTGATCCCACTTGGGCTTCTACCCTAGGGGATACCCGTTCTCGTAGTCGATAGTCACGCTTTCCAATAGTTAGAGACGATTCGCTTGTTAGATAAGAACCACTTACCGCGCAGTGTGCATCAGGCGCACGTATTGGCGTGGGAGCTCCAGCGCCTCCGCCGCCATGTCGTCGCTGGGCCAGATCTTGGCCGTGGGTTCATTTACGAGCCCGCGAGCATGGAGAGCACTTGCAAGACTCTCGACCATGGCCCACCATCCGGCCTCGTGGGCCACGGCGAAGTAATAGCCTACTTCTACACTCGGAAGCTTCTCTCCCTGTAGTATTTTTTTGAGGAAGAGGACATAGTATTCGGCTAGATCTGAGATATGAACGGCTGCAAAGTTCTACCGTCGACTGTCAGTAATTGAATAGCGGGTCGATCAAGGATGCTGGAGCTGCTTACACTGTCCTGATCGAACTTGTAGACCGTTTTGAGCGCTATGCTCGCTTTGATAGTAGCCGGTATGTTTTGGGACAGTTTCTTCCATTTGCCGGTTCCCGTTCCGTCTATGAAAGTCAATGTTTAGCTCGTGGCATAGCTCTGTTATTAACAGGTATTGTAGACTCACAAACGAACGGCACCCCCACAATGAAGCTCGTGACACCCTGCTCTTTGGCCAGCTCGGTGATAGCCGTATTAGTCTACGAAACGTCAGTCTCGTAGTCGTTAATTCAAATGCGCTGACAGCGGCTAGCCATGACTTTTGCGTTACCTTCTGGATGGGAAACCCGTCGTTCAGTTCTTTCTCCATCTTGTACACCGGATCACCATCTTTGATAGTTCCATAAGGCCACCCTCCTTCTTTAGAGTAAACCGTAGTCACCGATGACTGTGGAATCGTTAGTATCTTCTGCATACACTAAAGGGCGAGCATGGCTCACGTGGATAAAATAAGTATCTTTTCCAGTGATTCCGCGGCGTTTCCCTAGAGCTGAGACGAGATGAAGTGCTAGTCGGGCGTCTATGGAGCTGGCCGTATGAACGACGATGTCGACTAGAAACTCATTAGTGACTTAGACCTCAAGCTATATTAAGGTCTTGATTCGAGCACGCTTACTCTCATTCGGAAGCACAGCTTCAGCCACGTCCTGTTCATTCTGTAGATTCAACTGAAGAACATTGATGCCCAATGGTTGAAGACTTTTCACTTGCTCTTCTGTCCGAACAGCAGCGAAGAGCTTCTTCTTCGGAAAGTAAGCATTCTCAGACAGGAGAGCTGCAACGACGGAACCTCCGCTGTTGAAGATGTTAGTGCCTGAAACATGGGTAGAAGAGCACCAATTCATACATATAACCAGCAGCGCCTGTGACCAGAATGTTTAAGTCTGACATATTGAGAATCGTGTCTGTTTGAATGCTCTATTTCGGTTTATTGATGTGCGTTCCGAGAAGTGTTTGAGTTCTTTAGTGACCAGGAGAGGGTTGATGAGCGGTTGGACACAAGTTGAAGCCATGGCTGGTTTATATTTATATCTATCAAGCTCAATTGAGCTCATATCCTGTTCTGTTCTCTATTGTGCCGAAAGATTCATGTTCCGTCATGAGTTGGGAAGTGATGGTTATGAGTGATTGGTAATCGAGACTAGTGTGGTCGAGCTGGTAAGCGGCCGGAAACCCGCGCGATTCCGTATAAGTAGTCAAAAAAGGGTGCGAGCTGGTGAGGACGTCACCACACTCATTTTCATACACACTCATTACACCGATTCTCTCACCTAGGAAAACTATGGAATCCCGCGGAGACGCTGTGAATGTGGGCTCCAGTCGTCGGCTTGCTATTCCTCGCCGATCCGTGAGTTGTCTGCTCATGCCTTCTGCTTGACATCAAAGCTAATACAGGCCTAGTGTGATCAGTGTCGGTCTCGAAAGGTGATTAAACTATCCGTTCACACGGCCGTCTTGGTAATAAGTCGGATGAATTAACTAATAGTGTGACGGACTAGGTCGGGTGCGATAGGGGTTCGCCCTGTACGAACTGTGTTTCCTCGAAGCTTACGTGCACATTCGGTGTCGTGGCTTCAAAGGCGACGGCTACGAAGCAAAGAGTATTAATCTCAGCGCAGTAGTACGGTCATATCGCGATTCTTCCTTTCAGGTTGCGATTTGCTAACGTAACCTTACACTTCCCAGTGAACAGAAAATTGACGAGATCGCAGAGGGACTCAAGACGATCAGAGACCTACTGCAAACTTCGCATGTTCCCACGAGTCAAGGATGTGATAAGGCTTCGGTACACGTACCACAATCCAGTGTAACAGACGCTTCAACGCTTCATGTGTCTACTATTAATACATCAGGAGAGCCTTTGAAATGGGATCACCCAGCACAAGTCAACGACTTTGTCAAGACTGTCGCTGAAGACAGGGCTTCTAGAGAAAATCTAGGAGCAGAAGAAAATAACGTACTCGCTTCTCTACAAGGGCTCGCCCGAGCTCTAGAGGAGCCTAGTTTAATTCGAGACTTGTCGCTGCCAGAGGCTAGAAATGTGAAATCGCAGGATCCTCGCTCCATGCCTCCCATCGAGGTTGCTGTGCTTGCTTTGCGGTGGGCAAAAGGTCAGTCAATCAAGGCGTAATATTGCGTAAATTTACTAACACTGCATGCATATAGAGCATAAGATTTTTTTCAGGATAGAATCTCTGTCCCGTATTCTTTCCCTTGAACATTTCACGAAAATCTGTCAGAAGGTGTACTTTGCAGTTGAAGACTACTCTCAAATCGACTTCATACTCGCCAATAGCTACTTATCTTATATCTTTGGCGAGTATATCGTCGTGACCGGTAAACATGAGTGCCAAGCCTACTACAGACAATGTCGCCAGAACGCGCAGGTGGCTCTATCTCAGCTACCGCTTCTCCTTCCTACGACCATAGAAGCAGTAGCAACACTTACATTCGGAGTATGGTCCATCTTAGAATCACTCTCGTTACCCGGCACTGACACTATATCTAGGCATCCTATGCAATCGAAAGCTCCAAAGCAACGCTCGCCTGGACATATATATCAAACGCAGCGAATCTCTGTCAAACCTTAGGGTACCACCGCCTAGCCAGCTCGGAACGAAGCGATGATGGCTCACAGGACACTCGAGCGACTCTGTTCTGGATAGTTTTCCTCCTCGAGAAAAGCCTTGCCCTCCGACTCGGCCGGCCCTCCAACATACGGGACGCCGAGGTCACCACCCCTCTACCAAGCGAACCGAGCATCCGGCGATGTGCTCAGACCTCGATTATGCAGGGTAAGATATACGATGAGCTCTACAGCCCGGCAGGCTTAGCTAGATCCGACATGGAGCGCGGCGCAATGGCGCAGACGATGGCCTCAGAGTTGCGCAGCATCATCAGCGAGAACCAGAGTATTTTCCAGGTACGTCTAAACGGTTTCCATCATCATCAATACACTCATAGAAGACATAGCTAATAAAAATTTATGATGAGAAGGGCCCCCCACCACTGCATACGGGGACGCAACAAGAGGACAAAATGCGCGACGTCTACTTCAAGATCGAGCTGGTGAAGCAGCTCTCGCTGCTAACACTCATCCTGCGCGCGGTCCCGGCGCCTGCGGGCTCGCCCACGAGCATCACGGAGGCGTGCGCGGCCGCAGCCCACGAGGCGCTCGATATGCACCAGCAATGCATGGCGGCGATAAAAGACAATGAGCACGACCAATTCACGACGAATAGATACTTGCATTGGTAAGTATGCATTCCAAGTCACCCCACGACGCTACGTCCTCTTATATATATACAATTTGGTCACATTGCGACAAATGTTTACTTGCCTTAACGAACCTGTTTGAGAGAATCTAGGCTAATGCGTATATATCTGTTTGCATGTTTCAGGGGCATCTTGCACACCCCTTTCGTACCATTTAGTGTCCTATTTACACGAATCGTCCAGCTCTCCGATGGCGCCGACCTCATCTACCTGGACCGCTTCTCAGAGTCCCTGCGGCTTGAAGAGTCTTCCGTCGAGTCTATTACGCATCCTTATCGGCTATACAGGTTGCTGTGCCAGGCCGCGCGCTTATATATCAAGCAGGATGCTCCTCCAGTCACTCACGAGGCAGACACGGGTTCCGTGGACCCATGGAGTGTGTTTGACTTTGCGGCTTTTGGGAACGAAGCGGGTGATGAAGTGGATAGCCTGGAGGCAGAACACAATCTCTCCCATGGCCTGAGTCATTGGTTCTATGGGAATCAGCAGCTTATGGGACTGCTTGATGATGATGTGATGTTTTAACTATGAAAGCTGCCATGCTGATCTGGAAGAGTCGTAGACTGGATTCAAGGGCTTTATAATAAATGGATAACTAATAGCAAGTATGTCTTGGACGGTAACATTATCTACGGCTGGTTCTCAAAGAATTGCGAGGTTTACGATGACTGTACGATTCTATAGATGTTAGGGGAGATGGCTGCATTCGCGCAACTTTCTAATTCGAGTTACCTTCTGTTATATAGGTATATAAGTTGCTCTACAACAAATCAAACATGATCAATCCAAACAATACAAATCCCATGTAACCAGTCAACATGTCGCGAAGACTGTGCGCGCGTATACTCTATGCGGTCTTCCCCACTCAGCAAAGCTCCCAAAGCGGTCGCGGCAGGTCCGCGCGAACAGGGGGCACATGTCCCGTCTTCATCTGCTTGATACCCACGTAGACGACCTTGCGCTTGGGCTCACCGACAAGCACAGAGCGTGAATGTAAGCCGTAGTAATCAGAGATGGAATGGGTGATCCAGCGCCTGCAAATACAATGAGCACCAAAGTCCCAGTTTTCGCGACTTCAGATAACAAAGACGAGTCAACTATGAGGCGAAAGGAAAAGGAAAATACATACCTGAAGGCGCCACCATCTGCGTCCCCGAAGGCATCGAATAGCATGCCCTCGTCCTGCGTCGCCCCACTGCCCTTTTCCTCTCGACGGGCCATTTTCCATTGACCGCCCGCAGTATGTACAGCAGGTCCACGCCCTCCGATGCGGGCGTTATGTTCTTTCCCCTTCCCCTTTCCGTCGCGCATGGACCCATTGCGGCCTACGAACACGATCTCCTCGTCTTCAGAATCTAGGCTGCTACTACTGTCGCTATCATCGGTCTTCAGATCGGCGTCGCCTTCTTTGGCCATCTCGCGCTCCACCAGATACTTTCTGACAGGTTCCTCGAGGGAGCGCACCCAAGTGCGCACGGCAGGAGTTTTCTTGGCGCGCTGGCACAGCTCACGCGGCACGCGGCCGGCGACACCTTCGTCGCCGAGAGTGCGCGTGAGAGCTTGCTTGCGACGGGCGAGGGCGGAATTCCGGGTCTCGACCTCGGCGCGCACGCGCAGCTCCCAAGCCGCGGCTATCTGGTAGGGAACGTGGTTCACGGGGTGCGTGGGCCGCGGCATGTAATCCTGCGGCTCGGGAGGTACCGCGTTAGGGACGTGGAGAAGGCGATCTAATCGTAAAACATCCTCACAGTTAGTTCCAGAAGCAGGCAGATATCAACCTTTCTCATAATGACAGAACAGAGGTCCCTTTACCATTCTCCCATCGCCGCCTCTGCCGACTCCCCTCGTTGCCCCTGAGCAGGGCCTCGCGACGCTTCAGGCTGTCTCGGCGCGAGGGGGGACGCGGAGGCGGCGTGATGGCGCTGGACCGAGCGCGGGGGTCGTAGATGCTGACGGACGGCTTCTCCTTCTTTGCCGCCGTCGCCTTCGTCTCGTCGAGTGGGATCGATAATGGCGCACTTGTGCCGCGAGCCACTGGCGAGACACTGAGGGACTCGAGCGCTGAGATGGTCCAGGCCGCAATATCGACGCCTTGGGCATTCATCGGCAATGAATCTTGGTCATTGGCCGTGTTCTCAACATGCGATTCACCATCCGCATGCTGCTGCTGCGCCGGATCAGAGGGATTGGTTTCGGGGCCACCAAGCTCCGGAGGTGGCGGAACAGCACTGAAGATAGCCATCCTGATGTTGTTCACGAGCTTAAGGCAAGGGTACCAGAGAGGTATTCTAGTCGTTGTGAGGACACAATGGCAGTTATGCTATCTTGAAAATTAGTGTAGAGTTGATCCGAATGGTCAACGATCAAAACTCAACGAGATGTGTCCTGATACTAGTTCACCCCTCGCTGGCGACAGTTACTCATGAAGGATGGATGACACATCGACCTTGACTCGCCGCCCATTTCGGGAATGGTACCTGGTTAGTGTGTATGCACGCACTAACAACCCCTGATCCTGAGCCCTGACTGTTGGGAGATAAGACGATGTGGGCCCGGCTCTGACCAACCGGGTCCCTAGTTCGACCACATGGTTCGGTCTTGCATAACCCCACAGCATGCACTGCTCGTCACAGGAGCGCCACCATATGCTTCGCAGCTACTGTAATTGCAATTGCTGCTGGTGCCTGACTCACCGGTGGAAGCTTCGTGGAAGCTTCGTCCCTATTACCTTCTCCGAGCCCCATTCCTCACATTGCAGTTTAGTACGCGGCCAGGTGATGTTAGGATGAATTGCTCAGCATGGCCAACGAACCCTTTCACTTCGTCGCCCCCCGAGCCGGCATGGCCTTGCCGCAAAAGGGTACACTACGAGATATGCTCTTTGGTGGCACCGCCAGCCAACTCGTACCACTCTTAGCCGTCCCTGTTCGACCTCAGCGTCCTCCACCTATCTTGCAAGCACAGCCGGGTCATCAGAGTGATAATGCTCTCACCTTTCTCAACCTTCCCATCGAAATCCACTATCTCGTCTTCGACTGTATCGAATACATCGAAGACGTTGTTTGCCTTGGTCTCGCAAATGAACGTTTCTGGCCCCTAGCCCAACGTCATCTTGATGATTATTATATGAAATTCTTGGGCACATGGTCGGGAAAGCATATTGTCTGCGTTGGAGACGACGTTGAACCCGACGATTACCCCACCGGTCTGTTTTCGGAAGAAGAGGTGGATGTCTTACGTCCGTTAAGGACCAACGTGTTGCGTGGGGATCCAGAGTTGCAATACGTGCAATGTAATACCCCATTTGCGCTTTCTCATTTTGCCGACCCAAGCTATTCCGACATACAGGATTTCGTTGATCCTAGGGGTGAAGCATGGAGTCTGCTCCGACATTGTAAGTCTTTGGGCAAAGGGAAAGATCCAGCATTCGCAGCAAGAGGCCGCCGGATCCTCTTAGAATCCTCCACCTATTTCCCTAAAGATCAGCTCTGGATCCTTCGAAATCTAACAACGAAGGAATTTGTGCGGCCGGAACCCATCGCCATAAAACCGGAATATATCCGTGGCCCCGATATTCTGGTCGTAGGCTTTGGCGAAGTGGTGATGTTACGCACCTGCTGGTCAAGCGCCCCGTCTGACGTCCGCATCAACAACACAATTGGCCCACCCAGAGGTGTGTGGGCAGGGCATCGCTTTGATATTATCACGCTAGCAAACCATGAGGCTGGCATCGATAGCGATGAATGGACCGACGTAAGTGATGAGGTGGCAAGGGAGATTTCGGAGGCCTGGAGTTACGAATTCTGGGCCGATATACGCAAGGACCTCCTGTACTGGTATGGAAAACGACCAAATAGAGCCTTCGACGATAGACCACCGTAACAAAAGATTTCCAGAAGCCTAAGTCGACTCAATGTACCTACGGCTTCGAAACTAGCCTAGCAATACTGTTCCCAGCAGACATATGAAACTAATATACGACTTATACGTGTCTGATATTCAATTACTTAGAGAGTCGTATCACTGTCTGCGCGTTTCGCCATTTCCACCTATACCTCTTATCATCACTCGTGGACAGAAATTAGTTTAGTTCAATTGGATTATTTATATAATTATAAGCTCCGGAAACCTTGCGTCTCCTAGACCCATATGAGCAGGATCTTGGTGATCTGTGGCTTTAGCTAGACCGACTTCCCAGGAAGCCGGTAGAAAGCAACGCGAACGGAAGAAAAAATAACACATTTGAAGTAATACAAAATGGGGTAGTAAAATCAAACATAATCCAAACATGAAAGAGAGACAGAAAAAGAAGATGTTCTAAGCGCCCCTTATCCGGTGTATAAGTCCTCTTCTAGGACTGTATCATCTATCGATTGTCGCGCACAATTAATCTCTAGTCAGTCTGAGATGCTGCGTTTCACAATATCATCTGACTTGAGGTCCCCGGAACTCATCCGGTATCCCAGGTCGCGAATCGAGCCACTCTCCCGTGGGCCTGTTCTGCCGCAGTCCGTTCTGGCTGTCCCGCAGCCCGGCAGAACTACTGGACCGGACAATACCACCACCACCAGCCCCCGTCTCCATCCTATCAACCACTTTCCCGCCGCCAGTCGTAACAATCATGCCGCCCAAACCCGGGCCCGTGCCGAGAGCCGTCTGCTGCTGTTCGCTGAGCCCAATACGGCGTCCACTGCCGCTGACGACTTTGAACCCGCTGCGGCTGTTCCCGTAGCGAGAGTCCTCGTCCGAGCTCGAATCACGCAGTCGCGTCTTCTCGCTGCCACCGCCGCCGAATATCCGGCCGCGCGCGATGCGGTCGGCGGTACCTTCCAGTCCCCTGGCTGCCCTCGACATTGGGCCACCGCCGCCGTCCCCACGACGGGAGGAAGGACCATCGTCTCGCCGCCGGCGTCGCTGCCACAGGACGAAGATGGCGAGGAGCAGCGTCAGCGCCGCGATGCCGCCGATGACGGGCGCCGCGATCCAGGCATTGGACGAGGCGCTCGGTGCGGGACCGCCGAATCTGGGACGCCCGCTATTGTTCACGCCACCGACGCCGTCGGCGTCGTCGGCTCCGCTAGAAGCGGCCTTGGTAGACGCCTTGGGCGTGGCGGCTGCCAGAGCGGCCGTGCTCGAGGAAGGGGTCACGGTGACGGGTATAGATACCGTGCCGGGATCCGGGATTACTGTCACGTATGTCGTCGTTTCGGCTCCGGCTCCGGCAGTCGTAAGCGTGCTTACGCTTACGCTTACGCTCGCGCTCGCACTCGCGTCTGCCACTTGGTTCACATCGCTCGCGAGGATGGCGGAGTCGACGCCTGCCTTGGCAAAGACATTCGCAGGGTCGATGGTCGTTTTCAGGTAGCAGTTCTGGAAGCCTGCGGTCTGCGACGGGTCGTAGCTAACACCGCTACAAGTCGGGTTCGCACTGCACGCGGCAATGCACGACTCGAAGGTCATCTGGAACTGCTGCTCGAGATCGCCCCCGTTCACGATTTTGCCGCACTGCAGGGTAAACCTCGAGTTCTGGCTCAGAAACGTATTGCCCGTTCCTTGCTGCGAGCAAGAGCTCGTCGGGCCAGGCTGGGGAAAGATGGCCGCCGCGCTATCAAAGAAGCGAGTGGGTCGCGTGCCCTCTGGTACCAGGTTCCCGAGCAATACACAGTCGTTATTGTCTTTGAACTGTGCGCCCTCGCATCGTGGGTTTTGAAACGTTGTACTATGTTGTGCATCATGGTTAGACCCTATTCTTTCGCAAGCAGCTAAGAGATGTTCGTTTTGAAGCCTCTATGACTTACCATAACCCTGCACAAGTCGCAAGTGAATCAGCCTTTTGGCGCAAGACCTCGTCGCCTCGAAAGCGTGTATTGCAAAACACGACGAACTTCTGTTGGTCTCCAATCATCGTGCCATTGCCTTGCGGACAAGGCGCATGAGAGGCTTGTCTCCCGTGTAGCCTAAAGGAGGGAAGATGCATCTTCAGGGCCGTTTCCCAAGGTTGTGTGTAAACGAATGAACGATAAGAGGACATATATCAGTAACCAAGCTGTTTTGATGACGACTAACTCGTTTAGCAGATTTCATCTCATGTAGCTGGAAAAATCAGGGTCAAGAAACGCAAGGCTAGCTAAAGAGAAGTTGGGGCAAAGCCCCAGGTCATTCAACATGGCTTATATGACGAGCTTGTCGCTGCTTGCGTCATCCAAGGCATCATCTAGGGCGACGATTCAATAACATGAATGGGGTTGAAGTCGCCCGTCTTCCCCGATGATCAGGAGCTCGGATGGCTACAACGTGTCAAAGCACTCAGCTTTATCAGGCTGTCTGAGAAAGAGGCGAAGAGGATATTCACCCCCACGCCTGCGACTGCGTGGAAGTTTGTTGGCTAATGTGCGTTCGTAGTCGCGGATAATTAATGTCGTGTTGGATCGACAGATGCGCACAGTCTGAAACTGTGGCAGTTGAGCGGCACGTCGCACGGCATGCAGTTCGCATCCGTTCCAGATTCCATCTCATTGGAGAAGACTGTTCGTGGGGTAGTGATGCTTGACTCAAGAACTTTGCGATTCGCATGATCACTAGCGTACCTTGCATGGGATCGATGCAACGGAACCAGAGACCTTTCATGCCATGTACGAGTGAATGTGTTGAACTGGCCTTCCGAGTGCAACACGTCGGCACGACGACCCGGCCCACGCAATGCTTTAGAGTGTTACCCACGAGGTGAGATGAGCGAGCTAGAGTGTCGAAAAAGAGAAGACGATTGTGAGTTGCGCACCCGTTGATCCAGGTACCGTACTATCGGGGTCCCAATCGCGTACCCAGTCCTACCTGGGTATCGAAGTTGTCATCTCCATACCGGATAAAAGTAATCCTCTTAGCACTCGATAACTGGATAGTTGACTGCGTCAAACGAACCTATAAACCTAAGTTTTAGAGCACGCGAGTATCCTATTTGGCCAGACCCCAAAATAATGCAGCGGTAACAACAGATAATGACTAAGAAATCGAGCTGGCTTGATAAGGTATGGAGAATCGCAGGATCGACCTCGAGGACTTAGCTCATATGTTGTCCTAATTGTTATATAGCACTGGGGTGCATTATGAGTTGTGTGCCTCATCTGAAGAGCAGTATATACACAGATGAAAAAAATTTTGGGAAGGGATTGCAAAACTGCTCCCCTCAAGCCCGAACAAAAAAGGCCAATATATTACTATTCGTCGATGTTCAAAGGCAATAAGAGGAAACAAACTGGCACGTGACTACCGCGTGCCCGAACTACCGATGCCACCTGGTGCAAGCAGCGGCTGGTTCTCTCCGACTCCTTGCACGCTCTCACGATCAAGCGCGTGTTCAATCTCTTCCTGTGTCTCACCATATGCATGAAGGTGTGCTGAGTACGGCCCTGGAGATGGCAGGGTTCTGGGTGTAGTACGTCGATTATACGCTGGTCGCTGTAGAGGGGGCGATGAAGGAGAATGACTTGTACTGCCTCGCCTGTATGATGGCCACTCGTATCGGATTGCCATCGTCAACACGATGCCTTGCATGATAGCTGTCAGGACATAGACACCCCAGGAACTCCAACCTGCCCACCCCAGTCGTGCGGCAAGACTAGCTGCGAAGAGAAGTCCTCCGGGAGTTTGAATAGTCATCATCAAGATGCTAAGGCTGCCCGCATGTTTCAATTTATAGGTGGTCCAAATCTGGGGGATATATTGGATACCTGCGAGCACTGCTGCCATGATCCCCAGGACATTGGCCCAGAGACCCAGGTACGAAGGCGCACCAAAGGCGAGGGCAGCGGACACAATGACTACCAAAAGACCATGTACTAGGCAGACTCCGCCGACCGTGAGAGCTGTTCTCCAGGAAGGCTGATCGGGATCGCGTTCGAGTTCCTCTGTATCGATATCGGCGTCGTCGCGTCGGAAGAACACTAAAAATAACACGAGACTATGTTCCTCACGTGTTAGCGAAGCCAACCGCAGCAACCGGGTTTGTGGGTGCGATTGTACTGACATGGTAGCAAAGCAAACCCACTGGGTCCCTATCTGGGCAATACCCAGCAAGCCAGCGGTGCACTCGAATGGGCTAACTTCCTTGCAACACGCGACATCGGCGCGCGATTCGGGGAGAGACAGTATGTTCCCGAACTGGGCATTGGCGGAGGTCACACCGAGCAGGACAAAGTAGGGCGATATGCCTTCCGAAGAGCCGCGCGAAATGATGCGGTAATGTTGCGTGATGTAGGACAGCAGGATTCCGAGAAGGATGAGACTGGATGAGATGAGAGGTCAGCGCCATCAGCTATACTAACACGCCCTCTTCTGGGGACTTATACGACCGGTGGCACACACATGGAGACGAAGAAATTGGTGAAGCCGCCCTCGCGGAGCAGCTGACAGCGGTCCTCCATCAGGACGGAGTCTTCACAGCCGTATTGTTGATCGATGTCGAGGAGCTTCTAGAGTTCATGGGGCACAGACGAGCGAGCATGCAAAGCTTCGAGATGAAAATAAGAGAAACAAATTGAGATAGTCTCTTCCGATGTTTTTATTTGAAGGGCAGCCGGACGGATAGAGTGGTTTTGCTAACACGAGAGAGCGCGGGTGATCGACAGGGTCAGAACCTTGTCGTTTGAAGCAGTCAGGCGGCGGGCTGGGACCAGGCTACGCCAGTAGGCTATGTCTTGCGAGTACAGCGGCTGCGGGCTCTTCTCGATGCTCGAAGAAAGCTCGCAATCATTGAAGCACGCCTGCTGGACATCCAACACGAAGTCGATGGGCGATGTTGAATTGAGGAAAGGGCTGATCAGTTGCTGATGTTTGGTTTCCCTACAACAGTTACCTGGATTTACCTATTTAGGCACAGCGAGGTTGAAACTAGCGTGTAAAGACAGAAGGAGGTACAGAAGAGGTACCCCGCCAACCTGCACCCTTAACCAGAACGTCCTGTGTAACCTCTTGTACCTGAGAGGTACTAGCAGGTACCCACTTAGGCAAGATATCGCGTACTACACTAGTGGTTTACCCAACCTTATGCAAGACAGGCCCCATGACCATTACAGGTATCGAGCTAGTCCACGATGACGTTCCTGCCTGCAGTAGGTAGCTACCTAGGTATTTAATCGATAAGGAACTTTACCATCTAAAGTAACACAACTAGTTACCTACCTAGATGTCCAATCGCGCCCTTTATATAGAAAGCTATCACGGTAAATCATGCTGTTCTAAGTCAACCTAACAGTGTCGCACTGCAATGGAAGCGCAAGATGGAAGCTCAAGATGGACCGTCACAGGATAAAGTCAAGCTCGTAGCATCCACGGGAGACATAGCTACTGCCGGATATCCAGCTTTCTCGAAAACCAGAAATGGCGAGAACTTTTCCCAAAGACGGCTGGACGACGTCCTCAACTACTTTGAAAGCGTGCAATGGACCGCAGACGGAACAGTGCTCCTGACATATTCCTCCACCAACCTGGTATCAGGTTATATAGTACCTGAGAATCTCCTCTCCGCAGACAAAGAGCTTACCCTAGAACCACAAGCGCACATCCAGCTTCCCGAGCCAAGCAATGTGCTATCAGGGGCGCCGTACTTCTCCCTCGCCGAGCCCTGGACGCAGCAGCTGCTAGTGTCGGCTCGGGACCATCCTATCCAGCTATTTTACCTTGCTTCTTCTTCCTCCTCATCTTCCTCATCACCCTCCTCTCCATCTCCCGCTTCACGCTCTCCTATATCTTCCTACCCCTTCACCAAAGCGCGAAGCGAAACGTTCCTCACCGCGACGTCACTTCTCTGGCAGGCGCCAGGGACGCATTTCATAGCGGGGAGCCGCAGTCTCCTGGCGCGCTTCGACATACAGCGCACAGGCGAGGAGCCGGTGTCGCGGATCCGCACGATCCCTTCAGAGCGCCATCTATCCAAGGGAGGCGGCGTGGGCATGCGAGGCATCGTCTCGGCGCTCGGCGGACAGCCAGTGGACGCCGGAAACGGCGCGGGGCTCGTCGCGGCGGGTACGTGGACCCGGTGGGTTGGACTGTACGATTTCGCGCAGGCCGGGGAGTGTGTCGCCACGTGGGGTATCGCAACCGCGGTGCAGGAGACCGCGAGATGTGGGAATACCAATGGGGATAAAGACGATGGGCAGAGCGAAGATTTCCATGGCATAGGCGGGGACGGCATCACTCAGACTATATGGAGTCCGTGTGGTCGATATCTCGTAATCAGCGAGCGGAAGTCTCGCGGTGCATTAATATATGATGTACGTGTGACAGGAAAACTCCTCGGCCGTCTGACGGGAAGAGACGCGCTAGGGAACCAACGAGTCGCCTGCGACGTATACCCTGGCACGGATGATGGCAGTGGCTTCGAGTTATGGTCCGGATCGTCAAGTGGCATGGTGAAAGTGTGGGAAGGCGTTGGCAGCCTCGAAGGCCCTCACGCACCAGCGTGGGAATGGGCTGCTCATCAATCTACCGTTGGTAGCGCGTGCCTCCATCCCAGCGGCACCGTAGTTGCGACGTGTGCCGGCGCATGGGAGTTCCCTAGTGATGATGACGACCTCGCGGACTATAGCTCACTCGGTAGCTCTACCCAGAGTTCCAGTGATGATCTCGAGAAAGACAGTGGTGATAGCCAAAGCGGAAGCGAAAGCGAGCCTGATAGTGAAGGGGGTCACTTACCCTGGATGTGCAGACGAAATAAAGAAAGCAGCCTGAAGTTATGGAGCATCACAGGTGCTCCAACTAAAGATTAAGGGACTGGCCGGGAGTACAGGTTGAGAGCGATACATGATACCCAGCTTTATAGCAATAAAATTTATATAACACCCCTAACCGCAGATACAATCATTTCAGCAGGTGGGGTTAAGATAGAAATAGCTATCATAGTAAACCCTCCTGAGTGTAGCCAAGGTTATTGAGATGTGAGGAGCTCCTAGCACAGACGCTAAATCCAGCAATCGTCAAATACAATAAGTACATAGAGTTGCTCAACCCCATACAGTCCTCAGCATCCGGTTAATATCGTTCAGTACTCTCTCACCGCCCATCAGATCCCGGAAATTCTGCACTCTCTGCGCATCAGTCATCGCCATAAATGCGGCTAAGCCATACATGGCGCGCCCAGTCTTATCCTTGCCCTCATTATTTCCAGCCTTGAGACGAACGAGAATCGCTTGCGCCGCGTAAGCATTAAAACCCGCCTGGCGAAGGAATACCTCCCATTTCGTCTCCTCCTGGAGAAGATATTCCTGGGTCTCAGTAGCCTCTGGCGCATACCGAACTGCAAAAGAAACAAGCCATTTCGCCAACGTGGTTTCTCCGCCTCCGACGTAGAACACTTCGATATGAGAGTCAAGACCTGTGGTAAAAACAACAAACTCTGCGTATGCTGAGGTCTCCGAGGGGGTGAAGTCGCGCACGGACTCATCTACAACATTTCCTTCAGACACAAGCACGATCAATCTCTCGTAACGCAATGCTACACACGCAATTCGCTCACGTATTGAGGACTGCCTTCCGCGAGTAGATACTGGTTGTTGTATGACTTTTAATAGAGTCGTCACGATAATACCCGTGGCAGGAGAGACTATAACGTCTGCTTCGGCTGCAAAGGATGGGACAGTCTTTGACCTTGTTACAGGGTAATGAGTTTGGGTTGCTGTGTTCCAGCGGCCGAAATCACGCTCGATGATCTCAGCAGAGGGATAAAGCTGCTCCAGCATGGAAAAGAGTCCTCGGCTAAGAGTTAACCCTTTGATAAGCTTGGTGGGTGCGGTTGAGACTTCCATCATAGGGCATGGAGCCGGTATTGTTACTTTCTTCTGTAAGGATTCTTTTTCTTTCTCTAGGTTGGGATTATACAGGGGTGTCTCCACAGTTGAGGCCACTTGCCGCTCAACCTGGAGCTCATGAGTTGGTGAAAAGAATAAGCTTTTGTCTTGTTTACGGCGCTTCGCTGTGCGTATGTCCAAATAACTCGAGAGCAATGTCGAGACGGTTGAATTTGATTCCACGCTAGGTAAGAGCTTAGTATTGCTATTAATATCCTCTGCTGGAGTCTGTCGCAACGGTCGATTGCGTGGGAAGGGCACAATAAGATCAACAGACTCATCCGAGCTTGGCGAAGAATTCGTTCCCAGCTCTTTTAAGCTATTTTCCAATCGTCTTTTCCGAGCGAGACTTGCCAAATCAAATTTGGCATCTCTGAACAGTGTTGTGCTCTCGGCCTCTTCTTCATTTTCGGCTTCTCGCAAGATGGATAGACCTGGTCGCTTCCATACATAGTTTGCACTAGTCGGTACCTCCTTTTCTTCTGGGAAGATGACGGCCTGTGAAGTGCTGCTCCCACAGTCAAAGGTTTCCTTCGTTAAGTTGTGCATGTCAAGCTTTCGCAGAAACGGAACCCAACGTAGTTTCGAATTGGCCCGGAAGTCTCTTGAGCAAGAGGGAAGTACAATGTTATACGAATCATACAACCATTTTAGGTGAGTCCTGGCATTCATAGGAAGGCTCTGCCACTCGGGTTCCGGAATCGAGAAGTCCGTGACTGGCACTTCGACCCGAGCTACAGCATCAGCGATGCTGATATGCTCTTGTTCGATACTTTTCAGCACGGCCGCTGCGCTCTCCTTCATTGTGTCCTCCAGGCTTTGGTCAAAGACCACATTCGTATGATCAGTCTTCGAAACATCCGTTTCCGAGATTCCCGGATGGGATAATGCATGATCTGTATCCATGCTCCTTAGTAATGTCGGGATATCAATACCTAGCTCTTCATTGGTTGACCCAAGCGGCGACGCAGCTGGCGACAAAGGGCTTTCTATTCTGAGTGATCTAATTTTGGGCGGCTCCCTACCAATTTCTGACAGATCGAGCAATGGAGACAGCACCGGAGTGTCGGCGTTGAGCATCGATACCGTATCCTTATCAGACTCCTTCTGGAGGATGGCAGACTCCGCCGCTTTCACATCGTCACTAAGCATAGAACTTAGATCAGATGCAACTGGAACTTCGCAGACCTCAGTATCTGGAACAAAGTACTCTTCATACTGCGTCCATGGGCTGAGCGGAGGGGTGACCGCCAAGTCACGCACAAACTGAACCATGTGAGTAAGGGGCTACAACGGCAAGTGAGGTATTGAACGCACTGTGCGGCACGGCATCGCCTGTTCAATTATCTTGTATTGCTCGTTGCTAGACCAGTCGTCCCGAAGAGCACGAGCGAGGTGATGTATCGTCTCTTTGGGCACATCAAGCTTTTCGCCACGTACCACATAGTCGAATCTCTGCCTGGATCGGTAAAGAGAACCAGGAAACTCCAACCCTTCATCATTAGCTGCATTGAGTCTTTCCAGTGGAAACATTTCGGGGCTAATATGCGGCTTCCGCTGTTTATCAATGGCCCTAGAAAGTTCACAGCATTCGTAGTCCGGGTCGCTACACAAAGCAGGAGGGTCAAGCTTCAAGCTGCACAGACGCTTGCGAGCTTCATATTGCGCTAGGGGCGTGTCGCGCAGTTCATTAATTTTGGTATCGTCATCCTGGCAGGTCCTGATTCCCAGGTCACCGCATTCTTCGGGCATATCAAGCCGCTCCGTAAGATCAACGGTTGGAAGACGGAGGGGCGGAAGAGAAGAGTCACATGTCAGACCACTAGGTCCAGCATCTGGCGTGAGCCGCGGTACGGACTGGTTGATCTGGAAGGCCAGAGAGAACGGGTCGATCTGAGAATCGATAGAGAGACAATTGTCCCTAGCATACTCGTCAGGTTGCGAACTGATGTCGCCATCATCAGCATCCATTATCACGAAGTTCAGAGCGAGAAATGAGCTTCATTGTGTCCGCAGCGTAGTTAGCGAGAGAAATTGGTGCATATACGACTCTCCAGGCTTGATTACGGGCTGACGATTGCAAATGGATGAGGGCTCTAATTAGGTAGTCTTCCAGAGTCTCTGTGGTCCTTGAATAGCCTTAGGCAGGTAAGAGGGTAGGTGCATAATACTCGGTCAACCTTTCCTTACCATATGCAGGTAGTAGCTACCTGAGGTAGTACATACCCCTACTACTTCCTCCATACCTACCTAGTAGTAGTGTGCTAGCGAGTATTGCTGTTGGTATAAACGGCAGGCGCAAATCATGTTGTCTTAAGACTATCTCGAAGCGACAGGAGGAGCCTTGAAATCGTTTATGGCGACCGAAGACAATAACTCCCATGCTCTGTCGATCTTAGTGCTCCCCCTCCGTGAGCATAGACCAGGCTCCACGTGCAATTCAGCCGACAGGGTTGCTCCTGTTAGGTAATCTGTCAATGTGCACACGATAACGCGACTTTACTGGAAACTTTATTTACCCACCTAGCTTAAAGCACGATACGGCCTCCTGGATGGCGGCGCAAATACATACTAGCATTAGGTCCTTGAGTGCTACATGTAGGCATGTCGGCATACGCGCGTGAACAGTTGAGGATTGCCAATTAGCAAGCTGACTATATATAGCCGCCGTTACCTTTTTGAGACCATCCGCCACTGCATACGAAGTTAAACCATGAGATCGTTCATAGTTGGCCCCTAGGGTATCTCGTGTTTTCGACTGCAGGTTGCCGAAGAGTAGCTGCATCTGGCAACTTGGAACGTCGAATAAAGTAATGATGGGGATGCAGGCCGGACGCGTTCGTACACGTCATGTATCAGCTCTCGCTGCCCTAATTTCCAGGAAATGGAGGTGCCGAAGCTAATGGGTCTGTCGTGGTAATAGCATCTCTCTCGAATAAGACGTTCTGGCCGTTGATACTTGGTTATGGATCGCACACAGGAGTTCCCGATGCGCATACATACTCCCAGCTCGCGCTCGGGTCGGCTCGGATCTAATGCATGTCTTGTATAGAGGACGTATTTGTGCTCTTAAAACATAATTACATTCTCGTAAACTGTTGAGTATACGTCACCCTCACTTCCATGCTCTAGAACGTTGTAATATTTATGGCTGATAGTGATGCAGCCACGATCACGGTAGTAAAGCTGCTGTGTATCCAGAGCCAAGATAAGAGAGGCTCGTTAGTCCGTGAAACTCAACCGAAGTCCGGGACCAATGCGGCTAATTGATATCGAGGCGGTAGTGCCCAGAGAAGAAAAGCAGCAACAATAAGATTCAGACGTGAGACCATCTCGCCGCGTACACATACATTGCTTCTTAGCTCATCTTTCACCCCTAACTCTGAGGCATTACACTGAGTCCGCAAGTGAAGCCACTTGCTTTGACAATCGCCAAGTCTTGAATAGCCTTTAGCAGGCCACTTTCTCCCGGCGTGTGAACGAAGTGTTACTTCCTGACGTTGTTTTATAGTCCTTTCCCCGCGGGATACTCAGACCTTTCGGACGCTTGAACTTAACTCTCTCTCGGAATTTCCTTCTAGTACGCCAGTCCCCATCCCAAACATGCAAAGGTCACCGAATGGCCTTGTCGCCCGCGGAGCCCCTCGCCACGCGAGATACCTCAATTACCTGCAGGTGTTGATATGTTCGCTATCTATTGTCACATTAGGACTGGGCGCCTATACCGACACCCGCGTCCCTGAGAAGTACTACTCTGAATTTGACGTCCTCTTCTTCTTGATGGCTGTTGTATGTCCTACAAAAAATCACTAGACTAAATCTTCCTGAACCTAATCGTGTCTCTAGGCGCACTGGTCATTTTTCGTTTATAGCGTTATGTTCGCTGTAGCAAGTCATGGCTTCAATTACTATTCCCGCGTCGGCGCCTTCACCGGCCAATTATTAAGTATCTGCCTCTGGACATGGGCGTGGATACGGGCGGCAACATGGGCTGCCTATGCACTCTCTTTTGATAATTACAGTTCGCCTGAACGGATACGAGGCCATTGGAAAGCCTATGGCCAAAATATGGCAGCCTGTGCGGGAATTGGCTCTCTAATTTCTCTCTCATGCATTGCTGCTCTCATTCTCTTCTACATGGCTCATTGCAGTAGCTCATCGCTCGCACATATCGGCGAGTTCGAGCTCGCGGACGCGTCAAAGCAGAGCGTGCCCCAGGACCAGAGCCGACCTCCGGGGGAATCAACCTCGCTACTTTACAAATCGTAATATCGCGTTAACGGTTCGGGAGATATCTAGTTCTCCGTGTTCCACCCAGACCTTGCCAGCTGTTTCTCATTCGAATGAAAACACTGCACAACAATTAGCATTTTCATAGAATGATCCTATGTAGTCGCAAGTATCGGGGCCGAAGTACAATTAAAGAAGAATGAAATGAATTCAAGTCTACCCATGCTTTCGGTGGTGATTCTTGTACATAGTATAAAGCGAATAAATGAATGCTGAGCCTACCTTTGAAGTGGATAAGAAGCGAGACTGCCAACACACTCATTGATTAGCTATCGCCTTCAGCTTCACGAGGATCTGGACTTCTTAGAGATTTGTTAGTAGAACGCGTAGCTACTTAGCCGATCTTGTAGTGATTCGATGCTACGGATTATCATTTGAGAGTAAGTAGATTATGAGCTGGCGGCTACATCTTATAATGCTTTCTATGCTCATGCCAATCTTTGCGAATGAACTATTATTGAAGTGACTGCTATGCCATGAGAAATGTATTTAAAATGTCAGAATAAACAGGCTGAGATTTCAAGGCGTCAACAGAATCACAAGCTCCTACCCCTTTCCAATCCTTACCACTCTGCCGCGAATTCACAATCCTATCCGCCAGCTCTACCCGGAACCTCGCAAGTGCTGAAAACCAGCTGATTCCAACAGTCCCCTAATCATGCCAAAGCATCTCTGCCGACCAGGACCCGCATCACGTTGGTCGCTCTTAATCTACCATATCCAGCATCGTAAGGGTCTGCGACATAGGTTCCGTTCCCGAAGGGTCCGGGAAATTTCGCAACTCGGCGATCTTCGCCGATAGCAGGTGTGTTATGTCAATGTTTGTGGCCAACTTCTCGTTGTACATTTGGATCAGATTCGTCTTTTCTCGTTCTAGTTCATCGATTTTACTTTCGAGATCTTTGCATCGGTTGGCGAGGACGTCATGCAAGTGCTCCAGTTCTCCTAGGCGTTGCTGGTAGATGCGTAGAACAGTTTCGGTATGGCGGTCGCAATAGTCATGCGAGTATTCATCTTCCGGTCCTGGTCCAACGTCATCGCAGTCGATATCAATGAACTCATAGTCTGTCGGCTCTTCGTCTGATTTCAGCCCAATATTTTCACTCTCTCTGGAGTTGTCGGAGACATCGCGGTGCTCGGGGCTAGTCGCCTTTCTCTCCGGTAGAGATATCTTTGCGTTTTGGGCGGCCTTCTCGCTGCGGTTGTCCATCTTCTATCCTCGCGTGAGCAGTGCTTTGCCTCCTCTTGGTACTCTGAAAGACCCAATTCGTGTTTCTTGACCGTAGTTAGCTTGTTGATGTCTTCTTATTCGACTACGGGAGACAGTGGAGTGGCTCAGCTCGATAATACTATCTTCTCCTTCATCGCGTTGTGGGGTATCCAGTTTCTTTCCCGGAACGAAGGTTTAGCAGTCGATAGACTTAAACCTTCCCGATAACCTTGATACTCGACAACCTTGATACAGCACATCGACTATGCTCAGAATCGGCAGCAATTGGTAATCAGAGTCCTGGGCCGCAGACAGGGTAGACCAGGTTCCCAACAAGGTGACTATCCTCTCGTACCTCAAGCTTTATCCATTATACAACACAGGTTAGTATAACAAACATCTGGATTCTTTCATGGCCGCTTGTTCTTGAAACGTTATGTGAATTCAATTCAGGTTCTTGAACGTTTAATACTGAAAAGCCCAGAACCTCGAACAATGCCCATCATTGGGAGTTAAAAGCGAGTAGGAGATTTTTCATGAAGTTTTAAATAGACAGCTGTCCGTGATTTAGCATCCGACGTCTATAAGTTAGCTACCGGTCCCCGTTCTAAGAACAATGAAAAGCGACCTACCTACTAGTTTAGGGCGATGAGCCTGATCAATAGAGTCATTTAAGTGGTATTTTCCCGATGGTAGTATTGATATAATAACTGAGCTTCGTCATCTGGAATGGTGACACTACACAGACGAAAGTATTCTTGAAACACCTGGCCTTGCCAATCAAAACTGTAAACTGTAACTATATTTCTTTTTGTTCTATCTTTATTTCTGTCTCATGAAGATCTAGAAGTGTGATACTGATATGGTAAGAAGCTTTATTGTGATGTAATATGAAATAGCATTGATATTGGTGATTAGATGAATTTCAATTAGGTGCGAAACAGGGAGTGGCTTACTTGCGTATTAAACTAAAGGGGGACCAGCGGTTGCCAGCGAGGAACTACACGTTGTAGTGATGTGGTGGCGTATCAACTTGTCTATTAGTTAAACACAGAGGGGTTGATGATAACGCAAAGCACCAGCTCCGGACCAGAAGTCCTAACGCCCCCTACTGATGAGCTGAGGTCATTTCCCAAATCTTTTCTCGCCCCTTAAATAGAGACTGTCAGAGAAATCCGCGTCTAGGATATTACTGCAGGTAGTTAGCAATCCTACCATCGAAGATTTAAGTTAGAATATCACCGTACAAAGTTTACACCGTGTGCTTATTCATTTGTTTTCCCGGTTATATGGAGGTGTACATGGCCAGGATTAACTGGTGGTTAAATGTATGGGTAAGTCAGCTGGAGGTATCCTGCACTAGACAATAATGAAATAGGGAATCTTACCTGAAATCTATAGGGGTTGAATCAAAGTAAGGTAATGGTACAATATACGAGGCTTCAAGTCGCTTTTGATAGATAATTTGTGACTACTAACTTAGCTGGCCAGCCATCCATGTTACCCAGGAGGGTAGGCGAAACGGCCACCCTCACGCGGTCCTATCAGCTCTCTATATTAGGCTAATCAGATAGATCATCGACTCGTTCAATCAGGTTCAGTCGAAGTATCTCATCGGAGTATCCAGGTAAGCATATAGCAGAGGACCTCTGAGCCTCCCTTGCATGCCGGCCTTAGAGCCAGAAGATGGGGGGTTCGCCTAGGTTGTCGATTCCTTCAGTTAAGAAATGAGTCTAGATTTTTGTCTTATTAACACGTAAGAAACAGAGCCTTAGGTTATATGGCGTTTCACTAAAGTCGAAGTGCCTATAACGAAACGGTACGACGACGGCTTGGGCTGGGCCGCGGTTGGAAGACGTTCAACCTGTTTATGGAACGTGTAGCCGTAGCAAGTCAGCAAACGCTTTGTCACCGAATATTCAATTCTGTTTGCATCTCGTGTCGCGGCATTATTTCCGCATCGTTGACATCGTCCTCCATGCTTCATGTGAGTGCCGAATACGATGGCCAGATCTTCTCATCCACTACCATGTGGTCAAACAGCTCCAACTACCGGCACGTGTTGTGGCAAAGATACCCCTGAGATTACGATTACCACGAGCTTCCGGGCGAACCACATCCCGACGAAAGGGTCAAACACGCAAAGAAAAGTCGTGAGGCCTCGCGCAGATTCCGCGACAAACATTGAGAGCACGAGATCATCGCTATCTTGGCGCAGATCACAGCCTCCAAACATGTTGCTGGCAAGAAACATTTGTATGGTTGGAGGCATGGCCAAAAGTTGTTAGACCTTAATAAACACAGGGAGCACGACCTGAGAATACGAGGGGTATCTCATTGCAAAGAGAGGGCGCGCCGGTGTATCAGGTGAAGTACGCAGCTGCACGGAACAAGACGATTGCCCGCCCTGCAGATCCGGCTTATTCTTAAGGTGTGTAGCTCTGTCCTGCATCGTAAGGATTTGCCAGCCCCTACTGATAGCTAGGTAGTCTCCATGGGTGTTCTACCTTACCATCGAAACAGTTGAGAATAGAGTTCTCATCTCGCTTCTTGTTCGCCTTACCTCTCCAGCGCGCAGGGAACTGCTTCGCAGCCATGCACCTGTTGATGGGGGTGGGGTGACGAGCTGTGTTCAACGGTGAGGCGGTTGGCAGGTGGCGAGAAGTACCCCAGCTTTTCCGTGCAACAAGCGTGCGGAGGAAAGTTATAGGGATTATATTACCTTTATAATAGAGTCACTCCTATCTCGATCTCTGACTGCTTGGCCCTTCCCTCCGTGTTTTCTCTAATTAAGGCTAGTATCGACGTCGTTCGGGCGAGTGTTAGTTGGCCGCCGAGTATATTGAAGTCTTATTGATCTTTAGCCCTATTTGTTTATGACGAGCAGGTCTCGTATCAACCTGTGCCTTGCAGTACTATATCTCTAAGCCTATAGGAGTTCTACAACAAGAATCAGAGCTGAGAGTGCGGAAATTACCGGAAGGTGGACCGCAGGTGTATCGCATCATGTAGGCGCAATATACCTACTTTGTAGGTAGCAGTGTCATCGTGTCTTTCTATTCATAGATCTCAACCTCACACCTGGCTGCAGCAGGTAGTATTGGCTAAATTGCCCTATCCCCACGTAGCATTGAGGCGCGCCACGATTTACGGCCGGGACCTACTACTACCTACCATCTGGTAGTGGCACAGGATCAATAAACTCCGTGAGCCGGTGTCGGTAGTGTTTTCGAGAAGGATAAGCACGAATTCAAACAATCGAGAGGATCAACTAAAAGAGCGTCTCGAGGGATTGCCATACATACCTATGTAGTATTCGGTGAAGCACCTGGGTAAGCTGGCGTAAATATCGACTTATTGTAAGTAGGTTGCTGTTAGTGCAGGGGAATTATGCACATGGGAAGGTCTGGGGGACGTGATAAGATGGGGTGCGCCACTAGACTAGACCAGACATGACAGAAATCCAGACTGCTTCTCCTCGATAAGCGGACAGGGTTCGGCAGGTAAGACACGTGTCTAGGATTCCAGCTATTGCAATGTATACTAGCAACGGTAGATCAAATCGTAGCGTGAGCCACACTCGGAGCAGGGGGATACCGATTTGGAAGGATCTGGTCACATATACACGAGCGATGCGTCTCGATGTTGTCGTGGTTGAATTGTTTGCATTAGTCTATTATTTGATCCAGATATCTCGCTTGCCAGTAACCACACCAACCCTTCAGTTTCAAATACACTACTTCGGGACGCTCGCTGTGCGGACTATATGAAAAGTATTGTACATGTAAGCAAAGCACGACTAATTTACAGAATCTCCAACGCGGATGGTATCATGGACTCTCCTGCTCAGACTCTCCGAAGAACACCGACTGTGTGATGTGAAATTCCCCGTAGATGCTTGCGTAGATCGGCCTCGAGTTGCCCGAAGACCGACCACGAGATGGTGTTGCCCCGGGTCTGACTTGGCGGGGAGCCTGGTGTTAAGCCTTGGGCATAACTCCCTGTCCCAGTTTCTCTCAGACGCCGCAGTAACCGCTCGACCAGCTTCAATACTACCTGCAAGTCCTCAAGAATGCCTTCCGTGCTTGCCATTGCCATATCCTCTTGAGTCACCGTCGAGTACCTCTCCATAACCTCAAAACCAATGAGCACCATAACCATTCGCACATGGGAATCTTGAGCAAAGCAATGGCAGTCGATCATTTGGAGGACATATTCCATCAACTCCTGGTTCTTCCCTTGCCCGTGTATTGGCCCATGGCGGAGCGATAATAACGTAGCAGCGGCTTGTGAAATGCAATCGTGCTGCATACTAGGCGCATAATTCTGGACAGCCCTCACTCTTGGGGTTTCTGGCGGCGTGCCAAATGTCACGGGAGGAGTATTCGAGAATGCGCCAGTATTGTAGTCGTATCCCGAGGGCATACTCGACGCACTTGAAACACTCCTTGAATGATGTCGTCGGGGCCCGGATTGATCCAACGAATCTAGACAAGGCATATAATTGATAGTGTTGAAAGTTGCTGCTGATACTGGTGTCGGATCTGAAGTAGGGGTGAGGTTGAACCCCTGAGTAGGGATAGATGCCAACGGCGCAGACGTTGTGTCATAGGTATGCCCCATGAAGTTGTTAGAAGTGTGAGGATCGTGATAGTTCACATTGGCGAATCCGTTGATAGCGGAGGGATTGGTATTCAGCATGCTCATATTTGATTCGCTGAGCCAAGGCATATGTATTGCAGTCGGCTCTGTAGCTGGCGAGGGTGTCCTGGAACCGCTCGGGATGATTTCTCTGGGCGTGGATGGAGCTTTGATAGCTGCTTGGTCCATGAAGCCAGCGGCACTCAGTTTAGCACGAGCCGGAAGACGCCCATAACGATAAGAGAGTCCATATGAGCACTCCAGGCCACGATCATTGCATCGCGTACATCGTGGCTTTTCTTTGCTGCACCTGACCTTGGCCCCGGCGCAATGCGTACAACTATCCTTGTACTTTTGTCGTGTTCTGGTCGCTTGTCGTCCTGTCATTGTATAATGGTTGAAGTGGTGAAGTTAACTAGTTCTGGTTGGACTATGCAATGCCGCTGTTAAGTCGAAGGCGAGTATATAAGTAGTCTAATAATGGCGAGGAATAGTTTAAGGAGAGGCCAAGGGCCAGCATTTGAAAAGCTAAGTAGGGCACCGTTGATGACTGCAGTGGCGCCATCCTGCATCGGTTCAAAACACAGAGGGTCAACGTCGGCAGATTTAGTGTAGGTACTCGTTCTCTGTTTGAAGAAACTATTTTGAAATCCTGGCAAGATATCGTGGAGGGTAATCGCTGCAGGTCATCAGACGCCAAGGTACGTCTTGCCGTGATTTCAGCCACAATCTGCAAGTGAAGGGTATCTATCGTACAAGCCCACCCCCCTTCCCTACACCACACTACACTACATTACTCTTGTTGCAGGCTGGCTTTTAGTCACGGTAACGCCTGGTTCTGTATGTGTGATGGGAACCAGGATGTTTAGTCCCTACCAATGTGGTCGTCAGATTTAGCTCACGCCAGGGATCAACGAGATCAACGGCTCTCGTACCAGTTGCGGTTGCTTCCTTAGGACGGTGGAACAATCTCGCTAAGAAGTGTTCTTATTCAGGTTAGGTTTGATTCTGAAGAAGTCAACTTACAGGTCCGGCCGGTCTTGGGACGACATGCCCTAGCATTGTTATCTTCTTAGTGCATGTAAAGAAACCTCCCTTCCCATTTAGCCCGCTAGCCCACATGCCGGTATACAAACGCATTTGGCAGGTTGGCTGGCTAAGTGCCAGTGCTAGACAGACTGCTGCCAGGACCATCGATAATGGCATGCAGGCGCGGATCGTGGCAGCTAAACTTATTCCGAGCAAGCCACAACGGACCAAAAACATACAAATTAGGCCTCGGCCCTGTCAGCCGAGGCATACATACAATACATAGCACGCCTAGGAGACTAGACTCCATTGCGTGTAGTGTAGACGCGGGCCGCAATTCAGCCTCACGCCAAGCAGCCATATACACGACACTAAATGCCTGGACCTTTAGTAGTTAGAGGGGGCTTTAGAGGGGGTCTTGAAAGGAGTCGAGCTGCCCTCGTTTGCGGGCTGATACAGAGAGACTGGACTCTCTGCAGGTTGCAGTTCAGGGCTGCCTGACGGTCATGTGGCCTGTATCAAATCCTACTGCATGTAGATGCAGGAGAGTTATAAAAAGTATTGCACTCAGTGCGAAAGGTGGCAGCTACTCAGAACTGACAGCTAGTATCGTTAATATAAAACCTCGTGCTTTGTGTAGCATTACATGGGGGTATGGATGCTACGGTAGCAAGCTGAAGACGATGAAGCGCGTGGCAGACGTCGTGTGTAGACCCTTGTACGCACCGGCATGCGGCCTATCAAATATGTGAAAACACAGAAATAAGATCGGGGGAACTTCTCGCCAAGAGCCGCCCACCCTTTCCCATAGCGAGATACAGTATCGTACTGTACGGTACCTACG
Source organism: Xylaria sp. FL0933 (assembly GCA_022578765.1). Classification (NCBI taxonomy): domain Eukaryota; kingdom Fungi; phylum Ascomycota; class Sordariomycetes; order Xylariales; family Xylariaceae; genus Xylaria; species Xylaria sp. FL0933. The sequence goes on along the minus strand of MU389732.1, from coordinate 493,114 downwards.
CTTGCGTATGTAAGCCTTGGCGGGTGTAGTTGACCAATGCTAGGAGTCTGGGACCGCAAGTCCAGCCAGATCTTGAACAAGAGGACGGTTGCACAATACCGGTTTCCCATACTTCACACTCGTGGCACAGATTTCCCGGTGGTCGTCACCGCTATCTGCGCCGTGACGAAGTCTGGCTTGGGCGGAGTGCCCGCTTGTCCCAATGCTCCTTTCTCTACTGGTATATACTGCAGTCAGTATTATACTAGCAGTGAGCGTACCAAATAATAAGCGACAAGATCAGTCGCGTTCCATGCATGCTACATTACATGACATATCGCGACCTATCTCAACGGAGACACTACTCGTCCGGATAGGGAAATTTTACTCGAGGAAGTGCGAATGGCTGTTCTGTAGCAAGATTTGGAATCCCTCGTCCGAGAGCAGGAGAGAGACGGAAGAAGATGGGGAAAATCTGCCTACGCTACTGCTGTGCAGGTTCTGCATACGCATGTACTAGGTAAAGGGCAGCTCTTCTTCACACGCACTGAGATCTTTCTCTTTAGCGTCATTGTGCGTTAGGTCAGGGCCAGAAACGACGGCAAAGGAAGTCCTTTTGCCACGAGCCAGGACGCCCCTAGATCGACGACCCGGACTACCTAGTCAAGGACCGGGCCAGCAGAGACAGACAGGGCACACCACACTAGACCGGGGTAAGAACAGACGGGTGGCACCGTCTTGGCTCCGCAACGGAAGTTTTTCCGCGCTGTCTAGTACTTATCGATCCTTCATACAATGCCGAACGTTTCCCCCCGCATTTTATCCTTGAAGTTGCTTGTTTGAGCATACTTGGGGGCCTATCGTGATGCCAAAAGGGGCCAGAAAAAGGAGGAAGCAGAAGAAGAAGGGGGAGGAGAAGGTGAATCCTGAAACTTCCGCGTTAAACAATGGAAGTGTTATCGCGATTCTCTAATTCGTATATGTTAAAACAGGGACTTGTTTCTCCATTTCACGTGTTCTGCAACCCTTCTATTTATTCTAAGGCATAGCTACAGGGCCGATGTTTTTTTACTCGGGCCGTCGGCAAAATTAAGGACATTTCCCGTTCCGACCGTTATAATCTGGAATGGCTTTGGTACTCGGTGATCTGATTAGGCGAGGATCGTCCCATGTATGCAATGGCCCGTCCATCACGTTGTACCCGCATCTTGACTAAGCCCTATATATCTTAATTTGGTGCCCCGGGGGAAAGCGCTATCACCACACGCGCCTCGGAGCCAGGAGTAAGACATGTAGACGTAGATGGTCATCAGTCATTCTAAATGACGACAGTCGTACGTATACCTGCACGAAGCCGTGATGACAGCGGCCAAACTCAGCCTGCTGTAGGCCTTCTTTAGGTGGGGACGATCCAGTAAGTCCTACTGCAAGCCTTATGCAGATCCGGGCCATTGATCCCTGAGTAGAGGGAAAAAATATTCCAAACAAAGTCCCACGGACATGAGTTTGAGCTACATAGACACTGGATGGCGTCAGTGATGGCATTATTTCTTCAACGTGGTATTCCTAGTCGTTCGGGACAACATTTCATCATCCTCCATCCGGAACCGTGATATTATGAACTCGAAGGAAGCTCGCATATTACGCCAACAGCTTATTGGAATCTTATAGATGCGCCTGAAACCTTTACTGTTTCTTCAACGGCAACCAATTGCGCCGACTTACGCTACCGCTGTTTAAGAATTTTACGTCTTATTGGATCGCATTGTCAGTAAGACTATCTGAAGTAAGAACAAAGAATCGAGAGCTGGCGTCTACGGCAAGAACGTATGTAAGATCCTGTTTGGTAGCCGATAACTAGAAGATGATTGACCCCGGGGCACCGATTGAGTCGTTAGATCGTTATCATTCTCGTTAGCCAGTAACATGGCAGTATTTCTATCCACAAGTAACAGAGAAAGTGTGACGGTACCACGATTCATATCGCCCCGGGATTGTAAAGCTGAAATGTGGTAAATGGAAACAGAACAATTTGCACCAAAGGACTATGATCCCCCATACTCGAACGCCCGTTGAAGGCCGCTTGTGTTATTGATCCTCATTTTATATATCTTTACAGCTTGCGGGAGGGAAACGGGGGCGAAGAAGGTTTACCAGTCAGGGGAGAACCGGCAGCATTAGAACAGTAGGCAGGTATGTTGTCTTACCGGATCATCGGTGGGCCATCTGGTTCACCGTCTAAGATCAAAGCATTTCAGGGATAAACAATTCCGACGATTGGATCCTGTTTCTTCTTTCACCACCTATTTTTGAAGAGCATGCTTTGCTCGGAGGCAGACCTTAATATTGGAGAACATCTAAGCACTAATTATCTTCTTTAACGGCCGAAAGTCTTTGGAGAGAAATAAATGAGGGAAGCAACAGTGGCAGACATGAACACATTATCACCGAACCACCTTCTATTGTCTTATCATAGAGGAATTATTGGTAGTAAGAGGTAGCTATACAAAGCCCCTCCTAGCATGGCCGTCGAAATCTGTTCGATATCTATACCCAAAACGTACAGAGGATGGTAGTACGAGAGAATATGAACATCAACACGGCTTGCCTCACCGCTTACTCTATCTCTTCATGCCAAAGGTCGAACTCAAACACGCCTTCAACCTCTCTAGATAACGCTCCAATAAGGCGCATAGTTTGGGTCCAAGGCATCCCATATAAACGGCATACCGCGATTAAGGCCATCCTCATCGAAGGTACGAGCGCGAACTTCGGTGCTGAAGTTCATCATAGTATCCTTGAATTTAACGGCGGCGGCTCGTGTCGCAGGGTTCGTTTTGGCTAGCAACATCTCATCATCGAAGAGATGAGATAGCGTTTCGTTCGTATCTCGCCACATAGGACGGTGGCCGACTACGTATGTAGAGACCTGCCACACAGCACCCTCAGGCGTCGGCATAAATGTCACTATCGAGAATGAGGTGTTAGACATAATCCCTCGTTACAAATATTTGTCTTCTGTGAGTAGGAGAAGGAGGAAAGGGAGTCGCAAAGACTTACTTAGGTCTCTCTCTGTAAGCCCCTTTTTGGATGGGATGGGTTGGAGGAAGCCAGCGGGGGCGAATGGAAGAGCCATCGAGTTCATATGGATGCCATTCGTACTCATGACGTTGCTCACAATAACACTGAGATAAACTTGATGTGTGAGGACATCGGCAACCGATTGCCGGGTATTGATTTGAGGGAAGTCATAGACCTGCGCAACATTGGTTTCCCGGTGCCACGCCTGCAGCTCTATGTCCGCCAAGACCGCCTTATCATTGGGATAATATGAATTGATAAATGTCTCCATGAACTCTCTGATAGCTTCGGTGATGATGCTTGTGTCTTCATAAAATGGGAATGACTTCAGCTCAGGTCCAAAGGAGCTGTCTACCAAGCCGCGTTTCTTGAACTCGGAACGGTAATAATGCCTTTCAAAATCTGCCGATTCCCCAGACAGATACAATTCGTTGACGTACTCTCGAGCAGCATCGGGAGTCCACGGGTAATACTGAGGACCAGTGAAGGATGTTCCCGATTCGAGGCCAGTCTCTAGGTTAGGACGGACACCCCAAGGCGTTTTCTCAACTGTACAGCAAGTCTTAGCAGATCTATCTGGCAGCTATTGGATGAAACAAAGACGTACTTCGGTTGAGAATACCCATGACTGGATGGTCGTTACTAAGACTCCGGATTGCAGCGAGATATGGAGCTTCCGCAGCCGAGTGTGATTGACCGACGTGTGCCCAGGTAGAATGGTATCCTCGATTTTGATTGAAAAGCATCTTAGCAAGTAACCAGTCTGCCGGTTCGTCTTTGGGTGTATAGACAAGGGCTGATTTCTCCCTTCCCTTGACGATAGGTTTAACGGCTAAGGGAAGAAAGTCACCTGACTTGTCAATGTAGAAGTAGGCCTGGCAACCAGCGCCGTATTTCCCACTCGAGGGTAGATCCCTTTTGGAACAGTAGAGTTAATAACAACTGCTTGGTTTAAAGAACGCCATTAGGAAGCGTGGGAAAGTGAAGAGTGACGTATAAAGAAGACTCTGAACAAATACCAAAAATGGAGAGGTAATAGTTTTCAAACACTGAACTGAAACCTATAATTGGTTGGCCCGAAAACAAGCGCTTTTCCCTCATTTTTTCAAAGTACCGCTGCCGTATCCTTTTAATGCTAAACAGAAAGAAATACTTACTACGAATTATTAGTACTAACTAGTGCCTTCCAGCAGAGATGAGAGGTCCTGGTAGAGACTGCTCAAGGAGGCTTTACACATACCTTTAAGCGACTGAAGTCCGTAGAGAATAGCCGGCCTTGAGCCTGCAAGTCTCCGAGAGAAAGCCCACCTGTGATCGAAGCAGCATTGTCGACCGGAAAAAGCAAAGGCTCATGACGTTGGACACGTTGAATTTTGTACGGCGTACCAGACTGTTCACAATGCTCTGAGTCAGAGGTTCTTCCCTGGCGTGAGGTTATAGTATTATAGGAGGCAACTAGAGCGCGCTTTAAAAAAAGGAACGACATCAGCATTAACTCACTAGTTCCATCATTGAGAATAATCGATCATCGGTGTAGTTGGTCACCATTCCCAGCATTGGTCCACCAGGAAGCGACATGTTCCATTGGTTCTCGTATGTCTTCGCATAATCATCTAATGTAGAAAAGTTGCCTCCCTATGTTCTCTATTAGTAGCCTTAGGCACTGAGTCGAGCTTACTTACCGCAACAATGGCAGCCATGGCTGATATCGACTCCTCTGCAATCACTTTGGCATGTTCTACTACGATAGGAAACCATTGTGCCTGTTGGCTGGATATTGTTTGGTTTGCTAGTGTTCCAGTAGGATAGAGAGCACCACCGATTGGGTATTCTCTATATAGCCAACCCTTTCGTTTCGCCTCGATTGAAGCGGCCCTAGCCCTGTAGTTAGGGGCTGCATTCGGTAGGGTAAAGCGGTCACCGGCGTCTTGTGTGGGTGCTGGTGATGCTGAAACCGCGACAGCTAGAAGCAACTCACACAGCGCGGCTAGTTTCGTCATTGTCATTTTAACAATTTGAAGAAACTCCAAAGCTAAAGAGAGTCCCGGTTGAATAGACAGAGGGCAGCATCGTATTATAAGTAGCCTTGATAATTTTCCTTTTTCGACTACCTATTTGGAAAAGAAAACTCCACCGCTCCCTTCAGAATCACTATGCGTGAGCTTACGTAGTACTCGTACGTTAATGCTGACAAGAAGAGACTCGACTGTGCCGCTTTCACGCAGTGGCTTTCGTCCAGGAGGGCACCAGGGTATCCTAGGTAGCCTACTCATGTACTTGATGAAGGGCCAAGTGCAAAGGCTCAACGAACACTTGCACTAATGTGGATGAGCCTTGGATGTTAAATCTACGTCTCCAGATCTATCCTAACACAGAGTTTCTATATCAATCAACACCAGCCTCAGTATACACTCATATAAGATACAAGAAGTTTATCAAGCAATAAAGCCAAACTAGAAAATTTATATGTTATCCATTCGGCCCAGAACCGAAGTGGAGTTCACAGGAGGTAGCCACGGTCAAGATTGACCGAAACTTAGGTCCCCGCATTCTTGTTGTCCAACATGATACGCACATACCCAGCGCCTTGAAATTTTAATGAGCAGGGGTTATATAAGCTTTTACCAGTTCTCAGCTAGTGCCATCTTCAAGTTTTGCTTGGGAGTTAAGTGACCACTCGGATCGCGGCCTGATATGAATTAGGATGGCACTGCCGGTCTTGCAGGACTTTAGACGACATCCGCAGCTTAGTAAAGGGAACCAAATGTTCTGGTAGATAATGCCTTCTATCGAACATAGATAACTGGCTTCGCTGTTTTGTCTGAGCATGCCAGTTCCCTAGGAGCTTCGCATAAGCCTCCTTCTCATATCGATCTAGTACATCTTGTTGCTTACCTATAATATGTAGGTGAATATATTACGATCTATATGCTACTACAGATATATCAGCTGACCTGTTGAGCGTAGAGGGCAAGACTAGGATTATCTTCAATTTGCTTACTTAACTACACAAGTAGATATTGTCGGTATATGCTAGCGCCGTCAAATCTTACGGCTGCCGCACAGTAGATCTCGGAAAGGCACCAGAGCAGTGTTCGCCAAGGATCTACATTGACATATACTGCGTATCTGATTGGCAACACCTAACCCAGAATAGTCTAGGTACTGCATGGAATCTGTTCTTCGGGCCTCAAATCGGCATGTCAGATCATTTCTCTTTTACACTACTCTGTACCCTGTACCCTCATACTGGTAGGATGTCGAGTGATGACTGGGCCGTATTGACGACTTGGCGTATATCTCTTACCCACGGGATAATAAGCAACACACAAAAACTTGGGCTCCTTCAAATAGAGAGATAATGATTAACGGCCCTGATTATGAGGTAAGGGCTTAGGATATGCATGCAGTGCCGCCCACGCCGCAAGGTTACATGCATATATGCCTACCAACGAGTAGTAATAGATGAGCTAAGAATCCCACACCTCACGCACCGGACACACCATTTTGATAAATCCGCACTATGATTAAAGAAGACCAGGATTTGAGGACCCACAAGTCGGCGCATCTTAATAGGCATTGACATTTTTCTCGGAGAAGCCTTTACAGACATGATCTGGGGGTTACATACAGTACGTATACTTAGTAATCCATCCATCTTTCACCCGCGCGGGTCTACAGTATCCCGCCGTAGATCTAAGTACAGCAGCATGTCCTCCTAGCCTCGACGTAGAAGACACTTTAGAAACTCCTACCCCCAAAAAGAGAAGAACGCAATCTGGCGAAAAACAAAAACAAGATGGCACAACCATCACAGATGATGTCTCCTGAGTGTGAGTCGAACACACGACCTGTGGATCACATAGTGATATAACAATTACAGTCCAACGCTCTACCAACTGAGCTATCAGGAGGAACGATGGCAAACCTTATTATTTTATGTAATAATCATGCGCGATGGCGGGTCGTCTAAGCTTCGTGCCCCTGTTCTTCCGCCAATCATCGCCCCAGCAGTTGGTAGACCCGACACCCTAGCCATTGACTGGCATAGCTTTAACTTGTCCATGATAGGATGAAGTAGGTAGTACTGTAGCTGTGGTGGACGGTAAGTCCTCACTACCTTAAAGGGTTTCCCATCGGGTCGATCTAAATCCCATCAAATGTTGTGACTGGCTATTGCCGACTACCAGGGACTCTAGGCTCACACATATTATTGATCGAAAGCCTCTAACATAACCTCCGAGATCAAATTGTAACATGGCTATACTAGAGTAAGCCCAGCGCGCCTTGCATCGGGCCGGTCCCCTTCTTTCGTGTCGATGATCTATTGCACAATTCAATACTAACCCGCAATATCCTAACATCACCTTTTCTCACCAACACCTGTTTACGATGACGAAGCGCACAACTACGACTTATCAAAACCTATACTGATTTACTTTTAATAGTCGAGCTCGCAGAGGTCGGCATAGCCGCCAGGTACAGCACCAGGGAAAGAGCCACTTGAGTACCTCTCAGCGGGCTTCTACTGCAACCCAAGAACGGTGTCTCACTTCGCAAACAATGCAGACGTTTTTCGGGTCTCTCAATTTTCGCTATGACTGGTAATTCGTTCTGAATAATTTGGGTATGGCCCATTCTGCGGTCGCACGTCAGCTCGGCGTTCCTCTGTTGGAACTTGAGGCATTTTAAAGACGTTGACGGGCGGCGTCTATACACTCTCGTCAGCTATTTCGTATCGCCATAACTGCATGATGTACCAGCTATCGAGTACATATGCTGCTACAGCGATGCCATCGATGTTGCGACGCCTCTGAGAATCAGTCTGAACAACACTGGGCGAACTGAAGGCTCCAGGAGGTTTGGGCTCTGATCTGTGGCATGGCTAGCTGGAAGAATCGAGCTCTACTACGGCTTGTATGGACTGCATACTATGTGTGCCATAAGTACTCGACAACTGAAGGAGTCGCCCCTATTTCTGGCAAAAGCCCACCAGCTTTGCAGCGGTCTTGGGCCCGGCTGAAAAAGCTAACATGAACCATGGGCCAGCATTTCTATGAAACTGGCTTAATTATGCTCTCCTCGGAGAGGAGAACTGGCGTAGGGAGTAGAGACAGACGTGGTAGGATGTGCGCATTGGAAGCAAGAAGCTCCTCTTTGATGGCTCTCGACATTATGGCGAACTGATACTTTGCAGTCTTCTCCCAATCTTCGGCGAGTTGGGCTTCAAACTCAGAAACCATGCATACCTCCCGGAGGCTAGCTCACGATATAACTCCCAGGCTGGGCGCTGTTGTATTTCATCGGGCACCTGACCAACCATCGGCGTAAGTTGTTGGAACTTGGACCTCTGGGGGTGACAGCGTGGCAAGTGGCCGAGGAGCTTTCGCTGAGTACTCTGACACGGACATGAAAAGAAGCCGATTCTTACTTATCGGACCTAATTCACGTAACCTCGCCTCACGTGCTACTTACCTCGAAACATTGCGGATATAGGGAAAGACTGGCTTAGAATTCTACGGTGGTTAGATGATGCTTATGGAAAGTACTTGCGTCATCGAAATTGACAATGGCGACAATATACTAGTTGCCATCGGCTGGCCAAGTCTTCAGCGATGAGCTCAACACTGCCTATACGAACCTGCGACTGTTAGATGTTAGGGCCTAGGCTCAATATATCATTGAAAAATGCTCACATTGAAGGCTACAGTCTCGCGGCTGTTTATCGGGAGCATATGTTCATTTGATTTGCCGTTGCTTATGCGACATGGTCACAGATTGGCGTGCATTGCGTGCTCCTTGGCTCCATCTACATTCGGAAGTTTTTTATTTTGGCGAGAGCTTCTAGCACTCAATTAAGCAGTTTGGCCAAGGGTTAGCCATACCATGTGCACCAACCTTTACTGTATGCCTATCTTCCCCTTCCCCGGAAGTCTGGGTCCTTATCATCTGGCTGCTCGCTCATATAAGATGGCGACATCCATACAGCGTCGCAATGTTTTCTCTTGATCGCATCCTTCTTCGACACCTTTTCATCCCACCATAACCGGTTACATTGATAAGCGGCTTTACTGGTCTAAATGGGCTTCCCCAAGTTCTGGGCGCCGCCCGCAGGGGGTGAGGCCACTGCGTTATCTGTAGACCCCAACCGCTCGAGCTCTAGCGACTTGGACGTGGTTCATGACGGCGAACTCACCTATACCGTAGTCAAGGCAAACAATGATTCGGGAGTGACTTACCAGGAAGCAGTCGGTGCGCCGGTCGAATCGCAATCGCCATTAGGGTATCATGTTGGCTGGACTACCGTCATATTTCTTAACATCAATCAGATGATTGGCACGGGCATTTTCTCCACTCGTACGTATATATCGATACAACTTGCTAACGTTGCTTACCCATGTGTTCGACTGAACGAGAACTAATGACTTTACCTAGCGGGCACAATTCTAGGGGCAACGGGCTCAGTTGGTCTCGCGCTCATTTACTGGGTGATTGGCATATTCCTTGCCTGCGCCGGCCTGGCTGTCTACCTTGAGCTAGCTAGCTACTTTCCAAACCGATCGGGATCTGAAGTTGTGTACCTTGAGCAAGCCTATCCGAGACCAAGACACTTCTTCCCTATCACTTTTGCCTTTTACTCTGTCGTTCTCTCTTTCAGTAGCAGTAACGCGATTGGTAAGTATCGTGTTGGTCCCAGCATCCAACGAACATGGCAGCTCATGCATTTGTGTTATTAGTATTGTCAAATTATCTATGGGCTTTAGCTCAGTATGTATCAAGAGCTTCTTTTGTCCCTCCTTAGCATATTCTCGGCCTATTGCTCCTGCATACGCCGCGTGTGTTTCGTGGCCTATACCAATCACCAAGTACTGATTTCCGGTAGTAAAACGCCAACAGATTGGCAATCAAAAGGTGTTGCTATAGCGGCTTATACCGCTGCCGTCATATGTGAGTCGCCATGCTCGAGAATACGATCATTTTCTTATACTGTGAATCAGGCGTTATAGCACACAACAAGTACTCGCTTTGGGCGACAAACATTATCGGCGGTGTTAAGGTCATCACTCTGGTATTGTAGGCCTCTCTCTGGACAGCAATAGTGTAAATATTGTTGTGCTAATCTACGGCTGTTGTAGCATCAGCATCACGGGGTTTATCGTCCTTGGAGGACGTGTTTCTCGAGTCCCGGACCCTGGTGCCAACTTCCGCAATGCATTCGAAGGCACCACGAACAACGGAAACGATTTATCCGTCGCTCTAGTCAATGTTATTTTCGCGTATAGTGGTTACGCCAACGCTTTCTCTTTGGCTAATGAGATCAAGAACCCTATTCCAACGCTGAAGCGAAACGGTGCGATTTCCGTCACTGTAGTTTCATTACTATACCTGTTCTGTAATATCGCGTATTTTTCAGCGGGTATGTTTCTTCCCTTCCTAACGTGTTATACATGGTCATGATACTCACTCAAGGGAAAAAGTGCCTAAAGAAACTTTCGCCAAGTCGAAAGCTATTGCGGCATCTGTCTTTTTCGGCGCTGTGTTTGGTGAGGGACGCGCACAGGATGCCTTAAATGCATTAGTCTTGATCAGTGCGTTTGGTAACCTCCTAGCCGTCCTCATCGGCCAATCTCGGCTGATTCGCGAGATCGGAAGGTAGGTCCCAACGAGTCTTATCTGTGTTGAGCCTGAACGATTCGCTTATTGTACTGTTAACTGGGAACCAGGCAAGGGGTGCTTCCATTTACTGAATTTTGGGTATCAACGAAGCCTTTTGGAACACCGATAGGACCCTATATCCTGAAATATGTGGTCACGATTATCTTCATCATTGCTCCCCCTGCAGGTGATGCATTCCAATTTGGTAAATTACATCCTTGTAACTTGGCTACTGTCTACGTGGCCTAAGGGTGACTAACGACTAACCTGTTTATAAAGTTGTCAGTCTGAAAACGTACCCAGACGGTGTCTTCTTTGTCGCCATGGCAATCGGTGTCTACATTATCCGGCACAGACAGAAACGCCTAAACCGTGAGAAGCCAGCTTTCAAGGCCTGGGATGTTGTAAGTTATACATGGATTTATTCCTTTGATTGTTCTTGCTGCCGGTGGATACAGGGCTGTATTCTTGATGGTGACCCTGTCTACGGGCTTCACGCAGCCGGAAACGATTGTATAACTGACAACGGGATTTAACAGTGTGTAATCTTCTTCCTTCTAGTGCAGATTTACACCATTGCGACACCCTGGATCCCTCCCAAAGGTGGCCCATATGCTGGCTCGGTCAGCTTCTGGTATGCTACTTATGCCGCGGTCGGCATTGGCGTGTAAGTAGAGTTTCTTGCGCATCGTGCTTGAATCCCGATCCTTGTTTTGAGGCGCCGCTAAAGAACCGAATTTCTCACCAGGATTGCTCTGTGTGGAATTTACTACGTCATCTGGATGTGAGTGATATTTCGAGATTAATATTGAGCACTTCTGACTATCCCCTTCAAAATGATGACTGACACTGAGTGCTGATAGGTATCTTCTACCGAAATGGAAAGGCTATGAGTTACGCCCTGAAATTTTGAACGTCGGTAATCAAGGTGCCAACACCCATCGGCTGGTTAAAGTCCCTGTGAGTGAGTTGGATAAATGGGACAGCGAACACGATGAGGCAGGTCGTTTACGACGTAGGCACGGGCCTAATAGAACCGAGGAGGAGACCGGTTCACTAAAGAAAGAACAGCAGCGCGAATGGGGGGCATCGGAGTCTACTTAGGAGAATGGTATATTCTCTATCTGTTAGTCAAAGCTCGCATTCCTATTAGATAATAGAGTTTCTCCATGAGTAGCTTCCGCTAGTGAATACAAGGAGTAGGCCCTCCTAATATTCCGATCGGAGCATAGCTTAGAGATAGCAAGCCTCAGGCTATTGATTAGGTAATATCTGATCATTATAATCTCTAACCTCGACTGAACATCATGTGATAACCGAGTGCAGCAAACGACTTAGAGCAACCATACCGCAATGCCATGTATTGGAGCGGATGCCTTTGCGTAAAAGTGTATCTATCTGCATCTCAAACTGTGACAACGATCAAGATCCAAAGGGACTGGCTGGGTATAGATGGTTACATGCGACACCTACACCCTTGGAACGTGTGTAGTAGCGGAAAAACCTAGGAAATAGGTAAAGAATACCATTCTCTCATACAGAGAAGATCGAAGAGAGGCATGAGCTATCAATCTGCTTGAAGATTAGTCGGAAACATTGAAAACTATGACGTAAGGATTGGGAATAACCACCCAGGTACTCGAACAAGCTTTCACATGCCAAAAACCAAGACCGTGCAAAGCGGGGAATCCCAATGATTACCTAGGCAATTCACTAATAGGTAGGTAGGTTAAGTAAAATCCTGAATCACTGGATGCCTTCATGTATTCAGTGAACTTGATCCTCATTCTGTTGCGGGGGACTGCGGGTTTTAATTCAAATTGATTTCAATATTCAATGTTCTGTTATATATATACGTTGATCCCTATGGATCACGCGACCATCTACAAGACTAGTCTTTGCCTTAGCTGTCTTCGGTGAACAGCTCCCTTGGAGTCCGAACCAATACGAAATCCTCTGTTTCGTGTCTATTCTATCAATGATGCGTCGTACACATTGGTTTGGGCCTCAAGCCCCCACATAGTTAAACGCCAAATCCCATAACGTACAAAAAGCCGGCAAGCAACTTTATTACGCGACCTTAGAAGGTAGCCACAGCAATGGCAATCGATTGCGCCTCGGAATGGGTGATAGAGACGGTAATTTCCTTTACACCTGCCTTCTTGGCAGCGTTGGCGGCATCGCCATGGAGCTAGAAAGGGTCAGTGAACTAGTTAAGACAGGGCTCAGGTTGTCAACTTACATAAACAAGGGGCGCACCCTCCTCGCTGGGTAAGATTTCGATGTCCTTCAGTGGCGCGCCAGCGCCTTTACTTTGAACACCAAGGCTTTTAAATACAGCCTCCTTTGCGCTCCACCGACCGGCGAAAGAACTCTGAGGACTGGGCGTCTTTTTGCAATACGCGATCTCCTTTTCAGTGAAGTTGCGTTCCACAAATGTGTCGTTTTCGATATTGATGGCAGCAATATCTTCTACGTCAACACCGACTTTATTATTCTTCCCGGTCTCAAGGCCACGAGCTAGGCCCTCGACCATTTCCTTAGTGGTCTTGGCTTTTGCGACGTGTGGCGTCTTGGCCTGTTTGGCGAAGTCCATGGCATATATCAGGTCTGCGGTAGTCTTATCCTCGGTGACTCGAGCGTCAGGGTTGAGCAGAACCGAAGACAACTGCTCATCCGTGTATGGCGACTTTGACTTGGCTTGGAAGAGAGAATTTTGAACAAGGCCGTTATGGAAGTACCTGTATGCCTTCTTCTGGCGCGCTGTAACCTTGACTTGGTATTGGGCATATGTCTCCTGGTCAAGCGCAGCGAACAGATATCGAGGATGAATACCAATAGCCTGGGCACCCTTTTGGCCGAAGCCAAAGGACGTCACTGAAAAGGCTTTCACCCCATCCGTCTGAATGCTTCGACTTGGGTATACTATGAGGTCAAACTTTTCCATAACTTCGTCGATATTGTCAGCGTTGCGGTTACCAGGGACGAGACCCGAGTTGAGAATCTGAAGACAGCCGTTGAACATCCAGGCACCAGCAGCACCCTTTGGATGTCCGGTCAGATATTTCTGGAAAATGCCCATAACAGCATTGCCCTTCTTGCGACCAAGGTGGCGTAACTGCTGACATATAACCGAAGACTCGTTCTTATCGTTTGCTTTGGTTGAGGTTCCATGGAAGGATGCAACATTGAGGTCGTCAATCGTCAGGCCCCAAGTAGCTAGACAACCACGCAGGGGGGCAATCGTGGGGTCTTGCTTCCAGAAATTGTTGCCAAAACTGCGGAGGGCTTCTTTCTCTTGTCTCTCTGCTTCTTTTTCAATGTAAAAGGCCCTCTCTTGAGTGTACTCTTTCTCGTCGAACGGTTGGCCTTCAGCTTGCTTTGCTGCAACCTCTTCATATAGGTACTCAAGCTCCAACTCCTTCCAGTTTCGGATTTGCTTTTTGCGAAGCTCGATTTGACGACGGCGGTACTTGATGTCGAGCAAAGGCGACGGGAACTTGCCAGGTGCTTCACGTGCAGTGGTCAGTACACCTTGACCAGGTGCTGGGACTGAACGGCCGATTTTGTCACTGGCTGTCGTCGTTAAGGCGAGCACACCATATACTGGAAGTCCCATGTCAATGGCGAGCTTAGCTGTCATGATGATTTGGACACCACATCCTTGGGATTCCATGAATCCATTTCGAGTCGTGGTGGTGGGACGGGACATCTCTTGGGGAGTACGACCGTGCGCAAACTCATCGACGGCGTTACTTGTTGCCTTCATATTGGCGAATTCGAATGAACCTTCCTCACTGAAGTCATCAAACCCACCAACAATGCAAACGCGTGCCTTACCCTCCATGATCGTCTCGTAACCAATGTCGATGGACTCAACAGCAGTGGCACAAGCGCCTACGGGGGTCTTGATAGGCCCAGACGACGAAAGCAGCAGCATGTTGACCCAGGCTGCCATTGTGTTGATAAACGATTCCTGGAGAATATCGTTTTGCACTGGTTGATCCATCTTGCGCTTGTTATACATCCCATTAAGAGCGGTCATACCACCCATTCCGGAACCAATACAGTTTCCAAGTTCGGACACATGAACATACTTATAGAATTCATAAGGGTCCGAGATACCGGATGTTAAGAGGGCCTCTGCGACAGATACGAGAACGAAGAGTGTTACTCGGTCGACTTGAGAGATGATATCGTCGGGCACACCATACTTCTTGGCGTCCCAACCTGTCGGGAGTTGACCAGCAACAAGACGGTCGAATCGGAGAGCCTTCGGAATCCACAGAGTAGCGCCTCGCTTCATTCGGATGATGTATTCACCAGATTCTGGGATTTCAAAGATCTCACATTTATCACCATGCTGTCTCTTAAACTCCTCTGCGGTTTCCTTGGAGCCCTCGAACGGCTCCAGGTCTTCTTCCAAGGATACTTCGTGAAGCATCATCTTCTTGTTGGGGTCGTATCCTTCGAATAGCTCAGGCTCAATAAGACGGATACCGGCATGTTCGAGTATGTACTTTTCGTACTTCGGCTTCACATCCTTGTCTTCAACGGGCTCCCCGGTCTTTGCATCCACCCAGCCAGAATACGGCTGGCCTTTAATAGGCCCATTATGGTTTTTAATGAGACCCATGACCCAGGCCATTTCTATGCAGCCTTCTAATGAGAATTCTCCGTAAGCTTCCATCTCCCAGCGGGTTCTGGCATTGCCCCAGGGCCCTACTTCGGCAAAACCAGTCACGACAACCACTTTGTCTAGGTCTACCATGCCTTCGAGATTCTTGTTCAGTGGCTTAATCTCGCTCTCCCAATCCGGCAGGGCCGGGAAGTCAAACTTGATATTGGCTCGTGGCTCGATAATTTTCTTTCTGTATAGGACCTCTGAGTCTTCACCATGCACAATCTTGTTCTCTAAAGCGGTTTCTTTGGTGACGGCTTTTCTGACCTCACTGGTTTCCATTATGTTCTTTCGGAGTCGCGTCATTGTCTCGTTCAAGTCGGGAATGAATTGGAGACCACCATTGAGGTCGGCGAAGACAGGTTCGTTCTGGCAGATGTCTACAATATCGGGTGACATCAAACCGAGAAGGTTAAATGCCATTTCTTGTTGGGAGAAGGTACGAACGCCGAATTGCTCGACACCTTCAGCAACGATGTTATTTCCCGACATCAAGCCGGTACCACGGGTCCAGCCAATGACAGCTCCACAAATGGTCAGATAGTTAGCCCAATCCTCGGAATGCCAGCGATTGAACAGAGTCTCAAGTCCGAGTTTGGATTCAGAGTATAATCCGTCATTGCCGAAGGTTCCATGGTTAGGAGAGAGAGGCAATACCACCTGCGCAGGGCGCGTCTCGAATCCACGTTCAGACTTCTGTGTCTTTACGCAACCCAGCAAGCGTAATAGGTTCGTTAACATGATTCTGTGGGCCAGTTCCGATTTCGAGTCAATGCCATCAATCTGTCGTCCATTCTCTGGGATGGCAGCGAAAGGAATGATATAATCAAGATCCCATCCAAGACCACTCTTAGGGTCATAGATGTATTCGATCAGCGCCTCAACGTCTTGCTTGCTACCTTGATTGAAAGGGACTACGACGAGCTGAGACCCTCGAGCACCGTACCTGGCGTACATGGACTGATAATATTCGGTCACTTGTCGTGAAAATCGACTGGTTGTCACAACGACCTTTGCGCCACCACTAATGAGTCCCTGAAGAACTTCGGCACCGATTGATCCTGCACCCGCACCAGTCATGAGTGCATACTTGCCTTCGTATGTGATACCCGACTTGGCCGCTTCCTCGAGACAGTCCAGGTATATACCGGTGAGCTTCTTACTATAATCCCAGCCGTGTAAGTTGTGACGCTTCAAGTGGAGGAAAGGAATGGTTTCCATCTTTCCCTTGTTCGTCTGGCCGTTAGCCTTCAGGCCGGTCTTCTTTACGAGACCATTGGCTTTACCATTTTCTTTCGGCAGTATCTGGCTTTCATTCATTGCAAGAGAACGGAGAACGTTGCCGTAAAGGTTCTTAAACTCGAGTTTTGCTGTCTTCGACATTTTGTGCTGCTCTTTAATAAGTTTCACAAGCCGGCCTAGGTCGTTTTGCACCTTAGTCCGATTACCGTATTCGGAGATCTTGCCACCTTCTGCCATTTGTTGGACGTAATGTTCAAGTTTCCGGCAACTCTGCCGAGGCACCTCTTCGTAGCTAAGATTGCCACGAGCATCAACGGTTGTGTGGGGTCCAGTTGGGATAGCCACGTCCTTATAGACAGGAGCAACATTCAGGACCTCCTTGCAGTTCTCGATTAACTGCTCGCCTAATTCTTTGGCCAGTTGGTATGTTTCTCCCCGCTCCGTCGGGCAGTTATCGATATGATACTGCATGAATTCTAACAGAAGAGGGTTTGACTTCGTCATAATACGGATGCACTGACTGACAATTTCTCTGTCGACTACTTGAAGTCGACCAAAAATCACGTCGTAGTACATGCTAAGTGCATCTTGACGTGCCCAATTCCATGATGAATCATAGGTACGAGCCTTGAGAGGACTGAAGACAGGCTCAATACCAGTTGCATAAGTATCGCCGTGTTCAGCATTCCATAAGTCTAGTTGTGCCTGCAGGACTTGTTGAGATTCGCTTGTCGTCTGCGCAGCTTTGTCACCAGCACGAAGGTCCAACTTTAGATATCGCGCAAGAATCTCGAGCTGTTGCTTGAAAAGCGCCCTCTGATCCTTTGTGAGAGCATCGATAGCAGCAGGGTCCATCATCATGCCGCCACCACCTCCCGCGGCCGGTCCGGCGGCTGCCGCGGTAGACAGTGTAATCCCAGAGTTGGAAGCATACTTCTGTACAACATCATCAAAGTATGCCTTGGCCTCCGCTTCCGAAGGCAATCGGGATGCCGGTTCCATGGTTATCGCCAGAACCAAGACACCGTCTTGGCGACCGGATGCAAGACCCCAGCGGCTTTCGAGATACTTTCGCACAAGGGTGATGTTGAACCCACCAGGCATTTTTGATGATACTAAGCGCGCTATCAACGACTGAGAGTGTTTTCCCAGCTGGCCGTTGAATGTAGCTTGCATGAGCGCCGACAGCTCATCCAAGGGAGTGTCTTCCGGTTTCTCCGGTGTGGACCCAAATTCTTTGCCCAGATCTCCGAGTATTTCATTTTGTAATGTGGATTTACCTGTACCAATGAATGTTAATAAGCAACAATGGGCATTCTATAGCCATGGCACTGACCTCCAACTAAATCTTTGATTGCCTTTCCCAGTGGAACCTCTAGGAACGGCTTCTTAAGCTTTTGGGAAATCAAAGCCCGTACGATTTCAAGAGCAGTGACGGGCGAATCTGGAACTGCTGCTGCTGGACCTGCGCTCGGGGCCGGAACAGCGGCGGCGGCTGGAGCGGCGGCGGCAGATGGGGCACTCGCCGCACTCTCTGTGGCACTGGCTGAAGGTTCCGGCTCTTCCTCAACTGGATCGACATCATAGTAGATCTCTTTGGCATCTTTGTTGTAGCATAAAATCTGTCGTGTAATTGATTTGGCAGCGTCAAATGCGTCCCATTTGTGGCGTACAGTTCTTTTGGCCATGACACCTAATGTGTCTGCAGGACCAACCTCGACAATCCGCTCCGCCGTCTTCTCGCCCAAGAATACATCTTGTGTCTCAATCCACCTTACAGGAGAGGCGAACTGGTATGCGAGAAGCTCAACGAGCAAGGTGTGGGCGAGTTCCTGTTCAACTTCAGGACGCATTTTGATAGTGATGTCGACGTGATCTAATGAACAGGCGCGGGAGAAGATCGAGGACAGGTAGGATATGGAGGCGGGGATCAGCGGTGGGGTATCTCTACGTCTTTCCGCTGTCGAACTTTGCGGTAGACCTTTGGATTGTATCGAACGGTCGTGTTGTTTATTCTGCTCCTTGGGGGGGCAGTTATTCGGCTCGCGTCCTTGGCTCACTAGGAAGACAGACCAAATTATAAAAACGCGGCACACGGGATTGCCAGACAAGAGAAACCGCGGGCTCGAATAGGAGAGGATTGGAATGGGATAGATTAATCGTATCAATTAAAGCGTTGTCGTTGTGAAGTTGGGGATCGTCTTGAAAGCGAGACCCCTTAAGTCTGTGTGAGTTGGAGAATTAGGTGAACAACTAATAGAGAGGTCAGAATATTTGTTCGGCGAGGGGAACACTTGGCGGATAGGATAGAGAGGAGCGAAGGACAACTTGAACGCTCCAATCCGAACTGCAACCCGACGTGGAAACTTACTGGTACCGAGACAACTGTGATTTAGGTGGTGCAGTACCTAGGTAGGTATAAGGTGCGGTAGAAGGTGCAGTACAAGGTTAATGCTGTGAACACCCGGTAGGTATGGTGAGGTAGGTGCTGCACCCCACGCAAATCGATTAGGCAAGTGTATGTGTAGGCCAAGGAGGGTCCAACGGAGCTTTGAACGGAGCTTTCCCAAATGTTGAACTGAACATGGAATCTTAATTTTTTTTTTTCTTTACTCATCTTGGTTGGCTACAATGACCCGGGGGGCACCTCGGCGCCCGGGGCAAAGGGTGCCTGCAGCTGGGAGCCCAATAGTGGCCAATCGAAGGTACACTAAGGTAGTTTCATCGGTACGTTGGACCGGGAGGACAGTACTATGTAATTTAGCTTGCATGGTAGATGCGCTAAAGCAGCTGTGCATCTGCTATGCCTGCTCTGATTTGTCCTGGCCTTGTTGGCGTATCCACCGTTTCTCAACGATCTCGACATATCTAGTGTAGTAGTATCAGCAGTGTACCTAGCGCAGACTAACAGCCACCGACTTCTCCCACGCGACACTAGCTTGCATCATTGTTTCATTAAGATATAGATATAGATGAGAATTACTCGCAAACTTGCTTAGAATACGCGCCAGAGGCTCTGGGGATGTGGTTCCCATACAATCTTAATCTGGGGTTTCGCTAGATATTCTGAGGTGTTCTAGCTGCACGCGTATCATGAGGCCTTGTACTTCCCTTAGATACATTACCTACTGTAGGTGGATACTTCTACACGCGTACTAGTAGTAGGAGGGAGTCTTCACTTCCAACTTCCAGCTACACATTTGACAAGTCCCTGCCAAAAGCGAGTGGGCTCGCTTGTGCAAATGTGAGCTTCGCCCCATCTATAAGCCCCTTGGCGGCTTGGCACCCGCTGTTCCGTAGTTCCAGTAGAACGGGCTGGATGGAGGACCTAAACTTTCGTCCCCTGTAATCTAGCCTGAGTAAAAGTATCTATACTTCAGCGGGATTGTTGGTCCCTTCTTTTTTCCCTTTCGTTTTTCATTTTCTAATCGATACCCTTACCCATCCCCGGATTACTTATCGTCGGAAGGTATTTGACAAACTAAAATTGTGTCATCCTACCGCCCGAAACTTCAAGATATCCTCGCCTGCTAACCTTGTTGTAGGTAGGCAGAGAAGGAGGCGGCGAGCCAACGTCACTACTTCCAAAGGACAGCTCGCGTAGCAGGCATTGGTCTCAGTAATATCAGTTGCGGCGCTGAGCCATAAAGTTTCTGCATTCTATTATTATCGCATCCGGTTGTAGACATCATTCTCGATGTACTCACCACTGCATAGATAGCATCTAGTAGATGTAGGGTCTGTAGACTTATTGCTCGGTGCTAGTGTAGCCAACAGCCGAGGTGTTGAAGTTCCCAAGGTTCACGAGGAGTATTCGACGCAACGACGCGTACATCACTGTTGAGCCACTTCATTTCTCATTTTCATCCTATGCCCATATGTATGTACTAGTAGTCAGAAAATACTGGCTCAATGCTACACTACCCTCGACTACTATGGTGCAGAGGTCGAGGTCATTGTAAAGTGTCATGTAGAGATACTTTGTGGGGAGTAGCACAATGGCGAGGGTCCAGAATTGGGAGTCGAAGCGGTGAAAGAAAAACTAGGGACACCTACTGGTATGAGTAGGTATGGGTAGGTGCCCCTAGTTTTTCTATCACCGCCTCGGGAGTCTCCAAGAGGCCCTTGTAGTTGGTTCCATCTTTCGGCAGGGGTCTATGTCGTAGTGTGGCACCCAATTCCAGCTCAATCCCCAACAAGATGGCACAAATTGTTTGGCGCGAAGATAGTGAACATGACTTAATTTTGTCGCTAAGAAGTCCCTACCCGCTTGGCCAGCATGTTGAGGAGAGGACAAGGCAGAAGTTTAAGGGCATCGTCCGCTAATTCTAGGTATACACGTACCTACACGTAGGTTGTTGGTGAGCAGGACCGAAAGGTAACCACGACGGTACTTACCTTGCGCGGGCAATCCAGTGTTTACCTATAGTACTTGTACTAGTATATGTATCTACCCCCGGGAATACTTGGTACTCTGAAAGCAACAGCGCCCCAGAAAAAAAATCCCACTTGGTTCCGGTAAAGCTTCGAGGGACCACGAACCACCTCTCGCAGATTCACTCTTTCCAGCCTACACTCGTTGTGATCTGCTTCTTTCGATCGTCCCTCTAACCTCTAAATAATATCAAGGCCTGGTAGCAAGTCTTGACCACATAATTGCCACGCAAAATAGCCGGGATCCAAGCCCTGCTCTTGCTTCATAACAGCACCTCTCCTACATCTCGAAATCATCCTCACCCGGCGCTCTAGCCATTGGCGCCCATAATAAAGATTAACTCGTTGCTTTTTGTTCCCCCCAAACTCTTCAGCGGGAATAGAGCAGGAAGTCCTTACCACATCGTTTCAAACATCTCGTGCTCTTTGCTGAGTCTACCGAGGCGATTACTAGACCTACGTAAGGCTTCTTAGTTACGCTCTGCCAGTCTATGCAGTTCGTCACAATGCTGACCATGTTATAGCTATCTAGCATACTGGGGGAAAAGTCTCGGCCACCACAGAAGTGAACCGACTTTCCTACATAATGTACGGCACAAACACCGGCCCCCAGACGGGCGTGTCTACACCCGGATCCTCATCCTCCCTCCGTCCCCTGACCCTCTCGCACGGGTCCCTCGAGACTTCATTTCTCGTGCCAACAAACCTACATTTCCATGCTTCAGAACTCAAAAGCCGCTTTGCCGCCGGTCTACCTACTCCCACTGACGAATTGGCCCAAGACGATGAACCATCATCAGTCGCCGAGCTTGTGGCCCGATATATGGGTTTCGTGGCCCGTGAGGTCGAAGAGGGGGAAGATGATTCTCAAGGATCGTACGAAGAAGTGTTGAGGCTCCTTCTCAACGAGTTTGAGCGGATGTATCTTAGAGGGAATGATGTCCACGCTTTAGCCAAGTCTTTGCCCGGTATCCTTGAAAAGCAGATTGCAGTAGTAAAGAGCTACTACGCTGCTCGTTCCGTGGCCAACCGGCCAATGAGACCCCACGAATCAGCCTTGTTCAGGGCCGCTGACGAAGGATCCACAACCATCTATAGCATTTTCGGAGGCCAAGGAAACATCGTCGAGTATTTTGAGGAGCTACGAGAAGTTTATGATACTTATCCTTCATTCGTGGGCGAGCTAGTTACACGGTCGGCAGAGCTTCTTCACAACCTGGCACGGGACCCTAGAGCGGAGAAGCTGTATTCGAAGGGTATCGACGTTCTTGAATGGTTACACTCGCCGGATGCGACACCAGATACTGACTATCTAGTATCTGCACCGGTCAGCTTCCCTTTAATCGGATTAGTACAGCTATGTCACTATCAGGTTCTTGGTAAGGGATTGGGTATCCATCCCGGTATTCTGCGAGAGCGCTTCCAGGGTACTACCGGCCATTCCCAAGGTGTAGTGGTTGCAGCAGCCACTGCAGCTGCTGACTCTTGGGAATCATTCGAGAAGCATGCTAGCGACGCATTAACAATTCTGTTCTGGATTGGTGCTCGGAGCCAGCAGGTATTTCCCAAGACATCCTTAACACCGGGTACACTACGAGATTCAATCGATAATGGCGAGGGAGAACCGACACCTATGTTGAGTATTCGCGATCTATCTCAGAGTGAGGTACAAAAGCACATTGATACGACCAATAAATATCTCCCTGAAGATCGCCATATTGCCATCTCGTTAGTCAACAGCCCGAGAAACATGGTTGTTACCGGTCCTCCCATCTCGCTGTATGGTCTTAACCTACAGTTGCGCAAAGTCAAAGCCCCAACAGGATTAGATCAGAATAGAATACCTCACACTGAACGGAAAGTACGCTTCGTAAATCGGTTTTTGCCTATCACTGCACCATTCCACAGCAAATATCTCGCCGATGCGACCAAGCTTATCGATCAAGACCTCAAGGATATCAAGATAGACGTATCATCGCTCGGAATCGCGGTTTACAATACATGTACTGGTGAGGATTTAAGGTCCACCGTACAAGGTGATATCGTCCCGTCATTGGTACGCATGATCACACGAGATTCAGTACAGTGGGAGAAGGCCACTAAGTTCCCGGGGGCGACTCATGTCGTTGACTTCGGCCCTGGGGGTATATCAGGTCTTGGCGTCTTGACCAGCCGTAATAAGGAGGGCACAGGCGTACGGGTTATTCTAGCTGGAACTGTTGATGGTTCTGCCCAGGAAATTGGCTACAAATCCGAACTTTTTGACCGTGACGAAGACCACGCAATTGTTTATGCCGATGATTGGGTTAAGAAATATGGCCCGCGCCTTATCAAGACGTCCACTGGCAAGCTCTACGTGGACACCAAGATGAGCAGATTACTTGGTGTCCCACCAATCGTTGTCGCTGGTATGACCCCTGCCACCGTACCTTGGGATTTCGTAGCTGCAACCATGAACGCTGGCTACCAAATCGAGCTGGGTGGTGGTGGATATTACAATGCCAAGACGATGTCAGAAGCATTGAACAAAATCGAACGGGCTGTTCCCGCAGGACGTGGTATCGCTGTCAACTTGATCTACGTCAACCCAAGGGCTATGGGCTGGCAAATACCGTTACTAGCCCGGCTCCGATCTGAGGGTGTGCCTATTGAAGGATTAACCATTGGTGCGGGTGTTCCGTCCATCGAGGTTGCCCAGGAATACATCGAGACTTTGGGTCTAAAGCACATATCCTTCAAACCTGGCTCTTTGGAAGCAATTCAGGCAGTTATTAACATTGCTAAAGCTAATCCTACATTTCCGGTCATTCTCCAGTGGACTGGTGGTCGCGGGGGAGGCCACCATTCCTTCGAAGACTTTCATCAACCCATCCTGCAAATGTATGGTCGCATCAGACGATCGGACAATATCGTTTTGGTAGCTGGCAGTGGATTTGGCGGAGCGGAAGACACATACCCGTACCTGACTGGTGACTGGTCAAAGAAGTATGGATACCCAGCGATGCCGTTCGATGGCTGCCTCTTTGGCAGTCGGATGATGGTCGCTAAGGAAGCACATACCAGTAAGGCCGCTAAACAAGCCATTGTTGATGCAGAGGGCTTGGATGATGGTCAATGGGAGAAGACCTACAAAGGTCCCGCCGGCGGTGTCATTACCGTAAGGTCCGAGATGGGCGAGCCAATTCACAAGCTCGCCACTCGAGGTGTACTATTCTGGGCGGAGATGGACAAGAAAATATTCAGTTTGCCCAAGGAGAAGCGTGTCGCAGAGCTCAAAAAGAATCGGGACTACATAATCAGAAAGCTGAACAACGATTTTCAGAAAGTATGGTTTGGCCGCAACAAGCATGGGCAAACAGTGGATCTCGAGGACATGACTTACGGAGAAGTGGTGCGCCGCATGGTTGAACTTCTTTATGTGAAGCATGAAGCACGCTGGATCGATCCCTCCTACAAAAAGTTGACCGGAGATTTCATTCATCGCCTGGAGGAACGATTTACTGCCGGTCCAAACCAGCCATCTATGTTGCAGAACTATGCTAATCTCGATGAACCTTTCCCCACTATCGAGAAGATCCTAGCCCAGTACCCCGAGGCTGATACCCAGATCATCAACGCTCAGGATGTCCAGCACTTTATACTCCTTTGCCAACGCCGTGGTCAGAAGCCCGTGACATTTGTTCCAGCTTTAGACGAAAACTTTGAGTTCTTCTTCAAGAAGGACTCTCTCTGGCAGTCGGAGGATCTGGAAGCAGTCATTGATCAGGATGTTGGTCGTACCTGTATCTTACAGGGCCCTATGGCCGCCAAATTCTCGACCAAATTGGATGAGCCTATCAAGGACATCTTGGATGGTATTCATAACGGCCATATATCGAGGCTCACTAAAGATATCTATGGAGACAAAGTCGACTCAATCCCGACCATTGAGTACTTCGGAGGTAAACTCATCGAAACAGAAGTGCCTACGGATCTGGAAGGTCTCGTTATTTCCGAGGACCAGCAAAAAAATACGTACCGACTATCTTCATCTCCTGCTGCTACATTGCCGTCTATCGATTGTTGGCTTTCCCTGTTGGCTGGGCCGAACCGTGGCTGGCGGCATGCACTCTTTACGTCAGAAGTTGTAATTCAGGGGAAGAAATACCAAACCAATCCCATGAAGCGAATCTTTGCTCCTGTCCGGGGGCTGTTCGTCGAAATTAGACACCCGGACGAACCAGCAAAGACGTCGATCATTGTCCGCGAACAGCCTCGTCATAACCACTACCAGGACGTTATCGAGGTTAAAATTGATGGGGAGGAGATCACCGTCAACATGATCAAAGACACCACAGCCCTGGGACAGCCTGCCTCCTTACCTCTCAGGTTTGTTTACCGCCCAGAGGCTGGATACGCCCCGATTCATGAAGTTATGGAGGGCCGCAATGACCGCATCAAAGAATTCTATTGGCGAGCATGGTTTGGCAATGACCCTCTTGATCTGGATGGCGATGTTCACTCTCAATTTGACGGCGGTAAGACCACCATTACCAGCGGTGACATCCATGATTTTGTGCATGCCGTTGGTAATACAGGCGAGGCATTTGTAGATCGCCCTGGCAAGGCCATGCTGGCACCCATGGACTTTGCTATCGTAGTTGGATGGAAAGCCATTACAAAGCCGATCTTCCCACGCAAAATTGACGGCGATCTTCTGAAGCTTGTTCACCTGTCCAACGGGTTCCGCATGATGCCTGGTGCGGAACCGCTACAGAAGGGGGATGAGGTAAAAACGACCGCTCAGATCAATGCCGTGATCAATCAAGATTCCGGCAAAATGGTAGAAGTCTGTGGTACCATCTACCGAGATGGTGAGGCTGTAATGGAGGTCACATCGCAGTTCTTGTATCGAGGCGTTTATACTGACTATGAGAACACGTTTCAACGCAAGCTGGAAACCCCAATGCAAGTCCACCTGACTACGTCAAAGGACGTTGCGGTGTTGCGATCTAAAGATTGGATCCAGCTTGACAATACCGATATTGAGCTGCTGGGGCAGACATTGACATTCCGCCTTCAAAGTTTGGTCACATTTAAGAATAGGACGGTATTTAACACGGTGGCAACTAGTGGTCAAGTCCTGCTTGAGCTTCCTACCAAGGAAATCATCCAAATTGGCAGTGTGGACTATGAGGCGGGCGTTTCTCATGGGAACCCCGTCCTCGACTACCTCCAGCGCCACGGCTCATCTATTGAACAACCCATCTTGTTTGAGAATCCAATTCCTCTGAGTGGTAAGAGGGCCCTTCTCTTAAAGGCACCTGCTTCGAATGAACCTTATGCGAAAGTCTCGGGCGATTATAATCCCATTCACGTTTCCCGGGTCTTCTCCAGCTACGCGAATCTGCCAGGTACCATTACGCATGGTATGTACTCAAGTGCAGCTGTTCGAAGTCTGGTAGAAACGTGGGCTGCCGAGAATCATGTTGGTCGGGTTCGAAGTTTCCATGCTTCCTTAGTTGGCATGGTGCTTCCCAATGATGACATCGAGGTTAGGCTCCAACATGTTGGCATGATTGGTGGCCGTAAGATTATCAAAGTCGAAGCGAGCAACAAAGAGACGGAAGAGAAGGTTCTCCTTGGTGAAGCCGAGGTCGAGCAGCCAGTCACGACCTATGTCTTCACTGGTCAGGGGTCCCAAGAACAAGGTATGGGCATGGACTTGTACGCCTCTAGTCCAGTTGCCAAGGAGGTTTGGGACAGGGCCGATAAGTACCTCCTGGACACATACGGTAAGCTTGCCTCTCATGAAAATTTAGTATTGTTGCTGATTGTCCTCAGGTTTCTCTATATTGAACATCGTAAAGAACAATCCACGCGAGCTTACCGTTCATTTTGGCGGTCCTCGCGGCAAGGCGATTCGAGAGAATTACATGCAGATGAATTTTGAGACTGTCGGAGCAGATGGAACTGTCAAATCCGAGCGTATTTTCAAAGAGATCAACGAGAAGACTACATCGTACACCTACCGATCACCTACCGGCCTACTGTCGGCCACTCAATTTACCCAACCCGCCTTGACGCTAATGGAAAAAGCCAGCTTTGAAGACATGAACGCCAAAGGTCTAGTGCCGCGAGACAGCACTTTTGCCGGTCACTCACTAGGAGAGTATTCGGCTCTTGCTGCTCTGGCCAACGTGCTCCCTATCGAGTCTCTAGTGTCTGTTGTCTTCTACCGCGGATTAACGATGCAAGTGGCAGTCGAGCGAGATGCACAAGGTCGATCTAACTACTCCATGTGTGCTGTAAACCCCAGCCGCATTTCTAAGACTTTTGGAGAAGGAGCACTGCGCTTCTTGGTCCGCAGCATTGCCGAGGAAACCGGTTGGCTCCTGGAAATTGTCAATTACAACATTGCTGATATGCAATATGTGTGTGCTGGGGACCTACGCGCCCTCGACACACTTACCTCAGTCACCAACATTTTGAAGGTCAAGGAAATTGACACCAACCAACTTCTGAACAATGTCAGCAGTGAACAGTTAAAGCAGCAGCTCGCCGACATGATCAAAGGCTCTGCTCAAAAGACGTTGACTAAGCCACGACCGCTGGAATTGGAACGAGGGTTCGCCACTATCCCGCTGAAGGGCATAGACGTACCATTCCACTCTACGTTCTTGCGATCTGGTGTCAAGCCCTTCCGCAATATTCTTTTGAAGAAGATTAACAAGACATCCATTGACCCTTCAAAGCTCATTGGAAAGTACATTCCTAATGTTACAGCTCGCCCGTTCGAGCTTACAAAAGAGTACTTCCAAGACGTCTACAATTTGACAAGTTCGCCCAAGATCGCCCAGATTCTCCAGAACTGGGACAGCTATCAAGATGATACAAGCAAAGTAAACGGCGTAAATGGTATCAACGGAGTCGGTGCGCCCGAGGTTCAGGTCAATGGTCACCAATGAGTACATGTAGTGTCTGGGCTCTTAGGCAGGTAGATGGCGGTATGTGGAATGATTGCTATTGACATTGAATTAGACCACAAGAACCTATGTATACAATTTTGTCATTCTAGACGTAGAGGCGGGTCTCCTGGCGTTGGCAGGAGTTGGGTTGATATTCAATCTCGTCTTATGATAGCTGAGGCCCGAAGCCACGACCAAGCATTTTCAATTCAACTAATTATCCATAATGATTCCCGTTCTGCGTTGCTGAACTCGCCGCGTGTTACACCCACACTACACTCGTAGGGTACAAGGACAGCAGCCGTTTCTTTAACAGTAACTAGTGATGCCAGTCTGCTGGCCTCGTTGGACTGAGTTTATGCCCTTATACAGCACCAAGTAGTAAGCTTCATTCCGTCTTATATACAATTCACGTCAATCATGACATAACGCCTTCGAGGCTACAAAATGGGGAACGCAGTTGTGTCGAGGAGATGGCGAGCAAAGTGACTCTAGGTCTACTCTTTGTTAAGAGGAGAACAATTTGTCATAGACTCCTGGCCACAACTTCTTGTGCACTGGATAGATTATGTCGGAAATACATCCGTCTACGTTGCAGAGGGAGTATATCATTCCTTACTTTGATCTTCATTATTTTGTATCCTGGCGGAAGACACAGTGAGCTAGCTGTACAGGCACTCGGATCAAGCCACACACCAACATGATAGTAGTAACTTTTTATCTATTGATGTAGGGTATGGAGCGCGCTCCCACCACAGGGCCCGTTCGTCCATTACCTTAGGTTAATGCCACTAAGTCCGGACGAGCCAAGTCTATCTACATAATCATTTCTCGTTGGAACTCTACTGACGATGCACAACTCGCCCACCCACCCATACCTTCTTGACATTCCGACTGTCGCCATTAAAAACCCACTTCGCGACAACTTCATCCCACGTTTCCCAGCCGAAGAGATCCACCGTGCCATGGTTTGTATAATCGTCCTCGGCAACCTCGTCCGAGACCGCGCCCACATCGATGAGTTGGGCATCCCACTGCTTCCCAACCTCGAACGCCCCAATCTTATCCTCCAGGCCGACTACCTGCGCGCCTCCCCTCGTCGCTAGGTACAGGACCTCGTCGACGCTTAATTTGGCCTTTTCGCGCTCTTCTGGTGCTAGATCATCTAATCTTCCTCCCGGCATGGTTAAGTGATTCGACACTAACTTCGCCTGCCTGGCCGCCTCAAGGATGCTCGGGCTATAGCCGCCGCTCATATCGCTTCCAAGGCCCACCTGGATGCCCTTGTCCAGCATCCACCGTACGCGTGCCATGCCGCTCGAGAGCGAAGAGTTGCTACACGGGCAATGGGCAACCTTGGCCTTCCTTTCCGCGATGAGATCCGCCTCTTCCTCGGTAAGGTGGACAGCGTGAGCCAGAATGGTCTTCTCGTTTAGCAGCCCGTGAGTGTCGTAGACGTCGGCGTAGCTCTTGCTATCCGGGAACACTTCCTTTACCAGCTTGATCTCATCGACGTTTTCTGAAATGTGCGTCTGCACTGGCAGCTGTGTTTCCTTCTGGAGCTCTGCCAGAGCCCTCATTGTCTCGGCGCTGCATGCAGGCGCGAACCTTGGGGTGAGAATCGGGCTGACGAGGTCAAAGTTATTGTCTATGCTGCGGATATGGTCGATTGTGGCCCGAGTAGCGGCTACCGCGCTCTCAGGCGATTCGTCGATATAGTATTCTGGCCCGAGGTGGTCCATGCACACACGACCGACGAAGGCGCGCTGGCCCATGGAGTAGCAGAGATCAGCTAGGAGGTTAGTGGCCCCAACGTGGATGGTCGCATAATAAGCTGCTGTGGTGGTGCCATGTGCCAGCGTCTGTCTGATGCATCTCGTGTACACTCTACGCGCTCTGTCAAGAGACGACAGCGAGGATTCCATGGGGAAAGTATATCTATTCAGCCAGTCCAATAAGGTCGACTTGCCAAAAATGCCGATATTAGGGTACTGTGAGGCGTGAACGTGTGTGTCTAATGGTACGTATGATGTTAGCACGGCGCGATGCCGCGCAGGTGTCACCAGGAAAGGAAAGGATGTCTTTGTTAGAGGATTGCCTACCAACGAAGCCGGGGAAGTAGAACTGCCGTCTATCCCAGGCCAGAGTGACGGTGACCTCCTCTAGACTCCATCCCAGTCTTCCGTACAACGTCTCGACCGCCTTTTGCTGGTTACAGTTTCTCTCTATGGCCACTATCGTTCCGGACCGGTCTACGCAGATGGCCGTGTTATGCAAACGCTCCAACTCCCCGGAGCTCTTGCAATGTATGAAGGCGCCGAAGAATACCTGATTCTGTGGTAGCTTGGGAAGCGTCATGATTGATCGTGTCCGCCCTGTCGGTCTATGTTGCGATATGCTGTGCTGTGCTCTTTTTGAGTTGTGTCGTGTCGTACCCTCTTTTCCTGCTTCCTTTTTCTTTTCTTTCCCGTCCTTTTTAAGTTTTATATTTCCCCCCTCTACTAGTAGGTTAACCAGAGCCGGGAATAACAAATAACACCGTTCGCGTCACCGCGAAGCGGAGTGGAACGCCTACTAGTAGGGAGAAACGGCGTAGCCAGTAAATCCCACGCTATTGTCCCTGGCTTGTTCCCGGCTTGTTCCTGGCCGGTCTGTGGTGGGTTTCGCGGCAGTTTGCTATGGCTGTATCAGAAACGCGATTCTCATGACATGTCATTGGTACTTTACATGGCGGCGCATTGGCGAGGGAGAGGGAAGAGAGATTGCTGCAGGCCTTGGAAAGAAATTTGCTGGCCGACAAACTTCTGTGCGAAAGACGACTTTAAGATGAGCCCGAGCAGAGGGAAGGCAGACGGGAAGAAAGGGTTCCTGCAGCTTGCGACGGAGGCACGACATGTCGCGGTACGCGTGCGACGGCATTGTCCACTCGGATCATAGTACATCTCGAAGCCGTGTGCCGGCCGGCCAGCGGCGTGGCCCGGGGACGTTATCAGGTACCATCCATCTACTACTGCGTATATATCTCTTTACAGATTAGGTATACGTAGTACCTAACGTATGCACATGTATAGGTACCTAGTAGGTTAGGTTCTCATAAAGCAAAACACCGAAAGAAATGAGAGTCGAAAAATGTTAATCAATTGGCACCACCTTACACAGGTGTGGTAGCCAAAGGGCTGTCAAAAGTTACTTCGTGTTACGAGGCAGTAATAGAAATGTCTTAGCTAGGTAGATACTTCCTACTGAGAGGTTGTAAGATTCATGCACGATAGGGAGTACACACGCGCGCATACTCTGTACACTAGAGGCAAGCACTAACCAACCACATGACCCAAGACCCGCCAAAGTACCTGATTAAGGAATTCTACTCTAAATTCTCGCATCGCTGCTCCTTCTTATTAAGTACTGATAGATAGGTAGATACATACCGCGACAGTGGATGAGCACTTGGTTCAACTCCGCATCAGGCCCGGTCGGGTTCTCTCACATATCCCTTACATCATCTCCATCTCCATCATCGATCATCATCATTATCATCATCATCATCTAGGTGAACTATACACTCTGCATCCAGTGAGTGTCATCTTGACTGATAATACCAAGCAACGCGTAGCCCTAAAGCGCGGGAGGCTCAGAGTTGGTGGAGAAGATGCGTACATGACACGATCCGATGCAAACCCAGTAGCACTTGTAATCCCCGACTTTCTCAGCTAAGACACAGGTTTCGCGGCATCGGGCATTTTGTCTGCTGTGCTACTGCAACTAACAAAGCAGCCTGCAGGGCAAAAGCAGGGGCAGAAGCAGAGGCAGGAGAAGAGGTATAAACAGAAACTAGAAGCAGGAGAAGCAGGAGAAGCAGGAGAAGCAGGAGAAGCAGGAGAAATGCCTCTCCGCATAGCAAGCCTCGGCTCGTCCTTCGCCGCGGGGCCCACCATCGTGCCCGTGGAAGACCACAGCGCCGGGCGATCAGGAGCCAATTATGCGCACCTCGTGGCCTCGCGTGTGGGCGCCTCGCTGACGGATCTAAGCGTGTGCGGCGCGACGCTACAACATCTCCTCGACACCCCTCAGGATGCCGGTGGGAGGCGGTTTGCTCCGCAGGTCGAAGACCTCCCCGCGGACAGCGATGTCGTCCTGGTCCTGGGCGGTGGTAACGACATCGGCTACATCGGGGGCATCTTCGAGGACACGCTGAGCCGGAGCCTTCTGGGCAGCGTATTATTGTACCTTCGCGGCCCTGACCCGGACCGCGAGGCTAGTGCCCGGCTTCAACTAGATGTAGACGGCCTCGCCCACCGGTACGCCACCGTGCTCGACGCCATTCACCGCAAGGCACCCCGGGCTTATGTCCTTGTCGTTGAGTACCAGGCAGTCTTGGGCCCGGATACCCGGCCCGGCGAGGACGTCGTCTTCGGCGCCGATCGCATCGCACACCACAGAGAGGTCGCCGCGCGATTGCTAGAAGCAACCCGCAAGGCCGTGCTTGGACGCCAAGACTGGTGTAGCACCGTGAACGTAGCAGACCCGAGTGAGGCGCACGCCATTGGTGCAGAGCACCCCTGGATATCCGGCTTCACTTGGAAGCTATTTCATCAAGGCGGAGCCTATCATCCGCGCCCTGAAGGCATGGTCGCCATAGCCGATTTGGTCTACGAAAAGATGGTGCAGTTGGGACTTGTGAGTCAAGATCTGGCCAGGAAGGATGAGGACGCTGACGATGGCTTTGTCCTCCTCTGAATCCGTTGTTCTCCTAGTCTGGGACGTGCCTGTGCTGGGGGGGGGGGGGGGGGGGGGGCGTTTTAGTCGAACCGCCGGTGAAGCAGAACTGCCCTTTTGGAGTGTATACAAATGGAGGGATGCCCTGCACACTTACATCAACATCCCTTCTGCCAAGATCTAAACTCGTCTGGAATTGCTGCTTTTGTACCTTCCGTATATACTGACAATTAACGTCTATCACACCGGTGTACCATTGAAACCGAGCATCTTGCTTTAGCACGTCCATCACTTCCTAGTTAATATGCAGCCAATCTGCCGCCACCAGATATGCGCCCGACCTGGTACTGGAAGCGAAACATGGTATCACGACAGGACGCATACTGAGCCTACAGTACCAGTCGTTCCAGAGTGTGGGCAACCCCAGACTCACGGCCGCATAGCATTACTTCTCCTCCACATCACGAATTCCGCTCCGCTTCTGTGTCGCTTCTAGTGGCCGTGACCCGGTGCGGGAGAGTAATTGTCAAAAGGGCGATGCGTTTCTCCGTCCCCCGGAATCGGCGGGTTCGTAGGCCACCCCAGCGATCGTTCTGATAGACCTCTCTCGGCCGAAGACTCGTTTCTTGGCGTTGGCCCACCGAGATGCACATCCCCGAGATAGTGCCTCTCTCCTTTCTCGTGTTTACGCAATGCTATATCCAGAAGACGTTATGTTCTTTGCCATCGACATTTGTAACCTTGGTAACGCGATGTTACACTCCGATTCTTTCGCAAAGTGTCGCCAGCGCTAGGAAATCTTATTGGAGAGCGCTGTGGGTGTGCGTCTTGGCTTTATGCCTCTCATTACGTGGGGTATATCTTGCATGTCCTGCAGTTACGTCGTGCATCTCAGTCCGGACGATATACTCGAAGTGAGTGGTGGGTTTGGATTTAATTGGAATTATATGTTTCTCTTTGATTGAGTTCTCGAGAAAAGAGCAGGGGGCAAGCACAATTCCTGAGCATGGCTCTTACTACAGTATGTATAACTCATATCTCTCCACTCCCTACGCAGTTCATTGGCGAGTCGGAGATGTGGTTTCTCCAAGCCGAACCATCCGCACTCTATCAGATAATGTATACAGGGTGCCCCCGGAGCGCTAATGCAATTCAAACAGTGGCGAGACGGCCGCAGGACCTTTCTTCATGCGTCGCAAGGCCATTGAAAAAAAAGAGATACAAAGAAGCTTTCTGCGACGGAAAAAGCCGGTTTTCGCATTACGCTTCCTTACTACACTTTCTGAATGCCCAAGTTCCACTCCTCGCATGCCTTGAAGAGGATGTTGGGCATGGAAATAAGAAGCGTTGCATGTGTTATCATGTGTAGTGGATATACCCTTCGTGCAGTACAGAGGGTCGATACGACATGCCTTGCCGGCCGAGCTGCTGTTATCATGGATGAGATGTCGATCAACGCAGCCGATGACACTCTGGGGGAACCAAGTGGACTTCTAGAACGGCGACACATGCCTTGACAGGGCAGGCCAGCAGGAAAGGAAAAGTACCGACTGCTTTAACTCGTAACACTAAGACTATAACTGCTGTCACACCGTTCATCGCGAAGTTGCATCCCGACCAGAGTGCCATTCAGGATATCGGAGTAAGCCACCAGGAAAGAAACTCATATGGACGAGGAGACAGAAGAAAAACAAATCTCGAAGCAGGGACAAGGATCTTCCTCGAACGTCGATAACAGATCTAACTCGCCATGCACTCGCCTTGCACGCCACGATCCCACCATCTTGGTGATACAGAGGCCTATTAGTTGAATGGATGTTACAGTTATAGCATCATCCAGCTCGGCGGCGTCTGGTACCGACGGCACTTGCTAGGCTGCATCGGTATATATGCACTCGTTAGGCAGGTACACGATTTAAGCACATGTTGTGTAGCTTCTTGTTACGGACACCTCTGCCATGATTGCGACCCTCCGATTCACTTGGCCACATCTCGCTCTGGACTATCATGAAAATAATGAGGTCCTAAAATACCAGTGACGTCTATTACCAGCCAGTCACGGTGGAGGGCAGAGGATAGCATTGCGTATGTGGCGTCCTACGTTTCTGTTCGAGGCCTCCCGCACCCCTTCATCCAACTAATGTGAAACTGTCGTCGCTAATAAGCGAGACCCAAGTCATGAGTCTGGAGATGCTGTGAAGTTGTACTCGCCAGACTGCAGACGACATACCCCAAGACAAACCGGGCTCAGGATCGATCCAATTGTCTATTCCTTCTGAGCGGCGGTCTTGGCTCATCTGACAGTAGTGTGTCAACGGTTGCGTAGTGTGCTTGATTAGCATTACTTCTTGTCCAGATCAGCATTTCGCGGTCCCGCTCAGATCTGTTCCATGGTACGGAGAGAGTTGAGTTTAAAAGCGTATTCCGGAAAAACTTGACCTTACCCCGACCTCTCGCTAGTGTACCAAGCCTCAAGGCTTCTGCAATCCTGTCGCCCCGCGTCGAAACGCCCAGCAAACGAACACGCGTCCTTCATTTGACATCCTCCGTGGCCATTTCTAGCCCAAGCTCCCATCAATGATAATACTCAAAAACCTGACAGGGTCAGGATGTGAGCAACTTCATGATGTTATTATTATTACATGTCTTGTTCAAAACGCATGACTTACTACATCAACCGTCCAGCCAAGCATCTGGGGAGGAGCTGGTATCGCAGTCACCACCGATTTCATATTCTTAAGCTTCTGGATCAGGCAATCATCTTG
The DNA here is from genome assembly GCA_022578765.1 of Xylaria sp. FL0933. Classification (NCBI taxonomy): domain Eukaryota; kingdom Fungi; phylum Ascomycota; class Sordariomycetes; order Xylariales; family Xylariaceae; genus Xylaria; species Xylaria sp. FL0933. Next base: position 457,613 of record MU389732.1, on the reverse strand, counting down.
ATCATCTTCATGGTGGGATAAGTAAAAGTTCTCTTGTCTACTGGACTGCTTGCTGGCGCTTCGCAGACTGCGTGAAAACTCGCCGACTGGATGACCTTCATGGTTTTCTGGGGGTGAGGAAATTTGAGTAGGTCATGCCCTTGTCACCCCGTTACATTTTTACGTGCATTCCTGGCCCATTCAGTTCAGTTGCAGTTCACGCCAACCGATAGCGCCGACGTAACCGACGTCTATTCGATGACACACAAGAGATATCACCGCGTATATACAACAAATGGCGAAAAGAGGCATAAGTTGCGGCTCTGATAAGAGAAGGCGGGCAGCTAGCTAGATAGGTAGCTAGCTGACTTTCTTGGTCCGAAAGGTCAGGGACGGCGACCTCACATAGCGTAGCCCCGTCCTCTCGCTATCTTCTTCCTACCCTGTACTGCACTATGCTACATACCTACTTCCACCTCCCGTTTGTAGGTCACCTATCATGTTCTGCTTTAGGCGGCGTGACCCCCAAAAAGCGTGGGCATGGATCATGCACGCACGGGCGTTTGCCTGTAAGTCTGTTTGGACCACCGAAAGTAAGGGTGCCACGTTATCGCGTCAAGTGTGTGTGGGGAAGAGACACTCAAAAGGTGGCACTCAAAGCAGCCTCTTCTACAAGCAGAGATGAGCTTGACGAGGTTGATAAGATAGCCGATGGCCGGACGGCACGCTGCAATGCAGAGACCAATGTGGATGTATGCGGGAGACGTCTACTGCAGTAGGTACGTTTATAAGCTTACTTTCTAGGCGCTCCCATGTGGGCCTCATCTCCCAGGCATCGCGGAATTCATTGGCTTGAAGGCGGGATCAGAGGTGAGATCCTTGTATGGCATTCTCGGGGTCGCCTAGCGAATAAACTCAAAATCCACCCCCTGGTTCGAGCGTGTCTCGCTTGAGGATTCCCACCTACTCTTTTGTGCAACGGAAAAGTAGTCTTGTTTCTTTCCCATTATGTAATGTCACATCTCCCATATGAAGGTAACGTAGCCAAGCATCACGACGTAATAAGGCGCCATACCTCAGAGGTATATAGTTGAAGCCAGCTAGTCTGCAATACGCTGATAGTACCTTCAGCTCCCTAATCATCCTCCTTACGCAGGAGGACACTATGCCACACGGCTGTAGGTCTATCCACAGTGGCTGCTGGACACGTACACTAGGTACTGTATCAGTAAGGATCACTCGAGATGTGAGCTGGCCGAAGCTGGCCGAGATAGGAAGCTGGAAACTGTCGTTCAAGTGCCAAGATGAGCGCCAAAGTTACGCACTTGGTGGGTTGTTGTTACGAGGGTTGTCCTGTTGCTAGCAGGCAGACCAATCGCCATCCGGTAACAAGACAAGGGCGTAACCAGCCGCGACAATGGGCGGGAAGCGCAAAGCCCAACCGTTGACCGCTAAAGAACGTTGAACCAGTCTCGTGCTTTGTCTCCTGCTCAGTCCTACGCTTCCCGCATATGCCGTATACTCACAGTCGGTGTGTTATTGTTTGGCCGTTGTTGTTATTATGGTAGCTGTAGATCGAATCTAAGATCGTCCAGCTAGCTTCAACCTATGGCGTGGCCGACGATAGCCTCTACTAGTATCCTAGTGAAACACTATTCCAGTGTAAGAATAGCTATGGCGATGTGATATCCCCTTATTGACTTGACAGCGGGCAAAGTCTAGAATCCAGGATCGCCAGGGCAGCCGTCTTCCATGCTTGCTACGAGGAGGGTCTCTCAAGGCACGCTAGCATGAATTACACGCAGGGCAGCGGGCTCCTAGCCAATATCTCTCACCACGTTTCGCGGGTGCTTCATCTCAACAATAATTCCAAATACCTACTGCTCGACTATTTCTCCCGTCTGATTAGCTCGGCCGGTGGAGGGATTTCTCCATGAGAGCCGGATCGAATCCTTCAGCCTACAAGTAGCCAGGGTCAACAGCTCTAGCTGCCCGTAAACGGTCAAGTAGGGAGCCAGGGCGGGGAATGAAGAGGAAAGGACAAAAAAACCTGATAGTTTTCGGCAACCTTATTATTACCCGCAGTGCCCGCAGTATTAGCGTCGCTGCGTGCTCCGCAACGCCATTGCTATGTAGTGAGTGTGTGTGTATATGCCCTGGAGGTTGACCTTGGTATGTATGTAATGGCGTCTCTACCAGCGACTGTGGTGTACTGGATGGGCGGCGGGGGGACGCAACCAACCTGCTCTGTGCGGAATGATCACGTACTTTGCGTGCTTGATCTCGCTTTTTCGTTATCGGTGACATGGGTGCTGGGCCTTCTAGAAAACGCCACGCAAGCACTTCTTCTTGGCGTTCAAGCTTGTTCAGTGGGTTCGACCGCCCACACACGAGGTCACTCTCTTGTGACTCACTAATGTAGTCTAGATAGAGAGAGGAAGGGAGAAAGAGAGAGTAACAGGGACAAGGCCAATCGCTTGTCACCGGCCGGTTGCCAGCGTCCGGATGTGACCCAACATCTCAGCTTTTCGGCGTGCGGCAGTCATAGATGGGATATTGTGAGATAGAGTTGGTACCGCATTCTAAACCGATTCGCTAGCGGCATTCGCATTTAGCTATAGTATCTGCGTGCCTGTCAATAGCTGCCATTAGTCTCAGGGTAGGTTTGCCACCAACCCAAGATGATAGCTACATACTAGCAGATACGGGTAACCGATGTAGCCTGTCTCCAACTTTGGGTGTCCGGATACGAAGTCATGACAGGGTAGGTAACCGAGCCAGTTCATTGCTGGGACAGTTGATTTGGTTTCATGGTAATGTTGTATAATGAAGACATGAGCAACAAAGAAAAAAAAAAAAAAAAAAAAAAAAAAAAACCTGCTCGAACAACCTTAGATGAAGACCGGAAGGGAAACGTGACACACATATTACCACTTAGAGAGCAAATGAGACATGGGTAGTTATGATGTACTGTTTTAATGTCATGGTATTTTCTTTCGAAGATGTCTAACTATAGAGCAGGAGTTCATAGGCCCGACCATCACGAGGCCAAGCCGCCGAAAGTGCCTGGTGTTCGTGTGATCAGAAGTAGATGCACCCGCATCGAGATAACCCTCTCTCTATTTTTTCTTTTCTTCGACGACAGGATAGGAAGGCGCTCAAGCGAGCAGCATTCGCAGAAAGGGGTATCCAAAGTCAATTCGCGCCCCAAACCCCAAAACCCCCAATGCCGTGCGTTCTCCTCGATGTTCAAAGAGGCTCATCCAGCCCCAAACCCAAGTCAAGTAAATCAAGTAAACTCCCCATATGCATGCAATTCCTTCCAATCATCAATGCGTATACACGTGTGCTTGAGTGCGCGTCCTGTGCGCTCATCCATCAATGTTGACCTCTGCGCCATGCTTGAGCAGAAGCTCAACAATGTCCGTATGACCATTGATTATGGCGCGTTGGAGGGGTGTGTAACCGGCGCTATCCCGCACATTGACCGAGACGTTGCATTGCTTAAGAATAATCCGTAGTGTATCAATGTGACCGCCGGCCACGGCAAGATGCAATATGGGTGCGTTGGCATCAGGCAGGGATCGCGGCGCAGCTCTAGCGCTGAGGTTTGAATCTGACTGAGTCCGCGGCAGCCCATCCGCAGCTGCCATTTGCCAGGCTGACGCATCGTCCATGTGTGGTGGTGAAGGGTAGTGGAACTCCTCGACGGGACGTTCCTGAAGGTCGAAGTGGGGTGGGTAAACAGGCATCTGGTGATCCGGTGCCATCATCATGACTCCAGGGGGAACATGAACGTCCATGGGTGAAGGCTGAGGGGCCATCCATGGAGAATGGGGGCTTTGGGGCGCATGTCCAGGGCTGCCGATGCTACGAGGCAAGTTCCGCGGCCGTTTCGACTGCGACGATGTGCGTCGTGACTTAAGGTGCTGCCGGCTTGTTGGGGGGGACTTCATCATGCCAGGGGCACTGCCAAAGCCGTCAGATGAGTAGCCTCCACGCAGCGAATCGTCGTATGGCGGAGGTGCTTCAAGTTCCGTAGGAGAGATCAAGCCAGTCATAAAGCTCTCTTGCGGCGTTGGTGCTGCTGGCCACTCGTGAAAATAACCCCCCACCCATTGGTGCTCCGATGAGGGTGTGTTTGCAATCTCGAAGTTGGGCGGTGATAAGGATGTCGTAGGCATAGCAGGAGTGCCGCTGCTCTCTGGTGGTGTGCAAGGCGTGCTCTGTCTGCTGGTGTTGCTAGACTCGGGCGTTTCCTGTAGCTTCTTGATCTGGTCTCTCAACTTCTCAACCTCATTCTTCTGCTCCCGCATTTTACGTCCTTTGGGGCTGGTTAGTGACCGGGCTCAACCATGCATGAGTTTTTTTTTGAGCACATACGGTAAGCACGCTGAGCGAGACGGTTCTGGATTCTCCTGCGCTCTGCAGGGTCCGCCATTTTGCTGAGGTCCTCATCGGGCTTCATCATGTCCGCATATAACGTATCCCGGAGACGCTCCGGTTTCTTGGTGGTAGTGGTGGCCTGGTTAGGCGTGACAGTTGCCATGGCTTCTTGAAGTGATGAGTGGAAAGCGATATGTTTTTATTATTCAACTTGAGCAACTGTTGACGTGAACAAGGTATAAAGTCGAGCTCGGGGGGATTTCAAATATTCGAGAGGAAGAGGACGAGGGCAGTCAGTCCTTTATGAATCTCTGGCAGTCCCTCATATCCATGGGGGGTACAAGGAGTAGTAAGGCACCCCGGCCTACGCTGCTACCTCCAGACTACTACATGTGAAGTAGTGCATACCAGGTACGGACCCTGCACTGGATGGCGCCACAAGGGCCAAATTGCAGCTCCTACAGTCGCAGGGCCTGCAGAACCGCAGAGGGCAAAGGGCACAAGGACCAGGGGGGAGGGTGTGGGCCTAATACAAGGCTTCTGTACACTATCTATCGTCTGCCAAGAACATGCATGGAACTCCTCGGCTCCGATGTGGTTGGCAGTTGATGAGGCGAGGGTTCAAGCGATTCCTACACCTTGTCCATGTCTGAGAAGAGAGGAGGCGTGAGGGTTTCTGGCGGCCAATTTAGTTACCACCTCCTGAGCCCCAGCCTGCTCCACACATTTAGGCCATGTTCTATCAGGAGAGGGTATTCCGTATCGACGTTAGTGTAGACTAGAGCGGCCCTTGAACTGAGCCGTGATACCGGTTTTAGCAAGTGCATAGCCATACAGCAGAGATATGCTAATCTCGCACAGCTGTGCGACATCGTAGCTTGGCCCGTTTCGTTCATATACACAAGGGACGGGCGATATGAGGATTGCATTAGGGCCGTGCCTGGAGATAGCGTACAATATACCGTTGCCTGTGCCGCCGGTTGATCGATGAAGTTCGGGCCCGCGTATATCAATCCTATTAGATCCGTACCTAGTGTAATATACCATCCGTCTGTGTGTCGTGTACTTCAGCAGACACGCAATACAGAAAGGCCTCGTGTGCTCATTCACCAGGGTCTAGGAAGCCTCGGAAATCCGCGTAGGTACCCTCGGCCCTAATCTGATGGATAAGTCCGTTCACGAACGCCATGATTCCATACTGTATTGTGGTGCGGTGTAGTGGACGGGAGGATAATGATCATCTTCATCCTCTGAAAGGCGCACTCCGTCCATCGTGTTAGTCTGGTGTAGCTACCTCTCACCCATCACATCATAGTTGCCGATCTCTGGCCAGCACAAAACAGATCACCGTTCATCATCATTGCTTGCATTGCGAGGTGGCCAGTGTGGATACCGTAAACTATTTTAGTCACAACGGCGAAGACGATAGCGAGATACGGTTCGTGACTGGTACGAACGGCTAGCTCTGGGTGGTCGACAAAGCACTAAGCCAGAGATGATGGGCTGCGTACCTGACGTAATATTCTGGTGCGAAAAATACGACCGAAATAGCGTAGTTTGACACTTCGGACTATATAGAAGGTATAAGGGTCGGTACTGACAGCACCGAGACTAAGATTGGATTATCAAGGAGACGGCGGAAAGAATTGATAAGAGAGTCTGAGACGACACTTCTGAACTCAGACCCTTGACACCGTCGTATACACTCTTAACGCCGAATTAGGTGTACTCAGTAAACCATGCTCACTTTCCGTCCATCGCCCGTCGAGACCTGACATGAAGACCCCGGGGGCCACTCAGTAGGCTATGGATATGGGTATGGGATATGGGTATGGTTGTGGGGAGAGCCAATTTCCCATCAGTGCTCCCATGAACGAGATGACACCAAAATCTGACTACCTAGTCTAGAGTAGTGTAGTCTCAGGAGGCGACATCTACACTAGGTAGGCTACTAGTGTAGTAGTGTATCGCTTCACCCAGGTAGCACAGAGTTGCGTAGCGCAGTGTAATGTAGCATAGGACTCAAGAGTCCACTGAGTCCAGAGACAAGAAAAGAAGCTTCTCCACAGATGCCATTTTCGGCCGCCAGCCCAGAGCTGGCTCTCAGCAGCCAGTGGCTCGGCGCGGACCTGTTGGCTGAATTCTAGAGTACCGGCGCGCCCCATGAGTGCGGCTGGAAGTCGAGCTAGACGCTTCATTCGCTGTCAGGCTTAACCGACAAAATAAGCTTAACAACCCGGAACGAGAACAAAGTTAAAAATTAGGTACATACTTACTTACCCGTACAGTACCGATCAACAGCATACTACTGTCGAAGCTACACTAATTCCGCTCGTGCTCGAAGTCACTTACAATACGTAGCTAAGGCAATATCTACTTACAATAGTTTCTCTTACACTTAGCCGACCGAACGCGCGAAACAGAATTCAAAGCAAAAAGGCGTTAGGTATCGGCTATCACGTTGTCTACTGTGGTATGTAGAGTCTGACATGGTACTTTTGAATGGTTCGTCATACCAGACGGATCAGGTAGTCCTTCGATACGCCATTGTTGCTGCCGTCGTACATACAAGATCCTCTTTCGTCATCTAATCCCCGTAATTACAAGACGGGCTGATGATAGATGCCGAGGCGGGATAGATGGAAGTACCCATTGTATGCTAAGCTTCTTAGGTACTCTGTATATGGGGTAGAGTGGTTGGATATCTACGTCAATTAGCACAGAAAGCAATCAACTGCCCGAGCCAGCACTGCCAGCGACGACGGATTATTCCGCTGAGCTCTGGGCCTTGGTCACTCTTCTACCTGCCTTCTGCCTACCCTGCTAATTACCTTACAACAACGTAAGCCAGCATCGAGCCATGGCCGAGCCGGCTCGACTGGACTTTGACCGCCTTGTCTCACCTGACCTCATATGGCCCCCGCACCGGGTCTTGGTGAATCCTAAGAGTGGGATAACCATGGCTCTGCCAAGGGCGAGCCTACATAATACATTGCACTACTACTGTAGCGTGCACTACAGAACATGCCGGTCAGTAACTACTAACAGGTGTCTAACTCCTGTCTCCTCGTGGTCAGCCCTCTGCAATCTATCTACAGTATCAACACTAACCAGATAGATACGTACATAACCTATCTACATATAAGGCTATGGGGGTGTAGTGCTTGGGTTGCTGCCAATCACCAAGAAAGTGGTTGATAAATATACCTCGGTACTATATACACCCAACATGACGATAATGCATTGCGGCTGGTGAAACTGGCTTTCACGTTTGATGATTGGATAGATGGTGGCGCCTTGATCCCGTCTCCTAGCCAGTGCCTGGGCTGAGGCTTTGCGGTGCGTCTGACATAAGCTGGGTAGCGCCGGTGCTTCTTTTTCTTTCCTCTCCCATATTCTGGGTCGCATACTAGTAGTAGGCAGACACACACACACACTAATAATACCACTGTTCTCGCAATGCGTGTTCGGTCTCGGGGCAAAAGAGAGCGGTCAGAGAATGTGTGAGGAGTGCCTAGCAGTACTGTACGCAACACCATGGCTCTAGCACACATACCCATACCTACTACGTATCTCTAGCACGTACACTAGTCTACATCGACTTCAGTCGATTAGGTTGAGCTTCCGCCTAGGAATAAGCGTGAACAAAATTAGCAACCCGTCAAACAAACTTTGTTCAAACAAGTAAATGATCAGCGCGATTAGCAGCCCCTCCTTGTATTCTCCAGGCGTTTTCCTCCAGCTTGGAGCTACTATGAGGCTATCTTCATGATAATGACTAATAGTGTATCATAGTCTAAAAGTGAGTGACACGGTCGGCTGTGCCTAAGACATGAAACCGCTACACGTGCTTGAGTTGAATGGGTCTTGTTAACACCAACGTGGAAAAACGTGCCTCTTCATGTTAGGTAATCCTTTGACGCTCGCCAATTGCCAAGGTGATCGCGCGAAAGGCCCCTCACAGTTTGGTTTGATTGCGCCTGGGCGACCACGAAAACACGCAGCCGTGTAAAAATAGGCAACCCGACGACAGGCACTCTTACTTCTCTTTCCTCACTCCCTTCTACATCCTCTGGCAGCCGTAGGCGAAGCGGTACAGCTTTTGCTGCACAAGCGTCGATCATAACGATCCTGATGAAAATAATGCAACATGGTGTCAGCTCTGGTGTACTATATACAGCCCGACCAGCTAGCTAGCCAGCCAACGAACCAACCAACCAAACACCATCTTGTAGCCCAAACATGGCACCGGTAGTGAATGGGACTATGAGGTCCCTGAGATAACTAAACTAGTGTAGATGTCTGCAATGCCGTCAGTGCCGCGCGCTAGAACTCATCTACCCTTCAAACCCACCAAATAAGATTATCTTCACTATATTTTGCGCCGCAACATGTTGTACGTAGTAGGGAATCCGTCCGGGCTTTGGTCCACACAAGCCCACACCAACGATCCTATCTGTGGAGGTTGAATGGGTAAAGAGCCGTCTACGATGCTCCCAGACACTGTATTTTTCTCAGCTTAATAACACTCTACTTGGACCGGTCGGTCGGTCGGTCGGTCGGTGTAAGAGACAGTCTACAGCGGCAGACACGGAATAATACAGGGACTAGGTACTCGGTTCGGCGTATTCGTTAACGTACTGGTACCTAGTCAGCGCATTGGCTTCTCCTATTCCATGTTGATCTACTTCTTCATCATTGTTTTCTTTCTATGATCTTTTCATTTCCACCAAAAATAAAGAATAATAATGATAATAGTTAAATAATTAAAGATGTTCCTCGTATCACATTATCATGAGAAAATAGAATGCCTGAAACCGGCCCACTAACGTACCCCTCATACCCTAGGTACGTAGGGTATCGATATCTACCCCATTTCGAAAAATTAAGGTTAATCGTGCTAAAAATAGAGACACGCGCGTTACATCGCTTACCTAAAAAAAAGTTCTGGGGCCGTAGCTGATATAACAAGGCTAATAAGCTGGCGCCGATCCACAGCGGTAGGGCCTGGTAATGATGTTATTAATTCGAAAGGATTCTTCTAAGATTGCTTCAAGGATGAGCCTACATTGTCACCGACAATCGTGTTTCGAGCCACGAAATGCACTACTCGCCAAGGGAATCGCCGGCAAGACACTAGAAACGAGGCCAAGATATCGCGTAGCCTGTAGCAGACACTTCTGAACCCGACACCATTCGCCTTGAGTATTGAAGCTACGAAGGCTCATGCGGAGAAGACGGCCTGCCAAGAACACTGTCCTGCCTAGACCAGTCGCCGGCATTCTCATGTTCTATAGTAGATGCAGTACGATACCTTGAGTGGTCTATACTACAGAAGGAAGGAAACTGCGCGGTTAGGTAATGAAGGAATAGTATATGCTACCTCGTCATAGACGATGGTGAGAACGTGGGTATTCCAAGTGTTAGCGTGGATACCGGTGCCGTATCATGAGGATTGGATGGATTCCGGCTTCACATCAGACGGCAGGCATTGCTCGTTTCGGGTGCGATAACGTTATGTATGTGGATTTCTACGAGTGGTGGGATACTCGGAGTGGGATATTCGGAGTATTTCGTCTGACATGCTTACAATAGAAATATCATCTGCACATGATGTTTATGCTTCTGGCCACTAGTAGTACTTCACGCGAAGGGAAGATGAGAAAGTGTTTCGGACACCATTTTCCCATTTCAGTAGATACGACTCTGACGAACGACGCGCAGAGTTGCCAGTACGCTCAAACAAACAATTACAGGGAAGCTCTGATTGAAGTACATCTACATACATGAAGGAGTGCTGGATCAAGCGCTCGAGTAGCATCCCTTCATCGTCCCCTCTATTTCCCTTCCCACGAACCGAGGCACGAACGACATCTTGTAAGCAATCCGCCTCATCCTCCCGCTCAGTATTATGAGACTACCATCATGTCAATGAAATTTGAGACGCGAGGCCCAACCCACTTCCCGTGATGCAGCTGATATCATTAGTATCCCCTGAGTGGTGTGGCTAATACAACATGGGACTAGAAACGGTGATGACTTTGTAAGCCCCTTAGGATCACCCAAAACACAGCCCGATTGATGAAGATCAGCCATACTCCTATCTAGTCATGCTTCAACGAAAGTACAGCAAGCACAGCCTTGTTTTTCTCTCTCCCTCTATGCGCTCGTACAAGGCTACGTAGCTCAAACGTGCTGCTTTATCCGTCGACACAGAGTGACGAACAGCCAAAGCACATGTCACCTGTAAGACTTCAGGCTATACGATCGACATGTGTACATCCAGGCTTCTAAAGACACAGATCTAGTGTCAGTGCTATAAGACGCGTTCTGCTCAGTGTCTCGTTGCCTGGCACCATGGGCTTAAAGTCTAAGTTGTTGGGCCGCGTGAATCACGATGGATTTTGATATAGGATACGAGGAGCCTCAAGCGACGTGGAGCGACATCGACCCGGCTCCAAGATTCTGCCCCGAGATTCGGTCGAGATCACATGAGGTGCTGATGCAAGCAGGTCGTTCCAATCACCACGCGAAATCGTCAAGCTAACAACACACGTCAGCTTCATGACGCAGTGTTGATGGCAGATGGCCAGGCGCGACCATCTGTCGGACAGCCACAGCGAAACCGGACACGCTGAAGGATTTCAAGCGATGTTGTACCGCAGGGCCGAGTTGCCCGGGAATCGCATCTTACTTCCTGGTGTTTGCTTGCAATAAGCGTCAACCTTCTTTTTTTTTTTCAAAGAAATCCTGGAGGATGAGTGTGAAGGTGTGCTTCCACTGAACCCTAATGGCTGTTGAGCCTCTGAGGGGCACGACAGAGGAGACGCGGGATCATCCGGTGGCACAGTTTACCGGTGGTAACGCTTAATTGGCAGCGAAGTGTGTCCAGGCGCCACGAACCGTGCTTGAAGAGGCAGGCGTCATCAATCAAGCTTGGATATGAATTACCTCCCTTGCTCCCTATTCTTCCGAATCACATAAGCCATCTAGCGTGGACGAATCGTTCTGGAAATTCCCCGTTTCAGGCAATGAGGGCCGGCCATGTTAGAGTGTAAAACGGTATTGTTTTTAGCGCCCGGCGAGCCCGTGAAACCTGTTTGAGTCGGCGACCCAAACAATCGGAATAAGATCTCCTTGTTTCTGCTTCAAAAGATCCTTTCTTTCAATGGATGAGCTAATCGTGCGGCTGAGATGTCAGTCAATACCACCAACCCTATGCCGACCTTACCTCATCTCGTCTTGGAATCCAGCGAGTGTGTGTTAGTGTGTGTGGCGTTGCATTGCGCCGAGAAGAGAAGATGCATGTGATTGGGCTCTTCTTCCTCCGTATATCATTTGGGGGCTAAGAACAAAAGTCGGCATGACAATAGTCGGGCGCCTAATGCATTCACATTTAATCTAGGCATCCGATAATAGTGTCTTATGCTATCCTTCTCTTGTTGCCTCACAAGTTGACTAACGTAACCCACCAAATTATCCTTCCGGTGTCTTGTGATTCGCCGTCTCACTCCCAAAGAAGAGAGCAAGATTACCCATTAAGAGCCCAGCTAATGGCAAAAAATGCAGTGAGCAACCCGAATGCTCAGTGGGCGGGTTGTATAACCACGTGCAATGTGGCATTCCGACCCGCCGCAGCTGAAGTGGTGGTCAGCTTGGCCACGATCGCCTGAGCTGGGTTGGGTTCTCACCAAGAACCGCGACCTGACATCAATACTATGAAAAATTCGAAGCGAGTAGCACGTTACCATCCATTCGCATTCCTTGGAGCTCTTCCTACCCTGTCGACGGTGCATCAATAGTAGGTAAGCATTGCATTTACGGCGTCTCGGTTCAATGTCGATAAAGCATCTACTAGGTCCTATACAATGCACGCCGCAAAGGCGGTCTGGGTCAATAACATCTCACTTCAGAGTGATGTTTCAAACGGTCATGAATCATTTTTTTCGCGCATATTCCACCTGGCCGTATGAGTGGCTTTCGAGCCGCATGGGTGTTGAAGGGCCGATCCAAGACTTTTCAAAATTTGTACTGAGTACACGATCCTGCAGTCATCTTCGGATACGCCCACGCCCTCTCCATGATCTCGTATCTCCCAGCTCGCCGGATCGGTCGACCGTCAGTTTGTTTCGTTACACTGCAGCGACCATCACCACGTGGTCGGATATGGATCTCATAGTCGAGGTGGCGGCTTATTCGGCTACTCTATTTCGTATCCGTCACAAACTTTGCCTTCATAGTTACCGAGCGCCTATTGCCAAGGCGGCAAGCGCTCCCGCCGTTTTGGCGTCTAGCAGGATTCAGAGACATACAATCAGTGTGCACTGTATCGGATCATGAAATCTGGGGCAAACCCGGCTTTGCTCCGGCGAGGGGCTCGCTCCTACGGTAGTCTATTGGCGGAGGATTCGGGAGGCGAGATCCTAACATGTGCCTAGATGGCTTCCACGCCTGTCAGAAATCCTCAAGCGAAAAGAGGTGCCAATCAAATGCAAGTGATAGTGCAGGATCGTCAGATGCGGAGGGTGTGTTCAGCCCGCTCGTCATCCTGTACATACGGGAGTAACACACCACGGTGCGCCATATCTGAAGCGGTGTATATGTGTTCGTACGACCTACGTAAGTAACCTTGAGATGGCGGCTTATTATACCGCGTAGATTTGCTCATTTTCCATTGACCGGCTATGAACAGGTCAAATCGAGCGGTAGCAAGGTGAGAAAATGCGTGTTTTGAATGACATCCAGTCTACCCGAGGAAGATCCGAGGGATGCCTAGTGTACGAACTGTATGAATGTGTGATTCCATTCTCCTTTCTTTCTTGACACCGCCTGGCTTCATCTTGATATTTGAAATTGATGGGGGAGACCACAGTCAGACGGGTTCATGATGCCAGTCACGTTCTTCATCTTGGTAAGTATTTAGTCACCAGAGATAAACAGCAAGAGTCCTACGGCATTAAGAACTTTTGCGGTCATCATCTAAGAACCATGCCTCGGGAAATTCAGTAGGCTATGCATCCTTCAGACTTAGCATCAAGAATAAGACTCGAGGATCGATCATTATTGTGACCAATAAGGCACAGCCGTGATAATTTCACAATAGTGAGAGATAATACGGACTTTAGCACCGAGCTTTAGTGTCAACTTTTCAGTCAACATTGGCCTTGTTCTCAAGTTGGCGACTACATCAGTGGTAGTGTTGGCAGCATAGAGCCCGCATGTAATAGCGGATAGTTACAAGCAGTCCGGCGTTATCACATAGAACAGGCAGTTCCTTGCCACGTATGTTGACGCCATCTATTCGCTCGTCTAATCAGACGTCCGTGGCGATGCCCACGCCGTACAGCGAGACAAGCTCGAACCAGGCCTGTACGGGCGCCAGCTCCGCGGCCGACGACGCGTTCAGCGTGCCGGCTAGGCGGCGCAGGTTCGTTAGTGTTAGAGCTCTCGAGGGCCAGGCTAGTTGACCTCTATCAGTGCCTCCTACTGCCAGCCCGTAGTTATAGTATGATTCTTCTATCCGTATCCTTCGCTTGTCTACTCGTCTATTCCCAGAGTGATTGGTTGCTTGGATAATCCCATACTGAATCCTTGAGACAACTCATCACTCTAACGTAACCCAAAAGCTTAGCTGTCCGATTCCCATAATATTCATTTTATATCGTCAAGACTTAGTTCTCCTATATGCTCCGGCTCGTTATCTGCCGGTAAGGCCGGTACCTAGACAACTGTTCCCCCGGCGCTTCTGTATCTGCCTGCTTCGATCCATCGACGCCCTGCTCAACTGGTCAACTACCATTGCACTGTACATTGGCATGGAGCGGTATCACAGAGGTCTAGGGCAATACATAACTGAAGCTATACCGACCTCTAAAAATCGGCCAGGCCTCCAAAATGAGGTGTTTGAGGTCGTAGAAATGCTGCACATATGGAGACTGACTAACTGCGATGGGGCTAAAGGGGTCTTCTGGATAATCAAGGGGCTATGCGCTCATAGAATAGAATATTATTTTCATATTGAGTCGTCCTCCGAGCCCTGTATTCAGCCCTTATAATACTTGCATCCATTTTTTTTTCAGTTTCGAAATGAATTACATCATAATTTCTATTGAATAACTCAGCTAACCGTTGAGAGCGTATCGTCTTATTCTACTATATCTTATTGTTAGCGTATAGTATAGCCGGAGGGAGCTAACATCCACCGGAAGATCCTACTATCATATATCAGTCACGGCATCCAACTGTAGCATGACATATGGTAGCAGCAGGAAAGTGGAGCGTGTCCGAGTAGGCGCCTGGCTTGCTCGCATTCATTATATACATAGCGGAATGATATTGAAGACGAGTACTGGAACAGCATCGAAGTGCCGAAGTCGTGAATTAGTGCCTCTTGGTGCAAGGTGCAGCGAGTGCTTTACCATTTGTGTTAGCAGACTAACCCTTATGTCACCTTGACTTACTTTCTCACTACAAGTTCTTACTGAATTTCCGGGTAGTGGAATGTTGCTAGAGTCCCTTGTTTCGATTAGTACCTTTTCCAATGATAATTGCGTATTATGGTAGAACTCCCCGTGCGGCTCTGAAAATACAAGTGAAATGGGGATTGTACCTGCCATTTGAATTGCTAGGGAGTGTTGTCCCGGAAAGAATAGATAGCCTACGCAGTCACCCAGCAGATGGATATAAAGGGGTTGGTAGTCCTGAAGGTGTATTGGTGTCTTGGCCCCTAGCGCTTCAAACAAGTAGTTGCAGGGGATAGCCTGAATATAAAGATGAAGCCTACTAAGTACACACCAGATTGTTACCAAGCTATGTAACAAGAATATTCCAAAGTATCACACTGGTTTATCACTGTATGTAGATTCAAGGGCACAATTATGTTAACGGTCTATCAGCGTGAGTTTCGGAAATTTCTTCGATGTACTCTATGTCTCTAAGTTAAGACACGCTGTCAGGCTTCGTAAATCAAGTATACAGAATAAATAGTTGATGTCATAAAAATCTTAGATATTCCATATTTAAGTTCTTCACAGCATAAAAGCATGCCATCTGTTCAAGGGTCAAGATCGTGACACACGCCGAATATTGTCGTTGGACACGCTTTAACTGCCGTACTCACTACTCAGTAACTATTGCAAGGACTGAATACAGGGCTACGAGATAGACTCGACACGACAAAAAAATCCTATAATTGCACAATTTCTCGACTATTTAGCACACTCCCTTTCCCCGGACTCTTGGAGGCCAAGGTCTCTACGCACGACATTTCCCTCGGCTTTCACCCTTTCGGCCATAACTCTAGAACTCTGAATTGCTTCATTCAACAGCTATGGGAGATCTATGCAGTATGCATTCGTAAGTATGACATAACGATATTATTTAGCAAAGCGCAGCGCAATCCCGCGCGTGTAGCTGAGTTCATTGCAGTTCAACGGATGTGATATGGCTATACGCAGGCTGAAAATGCAGTAGCCCATGGTAAATCAGATCTGAGCAGATGGATAGGTGGACTTTTGTACTAGGGGGGTCATGTGCTGTACCATAGAAATACAGTGGGGCTCTGAGGATGTCAATAGTGTATAGTCATTGAGGGTAGCCTGTCACAGCCTCGTTATTGTATTTGACTCTAAGCCTTATTACTAGGTATATATGCTGTGGAATACACTATACCATACAGTGACTTTGGATACGCTAAATGATACCTGTACCGTGTTAACGCCAACTTGCCCGGCCCCATGCTCCTGTATGTATCCATAGTGTCGGCCTAATATGCCAAAATAAAAACGAAAATATATACAACAATGCAAAGCCACGTTACTTGCTCCGATGGTTAGTTGAGTCTGATGCATTCGTATAATTAGACTCGCGGTAGAGTCTCATCTGTAAGTTCAGCGGAATCGACAGCAGCCGAACCATCTTGATTCCGAGAACCTTGGTCTCCGATTGGGATGTAGCCGTCCTCCTTAAGGACCACTTTTACAATATTAGCAAAGGATACTTGGATCAAGGCATGCGAAGCGAGCCATTGACTTACAACGCGGCCTAACAAACAGGCTAGCAAGGACAGAAAGTCCGAAAAGGGATGCGAGAACGACCACAAAGGTTTGGGGGAAAGACTCAATGGTGCCGGCATAAATGCCGTCGAATATTATAGGTGCGACAACCCGACTGGTAGCATGCAGTAAGCCCATAGCTCCCAGCATCGAGCCGACTTGTTCAACCGGGACTTGCTTGGTCAGTGAGGCCTGGATCGTAGCACTAGCCAGACCACCAAACGATGTGAATACAGCCGATAACATGAAAAGTTCCTCAGACCGTACGAAGACATAACCTGTAACGCCAGCCATATCACCCAATAAAGCAAGTCGTAACAGCCAGACATCGAGATTGTCAGCACCAGAATGCCCTTCTTCAATGCGGAAATCGCCGCTTAATTCTTGTTGGCGACGTAATGGGCGTATGCGGAAGAAATAGTTGACTGTGGGGAAGAGGATAAGCAGAACAAGGACACGACAGAAGCTGATCATAGATATGAAGCGAGACGACTCCCAGGTTCCCCAGTTGAACATGAATTTTGCATATAGGATTATTACTGTTCCGGCGCCTAATGTGGCAGATATGAGCACAGTGTCGATGAAACCAAGCAGAAGCAGATTACGGCGCAAACGACGGTTCTCTCGGCCTCTGGGGATGAACATCTTGAGGGGTGCCAAGGGATTTGCGCTCAGAAGGAGGAGTAGCGAGGTACGAAGCTTATCACTAGCTATCCAAGCTGGTAGTCGCGACCGGGTCCCGGCTGAGTGCGATAATGCTGCCTGTATCGCTTCTTGTTCGGCCTGGTGTTTTTCCTGCGCGGCCATCCGTCGTTTCTTTGACAGTGATTCTGGTATGACAAACCAGATAAACGAGATCACAAGGATATGGCATCCCAACGCAACATAGAATATTGAAAGAACGGAGCCGGTCCACAGGGCGAATTTGCCAGCTAAGATGGGACCGAAAGCGAGGCCAGTAAAAAGGCAGGCTTGAAGATATCCGAGAGCAACTCCACGCTTCGAGGGAGGCGTGCAGTCGCTGACATACGAGTTTCCCAGTACGGAGACTGCCGTGAAAGATCCTGTGATGCCACTATAAAGTACTAGTGATTAGACAACGTCTCTTTCAAGTCTGGAGAGTTAGCCTTACTCGAAGAAACTTCCTAAAATGAGAAAGCGATAGTCGACAGCATCAGGGTATTTGGCAGCCAAGATAGTAATAGTCTCGTTCACGAGACCACCAAACGAAGCGATGACAAGCAGCCGCTTGCGGCCATAACGATCGGAGAGAGAGCCTAGCTTCGGAGCGGTGAATGCGCTGAGTCCGCCAGCCAGGGCGCTCAAAACCAGAGTAAACGCTGCTACATTTTTCTGAACGGGCGCTGAGTTGCACTGGAGATTACTATCGCCTATGATCACTGGCAGAAAGGTACTGTCCGGATCCAGTGTTTGTTGCTCGGCAAAATAGTGGCGGCAGACCAGAGTCACAATCCTGCAAGGTAGCATGCGAGTAAGCGTACCATTGTGGAGAGACGGTGCATGGCGACTTACAACTCGATCTTGGGAACAACCAGGCCCCCAAAGGCAAGGGTGAACAAGAAATAGGGTCCTACGAGCCAATATACCTGGGGTCGTTGTGAGTAAAGGCCTCGCCAAAATACAGAGAGCGGTTTTCTGATCACAGCAAACATACAGTCGGTGCCTTCCACCACGGCAGACCCTGGAAATCATCATAACCTGTCCAACTCTGCTTCCGGATTCCATCATTAGTGTTTCCGGGCTCATACTCCTGTTGTTCAGCGCCCGCGCCGATCAGCGCCGTCGTCTCCGTGGACTCGTTGTGTCTGTGTTCTTCGGTATCAACCATGGCTATTGGCATGCGTCCGGACGTTCTGGGTTGCGCCGCGCTCGTCATCTTGGGACCTTAAGCCAGACTAGGCCAACTACCGGCGCTGACGAGGTTATTATCGATGTCGGAATCTGGGCCGTCCACTATTACTAACTGGCGCGCTGTCTCTCGAGTCCATAGAATAGTTTGTCGCTGTTAGAGGCACTACGAGATTGGGCACTGCAGAGGCGCAAAGGACGTGCATGGGGTTCGGGCTCATGGGGTATATACGGTTGACTAGGAGGAGTAGGCAATTGATTTCAAAGCTTAGAGACTACGGGGGTACGACGGCCGAAAGAAAAGGTTATTGAGACATAGTGCTAGGTTAGGTGTATTGTATTAGTCTAGTGCAGTGTAGTGCACCGGGGCGGGAACCAAGGATGGAGAGGCGCTTGAAGCTGGGCAGTAAGCTGGGATGAGGATGTGATAAGACGAGAGGAGCAAGCATGAAAGGCGGCGCATGAAATCGTCAACGATGACGGTATCCTCCCACGGCGGCCTGGGGAAATCTTATCACGGGCCAATCCCTGTTCGCCCTATCTGTCTACCCAACCCATCGGTCCCGTTTTGTTGGACATGGAAATTGGAGAGTTGGAAGGTTTCTAGTTGGCTTGGTTTGGCTGCTATCAATCAATGCCTAGTGTAGGTTAGGTACTTGGTGGTAGCTAGACGGGTATTGGGGTATTGGGTCGGGTTTCGGAATTAAATCTGGTCAGGGATAACGTCACACAGCCAGGATAAATCGAAATAGAGCTGCCAAAAGGAATTAATCCATACGACGAGCTGCTAAGGTGTGTTGTTTACCACCACAATACACATCTAGCAACTATCCATAACATGGTCGGCTAAACATTGCTGTCCAGTTGTCACAAGTTAGGTGCCTATAACCTCTAGGCTAGTATTGATGTAGAGCAGACACGTGTTGCATCATGATAATAACGATGACGATGAGATACGGTAGATAGTCTTCAAGGCTTGGCATCCTCGGCATTGTCGGGGCCCTTAAAACTCCGTCTCAGAGTCACGCATCAAGTATGCTGCAGAATTGTACCTAACCGTAGGTACCTAGTAGCTGCCGATGGTGCTAAGAGTGGACCAATTGCATTTCTGAGATGTGGTGTATAAGTTCCTTTTTAGGAATCCGTTCAGGTAATCCTGTAGCTAAAGACATGTAGATATATATACATACTGGTAATTGAAGTTGCGAATAGCCTTCAATACTTCACTAATTTTGCTTCCGTATATATCTAGGTATATATACCAAAAATTGGGCAAAAGCAATCTTTTCCAATGCTTATGTTTTAGGTTGCCTGCCATCTGGAAGACAACGATGTTTGGAAACCGGTATATGTCCAATCGTGTTACAACACGAGACATCTAATATTTATACAGCGAGTGAATTCTCGACGCCAGCAAAAAACTTTTTTGACTCGGCGCAGCGTTCGTTCTTGCAGCCAGGGCATCTGAGCCCCATCTGGTACGAGCACGCGATGCCGTTGTCCAGATGACTTTTGGCAATGTCTGCCAGTGCATCAATAAACATAGGATTGCCATTCAGGCTCTCCACCCGCTTTACTGTATCAGTGTGGCCTGACTCTCCTATGACCTCCTTGTCTAGTTCGAACAAGGTCTCAATATGGTCGGAAGTGAATGCAATAGGAATAAGAACTAGATCTTTCTGCCCTTTGGAGATATACTCCTCGACGGATGTCTGTGTCTGAGGACCGAGCCACGGTTGTGGGCCAACCTGTGATTGCCAACATAACCTATAAGGGTTGGAGAACTTGAGGCGTTGCATTACAGCATAGACTGTAGCGGCAACCTCGGCGGGATAGGGGTCGCCTGTGACGAAGTCAGCGATTTTACTTTAGCATGATGGTATCTGTGGGCGGACCTCGGTTGACAACTGTCATTGGCAAACTGTGCGCAGAAAAGAGAAGGACTGCCTTGCGCCTCCGCTCTTCAGGATACTCAGCCAGCGTCTTCTCGATATTACTAGCAAACGTATCCACAAGTCCAGGATGGACTGGCCACCGGTCAATAACACTCCACTGAATCGTGCCTGGGCCTGCCTTTCCCTCGAGCCTCTGCCGCCACTTCCACAGCTCATTCAGGCTGCTCCCGGTGGTTGAGCAGGAATACTGCGGATACTGGGTGAATGCCACGGCACGGCCACCTTTGCCGTTGCCAAAACCATCCTCGAATAATTTGTTGTACATCTCTTCAGTCAGGGGGTTGGCGTAACGGAAGGCGACGTATGGCTTATGAGGCGCCGTCTCGGGCGATATACGGTCGAGAAGTTTGCACATTTCGGCATTCTGGTATTCCGACCACTTCCGAATTGGAGAGCCGCCACCAATCTCTGCATATTGCTTCTGGATCTTGGGGGTTCTCCTAGTAGAAATAAAAGAGCCGATGTAGTTTTGAAGCCGGCCGAGTGGTATTAAGTCGCCGTCTTGCTACAAGAATGGCCGTCAGGGACATGGTGCGGATTTGTGTAGGAGCAACATGAACTTACAAAAAGACGCCTTAGAAAATCCTCGACCTCGTCCACAGTCGAAGGCCCGCCCATGTTTAAGAAGACCATGGCCGTGGGGCCCTTGGACCCAGCGGCATTCTGGGTGACGGGCGGTACGGGAGTCGCGAATGTTCGGGTCTGCGAAACGATATCTCTTGCCGGCCAGGGAGCACGTCGAGGCGCGCAGGCGATAGCGCCAGCTGCTTTGCGTGAGAGATGCGCCACGGAATGACGGGCTGCCATTCTGTGCAATCGCTCCGTGCTTGTGACTTATGAGAATCAACAGGCTTCGAGACAGGCACTCCTAAGAATGATGGATATACGACTGCAAATTGACCATGAAGGAGGGGGAGGGTTCAAGAAGCTGCCGATTTATGGACCGGTATTTTTGGTTGCGAAATTCGCTGAATCGCTGCGATGACTGCATGGCCGGCATTGGCGGGCCATCGCCAATGTCCCATGTCTCGGTGGCAACAATCAGCCAATAGGACACATTCAATTAGCTAGGCCAGGTACTTCTTACAGTACTAGGGACCGGGAAGCTCCTGAACAGCCCCGCCACAGTGATCTACCAGCTAGATGCAGGCGCCTACTGTACGGCATGAGATCACCTGAGCACGCGAATATCTTTAGGTACCTTAAGTACCTATCTAGGCACCTAGCATCTCGAGATTTCATAGAAGTCGCGTTTCGGAACCCCACAACGCGACAGCTGCCTGGGGTGAGACATTAGGATTGATGCAAACAATAAGCTAACGCCTGCCTGCTCTGATTCCTTATCCTCGTCCGACAAACTCTTTACTTTTACCCATCCCGACGATATCTCATTTCTTCTCGGTGGTAGCCCTCTTGCAGCGATTCTAGGTAGTTCTTACGCTACCCTGTCAGTATGGCGGACCGGTGGAACTCTGAGCGAAGGGATGAAGAGGACGAAGAAGATGAGGAAGATGAATTTACCGAAAGCGTATGCTTACCTCAATTACATGTCGATGTTAATGCACTGCTAACACTTTGCAGCACTACAAGGCCCAGAAAGATGCGCTCATTTTTGCGATTCAAGTTAGCGACTCTATGTTGCAAACCCCGCCCAAGTCTGAGGACAAGAAAGCCAACACGGATTCTGCCTCGTTGACTGCATTGAAGTGTGCCTATCAAGTAATGCAGCAACGCATAATCTCCAATCCGAAGGACATGATTGGAATTATTCTTTTCGGCACGGAGAAAACGAAAGTCGCCGACATTAAGCTTCCCGACTCCCATTGCTACCTTCTCACCGACTTGGAGGTGCCTGCGGCGGAGGATGTGAAAGCCTTGAGAGGCTTGGTAGAAGAAGGGGAAGACGCTGACGAGATCCTAGCCCCTTCTAAGAAACCAGCAGATATGGTTATGCTACTACGTCTGGTTCTTCATCTATTCCAAACCAGAGCACCTAATTTTGGATCCAGGAGGCTCTTCATCATCACTGATAATGACGACCCCTGTGCGGGCATGAAGAAGAACCCTTCGTGGGACCCTGCTGTTGGTGCCAAAGACATTCATGACCATGGTTGCACTATTGAGCTTTTCCCCATAACTCATGGAGACTCTAAATTCGACACTAGCAAATTCTACGATGTAGGTACAGCATCAGCTGCACACCTTATACTTCATAATCTGACAATGACAGGATATTATCTATCGCGACCCAATCCTCGATGAGGTCAATCCTGGGAAAGTCGCCCCGGCTAAATCCGGCGACGGGCTGAATTTGCTCCATTCTCTTGTCTCGAACATCAATTCTAGACAGACTCCGAAGCGGGCATATTTCAGTGGTATGCCTTTTGAGATCGGACCAGGTCTTACAATCTCAGTCAAGGGGTATAACATCGTCCAGAAGCAAGCCCCTGCGCGAAGTTGTTACATTTGGCTCGAGGGTGAGAAGCCCCAGGTTGCTATAGGCGAGACCGCTCGCTTGGCCGAAGACAGTGCCCGAACAGTTGAAAGTTACGAGGTAAAGAAGGCATACAAGTTCGGCAGCGAATACGTCTATTTTTCAGATGAGGAGCAAAAATCAATAAAACAGTTTGGTGGTCCTTGTATCCGGATTATCGGCTTTAAGGATCGCTCGCTGTTGAAATTCTGGGCTTCCATTAAGAAATCCATCTACATCTTTCCAAGTGAAGAGGGATATGTGGGATCAACACGTGTTTTCACAGCATTATGGCGAAAGTTGCTCAACTCAAGAAAGGTGGGTGTGGCTTGGCACATTGCGCGAAAGAATGGAAACCCTCAGCTCGTTGCTGTCATCCCATCTCGAGCGCCATCCGATGATCAGTCGGGCACGCACTATATGCCTGCGGGCCTGTGGCTTTATCCCATCCCGTTCATAGACGACGTGCGTGATGGACCCGAACCGGGGAGAGTCATCAGAACAACAAACGCGTTGACAGATAGGATGAACAAGGTTGTGCAGCAACTACAGTTGCCAGGCGGTGCTTACAACCCTGCGAAATATCCCAATCCAGCACTCCAATGGCACTACAAGATCCTTCAAGCGCTTGCGTTGGAAGATGTCGTTCCTGAACAGCCTGAAGACGCCACTGTGCCCAAGTACAGAGCAATACACAAGCGTTGCGGTGGATATATTCAAGAATGGTCTCAGGTTGCAAATGATGTTCTAGGGCAGGTCCAAGAACAGAAGAAAA
Organism: Xylaria sp. FL0933; assembly: GCA_022578765.1. Classification (NCBI taxonomy): domain Eukaryota; kingdom Fungi; phylum Ascomycota; class Sordariomycetes; order Xylariales; family Xylariaceae; genus Xylaria; species Xylaria sp. FL0933. Next base: position 434,123 of record MU389732.1, on the reverse strand, counting down.
TCAAGCGCGAGTTGGAGGGGGATAATGAAGAGGATGAGCCTCGACCTGCAAAGAAATTGAGAACCACAACAACGAAAGCAACGAGGGATGCAAGCACAGGGGAAGATGGGTTGAGTAACATAGAGCTGCGACAACGTTATGATGCAGGTACCTTGTCGAAGCTTACAGTTGCAGAGCTCCGGAGCGCCATGAGCGGCCGTGGGCTCGACACGAAAGGGTTGAAGAAAGAATTAGTAGAAAGACTGGAGCAATGGGTTGAAGACCACGCTTAAGAAAAGTATGTAGGAATAGGTACCGATCTTCAAAAGGCAGGCGTTCGGGTTAGAGTACTAGTTGCTACTTACGTGGTGTTAGAGGAGCTCTTGATGCTTGTATTAGTAATACCAAACTGGAAGGAATCTTGATATTTTGCATATGAAGCACATTGGCTCCAGCCATGTGGTAGTCCCTTAGGTGAAGCTAAAATGTGAGATCTGTTTCCAGGCGGCAGGTACCTACCTAGCTTTGGTAGGTACGTACTGTAGATTAGGTAGGTATGTAAGTACCTATTGGATTGCGGCAGCTAAAGTGGATCCACCCGCCCACGCGTGCATCTGTAGGTATCTCCACCAGTGATCAATCCAACCGCCTCCACCAACAACACTAGGTAATCAACAACGATTGATCTGCTTGCTCGCGCCTGAAGGCCTACGCTTGCGGCACGGGTGACGGCAAATACTACCGTTGTCAGCAAGATGGACGCCCTCGGATTGAGCGCATCGCGACCTAACGCAACATGCAGCTCCCTCGAGGACCTCCAGGGCCAGCTTCACCAGCTCCTCGCTGCCAAAACGACGGATACACGCGCCGAGCACATCACGCCCAGCTTCGAACTCGTGTCGCACGCCGCGCTTCACATACCCGCCGATTCTGAGAAAAGTGCGCCCGATGGCACAGATGGCGATGCCGAACCAGCGCAGTTGCAACAGCAGCACATCGCGAGGACCGTCATGGTCTCCGAGGCTGTGAACAACCAGCCCGCCGATGACCCGATTCTACAGCAGGCCATCGCCAAGCACATATCCAATGCCATAGGCGCCGTCGACACCAGTGCGTGGACGGTCCGTCAAGTTACGAGGGGTGCGCAGGGCTGGCAGTTTACCTACATCTGTAAAGCCTCGCTGCAGGCTTGGAAACGTGCCAATGCCAAGAATCCAGATCGCCCTGTTATTGCTAGCTACAGTGGGAGCGGCGGCCTCGATCCCATCAATCTTTGTAAGCAGCCTGGGTTTCTCTTCTCTATACGAACCGTGAATCCAGACTCTCACTGACTTCTGCGCAGCACGTCCCGCGTTTGACTGTCGTGGGACACTCACGATCGCATTCTCTAAATCTAGCAGGGCTATAGTCGTTAAGTACGAGCATACGCCACTTCATAAGACTGTCACACAATTGGTAGAGCGGTTTGTACCTGCTCCGATTCCTGTTCGTATTGATCCTCACGCTACTCAACGAACGCCGAAGCCCAAACGTCCCCGGCCAGCCGATGGAGAAAGCGGTCGCAAGCAGAAGACACCTAAGGCTAAACCATCATCCGCGGACGGTGGAGAAGGTAGTCAGAAGAAGAAGCGAACGCCGAAATCGAAGCGTCCTCCGCCAGCCGACGGAGTAAATGGGGAAGGAAGTAGCAGGAAGCGAAGAAAGACGGGCAAGGCCGCAGGAGCCAATGCCGGCGGGGTCGAGGATGCTATAAACGTCCAGCAAAGCCAGGCCCAACCTCATAGCGCAGCGAACAAGACAAACTCTCCAGGATTCCTGAATGTGCCTCCGGCAGAAGCGGAACGGCGACGGCAGACAGCTATCGAGTTGCTGTCAGGGAAAGGAATTGATCCAGCGACGCTATCTCCTGAGCAATTCAACATATTCGCAAACCAAGCACCTAATTTGCAAACAGCCTCATTGGAAATGCTCGCCAAGTATGGCGCAGAGCGGCTTAGAATTGTGCACCCAGATGAGAAAGAGCAGGCTGAATCTTCGAATTCGACGCCAGCAACGGAGCAGGCTACTAATTCTGTACCTGGTGCTGCTACAGGACCTGCCCCGGGAAGTACTAGTACGCCCACTAAAAAGCCGCGGAATAAGAAGAGAAAATCGGATGCGCCACCCACCGAGGTTTCCATAGGGAATGGGGCAGTGATACCGCTAGAACAAGATGGGGGATTAGGAACTACTGAGTCAGCATTGAAGCCAAAGGCTCGTCGTCGAGTCCGAAAGACTCGTGGACGCTGCGATACCTGCAAGCAGCGTAAAGTCCAGGCAAGTTATCTCACAATACTCCCGTCAGAACACAAGTTAATGGTTATCCTATAGTGTACAAAAGAGCATCCTAGCTGCTCGGTCTGTATTGATGCCGGGGTTGATTGCATTTACTTGCCTCCCAAGCCGCGAAGAAAGTCTGAAAAATCGTCTGAAATGGTTGAACAGGAAGACTCTGATCTACCAGAAGACGGCGATATTCAACAAGAAGCAGAAAACTCGGGCCAGACTTCAGCGCCGGGCCCGCTACAATCACATGCTATGGTGGTGTCTCAACCGCCGCCAGACATCGAAAACGAGGAATTTATACCTGATCCAAATATTTTGTCTGGACCGGTTGAGCAACAGACTGGTACTAATCAGACTGTCAATACCCATACTTATTACCAGCACTCTCATAGCGAAGCTGGCTTTCCACAACTATCGAGTGCTCAAGAGGCAACGCCAGCGGCAGGGACAACGTCGATGCCTGGCCTTACATACCCTCAAGCGCAAACCAATGAAGTTGGAACACAGCCGGGCACAACCGTGGCGTACCCATCAACATCGGTTCAGATGCAACAATCGCATACCGTATCGACTTCACAGCCGATTCACACATCTACGCCACACCAGCAGACACAATCAACTTCCTTATCTAACAGAAAGAGCCTCCCGACAAGTCAAGCTAAACAAACACCTATTCCCCCGCCGACGATGCCTCCACACTCGCCTAATTGGGGTTCTTCAGCAACAATGCATCAGCCCACAAGCACATCTCCGACGTTGGCACACCAGCAAGCTGCCAAGCGGCCGAAGTCACGAAGATCTAGGGCTGAACCTGAACCGCAGGGGCACGATAGCCTGAAGCAAGCGGCTTCTCAACCCACCAAATATCAATCTCCAATGACAAGGTCGCCCTATCAGAGTGCTGCTCGCGTCAATTCAAGGCAAGGCCATAGATCGCAAACTACTACGCCTGTGGCTACCAACTCCCAACCTCCACCCCAAGCTCCCACCACAACCCATCAATCAACAACGAGTGCTTCCTCCTATAGTATTCCCGCAACCTCCAACTCTGTTCCTCACTACGACCCATACCCTCAGTATAACAGCAACAGAAACGAACAATACAACGATGCAGGGAACGAAAATAGTAGCTCGAGAATCACGTATGAATCAAATTCGTACCAGACCAATACGACGACCGCAGCCCCCTCGTATTCGTCTGTACCTTCTTACGATTATGGGCGGGCCTCGGGAGCCGTGAATCCTCTGAGCCAGGCTCTGAACGACACTTCGACAACATACAGTGGGGCTACTGGCTCTACGACGAATCAATGGCCAACCTCGCAGACGCGAGGCACACGAAATAGCACTAGTTCGAGCGCCTATGCGTTACCAGCTAGCAGCGCACCAACGACTCATAACTACAACACACGAGCTTCGGAATCGCGGGCCCCTAATCAGAACACCTCGTACCAACAAGCACATCCACAGAGTTATAGCTCATATCCGTCCCAGCAGTCGAATATCAACCAGCCAAGCCAGCAAAACTGGTATGGTTTCACAGCTACTAATAGCAATAACAACCAAGCTAGCTATGCCAGCAATAGGCAAAACGCCCATGGAAGTCACAGAGCCGCGGCACCGGTATACTCGAGCCAGTATACCGGGAACGATGAGCAAGCCATATATGACCTACTGAGGGCTGGCTCAACCCACCACTAGGTGAAACAAATACGCAAGGCCCTGGTTTGATTCTTACATGATTCTCAACCCGACAGGTCTGTTGTTAATGAAGGCGTTAGGGCTCATGGGGTGGATAAATATGTAATATCAACTACAGACGTGATTTTCGACTATGGCATTTGAAGCTGAAGATACCCTTAGCATAGTACTGCTCCTCAGCATGATCGCTGATTATGTTCCTCTTGTGGTTCGCAGTAACTCGCTGCACGCTTAGTCCGCTACATGTATATCTCGCCATTTCACACTTGCTCGCGTTATTGCTCGCAATACAGACAATTTGCAATTGCAGAATCTGGTGACGGGCATATAATCGTTGCGTTTGCCTGAGCAATAATGGCGTTGTTTTAGTTCGTCACGAATCTACCATATGCAATGAAATTCGGCAGGTTTCATGTTACGAGGTAGGGGACTTAGAATAACCATAAGTTTTATATCTTATCCCCCGCGTACTCGCAGCCAAGAAGATAGTGAATACGTACACGTTGTGACTTGTCTCCCCGTAATTCATTAACACCTGTGATAAGTTTAGGCAGTTAGAGAAGTAGACATGAGGTCGTAACCACTGTTGATACACTTCCGTGGTTCGAGTCTCACCGGCGAAGCGCAAATCTCATCCCTAGCCTGTCGCCCACAAAGCTATCATTAATATTTCCCATCCTTTTCTTGAGGATAGGGCTCAGATCTTCCAGGGGGTGTCTCGGTTAAGACCAGCCACAGCGTGCCCGCGCCAATATCCAGAAATTTCACCTTCTCATCCGTGCTAATCTCGAGAGGCGCGAGCCCAAACTCGGTCTGCAGAGCCCGCAGCTGGTCCGCGGGGCCCCCCTCCCACGTCCTGTGGGCTAGGTCCACGAGCTTCCTCACGGCGGCTTCGTCCTCATGATCCAATCCCAGCCCCGAGCCTGAGCCTGACCCTTGGCCTTGGCTGTCGTAGCCGCGCCCCTGCACATTCCGTAATACCCCCAGCAGCTCCCCCGTGGTGCACAGCGAGGCCGTCAACCCGCGCTCGCCGAACCAATCCCTCTGCGCCACGGCAACGTAGGCGTCGGCCCGCTCGCGCGGGCTCAGCGGCTTCCTCGCGAGCCCGCCGCCGCCGATGACGGCCGCGGGCAGGCTCACGGCGGCGCCGACGGCGTGGATGGCGCCCACGATGGGCAGCGTCACGGCGCCCGCGATGACGGACACCCCCGCGCCGATGATGTTGCCGCGCCGCATGCGCTGCTCGGCGCGGCGGCCGACCTCCTTGGCGTGCGCCAGCGTCTCCTTGGAGAAGCGCTTCGGCACCGCGTTCAGGGACCTGCCGACGTCGAGCGCGTGGTCCAGCGCGCGCTCCGACACGCTTGCTGTGAGGAAGGCGGAGAGCGTGGACAGGAAGGATGTGAATGCCTCCTGCGTCACGCCGCGGCGCAGCAGGACGGCTCTGTTGTAGGCTGAGGGGAAAGGGGAGGTGGATTTCGCGGCGATTTGCGGTATCGCGAGGACTAATGGTGTTGAGGTGGAGGGGTAACTACTGCCGCTGCCACTGCTGGTGGGAAGGACGGCTTCTGGGAGATCTGAGGTGTTTGGTGCCGGGTTGACGGCCTCTGGTAAGTCTGAGTATGGCGATGCCGGTGATACGACCTCGGGCAGGTCAGAATATTCCGGCCTTGACGCCGGCGGGAAGTTGAACGGCGAGTCTACCGTTGGCCGCGCTCCGGTGGCATCCTGGGCCCCGTTGTCAGGACGCTTGGAGTCTGTGGCTGCTGAAGTTGCTTGCGATGCCTCTTCACCGTAAGGTGGAGGGGGAGCCTCGTCGCCTCTCACGGGCGCATTGTTGCTCTCTTGCCGGTACTCTTCTGCTGACCCCATTGAGCCCTGCTTGACACGATGTACGTGTTGATGAGGTGAGACTGTGTAAGCTGGAATGCTAGCAGGGTATCTACTTCCACAGATCAATTCCTCTTCTGTATGGCGGTTCGGGTTGTCTGAATGAGCAGGGGTATGAGATCTTTCATCGAGAATGATGCCTTGGCAAGATTGAAAGTTATATACTGCTATGGGATACAATATTCTCCTCCCAAACAAAGTGAGGAGGTAGCGATTCTAATATTAGAACATTGGTATATCTTATACACTGCCCCATGTGCTTCACCTCATACGTTAAGGTACGCGGATAGACCGACTATAGCTTAGCGCTACAAGGAGTCGAACATAAACTAGGGAGATGGGTATACCCATGCCAGCAAATCGAAGTCCAAAGCCATCTGTAGTGGTGCCGGGCATGGTGGACGGTCTGAGCTGCGCCTCAACTCGCTTAGTGCGAAGTTCAAGATTACCGAATCCGAACCCGAGCCTGACAACAAATAAACGGACGCCAGGATACTCAACATGTCTGGTCAAAGATCTCTTGTGACGTATAGGCGTATAGACGTATATGCAGCCTTACACAATCACCACCCACCTTGACAGCGGTGGAATCGAGCCTGAATTTTCAGGTTGTACTATTGCAAACCCAAGCATTACAATGTAAGATTAGGTCCAAGTCCTTTGCGCCAGTCTTCGATTGAACGCTCAGTACTGCTATCCCCACGACGCCTTCTGATGTGTGTTTGGATGAACCATGATCGTATATGCCAACCAAAATCTTGTGTACACAAATATATAAAATTCCATAACCACCAACCCTCACCGCTCCCATAAGGTTCGAGTAAATGCAAGTCTTCTTATAATAGCATTATTATTCTTAAGGACATTTCAGTCCTTCCTTTCCACGTCCTCGTCCAGCGATGAACATGTCGTTGAGTCTTCAGAAGTTGAACTTCGGGGTGACGAATCCCCATGTGTTGAGCTACTAGGTGTATACCGAAAATCATCGACGACATATTCGGGAGAACGATTTTCGTCATATGCAGGCAGAGATTCGTCTACAGATCTGTAGGTTGGGCAGGAAGACATACTTGAAGGTGTTGAGGCTCGGCGCGGTCGGGTTAGAACGAGATTAGACACGCGGTCCCTTCCCCGTCCTTCCCCGGAGACTAGATTTCCCACGAAGCCCGCAGCAGCCCGAAACTGGGCGATCTCTTCTTCCATGCTAATCGACAAGGTATCTGAGGATTCTTCCTCACTGTGGGACTCCTGTATACGTCGCATAATGGCATCTTTTTCTTCGTCTTCGATGCTCTCACGCCGGAGGCCATCTCTAAGCCACTGAATTAGGTCCATGTATTTGGTTGCAACAAGTGCATTGCAGGCAGCGCGGGATTCACGCAGCTGACGGCGGCGCTTCTCCCATCGAGCTTTACGGCGTTGACGTAGAAGTCTCACGCATTGGAACATAAGGACCATGATAGTGAGATTAATGGCGACACCCATAACCACTGCAACTACGAACAGAATGTGTCGAATCTGGTGCTGCTAATCATTAGTCAATGTGGTTTGGGCGTCACTACCGATAGAACTTACAGGACCATCAACAAGCGGCCGCTGGGGTCGGCCATTGCCCTTATCAGCTACAGATATTAGTCCTTCAACTTTATTCAGGCTGCTGACTCGTGCTGGCGCTTGAGGCAGAGGCGCGCTATTCGGGTGCTTTTCCTCTCCATCAATTTCTTCCAGAGGTCGTTGACCGCCATGGTTTGATGGCCAATGAGGGCTTCCGAGTTGATTAGCTAGCTGGCTCGTCTTTCCCTGACCGCCGTGATACACTTTGCTAGCCATGATCCTCACCCGGTCGTATATCGTACCAAAGAAGCATTTCAAGCTGCTACAATCCGAAAGTAGCACTTTCTCAGGCCGACCCAAGTCGAAGGTGTCAGTGATGTGTGCAACTTTTAAGGCGATGGAGTGCTCTACTGCCAATAGTTGCTCCTTAAGCACTTCCAGCTCGGCTAGTTCATCTTCCAAACTCGGATGCAGATTGCTAGATGAATCGGATTCATCCAGCAGCAGTTCTGACCTCACCGTGGCACCAGCGACGTAAGCGACGGTGACCGGCGCTGTCTGCTGGAATCGAACAGCGAACGCAATATCATCATCGACATTTTGACCATCGACGGAAACAATGCGAACAATCAATGATTGAGTTTGGGAATCTTGCATGCAAGTGTATCCCCAATTAGCACCAAGTACGTTGCCGCTCTCTAGAGTGAAAGACCCTGATCCGTGTCCCGAGCTGTCTCGATCTAGCAGCTCTCCATTGAGAGTGACGTTGCCCGGGCCGCAAGGCGTAGCCGACTCGAAGATGCGCAACTCAAGAGCCTGAAGACAGGATTAAATGGCTATCGGCGAATAGTAGGTTACTAGATACGGGAGCAGCGACTTACTGTGTGTTGAAGAGGACTAGTGTTTGAGTTCTCGTCCAGTTCAAGTGTAAGTAAGGAACTCGACGGGACAATAACTTTAATTAGACGAGCAGTTAACACGGAGGACGAGGCTCAAGCCATACATAGGCCGAAACGTTGTATTCTTACCATGACTGCCGGGACTGACACCGGTGGGTACGGCAGCGGCCGACACCAGCTTCAGCAATGGCGCCAGCAACACCGTGGCCTTGCCTAGGCCCAGCATCGTGAACCAGGCAGGCGAGTAATGATCGTGCAAACCGTATAAAAGAATGCAAAATATAATAGAAAGGAGACAGGCAACCAGAAGGAGAGAACTGCCTTAACGTGGCGAGACTACGTAACCGCCACGACGAAGGTGGATAGGGTTGGTTGAGAGAGGTTAAAGGAAATCTATCTACAGCGCGCTGACATGAGGTGGTAGTGTCATGATGGTGGGGGGACACAAAACGGTTGCCTGATTATAAGCGGGCTGTGCTGTACGCCGCTGCGCACTGCTCGCTGCGCTGAGCTGGAGCTGGGGCTTCTACCTACAGGTACTGCATACCTTGCGCAAACGCCGTATTTCGTATCGAAGCGCAGCTGGCAGTGGGAGGCAGGTAGGAGCCCTGGAGGTACCCAGGTTAGCTGCTGTAGAACTTCACACCAAACCAACCCTTTGACTCTTGCGGGTTATCCCGAGCCCCTGCCCGCCCGAGTCTCGTTATGAACAGTCTCTGGTGTATGCCTCATGAAACTGTTCTCACACCTAGGAATAAATACTAAGGAGTCGAGTGGATTTCACTGCATCCGATAATTTAGACCTATGGGAAGGCTAACCAGGAAGAATCAATAAGATGTCTTTGTGACATATCGCCTATGGAAATAGGTTCTCCTGTAACTTACCCTAGGTAGGTAGTTTCCTGGTTACAGCGTGGCTTGTTACGCGAGGTCTGGTATATGATTGAACTCAGTAGCCCAAAGAGACCCACAAATGAAAGGTACCTAGGTAGTAGAATGCGTAACTGCATGGGCCAACCCCACTAGCTTCAGCTCCCAGACTTGCCATCAGCCTTGTGGTTGTAAATAATCGATCCTGGAGCTCCCCACGTCCGTCTCTCGAGTTTGAAGCGCCAACGCATCTCACTCAAGGCGCATCTAAAAAGGCATTATGGTATGGGTCGAGATTCTATGCGCGACTGAGTTGTATACGAACTAACGTCATCTGCTCCCAGTTGCCCCTCGGGCTGCTAAACGCCGCCCAGGGCCACCCTATGCTCGTCGAGCTGAAGAACGGCGAGACTCTCAATGGCCATTTAGTTCAATGCGACACCTGGATGAACTTGACCCTCAAGGAGGTGGTACAGACAAGCCCGGTATGGCCTCGTTACCTACCCCATAGCTAATGTACAATACAATCGCTAACTTGCCGGTACCTAGGAAGCGGACAAGTTCGTCCGGCTCCCTGAAGTTTACGTCAAGGGCAACAACGTACGCATCGGCCTTCTTACCCGGCGAGAGCAACAGCTCGTGCTGACCCCCTTCGATAGATAAAATATTTGAGAGTCCCCGACGAAATCATCGACCTAGTTAAGGACCAACAACATTCCCAGGGTGGCGGGTTCAGAGGCGGTCGTGGTGGACAAGGGTCACACCGCGGAGAGCACCACGGCGGAAGGGGAGGTGATAGAGGCCGAGGAGGTCGTGGCCAAGGTAGAGGCCGGGGCAGAGGCCGGGGAGCTTGAGTGGAACGACCATTAAATCTTCTGCCCACTTCACCCGACGCCCGAACTCGAAGCCATAGCAGGACAAATACCTCGCCTCCGAAGCTGTAGTTGGCTTCAATGAGACGCTTCATCAGCTCGGCGAACTAAAAGCGTTAAATCGCCTATATAGCAATATACCCGACATGAGGATGTGCAATACCAGGAGGTAGTTGGTTTGTGGCATCCAAGGACTGGCTCGGGCCTTGTCGGCAACATTGCTAGGATAGTTCAAGGTTACCCGGTTGTTACAGTTAATCCTTACAAGAATGAGCCATTGATTCAGGGAGGCTGGAGAAGTCAAGTAGCAATCATGTTCAGCATGACATTGAACTACAGCGAGAATCTAAAGAACATATCGCGAAGAAAGTTACGTATATCTAAGCAAGCAGGATCTGACGAACAAATATGTGACATCAATGATACTTCCCAACATGGATCAAGAGGTTCTACAATATAACCGTCAAACTTCAGAGTGGTCATGATTACCTGCGTTTGGTCGTAGAGATACTTTACCTACATATCATTCATGTGTGAAACATTCTTAGATCCTAAGCACCGTTCGAAACCACACATAGGTCTTAAACCAAATTATTTCGAATAATAGACAGCTTTGAAGAAAATCCATCATGGTGAGTACTTAAGTCGCCTATTGTAACCTACCTATGCGGTGGGACCCCGTTTTATAGCATGCTAGAACTGACCTTTTGTTCAGGTCACTCTGCTAGATTTTTTGGTATTGTGATACAAGCGTTGTACCATTCTGTCAGGTCAGCAGAATGGCTAGTGCCTAGCACTCCGTTGTACTTACCACCAGATATACCTATACCTGCAATTTTTGTGTTCTAATGTCAAAACGTTCCTTCTTGTTATATTTTAACATTGCTGTAACATTACTACAACATTATGTCCTGTTGTAACATTACGTCTAATCTAACAGCGTACGATTTCAAAAGGTTAGAACTGAAGTTTTCTGGCCGTACGATGTTAGACCAATTGCCCTGTACCCAAAATACAACTCTAGCACCACTCATGTAACAGAGTGTCCTAAAATGGGGTCCCCCCCTATAGGTAAGCTACGTACCTTGCATGCGGTAAGTGGGCCACTCGGCTTGGGCCGGGGCCCCAGCTGGTGGCACCTGCGAAAGGTGGTATCATTACCTTGATGCTGATAGTAGCTACGGCATTTTTATATGGCATCTGGTAGTCGGCGCGTGAATGTAGATTCTTCGACTTTGCGTGGTGGCACTTTGCGTCTTACGGCCGCAACTCTACTCATGCCCGGAGACCGCATTATTATCGACGGACTCTGGCGATGTCTGTGCCCGTCGATTGACACTGCATCCCTCTCCAAGCCGTTCGAACTATGGCATGTTCCTCGCTTGCGATCAGCATCCTCACTCGCCAACCGCAGCACTCGGCCGAGATACCCTCAACAACAATGCCGACGCCAACACAGCCACGCTGCGGCGCAACTCGAACACGAAGCCTACCAGAGCGAATGGCCGAAGCCGTTGCGCGTGGCCTACCAGAAGCGACTCGCAAAGCGAAGCCCGTGGATCCCCAGTCCTATCTTTGAGGAATTAGATTCCTTCAATGCCGAGCTGGCCAAGACATCAACCCGCGATCTCTACGCTGCCTTGAAGGAGCTGCAAGATGCCGAGGAGAAATATTTCCACATCGTCCGGCTGGTCGAGTATCTCGTCAAGGAGAGGGGAGTAGAGCCCAACGCGGCTCTCTATGAGGGCTTGATCAAAGCAAACATCGACAAGCAGCACGGCTCCGCCAAGGCCGCCACCCAGCTGCTCAAGGAATTGCAGAGCCACAACATACCGGCGACGCCAGGGATATACCAAGCTCTCCTGGAGGTGAGGCTGCCCGCCCGTGCTTCCACTGTCCACTGTCCACTGTCGCTAACCCGAGCTTGCAGGTGACGGCCGTTCATCCCGACTATGTTCTTCGCGCTCAGGTGCTCCACGACATGAAGAACCGATGGTATGATATAACACCGATCGGCGAAGTCAGCATTATTGTCGGCCTTCTACGAGAAGGTCAATACGAGCTTGCCCTCTTCAGACTGGAGGAGCTGAATAAAAGTCCAACCAAGGTGCCTTCGTGGCTATTTGATCTGTTTCTCTACACATTTGGGGAGCTGGGCTTTCATGAAGAAACCCTCGCCATACTTAAGCACCGTCAGAGACTAGTCGATGTTATGAAACGACCTCCTCTGTCTCTGAATGCCTGGCAATTCTTACTGGACGTCTTCAGTCGGGATGCCTTCCACCCCGGTATTAAGTTTATTTGGGACCACTCTGTTACACCTGGCCACGTCCACCCCTCTGACGGCGTGGTGCTGAACGTGCTAAATGCAGCATCAATGCATGGAGATACAGAGTTATCCATGAGCGCCATCCAAGAACTCTCTACACGTGGGTTGAAACTGAGTATGCATCATTACGAGGCTCTCATACAAGTTTACATACGACATGATCTGCAAAGGGCGCTTACTATCCTTTGTATCATGGCCAAGGCAGGCCTCTCCCCCGACCTGTCTAGTACACGGCCAATATTCCAAGTGCTCCGCGATTCGTCGATGTTAACGGATAAAGCACTCGGGATACTCCACGAGCTGAAGGTGCGCTATACCGTTCCGGCCGCCGCTTTCAATGTGGTTTTGGAATCCACTGCAGCACATGGGGGTTTCAGGGTTGCATTTGATATGTATAGAACTGTTCGTCAAGTTTGTATAAACGGCCCAGACATACAAACCTTCGACGTCTTGCTCCAGCACTGCACGCAAAAGAAGTCCATGGACTTCATCCTAGCCGAGATGGAGGCTTTTTCTCTAAAGCCAACCAAGTCTGTTCTTGACCACTTGATCCGAATCTGTTCGATACAGGATGACTATGAAATGGCATTTCGTTATCTAGAAGCGATGCGCGCTAGTGCACCTCTACACTCTGAGACATGGTGGGTGAGCAAGAACTCGGCCTTAGCCCTTCTTCGCAGGTGCATTCAAAGCCATGACCCAAGATTCAAGGATATTCTAGAAGAATGTCATCGTCGAAGCCTCTTTGGTGAAGAGGATATCAAATCTTTGATAGCCGTGGGGGAACAGAACGGTATTCCGCCAGATATGATGAAGTTATCACATCCTTATCCTGTTGTATAGAATATATTGTATTCCCTCTTGATCGTGATAGGAAAGTCTAGATCATTTCGGCGCGCTTGCCGAGTCAGAATTGATACCCTTACACAGTCTCACCTACTTTTAGTATCAAACACCCCCACGGGTCATAGACATATTTGATCTCGAACATACCGTATTGTAAAGTCCCTACGTCAAAACAGGGGCAAGGCTTTGATTCAGTGTTGGAAGGCATGCTTCTCTGTTGTACAGTATAGTCATACCTTGCTTATAGTACGCACTAGTGTAGTAAAATGCTTGACCAATGCTACGCTTAATTGGCCACAATACGTACGGCGTATATGCGTAGAGAGAAAGCACACCGAGGCTTATTTCTAATGTGTTGGTAATTCTCATCTTCGATTTTTAGTAGGCTACAATGTAGGGGTATGCCTGGTGTAGATCAGAGTCCTCGGAGTATGCCAGGCAGGGTAGTGTGATAAAAAACGAGCAGTCTCGTGGTGGGAGGCATGTTAAGTGGGACTGCTCGTTTTTTGTTACATCACCTTGCCAGGTACTGTAATTCCAAAGAGAGGGCACCACCCACCCACTCCTTGCTTTTATTCGGGACTTATCCCTGACATGCATAGTCGCTTAGCTCCGGTCACTTGCAGCTAATCCCTAGATCATTATCCTAAACGGCTACATTACAACGGCGGCCGGCACTTTTGCCTGGCCTTGGCACATTTCTCCGACTGGGTGGTATGGGCATGGGTAGTAATTTGTGTAGTCAAAAATGGTTAAGTGAACAAGTACGATTGTTTATTTCAAAAGCCGGATGGTTCTGACGTGGGCCACTTGTCGGTGAATGGGTAGCATCTTACTTACAATTTGACATCTTTTCTCGCAGCCTTTAACCGCTTTTGTTATTGCTGACAGCCCGGTTGAAGCCGGTGTCAGATCCGAGGAGTCGGACATATCGGTTGGAGAGAAGCCTCTGTTAGGCACTGTCATAAACATCAGCAGTTGGCTGACGCTTCTTCACAGGCAGATTAACCAGGTAAGAGTCTGCGGTGGCCTGGATATTAATTGTACCCCCACGATAGCTTGGCGAAAGCTTAACTGTAGTTCCTTCGCGGTTGGTATGCAGTGTTAACAGACTGAAAAGTTCCATACTTGCTTGGCAAGCTCTGCCTGAATTGAACGGTGATTTCCGTGTTCACACTAAGGTGGCGTAGGTTAGTATACCAAAGAATATGAAAATCCGGAGAGTACTGGCCGAATTCTGGGGTTTGGTTGAGATTGATGTGAATGCGTACTAATTAGTACAGGGTTTGAGGCTGCCTAACCCCCTGCCATTTGCACCCTTCTAGCTGATCATGTATGTATGCGGCGAGTGATTTGACATAAGGCATATTTACCCAACACTTTACATTCCATGGTTGTCCAGGGTCCATGGTCGAGTTGGCGGCGAGATGTCAAATTTGACGGCTATCTGAATTTCGTGATTTCAAATTGAAGCAAAAAAGAAAGGATATCGTCACGAACACGATGATGATGATGATGAAAGGCTATGAAATACCTCCGCCAGACTTTTCGTTTAGCAGATTTGTAATGCAAAATGCAACGATCAGTTCATTGTTCAGGTGTGGGAGATAATCTTTCGAGATCAAGAGTTAGTTGTATATAAAGGCTTCTCAGAGATCCCTTCGAAGGCTAAGTAGAAGATCATCCTCATCACCATCCTCCCCTTCTTTGCCTATCCATCAGTTCCTAGTACCCTCAAATACCAATAAACCGTCAAGATGAAGTTCTTCTCTCTTCTGACCTTGGGTACCGCGGTGTCGGCCGCCTACGTCACCAAGCAACGGATGACAAAGATCGCTGGAGTTGAGGTGATCGACACTCCCATCGTTCGCGATGTTCAGAAGTTCATCAAGCAGTTCCCAGACTACCTGTACTCGCATCAAATGCGGTCGTGGCTGTTTGGTGCTGCTATGATCAACGCTAATGCGACCTTGAGGAGAGAGATCGATCTCGAGGTTCACGCCGTCGCAACCATGTTGCACGATCTCGGCTGGGACATGACCGAGGGTTCCCGCTGGGTCAGCAAGGACAAGCGCTTCGAGGTTGATGGTGCTATCGGCGCTCGCACATGGTTGAGCGAACACCCCATTGGCAAATACGTAAGTTATTCTGGAAGCTTTATTTTTCGGGAGTTTCGTCCTCCTAGGCACTCCCGCTATGTTCCTAGATTATCATGATGTCGGGGGCTTTCTACGCTTTAGAGACCCCCGTAGACCATAACCTCAAAAATAGCGATAACTGACACTCTTGCTATCGCAGTGGGCGCCCGAGCGTGTGCGCAAGGTCTTCCAAGCCATCGCCCTGCACGGGTCTGGCAGCATCGTCAACTATTTCGAGCTCGAGGAGGCCGTCATCGTTCAGAGTATCGGCCAAGATTATAACGGACCCACCAGCGGAGTCTCACAAGCGTCTTATGATGCCGTCGCAAAGGCATTCCCGCAAGACGAGCTGCTTTCCGGCACCAACAAGACCTTCGTCTGGCTCGCTACAACCAAGCCCGCGACTACTTGGGGTAAGCTTTCTTTGCTTCTCTGATTGCTGTCGCCGGATGTGCTAACAAGGATGGTTTGTAGATACTTGGCTCCAGCCTTGGGGTGATGCTTTCGTTCCTGGGGTACGTACATTTTCTCGATCCGCTGGTCCTTCTCAACTGGATCCGAAGACATTCAGACATCGCGTTCTAGATAACACTTACTAACTCTAATACGCAGTACTCGGCCGTCGGACATCGCTCGTTCGACAACATTGCCGGCACGCAGTAAGAGATGTATTCTCTAAGAATTAGCGGCAGACAAAAGCAATCATGCGGATGGTCAACGAGATATAGAGCCGCGGAACCTCGTCATCGCACGATGTATGAGAACGAGTACGAATACCGCCCTTAAGATGGTAGACTAAAATGTTCTATAATTTCAATTGAATTGTACATACTTTATTTCTATAAAACATACTTTGCGTGTTACAGCTTTGATCGAGTTTTGATTGATGCAAGTAGCAAAAGTGCAGCGCGAAGAATACGATGATCGGGTGGATTCAAGAGGAGATGAATGAAGAGTCAAGATAATGACGGCAATGACTAATAGACATGGATGAAATCCTTCTACAAGGGGTATTTTCCCAGCTTTCTTTTTAGCATCAATTTAACGTTTGGGGCTATCCTAGCTGCCACGTGACTTGCCTATTCAGATTGGTAAACTTGATGACTGAGCACGCAAACCCACGGATAAAATCATCTCCGTCTTTTGAAAGCGAAACCTATCATCAAAGAGATGCGCTCTGGTCTTGCTACAGTATCATGCCTTCCTAGATACACTCTAATCTTCATGTTATGTAAAGACTCAAGATCGAAATGGCACAGTCAAAGACTTCGTTTTCTAACACTGCCCTTAGAATGATATGCCAGTTCTCTTATGAGACATGCCGACGCTCTTTTTCAACCTATCAATAGCATGCGCGAATAGAGAACTTGGAGGCATCAGTGGAATCATGTAATGTATGTAGGTACGGAGTATTCTGTTCATTACCTAATCTACTACAGTAGTATTTGTCGTCTTGGCGACTCTTATACGCTATTTACCAGTATGTAAGGTCGATGTCCAACGAATGCATTAGAGGTCCACAGCCAATAGGGTCCTCTTATCAACTCCTGGATTGGTAATCCCATGTGCAAATATTGCACCATCGAATCGGCTTTGAAACCAATTGAGCATTTCTCATCCATATCTTCCTCACGGTTCTCTAGTACAAGAAAATTGAAAACTCCGAAGCAAGATGGAATTAGTGATCTTGGGAACAAGATGTTTCTCTCTTGTTTTAAGTCTTGTTATGTACTACCAATTGAGTATATTAACGTGGCATTCCCACGACTATGCTGATGTTTCTAAGTGACCAGTAATCCAATCAACGTGACATTTAATCAAGCTTTCTGGCTTTAATATTCACGAGTACCTATAATCAAAGATCTAAAGTTTACCTTATAACCTCTTACAGATACGCGACGTCTCAACATCAGCCCAAAGCCTCAGCTTTGGTGCTTGGCACATCACCAGACGTACCATGTCGTCAGTCATACGAGATACACCACTGGGACAGTTTGTCCGCTTCCTCACAAGCAATAGCGTTCTTCAATATCCAGAGGAGAAAGCAGATTTCCGCCTCCCAGACGAGTGGCTCAGGGTTGTGAACTCTAGCAAGGACAAGTACTCACCTTCATGCAATTATCCCTCTGATGTATCTACACTATGCGCCAGCGATGAAAAGATCCTGGGCGCAAAAGGAGGCGAGACAGTATCGTTATCTGAGGACGTCAGTTCAACTGGGACTGAGAGCCCTGCAGAGATACTCTCAGATGCGAAGCAGGGTGTTGCGGATGACATCGAGAAAGTGATCGAGAAGGTGAAATCAGTGCCTATCGCCCCTCGCCGGACCGCCGACGGCACCATTCTCGTAGACTGGTATTCGACGGACGACCCGGAAAACCCACGGAACTGGACGAATCTTCGCCGAGCCCTCGTCGCACTCGTCCTATGCCTCTACACTTTTGTCGTATATACGTCGAGTGCTATCTACATCAACTCGGAACCGGGCGTCGCGAAAGAGTTTGGTATCAATGCCACGAAGGCCTCCCTAGGTCTCGCTCTGTTCGTGTTGGGCTATGGTGTCGGACCCTTACTCTGGTCGCCCCTTAGCGAGCTCCCCAGTGTCGGACGGAATCCCGTCTACTTCTGGACAATGTTGGCTTTCGTCATACTCTCGATCCCGACGGCGCTCGTGACGAACTACCCGGGTCTCATGATCTTGCGCTTTCTACAGGGTTTCTTCGGCTCTCCCTGTCTCGCGAACGGCGGCGCGTCGCTCGGCGATCTGTATAATGACATGCACCTGCCCTACGCACTCATCGCGTGGGTGAGTGCCGGCTACTGCGGTCCTGCATTAGGGCCTCTGCTATCCGGCTTCTCTGTGCCCGTCCTGGGTTGGCGATGGTCACTCCTAGAGATCCTCTTCGCTGCATCCGCCATCTTTCCCATCATGTTCGCCTTCCTGCCAGAGACATCCTCAGCGACGCTCCTTCTACAGCGCGCCGAGCGTCTGCGTCAGCTGACGGGGAATCCGGCCTTCATGTCGCAATCCGAGATTGATCAAAAGGACATGTCGAGCGGCGCGATCTTCGTCGACGCACTGATCAAGCCGCTTGAGATCACCATCAAGGACCCCGCGATCCTGTTCGTGCAGCTGTACACGGCCGTCGTGTACGCGACGTACTACTCGTTCTTCGAGAGCTTCCCGCTCGTGTACCCTGTGTACTACGGGCTAGGGCCGGGCCAGATCGGCCTCGTATTCCTCGCCATTCTCGTCGCGTGTCTCCTCGGCGCCGTCGTCTACGCTTCCTACATCCACCTCTACATGAACCCGCGCATCCGCGCCCTCGGCGAGCCCGTACCTGAGACGCGCCTTGTGCCCGCACTCGTTGCCGCCGTCGGTCCCACGCTCGGCCTGTTCGTCTTCGCCTGGACCGCTCGACCCGACATCCACTGGATCGCACCCACGGCTGGCATCACGCTGTACGGTGCCACCGTCTTCGTCGTGTTCCAGTGCATCTTTGTCTACGTCCCCCTGAGCTACCCCAAGTACGCCGCCAGTCTGTTCGCCGGCAACGACTTCTTCCGCTCTGCGCTCGCGTTCGCTGCTGTGCTGTTTGCTCCGCCTCTGTTCGAGGACCTGGGCGTCGCACGAGGCAATAGCTTGTTGGGTGGCTTGAGTGTTGTTGGTGTCATCGGTATCTGGACATTGTATATCTTTGGTGCCAGGCTCAGAAGCATGAGCAAATTTGCGATCTCAGAGGAATAGCGTAACGGAAACTTCGCATGCGAACATGCGGCTCAGCTGCGGCTTGACGTGGCGGCATGTCATCGATGATTGAAGGCGCGGGTTAGAGCTGGGTTTTCAGCATTGAGCGGCGTTCAAGGACATGGGAAAAAGGTTCGGGTACGATTACTCATACAGAATATCATTTGGCTTTGTAACTCTTGACGGCTTTGTAACTCTTGACGGCTTTGTAACTCTTGACGGCTTTGTAACTCTTGACGGCTCTGTAGCACATAATGTCACCATGATACAAAACTTTCAGATATGTGTTCGTCTGTTGTTTTGTGTGTTAAGGGTCGCTACCTAGGTACACACTTACCCAGGTAAGTTTGCAGGTAGATCATCAGAACTAAAATTCTCCAAGCAACAATGCACGTTGCCTGAAGGAGCTTAATAGGGCGCGAACGACGTCTTGTAGGCAGGGTAGGTGTAATGTTCGGAATGCATGCCCGTCACTTAAGCTTTGCAGCTTGATTATTAACAATAAGATCTAGACACGGAGTTCCTCCTGTTTGATATTGGGTCTCGGTCAACGACGCGCGAACTAGGAGGGTTACAGTAGCACAAAGAATAAGCAAAGTTTTGCAGAAGGTGAATTACCGTCGCCACCACGTATAACGATATCGAGCCGAACAGTAGAGTTTGACAGGAACAGTGAGGCGATCGAATGGGTATAGTTCTTGGTGGCGCCGATGCCTCAGGGACTGGCTGCAGATGACACCCTCGTAACGGTGTGCTGTTGACGTATCAAGGTGCCGCCGCTGGCGGCTATTCGACGTTGCACAACATGACAGCTCAGACTTATCATGTAGTTAGATAGCAGTAGCAAACTGTTCGTTGTGTCTTACCTACCCTGTCGAGTGCGAACTTCAAAGCTTGACTATTTTGACAGTTCCCTTCCTATCAAATATATTTCAGCAAGGGTTTCATGAAGGCTGGAAGGGCTCGAGTTGACATGCGCTGTGGAACCATGAGCAAGTTCTACACTGGCGGCTGACTGATGCTCTATTTGCCTCCGTTCTAATACGGCTGAGCAAGCATCTCGTCATATTTCCTGACTACACTCGACACTTCAGCGGCCCGGTCGGCGAGAACGGCTTGAAGCCCTTCTGTTAGCATGGGCTTATCCCTGCAATTCCCATGCATTCAAAAGCACATGCGCGCATAGTGATTGAGACATGATGGGACAATGGGACCTGCTCAAGACATGGCATGGATGCAGTGAATCTTGAAATCCGATGGCGAGCTTAAAGTAGAATTCTCTTGAGTTGTATATCAAGGGGTGCAACGGTGGACGAGCTGTATACGTTTCATTGCCCTGGGGTCACTAAGGAGAGTATATTCCACTAGGAGGTATGGAACTAAGCTCGCCCACTGGACTCCCGAAACAGATAGATCGGATACTGCCGCATTTGAGTCATGTATGGTTGAACCTTCTTACATGAACATGTTAGCAAAGATGGGTGTCACGTGCCCTGCATATGCAGTGTTAAGCTAGAAGTACTTGTACCTATACTTTGTACAGTACACGCTACAGGGTAGCTCCAACTTTGGCAAGGGGCAGGGGACCCCTGTTGGTATACGAGGGTTGTGCTTTTTACACTCTTCACGTCAGCCTGTCTTTTCTGAACACGAGCGTATCCGCATGTCGGCTTCTTCCTTGATCAGGCAGAGTATATTCCAACTACATCGTAACCACAGGAGGCAACGACACTATCTTACTCAAGATCCCATGTAGCTACCTAGTAGTGTGTTATAAGGGGTGTTTTTGTGCACTGCGCTTGCCTTGGCCCGTTACTGAGTTGCTATTGAAACAAGATATTCCTTCTCCCGCGTTTCATCGGAAAGATGCATCTGAACCTTAAAAATACAGTGTATTAACCCTCTGCAGACACTCCGGAAGGCACGTCCAAAGCCGACGTGGAGTGGCTATCCGGCCAGGTAGGTATATAGCATTTGCTTGCTTATTTTAGTATTAGGTGGGAGAATCAGAAAAGCATCGGCTCACATTTGTCGCTCAGGTAGGAGTTACTTATTTGCTTGGCCCGATATAATAGATGCGTAAGCTATTAATCTGAATACAGTGAGAGTAGGATCTTTCGCAACCTGGCACCTACTAGAAAAGAGAACGTAATAGAAAATTCTCTATCTACATGATTTAGAATCACGAATGATGAACAGGTACCTATCCGCGCCATGACTTACAACAGTTATTTCCTCTTGCCCACCTCAGGAATGTGATGGCGATGTGGCCTACACTTTCCTTCCAGTGTGAGTTGTCGATAATGATCGCCCAATCGGGAGCTTGGTTTCATGGGTCTCATCTCCTGAGAGCACGGGCCATGCATGTATCAAGGTGGAGCTTGACCACTTAGCGCCGTACCTACAGTCCCTCCCAAACCATGGACTGGCGCATTCGCTGAACACAAGCTAAACTGCACAATGACCGTTGAGCCTGTCAATCTCCCACCGAGTTCTTCTCGTGCTTCTTATGAAGTATTCATCAGATAGATATATATCTCGCTATAAATACTGTACCTTGACGTAGATGTACCTAGTAGGAAACGCCCACTTAAAAAAAAAAGAAAAGAGGTGGATAATAGCACCAGCCCCTTTGACCTGGCTAACAGGTACCGTGTCCCGTGGAGACCTATTACCTAGGTAGGGTAGGAAGTAGCACATAAGTTAAGGTACCCTGCCTATGTCGGCTAGGCTCAAGCCACTGCATGTCGACTGGAGAAAGCTTGGGTGGAATCGTGGACCGGGGGATCTGGGCGGGCCATCATCCACGTAAACCTTTTAGCAGGTTAGTGTTGGTAGACTGGAAAATCTTCTTCTGCTGTACGGAGCACCTAGATAGTGTCCCATCACCCCCAAGAGCTCCCTGAACTAATAATTTTAGCACCCTGAAGCTAATAGGGATTAGGTTGCTCTCAACGCACCCTGTCACGTCCCTTTTCCGCCGAGAGAGCCAAACCATCTCCTTTATCCACAATCCCGTCCAGGCCTAATTTTGTTCGACTCCTTCTTTTTCCCCTTCCGCGTGAACTGACTGCAGTCTCGACATTGACAACGTCTACTGACAGCGTAATACCACCGTTGTGTACGCGACTACCTGCCTACCTGTTGACTCCTTCCAGCACCAGACCACCCGCTCTTTTACTCTTGCCATTTCGTGTCTGTGTGTCTGTGATCTGCTACGCCATTGACACGACTCGACACGCGAGTCTGAAGCAAACGCATCATTTTTCGGTATGTGAGCTGCAACCAACACTTCCGATTCATGCTTCTGGCTGCTGCTGCTGCCACCAGCACCTCCTTTGGCCTGCTCGCCAGGCACTCGGCATCCTATCACCTTCCCCGGCCCTCTCCAAGCTTGCCTGCGTGCCAACGTGCCTACGCGCTTCTGTGCGGAGAGCACCGTTCCTTGTGATACCCACCCTACTTCTCCTACCTCGTCGAAAGCTTCTACCGTCTGCCGTCTGCCATCGCTCTCACGGCAGCTCTTATCTCTTCTCGAATCACCTGTAGTAGTTGTACGAAGGGAACCAAGACTGACCTTCTCTAGACGCTTAGATCTCGTTGCGACTCCCCCCTTAGCGATATTTTTAGGTCTCGATATACCTTGAAACATTCATAATGGGTAAGCATAGTCGTTCTTCTACACAGTCGTCACTATCGCCGCATGATCATGGACTCGCCATTTACTCGACACCGTCGCTTCCATTTGAGCCCATGACCGACAAATCTGAGACGCCCGGTTTATCTACTCTCGGGCAATTATTTCGGCCGGCCAATTCCCCCTACTTCTCTTGAACATAACATCACCAACGCGCTCGTTACTGGACCACACTCGTTTTCGTTTTTTGGGCGATCTATTACTTCTTGGCTGCCTTTTTGGTTCTTTGGAATAGTCAACCATTGTTAGAAGCAAACTTTCCGTCACGGCCGAAAAAAAAAACCCCCTAAAACAATACCTGCACTACATACAATGCCGCCTTTCCTCAACGGTCACAGCAAGACGCGAAATAGCAGTGTTCAACTGGACACCAGCTTTGCTTCGTCCCAGACCATTCATTCTAAACATAGAGAGCCCATCCACACTCCACCCCTATCTGCGCGGACCAACGGCATGGTAGATCAGGAGAACCAGGTTCCATCCATGCGTCACTTTAGAAGCATGCTGGCTGTCGATGCTCCTTTTCTGGGACCCTACAAACCCATGTCTTACGATGAACTCTACGTGGACGCGAGGCCTGGTATAAACCTGTTGGCTTATCTTGCGACACTGACTTGGCATCTTTTACACTATTTTGAATTGCATTGACAACCGATAGTCGGCTAACTTGTGTTCGTGTAGCTGCAAACGGTACGAGTGGATCGCCTGCGCCAGCAGATGTCCATCTTGCGTCCTCAGTTCCATCTCCAACGATCGACGTCTCTGACATGAAAACGACAGCCGTTTCTTCAGGTCCAATCGTCAATGACAACAAGAATATTGTCCGAAGAAAACTGACGGGATATGTCGGATTTGCCAACCTCCCTAACCAGTGGCACCGTAAGAGTGTTCGAAAAGGGTTCAACTTCAATGTAATGGTTGTCGGTATGTTTAAAGGTCTAGATTCATCTATAGAAGCCCAATCTCTAACCTGTTGCTAGGTGAATCTGGTTTGGGTAAATCTACTCTGGTCAACACTCTTTTCAACACTTCGCTGTACCCCCCCAAGGACCGAAAGGGACCAAGCCTTGACATAATACCCAAGACCGTCTCTATTCAATCTATCAGTGCCGACATTGAGGAAGCTGGTGTCCGTCTACGTCTGACTGTTGTTGACACCCCTGGATTTGGTGACTTTGTCAACAACGATGAGTCTTGGAGGCCCATTGTCGACAACATCGAGCAGCGTTACGATGCCTATCTGGATGCAGAGAACAAGGTCAACCGCATGAACATCGTGGATAACCGAATTCACGCCTGTGTGTTCTTCATCCAACCCACCGGCCACTCGTTGAAGCCCCTGGATATTGAAGTCATGCGTCGTCTGCATACCAAGGTCAACTTGATTCCCGTCATTGCCAAAGCGGATACCCTTACCGATGAGGAGATTTCTAGCTTCAAGGCTAGGGTAAGTTGATTGAGTCAACTGCGGGTAGACTAAGACTGACTGTAAACAGATCCTTGCCGATATTAAACACCATGGCATTCACATCTTCGAAGGCCCTCGCTATGAGTTAGATGATGAAGAGACCATTGCTGAGAACAATGAAATCATGTCCAAGGTGCCCTTCGCTGTCGTCGGTAGCAACGATGAGGTTACTAACGCCGATGGACGCCAAGTCCGTGGTCGACGCTACCCTTGGGGTATCATTGAAGTCGACAACGAGGAGCATTGTGATTTTGTTAAGCTCCGTCAGATGCTCATTCGAACACACATGGAGGAACTTAAGGAACACACCAACAACAACTTGTACGAGAACTACAGAACAGAGAAGCTTACTGCTATGGGTGTCGCCCAGGATCCTAGTGTGTTCAAAGAGGTCAACCCAGCTGTCAAGCAGGAGGAAGAGCGTGCCCTACACGAACAGAAGCTCGCAAAGATGGAAGCCGAGATGAAGATGGTCTTCCAACAGAAGGTGTCAGAGAAAGAGAGCAAGCTGAAACAGAGCGAAGAGGAGTTGTACGCACGCCACCGCGAGATGAAAGAACAACTGGAGCGACAGCGGTTAGAGCTCGAAGACAAAAAGGCCAGGGTCGAGAGCGGCAAGCCGATAGAGAAAGAGGGCAAGCGCAAGGGATTCTCCCTACGCTAGGCACCTCTCGACATCTGTTTTCAGTCTACGTGCCACGCCCGAGCCTTCATGATGCCTGTTCTATACCAGCCTGCCGTATTTCTTTCACTTCTCTCTGTCCATTCATCTTCTTCGCTTTTAATTCCCACTTAATAAACCTCACGAAAACAAGCTCATATCGGGGCAGCCCTTCTCACGAAAGAATGACCAATCTTGTACACAAGGGATTGTGGTGTCCACATGCTTCAAGTTGCGTTCCAAGAAGCAAGACTTGTGCTAAATTGAAGTTGCATGGGACTTTCAGCAATGAATAGACATGGACTAATAAGGTGCTCTACCGGGTTAATAAAAACTGTTTCCTCGAGCATCTGATAACGGGCGGCTATTCTTTCACTTACATGATCACCTGAATACCATTTGGACGGGAGGAGCAGAAGACGGGTATGGCATATGACGAATATGCACCAAGCCGCAGCATCTACCAGAAATCCCTTCCGACTGGACAAACAAGACATGTTTTTCAAAGATCATCCTACCACATCAAACGGTCTCCCGGCTCTCCTTTTGTGTGTCACGCCAACAGTCCTCTGTGAGGTCAGCGGCTTGTTTATTCAACGGGGTCCATGATAGTATACCCGGGGCAGAGGAAACAGGCGAGTCGGCTGTGGAAAATTAAAACGATAATGTCTAGCAGCAGAAAATCGTGCAGCTAGATGCGTGTACTTTAGGAGGAAAGATCTCTTTCATCAGATGGGTTGCTTTGCAAGTCTCGGTGGCTTGTACCATTTGAAGATGGGATTGTCCTTGGTGTTCGAAACGCACTGGCCGTCGATATGGTCACACCTCAAGTTTCCTTAGTCGCAAACAACTCTGTTATTTTCCTTGTCGTCTGTGCGATTTCGATATTTCCTTAGCAGATGCTATACCCCAAAATAATTATCGTACTTAAAACTCAATAATGATTGATACAGTTGAAATTGCGTGATATGTCTATAAGGCCGCCTTCATTATCTAGGTGATATATATCCAAGCCTGATTTGAATCCCATTTTGTATCTCTGGTTATATCGTCTAAGTATCTGGTAGTATGCACGTAGACACAAGGTTAGCCCAGCTAGATGAAGAGAACGACTTAGCGGACTGATAGTACACTAGGAGACGTAGCTCGCAGTCAATATCATTGAATTCGCATATTCTTAGTTCTAGAAAGAAGGATATGGGCTTCCTGGGGGCCATCGCAGACTAGTTGATCATGCTCTAGCGCTACCTCGAAAAAATGACGTAGATTAGCTGTATATACATATAAGAGGGGTGGTCTTGGTGTTGGACTAACGTAGGGTCTCTTTGCTCATGGCAATTTGCTCAGGGGAGACATCTACTGGGCGCCCGTTGTGTATCAAAGTGTCTAGCGGCACGATGGCTCTTGTGCCAGCTTCTTTCTTCTTTCTTCTCTCTTTCCTTGTTTTAATTGTCGATTTGTAGGTAGCTAGGGTTAGGGGGGGAGGTTGCGACAAGTTGCCTTTACGTAGCTTATGGACACTAGTATTCAGTGTACGGGATTTCTAATAATATCATCTGGCACGTTTACGGCGGAAATCGAGAAGATAGGGGTTTCATGACTGAGCACATGGACTTAGGAGGCGAGTGAGACAATGGTCAATTGCTTGTTGCATTGTGAATCCAATGTAAGCTTAACTAGTCTATTCCCATGCGCGATCGGCCATAATGTATTATAGGCGTTCACTCCGTAGGTTTCACATCTTCATCGATTTCTTCAGTGTAGATATTTGGTACATATTATACATGTCTTTTCTCTACATTGGGAGGGCTGTAGGTTGATAAGTACGTGATGTGTAGAGATATGTGCAGAGTACTCTTTGTACCGGCCCTTTCCCCTTTCCGTATGTCGCCAATCCGTTCAGGCGGGCTAGGAAGGATTGGTACAGAGCATAGTGTACAGACTTGGTACCAGCGAAGAAGCGGATTCCATTTACATGATAATCGCGCCAATTCATCGGCTCTATAGTATCATTGCCAGCCATCGCCTTCAAATACAATACTTCATCTACTTATGAAGCTATTTACCGCCTCCTGAGATACCAGTTGAAAGCAAGCTGGTTGGCGTCAATGGGGTATGGCGTGGGGACTTCGGCTGAGCCCCTCCGTGCTACAGGATGCCGTAGATAGACGGCCGAGCAGATATTCTGGTTCACTTCAAGGTACCGGGGAATGAAGGCAAACGGAGACATATAATTCCGTGGCCGCCAAGGGGTCACGTACGGTTTGGAAGGGTCATGGGGGTTCTCCTCTTCTTCACGCATGTGCTCTTCCATACGCTCTTCTAATTGCTTTAGCTCAGAGTCGCTCAGGCTTGCAATTGGGTCTAAGGATGCATTCTCCTCAGGTGTCTTCTTTTCGTCACGACCAACCCCAAGGTCTACTTCGGCTAAAAGCGTAGATAGCTCGTCGGCGATCTCTGTAGGCGAAGCATTGGGTCGGCCCGCGCGCGTAAGTAATGGCTTCGCACTTTGAATGAAGCTCCGTAGACTTTTCTTTTGCGCCACGCTTAATGGCTGTTCCTTCAGGATCGCTTTGGCTTGCGCTGTTAGATCCTGTATTTGCTTTTGAGTAGGCTTCATATTGGCCGGAGCGGCCTCGGGTGCGTCGGTCGTATCCGGGTCCTGTTGTGCTTTAGTAGCCTGGGCTTCCGATGTCTCTTCAGCAGTAGCTTCAGCCCCCTCTTCGGGAGCTTCCTCCGCTGCTTCGCCTTCTTTGGCGAGAGATGATGGTTGTTGTTGGGACTCGTTTGGAGGTGGCTTCGGTAGGCCAGTTGCGTAAAGCACACGCTCAGGGTCGACCTGGAACATGTCGCCGGGATTCAGACGATAGGCTGGGTAGGGTACCTGTTCGTGACAACCCAGTCAGTATGTGATAGATAGTAGGTTATGTACATAAGGAAGTACGGAAGTACTTACGACTTTGCCATTAACCTTGACAGCGCCGTGGACGCAGAACTGTCTAGCCTGTCGCGCACTGCTGGCAAACATGGCCCTGAAAATAGCGATATCTAACCTCCTCTCCATAGGGGCGAATGTCATCTGCATGTAAGGGGTGACGCCCCGCTGGGAGATCCGGTTCTGATTCCACAAAGGAGGCTGATCTGTGCCGGACCCCCGCCCCGCGGCCAGTTCAGAACCGTCGTTCCTAGCCATATATGCGGCGTCCATGTCGGCGACACTCAAGAGGCGCCGGTTAAACATGCGCTCCCACTTTCGTTCGACAATGTGTTCGCCATGGTAGGTACGTAGCAGCCCCTTGGCGTGCCATTTCTGTTGAAAGAACGTTTGACCGGCGAATTGCGGTTCCCGCGCCCTCGACAGATTATAGAGATTATATTTGTTCCACGACTGTCGCAGTTTCTGGGAGATAGGAGATTTATAGTCAGCTACGATTACAGACCGTGACGATGCGATGGGTGGACAACTGGAGACGGAATCGGGGCATTAGCAGACTTACTGGCCGCCTAAGACCGTGGAATCTCCTGGGCTTCATCTTGGCTGATGTCCGAACGTTGGCTCGAACACTTGACTGAGGTCGGCTGTCTCTGAGCTACGATACGCGCCGCCTGGCCTTGACATATCGACCAAAAATTTCTAGATAGGCATGGCACGTGCTGTCAGCTGTCAGGAGCTGGGAGCAGTAGGTCCTTGAGCTAAGATACTAGACGCCTGTTTCTAGGTGGCCCAAGCTTCTCAACCGCTACCAGTAGCGCAAAACCCTCCGGTAAGTACCTACCCATAGCTACAAGAATACCTTTCCGTGTATTATTCCATCAGTTGTATTCTTCGCAGTCAAGATGAAATCCTTGCTTAGGTAGCCAACTGTTTCAGTGAATATACTCAAGATATGAATCCATTCATACCCTTCCAGTTGGATATATAAGATGTTAGATAGGAGGGTAACCAATATCTGAAGTGAGGAAGTAGTTGTGAGTGCTCTATTACTAGTAGGGGCGTATATATCTGACAATAGAGAGTAGCGGTGCAGCCTTATTATCTCCGAAGCTAACTCCAACTACATAGTTAATACCAAGCAAGTCGCAAGGAAGACCGATTCTGTCAACTAAGGTAGTATCATCAAAATATTTAGTTGCTTCTCAACTATGGCATCATCCCCTCTTCTAGTCTTCGCGATTGTAAGAGATATTTGTCCTGTCTCGTGGCATCGCGTGGTGGGTGGTAGCTGTGATAGACATTCGTTTGACGTCATCGACAACGAATAATACATGCCACCATCAGACACCTACTGTACCTCGATCGATTGTTTAGACGTAATGGAGGTGGTTACCACGTCGAATTGGAGACTTGAGAAGAACGAGTGCTGCTCTCATTCTGTTCTAGGTAGGTGCTTACCTTAGGGAGGGTAGCTAATGCAGCGTTGGGGTTTATCTAGCTTGAACTTAATCTGTACCCCAGATACACCAGATAAGATCTGTACGCATAAAAGAGACGGCACGTGTCTCTTGTTGGAATTTCATCCTTGGTTACAATGTTGCAATACTTTACTTTGCCCTGTCACAGTGCCCTTTACAAACAGCGGTCTTTACTCATAGAGGAATTGTAATATTACATAGAAAATCTAGAAGAGGCGATGCGGGTAACTAAAGCGCAAGGACATCTTACTTAGACCGGGAACTATGTATATATGTAGTGTGAGTGCCTTTGTCTGCCTTGTCTCTTTCAGTCTGAACTGGTCCACAGCTGCGGGTTCAAAAGCAACCCGTTCTCCTGAAGTACATACGCGTATGGCTCAATAGAACTCCGTTCTACCAGGCGATTCTGCCAATCACGGCTCCCTACAGCGTTAAGCTTCCGTCTATATTATTTAATCAACAGGCCAGTCCAGCATACCGGTACCGACAGCAAGCCGCTTCGCCTCCGGGCATCATCCGCCTAGTACGGCCCAACGAGCGCCTAAGTCCAGATTCTAACTCCGCCCTCGATCCACATCGGGTAAAGTGCCGATAATGCGGGTATGTTAGCCTAAAGCTTGTTCGTTCGGGTCGCCTGCCATTGGTCAGCTGCAACCCAACATAGGAGTTCGCTCCTTCGCCCTTATACTACGGACAGTGCTACGGAGTCTACGTACCGCTCAAGACGGGTTAAGGCAGCGACGGCAGGAAGCCAATGATTCCCACGCACGATGCTAGCCGACGGCGATACCCGCAACGTCATTTCTGTTATCCTGCAGAGCTTTATCCCTTTGGGGCCCATTTCGGCACCGTGACTTTTTGCAAGGATAATTCAGCCAATTATATTCAACATTTCTGAGGTACATGAGGCATCACCTATTTTGTATAGTGAAAAAGGTAACTGCGTAAACAGTGGCTACATAGCGCTACCCCTATCAGAATGCAGTGGCCTTGTTTTGGCGTGCTAATAGCCCTATTGCTAACATGATACTTCTTTTAGTTTTGCTTAAAAAAGCTTTTTAAAAATTAGAAAAAAATACTCAGCGTTAGAAAACAAAATATTCTCTTGAATAGCTTTTTTTCAGAGCTGCACCTTTTTTTTTGGTTGGATTTTGATAGAGTATTAACAACAGGTTCCTGAGTACGTCACGTACTATTAGGTAACTGGTGTTAGCAGGGGCCTTGCGGGGCTCAAAAAAGTCACGGTGCCGAAATGGACCCCAAAGGGATATGCGAACCCGAGAACGGGAGGGGCACCTTTTGGGGCCTTGTCTATTTTCTATTTATTTCTATTGGTCCCCCGTCTTCCTAGCTTTTCAATGTAAATGAGTAGCTCAAAAACTGTCGTGGCTGTGGACCAAATTACCGTTTGAAGGGGTTAAAAACTTATACATATGCTTTTTCTCTTTGTCTCTTTTCTGCTCACATCTTAAAAGTCCGTTTTTGTCTGGCGGGTTAACGCGACAGTTGTACAATACAAAACATAACTACTTAACCTTGCAAAATAGCGACGGAATAGAATCACACTTTCGTTGCCGAGAGGGAAATCCCAAACTTCATACATTGAAGAAGTCATGAGTCCGGCTTAGCTGCTATTTGGTTAGAGAGATTTTGACATTTCACACCCACCGACGAGAAGAGTGGTAAGAGACATATCTTTGGTGCGGTGACAATGGACAAACCAGAGAAGCTGGAGTCCGGCTCCAAAGAGCAGATAGAAGCCGCTTCCCACAGCCAAGATGCCGCGCCAACGAGAGGCTCGGCCGAGGTCGAGAAGAAGGACCACCATCACGATGAGGACACCGAGGTCGAGAACAGCAGCACCGCCAGCAGCGTATCATCATCCTGGGAAGAGAACCGAGAGCAGATCTCGCGTCCGTCGTCGCGTGCCTTGTCCCGTCACATCTCCGAGACCGAAATCCGGGATGGCTTCGTGAACATAAGAGACCCAGAGCTTGGCCCAGAGCTCAAGGAGAAGGTGGACACGACAGCGCCCAATCCAAACGACCCGGATCTCGTGACCTGGACGGGGCCTGATGACCCGGAGAACCCAAAGAATTGGACGTTCTCGAAGAAGTGGGCGGCCGTGTTTACTGTGTCACTCTTCACCTTCATTTCTCCTATATCGTCGTCTCTGGTAGCGCCGGCGCTCGAGAAAATCGGAGACGAACTAGGAATCGATCAAGCCTGTAAGTCGGACTCTCACAAACCGACCCTCCCCTCAAAGCCCCTATGCCTTGAATATGAACTACATTCGGTGAGAAGACTCTTCAAAGACTGACTGGTGTAACTACGGACAGTTGAGAAGAACCTTACGCTATCGATTTTTATCCTTGCCTATGCGATTGGCCCCTTAGTGTAAGTTGCCTTCCCAAAGTGGAACCTGGGAATGAATCCAGACTGATCGTTTATGGTGTATATAGATGGGGACCGCTCTCCGAGCTATACGGTCGCGTCGTCGTTCTCCAGCTCGTTAATCTGATCTACTTATTCTTCAACCTGGGCTGTGGTCTGGCACGCACAAAGAGCGAGCTCATCGCATTCCGATTTCTCTCAGGGCTGGGCGGATCGGCGCCCCTCGCCATCGGCGGTGGCGTCCTCAGCGACCTGTTCACGGCCGAGGACCGCGGCAAGGCGCTTTCCATCTACAGTCTGGCGCCCCTCCTCGGTCCGGCCATCGGGCCCATCGCCGGCGCCTTCATTGCTCAGAATACATCTTGGCGCTGGGCCTTCTACGCCACCACGATCGCCGACGCCCTGATCCAGGGCGCGGGCCTCTTCTTCCTCAAGGAGACGTACACGCCCGTCCTCCTGGTGTGGAAGAAGAAGCGCCTCATG
This sequence comes from Xylaria sp. FL0933, assembly GCA_022578765.1. Classification (NCBI taxonomy): domain Eukaryota; kingdom Fungi; phylum Ascomycota; class Sordariomycetes; order Xylariales; family Xylariaceae; genus Xylaria; species Xylaria sp. FL0933. The sequence continues at coordinate 401,859 of MU389732.1, read as the reverse complement.
AAGGAGACGGGCAACGCAAACCTGCACACGCCCTTCGACAACCCGGACCGCACCGTGGGCAAGATGCTGCGCATCGCGCTGGAGCGGCCCTTCCGCATGATCACGACGCAGATCATCGTCCAGGTCATCGCCGTGTACATGCTGTACGTGTACGGGCTGATCTACATCGTGCTGACGTCCTTCCCGACGCTCTGGTCCACGCCGAAGCCCGCCGGCTACGGCGAGTCCCTCGGCATCGGCGGCCTCAACTACATCTCGCTGGGCCTGGGCTTCTTCCTGGGCGCGCAGATCTGCGCGCCGCTGCAGGACCGCATCTACGTGGCCCTGAAGAAGCGCTACGGCGGCGTCGGCAAGCCCGAGTACCGCGTGCCCATGATGGTGCCCGGCGCCGTGCTCATGCCCATCGGCCTCATCGTGTACGGCTGGACCGCCGAGTTCAAGACGCACTGGATCTTCCCCAACATCGGCGCCGCCATCTTCTCCATGGCCACCATCATGAGCTTCCAGTGCCTGCAGACGTACCTCGTCGACACCTACACGCGCTTCGCCGCCTCCGCCGTCAGCGCGGGAACCGTCTTTCGTTCCTTGGCCGGCTTCGGTTTCCCGTTGTTCGCGCCCAGTCTGTATGCCCGCCTTGGCGACGGCTGGGGCAACACCCTGCTCGCGTTGCTGGGCGTCGTGCTGGGATGGCCTGCGCCCTTCTTGCTGTGGAAATATGGCGAGGCGCTGCGGAAGCGTAGTCCGTTTGCCGCTGGTGGGTAGGCCAGGACTCGAGAGAGGGGGGTAATAGAAAGGAAAAAGTAAAGATGCAAATTCTAGGTGTGGGGAAGGAGCCCGTACACACTAGGTTTAATACCCATCTACAATCAAGTATAGCCCAAGCATTAACAACCTACTAAAGGTTGGATCAGGCAAGACTGAACGGTGAAAGCATATTTTACGAGGGTACAATTACATGTCGGGCATTGGTGGTTGCTTGGTTTTGATTGCATGGCATAGCATTTGTATGGTATTTTCCCGTAAACTAATTAGACCTTCAAGTTCCACAACGAAGCGAGTAAGATGAGCCATTTTTTGGAATACCTGAGAAGCTCCCAGAAACGCATGCAATAAAGCTATCACTTTGTCAAGCAACAGCCATCGAGAATCTATATAACCGAAATTCTGACGCCTAAAGCCCCTTCAAGGCCTTTTCCGCTTCTGCGGCATTGCTAGGTCATACCGCTATCACTAGTTCGTGTGAGGATTGCCTAGCTGGACAAATCGGACGTTGTCCGAGTATGGGTATATGTGTGATCTGGGGAAAGACACTACAGAGACCACTGCGGTTGGTGGTTGCTTCATGTAGTTTCTGTCGCACCCTCTTTGGTGTCTACTTTCTTAGCAGGAGGCTCGCCAGCCGATGTATCCTCATCTCTGGTTCGCTTGCCGTTCGTCTCGCCAGACTTAGCCTTCTCTTCTTCCATGATTTTAGCTCCCTCTTTGCTGACATGAATCTTAGGCCGCCCATCATCTGCTACTTTGGCAGGGGCGTCCTGGTCGCGGGCACCATTATCACGCCCACCACGTCCGCGGAAATTGCCCCGACCTCGACCTCGACCCCGGCCTCGGCCACGGTTGTTGTCCCGACGATCGCTGAAACCATTCTCTTGATCCTGCTCACGGCGCTTTTTCCAGTCATCCTTATCCGCTCCCCGATCATTGCCTCGGAAATGACCACGCTGGCCCCGGTGAGATCCACGTCCGAACTTGCGGCCGCCACTGGCATTGATTTTGCCTTCTCTTATAGCCTCTGACTTTTGCTTCATATAGTCAAGCTTCCACATGATATGCAGCGGGTGGCCCTTCCACTGTGGCGCGGGTTCCATAGACATGAACTTGTCAGCAGTCTCTTTATCAGACCACTCCACAAAGACGGAACCTTTGAAGACCTTCTCAGGGGGCTCTGCTCGTCGAAGACGGACTGAGTCGAACTGTCCGTACTGTGCGAAGAAGGCCTCGATATCAAACTGAGTGGAGGAGGTTTCGTCACCAAAGCCCTTGACATAGACACTGCGTTCCTCCCTCTTGTTGCGTTTCTCGGTATCAACTGCATGTTTTCTGCGGATGGTCTCTTCACCTTCTGGGCCATCGATGACGAAGAAGTTGCTTTCCTTGAGGGCCTTCACGACCGCCTCGTAGGGTTTAAAGCGGCGCATGCGGGAGAAGCTGCAGATCAGGCTGACAGGGACGGGTTTATTCTCCTCGCCGCCAACCTTTTCCCACAGGAACTTATCTTCCGGAAGGTTGCTGTCACCAAAATAGAACTCGACCTGTTTATATGATGCGTTAGACGCGTCGACCAACCATTTAGTGATACGGAGAAGACTCACTTGTTTGCGAATCTCGCGAGGATCGTCAGTCTCCGAGAGAGAGGCAGGATCTGACTTGACAAACTTCTTCTGGTAGCGGGGACCAGTAACGCGAAGCATCCCAGGTGGCGGTCGGAAAATAGATGGTTTGCCATCGTCGGCTACAGCCTCTACTTCAGCTTCCTTGGCATCGCCCTCACCCTCTTCCTTCCCCTCTCCCTCTCCCTCTCCAGCTATAGGCTCGTCGGCGGGTTTCTCTTCTGCCGGAGCCTCCGCGCCGTTCGCATCGTCCTCTTTGGGAGCATCAGCGGCTACGGCGGCGGCGGCGGGAGGATCAGCGACCTCGACGGGCTTGGTCTCGTTGTCGCTCATTCTCGCGACTCGAAACTGACTTCGGGATATAATGCGAACTATATGAAAAGACGAAGGAGTTAGAACCGGTGGCTGTTTAGAGGTGGAACAAATTCAAGCTTGACCTTAACTAAAGTCGAGGTTAGAGAGGAGGAGGCAAGAGCGAAGAAAATGTGCGGCGCGCGAATGCATCACATCGAGGCAGGCTGAAGAAGCTAACAGAGTTCCTCGTGACTGCACGTGCGCAAGATGATGCTACAGAGAAAACCATTGAAAACTTTACCAGGGTACCAATTCCTCTTCCAGCTTCTGATCAAACTGCACAAGCCAGTCGCATAGATATATCTCGTGCTTCTCTTGATACTAAGTCGGTAGAGGCGTGAAAGATATTTTACGAACCAAGAAGGTCGCGCGCGCTAGAGAGCTTCGCAAAATCGAGTTGGCGGGCAACTGGAGTGGGTTCAATGTTGAATTGAATGGGGGCATCGATGACAACTGAGGTACGTGCATAGTGCTGTAGTTGCCTGTTCAAGCCCGGTACTGTCTGGGTACTGCGGATGGTGGAGACTTCAAGGGTCTCTGTGAGCTTAGATGAGCCAATCATCTCGACTACCTAGGTATGCTCTTCAACAAAAGCCCCTCCATGCCCCGCCACCCCTCTCTGTCTCAGTGAAGGTGCATTAATGGGGCCGGCGAATGAGTGTTTGGATTGTCTGAACCCACCTTAAATACCCAGGTACATGTATTGTATGTTTTAATCTGTACCGTCTTTCCATTATGCCAACTGCATATATCACTTTGTAACATCCATCTTGATAGGTTATGTTTTTCCTAATCTTATTCTAGCCAAATCCATTGGAAGATTGAGCTGTTCCCCAATCTGCTCCTCGGTACATATCGCTATAACCCACCACGTTCAACACCGTTGCTAGAGATGCACTAGCTTTCCATGAACAAATATGGACCTACCTAGGTAGGTAGTCAACGAAGTATTTCAAAAGGTTCGATGGACAGGACGATTGGTACATATCGGTAATGGGGAGCTGCAAACCCAAGAGACTAGAGCCAGCTGATACAAGGCCGCTTTTCTATGGTTGCCATTTAGACCTCTTATAGAATCCCAAAATCTTGGCAAACCTACGGGTAGGAATACCAAATGCACTCAATGAGTTTAATCTACCGCTAGAGTCTTATAGTCCAAGCAGAAAGCAGAGCACGGATTCGTTATAAGCCGTAATACTGTATTGCTCGATCTCGCGATGTAGAGCAACGGTATCAGTTAGCCCAGGTCTGATTCAAGGGCTTGGCGTGCAAACTCTTAAGCCGATGCAACCTTTGTAAATAGTGGTGTACACCAATCACTACCTCCCTCCCTGCCTTAGACATACCTACCTAGGTAGGTCGCTATCTCCTCTTCTCCTTAACATATTACAACAAGCTCTCAGATCTGGTCCCAGCTGGACTTGGTTAAAACCTGAAAGATTTATCTACAACCAACCACCAACCACCAACCTACCTAGTAGGTAGGTCTGTTGAGCTTTGACGCATAAGATAAGTTTATCGCGCTATCGTGTCAGACCAATTGTTCAATACAGCCTTGCAAATTAATATGAGAATTATACCTAACGACTACATGTCTACCAGTGGTCTAAACCCCCACGTACCTAGTCGTACCGGGTAAGCACAGTAGGTAAATTTACCTAGGTAATTGTTGGTTGTCACACTACCAGATATGGTAGTATTTATTTCCTATTATTAATACGCCCACCTGAGCCGGCGAAATCTGGAGACCCTTGCGCGCCTTGGTAGAGCTGAGAATGGCTTGGACGCCCGAGCACTGCTCCGAAGGTAGGGGCAGTTGTCCACTCAAGTGCTGAGGAGGAAGGCATGACCGGATACACCTCAATTACCTACATACTTGTGCAATGGATGAGCACACAATTACCTATCAACTATTTTCTAGTTCCATGTAGCCCGATGCACCCCTCCGTCCACACTTACACCAGCGACACCAGGTCGTCGTCCCGGCCCGCGGACTGAATATCTCTTACGTTGCGGTTGAGCCTCTGCCCTGCGAAAATCCCATCCCAGTGGGTATGATGGATCGCTCGTCCCTGCAAGGCCTGCAACCTCAAAAACCTCAACAACAACCTCCTCACAACCAACTCCATCATCTCGCCACTACTGCTACTACTGCTACTACTGCTACTACCAATACCAATACTAACCCCGCCGCGCCCCCTGCCGCTACCAAGAAGAAGTCCAGGAGGGGCGGAGATCCTTCCTTGCAAAAGCGCCGATGCATTAGCACGTACGTGATTCTCTCTGTCTCTCTCTGTCTGTCTGTCTGTTTGGTTCTCTCGAGTTGCCCTCGTGACCTGCTCTGATACTGTTTGTTCCCGTCGCATGCTGTCTTATTCTCGCCATGCCTTGACATACCTTGACATGCATTGCCTTGCCTTGCCCTGCCGCGATCCCTCGCGATGATACCCGCCGAATGCGCGCCAAATGCAAAATGCGAATGCGCACTGATGCCCGTTTGTTCCCTGTAGTGCCTGTATAGCGTGTCGGCGACGGAAATCAAAATGCGACGGCGCTCTGCCCAGCTGCGCTGCCTGCGCGAGCGTCTACGGCACCGAATGTGTCTACGATCCGAACTCGGACCATCGGCGGAAGGGCGTCTATCGGGAGAAGATCGATAGCATGAAGGCCTCCAACTCGACGCTGCAGATCCTCATCGAGGCCATCCTCAATGCTCAGGAGGAGGATGTGTACGACATTGTCAAGCGAATCCGCACCTGCGACAACTTGGACGTCGTCGCCGAGTCCATCCTCAACCAGGAATCCACTGCTGGAGGAGTCCAAGACGGGTTTCAGTCCCAGGATGACTACACTACCCAGATAGTCGTCGAGGGCGAGAGGGACTTAGCCCGTAAAATGGGCGAGTTGCGAGTCGAAAACGGGACCACGCGCTTCATCGGCGGTACTTCTCATCTCATACACTGGGATGCGCCGGGCTCGCCGAGCAACGACCACGAGGCGGTTGACATGGAGGGGTTCGATGATAATCCCATCACGAGCTGGTCCAATGTCACCAAGGATCCTGAAGTTGTCAAGCACCTCCTAAACATGTACTTCAGCTGGCACTACCCTTACTTTACCACCCTTTCACGGAGCTTGTTCTACAGGGACTTCTACAGGGGCAAGCAGAACGCCGCATCACACAAGACGGCTTACTGCTCTTCTCTGCTGGTGAACGCTATGTTGGCCCTCGGTTGCCACTTTACCAATATCACTTCCGCTTTTGCGATCGTAGGGGACAGCTGGACCAAGGGCGATCACTTCTTTGGCGAGGCAAAACGGCTCATTATCGACCATGACGAATACGAGAAGCCTCGGCTGACTACCGTCCAAGCCTTAGCATTGATGTCCGTCAGGGAGGCGGGCTGTGGTCGAGAAGCCAAAGGTTGGGTTTATAGTGGCATGAGCTTCAGGATGGCGCAGGATTTGGGACTCAACATGAACCTCGGCGGCATCAACAGTGACTTCGAACACCTCGACGAAAAGGAAGTCGATGCTCGGACCGTGACGTTTTGGGGCTGCTTCTTATTCGACAAGTGCTGGTCTAATTACATGGGCAGGTTGCCCCAGCTCCCCAAAAACTCGTATAGCGTTCCAAAGTACGACGTTTTCCCGGAAGAGGACGCTGAAGGCTGGTGCCCCTACACTGATTCAGGGTTTGATGAGAACTCGAAACAACCGGCACGAACTCGCACAATCGGACTACAGATGACTACACTATGTGAAATTAGCAGTGACCTCTTACTCTTCTTCTATCACCCTAGCCATATCGGGCGATCCAGCGGAAAGTCAGTTGAACTGAAAAAGCTGAGCGAACTCCATCGTCGCCTTGAAGAGTGGCACAAGCAGCTACCCGCCGAACTCCAACCAAAGGATGGTCAATTACCAAATGTTATTCTCATGCAGTAAGCAACGAACCTCATTTAGCCCGTGACTTGTCTTTATTTGCTAAATAGGCCGTAGCATGTTCTTCCATCTTCAGTATATACACTTATTCCGCCCCTTTCTCCGTTACGCCCCGAAAACTTCACCCCTGCCACCACACGTTTCTCCTCGGAGGATATGCACCGCGAACGCGGGAGCCATCTCCAAGCTAATGCGCCTCTACAAAAAGACATATAACCTACGCCAGATCTGTAATATTGCTGTATATATGCTACACTCGGCCTGCACAATCCACTTATTAAACTTGCCAGAAAAAACCGCGAGGAGAGATATTATCCACGGCGTCAAGCATCTGGAAGAAATAGCCGAGGATTGGCTCTGTGGAAGAAGAGCCCTCAGTATCATTAGTGTACTCTCTCGCAAGTGGAGTGTAGAGCTGCCTGATGAGGCAGCTCAGGTTTTACAAAGAACCGATGAACGATGGGGCACGTTTAATACTTCCGATGTCCCTTCCCCCCGGTCACAGATCCTCGTGACCACAACCTCGACCACCAAGAATACACCATCACCCAAAGCAGGACATGAATCTCAAAGTCCTCGTAGCCATTCTGCCTCCTCGCCTCCTATGATTACCAAACCCACTTTGTCTCCCCAACTGCTTGCTACTACCATAGCGCCTTTACCGGACTTTCAATCGCAAACACAATTGGCGGGACAACCAATAGCTGATCCGACAACCATGGGGAAATCGACGATTGATTTCAGAGCACTCAATTCTCCGAACTGGCCATCGTCGTCAGTGGAAGATATAATGTCTCCTTATGCTCAAACTTATTCCCCCTTTTCGGTTAACAATCAAGCCGGAGAAAGTTTACAAGGCGTGTCGGCTCAAACCGCAGCACAATTGGCTAGGCAGAACTCTATGTTCGTAGCTGATGGCCAGGAGTGGTATCTCAAGGATGGTGTCAGCTGGCAAGCCGGCTTCACTGCATGGACTCCCGGCAATATGAACCCCTCTCAGTCCCCCGCCACTATACCTGATCAGCAATTATTCATGTTCTCCCCCAGTGGGCATCCGTCTGTAAATCCTGCGAATTCCAGTCAGGTTTCGCACGAGATTAGCTTAGATGATCTTGATGCCCTATCGTCCATAGGAGCTTGGGATCTCTCGAACCTTGAGTAGTCGTAACGTGATTCTATATAGCACATAGCATTACGTTGTACTCATACTAGTCTCGTGAGTCGGGATGTTCATGGTCCTATATAAGATTCGAATTGGGCGTAGCTGGTACGGCAAAACAGGCATTTGTGTAAATCCCTTCCTCTCTATATCTGTACGTTTCAGTGCGAAATTAGGGGGGAAAGAATCCGTTTGGCTAGTACGTATCGACGATACTTGTTACGAGCGATGAGCAATGAAATTTTTACTACCTTTATGCCGTTTCCCAACTCTTTCCCCGTGAGACGGTAAGATGCCGGACGATCGCATGCGAACGGTGGAAATCACTTCGAATGGGAGAACTATTTGCTACGTGATACTACACTACTTCATTTCCTTAAGACTCTCGCGGCGAGACCGATTCATCTACATTCAAGATGGGAAAGGAATAATCGAATACGTGTAGAGTAAACGACGAGGTGGCTCAATGCTTAGCATGAAAGTTGCAATTGTGACTCTACTCATCGCGATCGTGTGTAATTTTGATATTATTTCCCTTGCAATAAGCCTGTCGTAGTAATCATGTTATTTCCACCGTCGAGACTGACCTATACATCTCCTCCAAGCCATGTATTCAGCCCTTGTGATGCGTGACTTCCTGAGTGCGACTCCAAAAGCGTAAATGTCCGGTTTACCTTTATTACATTCAGGGCTGACTGTCTTGGATATCTAGGCGTTTATTGCCCTGTTTCATGCTGTCATGCCAATAAGGGGTTTGGCATCTCGAATGGCTAGCCCATAAAACATAGAAAAGTTCATACAGAACACTCTCCTGACGGATAAAAGGGAGTCGCCCTATCTAGAAAGTTGCATTATATGGCGGTCATATGTAATGGATTGTCACAACTCTCGAGCAACTATAGCATAATCATCGATTCAATTCAAGTCTAGAGCTTAGTCACATTGGAAGACTCCCCACGATGCATACATGTAAAGGGAATTGGAGTTCTAGCCTCGTGGCCTGAAGACTCTCAAGCGGCCATTGGGAGGCTTGGCACATCGTGAGATGAAAGTATTTAGTCCGAGTGTAGTGACCAGTCCTTGTCATACAAAAAGCTATATAAAACATTATATCGAAAGAAGTGTGTGATAAAACTCACTCCTCGATGTCTATTTTCTGATGAAGCAGTATGTACGCATGTAGTTAGGGGTTGGCCGTCAAAGGGGCTAAGGCTACTTGCTCCATAGTATCATATATGACTCATATTTGGCCCGTTTCGTTTTGACTTGATAATTGTTGTCGTCGGTGATAGTTGTTCAGCTACTCAAGCAATTGGAAACGGCTATGTTAGTATGGCTCTGATCTTGGTCATGTTCGTTATAATAATAGTAGAGAGCAAGAAGTTTCGATGAGATCAGTCATAGGACGGAAGTCCTTGCAGAAGAAGACCCTATCATAACGTATAACGAAGCTTACTCGCGTGGATAACAACATCTGCTGTCGTGGGCTGCCGCTCGCAGCGATCGAAAGTCGAATCAAAGCTAGTGCGGCACCTATACTTGTCCAGTGTTACTCGTCTCCTCCTGTCCAGGATACGCACCTATCAGGGCGCAACATGTAACTCCTACGGTAACGATATACCCTATTCTCTCATCAGAATCATAGCGGCTATGTCTCATTCCAGAGCATATCCTATTTGTTTCACTACGCTAAATCAGTTAGGCCTCTACGCATTATACAAGATTCCTTTTCCATGCCTTGAGGGCTAGAAAATATGATGGCTCACTCGTGAGCCAAGGTGGTGTTCGCAACTGAAAATCCCTTCATACACCACTACCGCTTTTGGGGACCTTCTTGGGTTGGTACGAGTTGGTTCGTGCGCCTTCTCTAGTCATGATCAGCATCGATTTCTGGATAATCTCGTCCTGACTGGGGCGGATTGGCAACAACAGGGTCGTTCTTGAGGCCGTACGGGAAGAGGTTCCTAGAAGATTAGACTCGAATTGGGTGTTCAGGTTAGAGATTCGGGCATCACTCAGGCCTCTTGTTGCCCGGGCGAGCGGAAGGTCTCCCTGCCACGCCCAAGGAATCCCGACGTGAATGGGTACTCATTGAGGTTACAGTTTAGGCACGGTATTCCGCCACCACAATATCAGGCTGTGGAGATGCGTAAGGACCCCTATAGGCTGGTAGGTATCGGTGAAGCCTTAATCTGTTACCAGTGGGCAATCACCAGACACCAGATCGGCACTTGACGCTCGACTCTTGGAGGGAACAGCGGTATAGGAGATGAGGGTATCTGGAGACGCACACACCCCGAGGCGATGTATACTAGGACAGCAACCAAGGCCCAGTTATGGCGGTGATCAGTGAGGTAATGGGGGTGCGTGAAAACTGGGCGTTTCGAATAGGAACGTGGATGAACTTCAGTCGGGTGATTGGGCGCGTCGAGAGCGGAAAGGAGTCGTCTTTGACCCTCTATAATTTCTGTAAGTAATAAAATCCACTTCAGGTCGAAAACGATACATATCTGTTTATCATCAAGCTTGATAGGATAGGACTGTGCGTCACTGTTTCAGTTTCAAGGCGAGATGGGGGTATCGTGTCCTTTGATGGTTCGGAGGCTGCTCGGGTTTACAGCCGATGTGACAGCAACTGTGCCGGTAGTTTTGGGCTTCAAGTTGGCTTTGTTCCGTTTTCCATCTCGGGGCATTGGTGACTCGACGGTCCTCCGATTCAAAAATTCGCAACCTCGATTTTCCCTTACCCGCCCGTGGCGGCTGGGAACATTGAATGCCACGTTGGCGAGGGCTATCTGGGTTGTATTGACACACAGGCTGTGTCAGGGTACGGTACCTCCAGTCCATCGATCCTCGTGCCGGATCTTTGCGCGATCTGATGATTACCACCGTGCAATCTTACACTTGCAGGCAAAGATGGCCCTCTATCACCTAATACCCAACATGAATTACGGTTATCGTTGAGGGCATGGCGGTGTCTGAGTTTTCGTTTGATAGTTCCTTAAGGACGAAGTACAACGTACTTGGAGAATGCTCGAGCACCGACGTGTCGCCAAACTCCTGCACCAGCCCTTGTCGGCCAGTTCTGCGGACGGAAAGGTCCGCGGCTAACGCGTATTTTCCGTTTGTCGGAGGCACGGCCTGACTGAAGATCGAGCTCTCGCCCATGTTTTGATAGGCAAGGGATGTGGGTTCGCGGTGGCCAGCCAGTACTGTGTGGCGCCCAGGCTTTCCAGCTGAATTGCATGCATATAACATCCGTTATGGTTAAGCAGTTGCTTTTTCTGTGTCAGATATATTGGGCAAATTGGCCTGCTATATTGCCCAGGCGTTGGCGGACAGGCCTGAGCTGGGTTCTCGCGAGCTGCCATTCGAGAAAATATCTGTTGGTTATGGCATGTAAGATCAGTAATTGGACACATTAAGCGGTGACATGTGGGAAGGGGTGAAACAATGGTACCTTGGCTTGATGAGGGTTTTGCTGTGAGAGCTTTAGGGGCAAGGGGGCGTGGGTGGCTGCGTGAGCACGGATGATTGCGTGGGCCTAGAGTTTGCATAGGCAACTGGTGCCGAAGGATAAATGAATAGGAATTATTTCCCGGCGGTGAGTAGATACAATACAGTGGTTTACTGCGGTAGGTTGGTACGTGGCGAAACCAAGGATATGTCGTCGGGTGACATCTGTGAAGAGTAGCCACTGGGTATATTATACAGTCTACACTATGCAAAACAGAGCTCGATTTGTGACTAGGCATATAGCCAATCTTCGTTGCCCCCCCGGAAGTGTCCGCAAATCGTGAGCATCACGCTCTGTGACCTGGGCATGTCAATACGAATAGTTGCAGAGCCATATTTTCTGTTGCCGTTGGTCTGGCTAACAGACGGCATGGGATAAATATTAGGGACCAGCCATACCTTTTGCCTACCTATAAAACCACCCAACTTGCGCTGACCGAAGCGGGCAACGTTTCTTACCTGCCGTGAGCCAGCAGCTAGAACCCCGTATTTACAGGTCGACAAGCAGGTCGTTGAGCTTGAGACAGTCTGCTCCTTGCTTACTCAACCCGGACTTACGGTGTACATGTAACCCACCTATAGAGCGTTTCGAAAAGCGGCAGAAGTAGCACAGACACTTTGGCAGCTCGAGTATTCCGATCACTTAGTAATATGATAGAATATAATATAAGTGGGCTTGCATATTGGTATTGTATGCACACGCCTCCCAGTGGATGAAGAGATATCTCTACCACAAACGTTATTGTGTAGGTTCCTCTTCAGGTCTAATTACGGGGCGAGTTGACTTCTAATGTTGGTAAGCTCACTGACATGTTAACATGGATGGAACATCAACTCGATGTAGGTTTATGTCCCTTATCTTGCAAACCAAATGAAACGTAGCACGCGAACTTACCGAACGGAGAAGCTGTTGATATCCAAAACATCAATTAGGTGAATGGCGTCTTAGAACGACATATGTAGTTCTGCGTCAATCGATCCTCAATATATAGGGGCTCCCTTCGAAACGAAATTGACGCCCCTATAGCTACATAGACCATTCGTCGCAAGCTTTTCCATCATACTGCGAAGCTAGTACAGTGTACATCGAAATAGCGAGTTCCGTCTCGTAACCTGCTGATACTCTGCATGCCCGTTTGATATGAACTGCATCTGCGGGTATCTCTGATCTTCAGATTCATGATTTGATATGCGACAGCCTTTCATTCAAGGAATGAGATATGAACTGTCCTAGGATTAGCATGCAGGTACGCCATGCGCAGTATCCACGATGATCTTCGAGACTATAACCATACATTAGCTATATGCAATATGAAATGGATCTGTTTCTCCGCAGATGAATAATGGCCTGGCGACACATTCTACCCGCGTGGTTTAGCCTCATCACCACTCCTACTAAAGCTAGACGACCCCAGCAAAAGACATACCGGCTAACCAGCGTATTTAGAGACGTAGGCTATGCAAACAAAATGGATATGTATCACATGCCCATTGCGAAGCATGAACCCGATGTATAGCGCGGTTCAGAGATAGACTGTGCCGCAAGCCCTACAATCCAAGTGATATCAAAGGCGAAAACACTGCAAAAGTATCACAAATCGTAGGAAGAAACACGTGAGATCGGTCTGAATATGGCATAATTAGCCCAGATTCTTCCTCGCCTGGCACCGCGGATCCGGGCTGGTCTCCGGTTGGGGTGTGGCTTGGTTCGACATGTCACATCATGTTGGTTTTTCTATGCTGTGTACGCCCTGTATCTAGTCCCTATCCTGGGTTGCCGGCTTGACAGAGGCCCCTGGCAACTACACGAGGGTGTAACACAACCAATGTGAGTCCACGAGATTGTCTAGAAGGTGTGCGCACTGCATAATTGTGCCTTACGTCATGCGCCCGTAACAATTCGCGAGGCTGTCTTCTTCCAGCCTCATAGCGAATCAGAGACGGATGACGCTAGCAATGCGGTATATATGTATATGTATATATATAGCTTACGTCCCTCGTATTTCTTCCTTTGCAGGGCGGCCGACGTTTATGCGCATGCACAGCTTAGGCATTCCCCCAACGGAACTGGCGGGTGGTCTTGGATATTACCAATTTCAGCATATGTATGTAGCCTCGAGTGCTGTAGGTACAGGATACCGCAGCGTAGCTCCTAATGGTACTGGGTTGCGCTCAACCGAACTAGTATCACATACGTACGTCTAGGAGATTGCACGGTTGCATATGCTATGCTTCGCCCTAGGGCGGCTATTATAGGATGTTGGCGATAGATATCGCCGGTGTATATGCATGTCGATAAAAGCGTTCGTCAAATCCTGCAGCTCATCGTAAGGATCTGGACTGGATTCACAAGACCAAGATGATTTGCTGCCTTGGAGGCGCTAGCTCCAACCACCTAGTGGCCACGCTCCCACCCAACTTCGACCTCTCTGTACATCACGGCCAACCGAAGAATGCGGATCTGCTAGTCGCCCCGTGCAAGAAATGCCGAGTGTTGACCGTGGACACGTAGAGACGTGCTCTCGACGGCGGAGAGGAAAATTTGTGTGATTGATAAGCATGCTTCGGGGTAGACCAGGAGAGGTAAGGATGAAGCTGGCAATACATGTGAAAGATAAGGAGGCCAAAAAAGACTGAAGAGAAAAGGGTTCCTGAAAATCGCGGCAAAAGCAAGTAAAGCTGAGTGGTTGGAGGCTTTTATACGGTCAACGACAATAACTGGCAAGGGTATAAGACCGCTGGCTGTGAAGGCCTTGGTTCAAGCCCATCAACTATGACGATGGAAGTTGTTTTGCCGCGAGTGGCAAGTTAGCAAATAAGCCATCGTAGCGAAGGGTTCGGCCTCACGAAGGCATCGATGATGGGATGCTCCGTACGATGATGTTCGCATTCCCGAGAATCTAGCCAATGCAGGTTTATACTAGTTGTTGCCATGTTAGAGAAATACGGAGTAGAAGTATGTATACTAATATGGAGCGTTATGTAAGTCGGCAGTTTTGTCGCCTTGTGGTAGAGTATTGGCGCAAGTACGCTAATATAAAACAAGAGCTGCAATGGCTGGGGACCCCGGCTGTTTAATATAGCACACATGTTTTGATAAACGTGCCATACCATGCTTACGTTACCTGCCGAGTTACTTGACCGTAACACGCCCAGTCATAGGACAGTGGTATCAATCTATGTAACTAAGCATGTCCCTCCTCAACTACGATATATATCCCATTATACTCAATATAATTAGGTATTATACCTAGTGCTAACTATTCTGTAAGTTGCCTAGGTTACTAATCTCACCTATATAGTAGTTGAATAGTTTGATCATGATCTTAGCACTGTACGTTACCTAAACAGACCAGAGAGGTATTGCAGGTTAACGCAAGCAACCCTATCTACTTAGGTTAGTATATTAGTCTAGCAATCAAAGGAATGTGGAGAATATGCATGGGTTACAGATGAGACGGGTTGACTTGGCCGCTGCAGTACACGACGTGCATGACCTCAAGTCGTACTAGTAGATAAGGTGTCTACTGGCACACAACTACGCTTGTTGTATTTCAGCTATCACACACTATGATGTTCGGAGAACGTCAGCATTTAACAACCCAATGCTATCATATCACACTAGTAGTCTGACGGCAGATGGATTCAGCACAGGACCGGGGTGGTGAGGAGGTGAGATGTGAGCATAGGAGTGGCTTATACACTACGTGAAGAAAACATATACCACTCTCAGGACCACGCTAGGTCAGGATGTTGAGATCTCAGACGGCAACCCAGGTTATCGGAAATGATGTCCCACAGTGCCTTGTCTGTAACTTTGACATTGTGGCTCAACCGCGACTCCACAGCCCATATCCTCTAACCTAACACTTACAAGTGTTCCTTTGCATCTGACATGGGGCTTCTGATGGGGAAATCCAGGACTATGCTATGTATAGCCGTACATAATAAGTACGCTAGTATCAAGTATCACATGTAAGTCTGTTTCTAGTGTCAATGATCAGATAGCCTGACTGCTCTGTATACACAAATCTATGGAATTACGTGTGTTAGAGACATTGAGAACTGATTTGTCAAGACAGTGCTACACAATGTGAAATTTATATTGCAACCAGCAATGCCTCAAATCACCTCGAGTTTATGCGTCTAGGTAACCGGATGGTCATGTACACGTATTGTGCATATACATATACATTTTAGCTGACGCTCGAATAGGCCTACGGGTCTGGTGTACATTAGTCTTATGTGTGTGTATGCGTGTGGGTGTGTGTGTGTGTGTCTCCCGAGTCTCTCTCTCTTTCTCTATGTCCTACTCTAACTCATTATACCCTAACTATACTCGGAGAGAAGGATCTCTTTCTTTCCCCAAAGCTCTACCCCTCGACGGTTTTCCCAAACTGCCAGCAACTACACTACATATGCTTCATGGCGTAGTGTAGTGTAGCGTAGGGAGCTGAGATGCCAAGGGGCCCGCTCGACCACCATTAATACCTGAGCGCCGTACAGGGAGGGCGTCGATTCTCGCAGGGTTGCGGGGTGTGTAACTCTTCCTACCATGCGCACCTCACCATCCATCACATCAACCATCACCACTAGGAATACGTAACGAACAGTGTAAAATACTGCCAAGAGAATGCTCGCTTCACACACGTCTTTTCGCCATTTTAACGTCGCTTGCATTCTACACACCATGGGAGAACCATAGATCTTTTTTCTGACCGCAGACTTCGATGAGACCCTGTTTATGTGTTTTTTTTATACCCCCCTCCCCCTGGACCTGAACTCCGTGATGACCGTCGAGATGGCTTGCCTAGAGAGAAGCAACCGTAGCCAACCGACGACCGTGACCGCTGTGGCGGCCTTTGTGACCGTGCCCCATCTCTAGTTCGTGTATTTGCGGAGGGGAAACGCGTCCCCGGGCATCGGCTCCAAGTGCCACGTCTTGGGACCATTCTCTGCAAACGCATCTGTCCATTCTTGGTGGAGACTCTCTGGGATGGACCACCCCATACTTGAGCTCCGCAGTCGCATGCGGACCAGATGCCGCTTCTCATCCGGCGATGCACCATCGACGAATCCCTCCCGCCGGTGCAAGATGGTGAAGTTGTTAATGAAGTGCATGTCGCCACTGCAGGTCTTGATCTCCAGCTGTAGAGCCCGGGCGATGGCCTCTACTAGATCTAGCGCCTCGCACTGACGGTCGTTGAGCTGAGGGAGCTGGCTCGGCCTAGGGTGCGTGGCGCTCCCTAGCAGAGGTGTGCGGCTAAAGTTCATAATCAACCTGGACTCGTGGTAAAACATCAACGGACGGCACTGGAAGCGCGGGCTGCTGCCGTGTTAACAGTTGGTTACCAGTGATTTCCCCCTTTCTTTACTAGTATCTAAACTAGCACGTCCGAGAGATACCATGCACGGGGAGTTTGACTTACAGCGCAATGGGCCAATCAGACTTTGTAAGCGTCCGAATAACATCGGGGCGATGTGCGGCAAGGATGTTGTAAATCGTGTAGACAGGGGCAAGAATGCATCTGCCTCCAGTCTTCGAGGTGCCGCAGGTCAACCAGCTTATCACGTCGCCGGCTTCCTCGTTGTGGAATGACTAGCATTTATTAATTAGTCGAGAGAACCAATCCCTTTGGGTTTGCGAGATACCTTACAATGGACGAGGTGGAATGGCGGTGATGGCCAAGTTTAATCTCAGACGAGTTGTCGGCCACGATGTGCACTGTCCCATGTGTAAGCTAAGAGCTGGCCGCCTCATCCGTCGATACATCGGTGTGGAAATACCTAGCATGTTGCCTCGATGATCTTGGCGACCACATTGATCGGCGATGTATGCTTGCACACCGAGCCGGATGATTGCAAGATCTTCCACGGAATATTCACTTGGGTCAAGCCCGCGGATAACGTGAAAGCCCTTGCCGTTGTAGATATCATCGCGTAGCATCCGCAGTTTGGGACCAAGACTTGGTAGATGGAAGTTATCCTGATTCACTAGATTGCCATCTAACTCTTGAGCTACGAAGGCGAATTAAATCAGCATAAACTTGACCCCCAGATGCCATCTCCTACGGGTAAGTACCTTTGAAGCCATCCTTAGCCCGGCATAACTCAGCCAGCTCTTCCACGGATAGCTGGTAGATGTAGCTTGATTCTTCCACGAAGTCTGCTTTGGTCCAAGCGAACGAATTGCATACTCGGGATGGATAGCCGCTCGGTAGATCGACCAAGCTATCTTGAGTAGGGTCCGAGCGTGCTGAAGCATGCAGAGGAACCGAGAGACCGACATTGCTCAAACTAAGGGCGAGCACTGGACCAGCACCTTGGAAGTCCCCCATTCTGCAATTGGGGTATTCGTTCCTGCCAATGACGTGTCTGTGAGTCAATCAAGCCTGTCCGGGGTAATGAATAACAACCTGGCCAATGCCAAACTTCAACAATGCTGCAAGTAAGCCTGGTATCTCTGGAATCGCTGGCAAGGGTACAGTGTATAAGTATATATGGGCTGAAAATGAACGATGTTTTAAGAGATAGAGTCAGGATAGATGCATGTATATATAGATATATATAATTAGTCGAGAGGACGAACGAGATGTCTCAACAGCGCTCGGAGACTTGTATATAAAGAGACAAGAGAGCTGAACCCAGTGAGTAGCTCAAGGGCTCCACCAAAAGAGCGGCTAGGTGCTTCATAAATGATAGCAAACGAAGTATCTGACTTGAAAATAACCGGAGAACCAATGCCACATATGACAGTGTGAGCTGGCGTAGAATCAAGTAAAGAGACGTCTAGTTTCTGCCGCCCAGCGTTGCGGTCGTTGGGACAACAAAGCAATGCTTCAATATCAGGGCGAGGAAGACAAACGGAAGACTGAGATGAGTTGTAGCCAGTTAAGATCAGGACGTAGCGTAGGACAAACGATGTGGCCCCGGGCGGCATCGTTGAAGCCCAAACTCCTTTCCATTGATACCTCCCTGGTGAAACTGTTAAACAACTGTAGTGTACTCGTTACTCGATATAAGACTCTAGTTCTGTGTCCCTGCACGAAGAAAGAAAATTCTTCCGGGAGGTTGGGTGGCGTGCTCTGGGAAGTAGTTTAGGGTGTTGGAGATGTGGTGTACGAACCCTGAACGGGCCGGGTTCCTGAGCCGCAACCATGTCTGCTTAATATCAACCGAACATGGCAAGGCGGCAGAGGCAGTCGACGAATATGAGGCTCGTAAAAGTGAGGAAGGACCCCGTTCTATGGACGACTAAACGCCACATCGAGATGAAAGCCTGTGGACTGGCAGCTTGGCTCTACCGGGGAGTATCTAGCCGGGACGCATCATAACTTGGCCTTGTTAATCTTTCCCTTGGCACCACTCTTTTCTTCCCAAGTAGCTGGACCGTAGGCATGATCTTCGTCGTGTCCGTATCCTTGCCCCATATGCATCTAACTGCCGCAAGCATGTCAAAAGCGGCTCAGTCCCATCGGATCTAGGCCGGATATCACAAACCCTCCTCACCTGCAGTGCTATATCTAGATGCCTACGCTAGTGATCGACAATACACTGGATAATCGGTCTATGTGGGGTGTCCAGCTAGCGACGGCCATCCTATTTCGGGAAATTATTAGATTGTGTTCGCCCAGATGCATAAGACGGATGCGGATGTAGATTAATAAGGCAACTCGCAGTAGTCCCACAGACTGTCGGATAGCTGGGTTGATGAAAAGGCACACGATGTACTGCGATGTGGGATGCCTACTAGCAGGTACGCAGTATGTACGTTGAGATCTCGTTTTTCTCTTCTTTTCTTTTGTTTTCTTCTCATAACCGGGTTAGTGGATACACTGTACGCCCGTCGGTTAGACTGAGTCATCACATACCGTAGATCCAGGAGCCACAACTTCGGGCGGTCTTCGGGGGACCACGGCTACCTACTCTTATGTAGGGTTATGGAGCATATGAAGCCAGGGGTTACGGGAACCTTGTAACATGTGAATTGGATAGAATCAAATATTGCTGGCGGGCCATTTGGTTTCTCAAACGTTTCGGGTATGTTTAACTGCTCTGTATACAAGCTGATGGTTTCATGAGCTATTCTCGCTGGTATACTGTTTTGCCTACTCCATGCGTGTCATCATCATCTCATCATCGCAGCCAATCTAGGACTACAGTAAGTTCACACCATCTTCGCGCCCGGATGCAATGCATGCTCAAACCAAACAAAGTAATAAGCACTAGTTGGTCTTCTTCTCTTGATCAAGTATAGCTAGATGTTTAGTTGATAACCTATATTCGTTTTGCCTACATGAGATTTCCGTTGCTTCTCCGGTGCTAGGCTCCTAACTCGTGAAGCTGGCGTAAGGAGCAATATGGGCTCGGGACGGTATTTTATATTGTTGGCTGCGGCATCCAATTCTCCTCGAAGAGTTGACTTATATAAAAGAAATCGTCCTCATAGTCATTGCTTTCCCGAACCTTGGCCCATGATTTCCCTATGAACGTTCATTGGTCAGTAACCTGTTTTGTACCTTGATGAATGCTACACCACAGACACATGCATGCACCCCATCGCCTCGAGGAGCTTAACCGGGTTGTTTCTTATAGGGGAAGCTTACTATGCTTCTCTACATGCACTTTCGTTTGCTTGACGAACAGGGCTTTAGTCTCATTAAGCGCAGCTAACGTCGTCAAGTCTTGTTCTTTGCAGTCCGCGGAGAACGGATGTATGCCTATTGGCGGTTAACCCTGCTCTGTAGAATGTCATACATGATGTCTGAGCTATACCCCATACCTTTGTTGCAGTAGTGGAAATACGCTAATAGAATATTTGCGCCTGTCTAGGACGTTAGGCATACTATTCCCAAAAGGATAGGGATAAAACCATATACTGACCCAACTGGTACTCTCTGACCATGTCTTCCCGTGCAAAACGAGTCTGAAGTCCGAAGGTCAGCTACTATTCCTTCTCCGAGGGATTGGGGGAGTTGCCTGTCAAGGCAATAGCTCTCTGAGCTGAGTTGACAGAACCGACTGACCTTCATGCCATGCTTTCGAGCGTAACTGGCGTCGTGCTGGCACAGAAGGGCTACATTATGCAGTAATATGAAGGTTATGAGGTATGTGGTAAACCAGGTATGCTGCTTGTTAGCTTGCGTTATGTTTTGCAAGTTTTCGAGCATCTCTCTTCGAAGGCTGGACTGGATCTGATGGATCAGAACCAACTCGATTTGTGCTCCCATTACTGGTGGGAGAGGGATCTTTCCTCTCAGGGAGCTTGTTTCATCCATGATGTCGGGAGACATTCCCAACGTCTCTTCGCCTACGATAACCGTTGACTTGGTAGTCATACGAACAGCCATCCACAACTGCAGTGCTTTATTTAAAAGCTCCTTTTCCTTCTCACCGGCCGCGGGATCCCGCGTGACTTTCAGTGCCGCTGCGTATGTCCCCAATAGCAATTTATCCTTACCGAAGAGTATCTTCTTGCAGCATTCCACAAAACTATTGTTAATGTAGGCGGAATACGCGTTCTTCGCCTCTTCAAGATTTACGATGGCGTATGCGGGGATCCTGACTCTCCTTCTGACGCCATCATGCACCCACGATCGTTCGAGCGAATCGCCGTCCTGAGGCACAAACTGCCTAACACGAAGCTCGACTGTTTCTTTAGTGTAGCCCTCCGTTACCCTGACCTTTCGGATGTCCGTCGAGGCCCAATGCGAGATATCGTCCGGAACACCTTCCACCCAGCGTCGTGTCCATTCGTGACCTTTCACGGGCCCCGGCTTGAAGAGTCTCACGTCGGTAATCTTGTACCGAAGACATGGCATTCTCCACACTTTAACGTTGGACACCCGCGAACAAGTCAGGCAAGTACCCGCCTTGTCGTCTGGGTTCGTTTCACACTGGTTATACCGTTAGTAAGAGACTGTTGCGGTACTACAAACAAGGGCGAGCAAGTAGTCCCACGAAACTAGTAACATACTCGTATCCGTTGCATTCTACAACGAATGCAGCTGCCAATCCTCCTTGTTTCGGCGGTCCTTTCCCTGTCATGCTGGTTTCTGAACGGCCCCCGTCTTGCGGGAGGCGGTTTCTGGCTTGACGGGACAAAGTCTAACTCGCGGGTCTGTGCATGAATGGGTTGTCTGTCTGCTGCAGTGTGAACATACGCATGAGTGTTATTATATTGTCTCCTGGGCGCTTCCACCCCTGCTGATAATGGAGCAGCAAAGGCCCGGACTCGCGTGATGGGGTTGCCGGGCGAGATAGGTGAGCTGGGTTGCAACACGGCTTGTTCCGAGTAGCCTTGACTAGGTGTAGGCCTAGGGTATACCATTCCCTCGCCGCTGGTGGTAGGTTGAATAGCCATTGATCGGTCCGGCTGCAAAACAGCGTAATTGGGGAACATCTGTTGCGGCACGATAGGGCTATCGCTGGCAAACATCCTAGACGGCACGGGAGACATTGTGCCAGGCATTACTTGAGAAGACTGGGGCTTGTTGTCAATGTAGGGGCGGGTCTCAGTGTAGTCATATGGACTAGCGGCCGGTATGCCGGCGTAACCTGAGTGGAATTTAGCATCCTTGCAGCACGGTCTTGATCAAGGGCCACAGCTACAGACCTTGAGGTTCACAGGTCATGCAAGGTGAACACACAGAGAAGCTGGCGAGGCACTGTGCCAGGCGGGACGGGCCCACGCCCAACGCGAAGCCGTTGAGCGGCTCGCCGTGGTGGCCAGAGACATCTTGGTCAGCAGCTGGTGTTTTTTCACGGGGCGGCATTGCCGTAAGATCTATGCTCAAGCGTTGTCTTTTGGGAGGGGGGATGCTGTAGGAGGAAAAGGCAGGAGCGTAAGAATGTGACAGGCCAGCTCTCCGGTTATCGAGGCTGTAGATCTGAGAGACTGGGCAGTTGAGGATGTGAGCAGCCCGGGCAAGTATATTTATGTCATCCAGCGACAGGTCCTCCGGGGGGATCACAGTCGCAGGAGTAGCAGGGTACGAAGGAGGATCATGGGCCACAGGCACCGCAGGGGCACCCTCGTGGCCATGAGGGCGGCGTTTTCTGAGATTAGAATTACTCTATCCACAAGTCAATACGGCTTGCACATCGGCGAAGGCTTATGCAATAAGACGTCGTATGGGGTGGAACGCAACCAAATAATCTGGCAGGAAGATCTTACCATCGTGCGTTACTCGAAGAGGTACGTTTATAGAAGGTGTGTTGGACAAACAAGTCAATATCTTAACAGTGCAAAGACAGGGGCTGCACTTTGGGCGCGGATCGGTTTGCACATCTGATGGACAGGCGCTACAGCAGCACTAGAACCAACCGCCGGCGGCGACGGCGGCGGCGGCGGCGCGGCGGAGGCGGTATCAGCAGCAGTACCAGCAGCACCAGCAGCAGCGGTCGCAGGAGCAGCGACAACAAGTAGCACTGGGAACGCCAGCGGCAGCACCAAGACCGGCCGCCACCCCAAGTACCGGCAGAGCACCAGCGGCAGGCCAGCAGGGCGCCAGGGGAGCACCAAGGCAGCACCAAGGCAGCACCAGGGCAGAGCACCAGGACCACTGGTACGTCGTGGCGAACGTTGCGCCTTACCCGGGTTTAGAGGGGGGTGGATAGAGAAAGACGCCCCGTATCAGTATCTCACAATTGTCATTGCTTCACAAGAAAAAGTGATAGAGAGTGGCCGGGGTCAGAGAGCTAAACAATGCGACAGATGCGACAGCGGGCGTTGTGCTCTCTATCGTCTGCCCGAGGTAGGTAGCTCTCCCGGAGTTGTGCTGCCCGGTACAGGTATAACAGATAGAAGCAGGTAGTCTAGTCAGTCAGTCAGTCAGTCAAGATACCCTGCTGCTGCTGCTGCTGCTGCAACGTGCTGTAAATGTATTGTGCTGTGTTGTGTTGTGCTGTGCTGTGCTGCGTTGTTATGTACTATGCTGTACAGTGCCGGCGTTGTGCAATGCTTGCGTGGTGCAATACAGTGCAGCGCTCGGTATGCTATGTTATGTTATCTTATGTTATGTGGTAGTAGTAGTGGTGGTGGTGGTAGTAGCTATACCTTGAAAAGGTATAAGCTGCGAACTGCGAACTGCGAAGGGTGAACTGTGAACTGTGAACTGTGCTTGTCAAAGACCTTTGGCTCCCAGAGTCTGGTCCGGGCTGGGCTGGACTGGCTGGACTGGCTGGCTAGCTACCTAGCTGGCTGGGTTTGAGGGGCTGAACGGGATAACAGACAGAGTGTGGGAGAAGGCGAGGGCGTGGACGTGGGCGTGGGCGTGCGGGTGTGGATGCGGGAAGAGCCAGGGGAGGCCAAATCCCCAAAAGAAAACGGACACGCCGTGCTGCCGGCAAAGACAGCCGAGCGGGCAATGATTGGAAGACAAGACAACGGGACTCTGCTGGACGAGAAACTCGGTGAGGAGGATCACAGCGGCGGTTGAGCCGGAGGCTTGACCGGTTTAAAGAGGGGTGGACTGAGGAACTCGGGATGGCCCTCTCTGTCTGCTCTCTCGTGGCAATTAGGATGATCAAACCGCAACAGGCCGCGGTGCTGCTGACAGCCGAGTAAAATAATCAGAGGAGACCAGGGGGTCGATGTGGAGAGTGAGACCACATCCACGTACACGTGCGAGCGGGCGGGCGATGGCGAGGGCGTGGGCGGGAGAGGGCGAAAGCGTGCGCCGAGACGAAGGCATGCTGCTATCGCTACCAGCTTGCCGCCTCTGCTGCTTTCGCTGAGGCTGTTTGTCTGGATATCTGTGTGTCTGTGTGTCCGTCTGCCTGCCTGCCTGCCTGCCTGCCTGCCTGCCTGTCTGTCTGTCTGTCCACCAACTATACTACGAATGATACGACTGCACCTTGCTGTTGCTGTTGCTGCTGTTGCTGCTGCTATAGACACGGGCACGAGCACTGGCTCGGGTACGGGTACTGGTACGGGTACGATGATGGTGAGATGAGAGCCCCAGAGTTTCCTTCGTGGTCCATGTCCACGGTCCTTATCCTGTCGCGGCCGACAGGGACATGGCCTCTCGTTGCTGGTTGGAGCGAGCGAGGGAGGGGGAGGGATATTAACGTGGTCGTATGGGCTGTTATGGTTCCCATTCCTGCGTCCGTCCAGATGTGCAGATTACCTACACCAACGCTGCGCTGGGCGCTGGGCGCTGGGGCTGGACGGGACCGGACTGGTCTGGTGAAGAAGAAAGAATATTCTACGCATGCAACATACATACAGCATACAGCATACACACAGCTAGTATATGCCCTGGTCATGCCTTGGTATAACCTGGTATACCTCCCTCACACCCATTTCGCCCGCCCATCTATGCTAACATAGTACTCACTATTATTACTGTAATCACAGACCAGCGATCCGGCGGCCTCTGCTTGGCTGTCCGCGCTTCGCGATCCACGGAACCTGTGCACGGAACTACCACCGCCTGTACCTGACCCAAACCCATAGTGCTAGTTCTCCGCCATGTCAGCGAGGCCAAGAGGGGAATAGAGCTACACCAAAAGCAAAGCCGAGGCTGAGGTCCCCCTTGCGCCGGCAAAGATAGTGATCATGCCACCACACACAGAGGCACAGTAGCAGACAGCACCCATGGTCTCTGCAAAGCCCTAGAGAATGGCGCTGTGCAATCAGAGGCCCGGAGCGTCCTGAGGAGAGGGTGCCCAGGGGGAGCAGGCGTGCGAAGGGCGAGGGTTGCTCGGGTTGCACGAGTATCTGGTGGGATCACTGGCGGAACCGGCTTCATGCACCACGGCATCAAGCAAATCACGTAGCGACAGACCTGGTCAAGTGACTGGGCGCGCTGTGACGACACGGAGACATCTCACGTTTTGTCATCGCGAAAGCAACGCTTACGCTATAACAACGATAGTATACGGCCAGCTGTGGATGCGCGACACCAACAGACGGCGAGCGAAGAGGCGAAAGCACGGAAGGGTGAACGGGCAAAAGGTCCTCGCCTCGGTTATGCTGAGCACTGAGCACTGAGCACTCAGTACGGTAGGGTTGCTGGGTATACTGGAGATTCGGGACGACGACACATCCAAAAAGGAAGTAAATACCTCCACTTCCCCTCTTGGCAGGGAAAAAGGGTGACGTTTTGGCACCGCCAGAGCGGGCCGAGTATTAACCTTCGGCAGGTAATCCGCTTTGATGGCATGATAGGTGGATATGCTCGACAGGGGTAGCTCGAAGGGGTCGCTCCTACCTACTTGTAAGTACACCTGCTGCTGTGTAGTGCGTATAAGTACGGGGTAAAGTACTGTAAGTAAGTAATGGATTAGGTAGTGGGTTCGTTGCAACGCGCGGTCGAAGGGGTCGAAAGGGTCCATGTCTGCTGCAAAAGCGGAACGAAAATGCAAGCGAGGTGTACGTATACTGCTATGTTAGCATCGATTCGGGAAGTTGGGGCGAATATCCCACTCGTTCTCCGATATTAGGGC
The DNA here is from genome assembly GCA_022578765.1 of Xylaria sp. FL0933. Lineage (NCBI taxonomy): Eukaryota > Fungi > Ascomycota > Sordariomycetes > Xylariales > Xylariaceae > Xylaria > Xylaria sp. FL0933. The sequence goes on along the minus strand of MU389732.1, from coordinate 376,044 downwards.
TCGACCTTCTCCCCATCGCTCGGACTCTTGTGTAAGAGACTTTCTCTTTTATCTTACTGCCAATTTCATTTTTGGATCACTATTGTCATTTATTGATAAATTTTTATTCTCATTCTCATTGTCATTTTCAGTTTCAGTTCCAGTTACATTCCGTCCTTTTGTACCTAAGGTTGCTCAGTGTAGGCAGTGTATTTGGTCTCCTTGTTTAGTAACCTATGAGCTTGCTTGTGGCTCTTCCAAATACAATGCGGATGGAGATCTACGTGGTCCAGTGAGCGCGACTCGCTAACAAGAGGTGGAAACGTAGACTGTAAAGAGGGTATAATAACCCTTAAACTATCTTGTATGGCACTCGAGGCAAGAAATCGCGGCTCACGTCAGAAACGGCATGTACAAGATACGGTGCAAAGGTATCTATTTCCCCCATCCGAGCAACTCTAGTGCAGCGAGTGTCCCTTGGAGAAACTACTGTACTCTAGGCTAGCAACCAACAAGATGCCTGGACAGGGGTCGTGTGATCAGGCTCACCATTGTAAGATCAGTCCTCCGTTGCGAATAGGACAGCTATCATGTGCTCAAGGCTGACAACTAGGATCTTCGTGACACGAAAGCAAACGATCGTATAAGAGCGAGGCTTAAACTTGATAATGTACGGTAAATGCCTGTGAGTCGGTGAGACGCAAAACCAATGAACGGTCGATGATGGGATGTCGACAGAGTAGCTTGCTTTTTTATTGTTGGTTAGTTTCCTATTGGAGCGATATACGAATATATCACAGGAATATTAGTCTACTAGCTATGTGACGGAGCATTGACAAAACTTTAGAATCTGTGTTCACTTTCGAATACTTGTCGCGCCCAAAGTAAAATGAAGCAAAGCAGGATCCCACAAGAATAACAGGATCACGTCATGTCGATTGGAGTTTTCCCGCCGGGCTCTTGGCAGGCCAATCGAGGTTCTAGGAACTCAGACAATTTTGCATTAGATTGCTTAGGGTTGCACGCAATACTTGCACTTACGATCTCACCGAAAGACCAAAGATCTTTGCATATTAGAGAAGCCAACTACTAAGGAGGTAGCACTTAATCTCGAGTTGCACGACATCGCTAGGTATGCAGACCGGATACTCAGTTGAACTAATTGTAGATGTGCTCGAATAGGTAAAACCACCTCCTAATCCGTGGGTTTTACTTAGTACAGTGCAGCACCAATATTGACCATGCTGCAAAGACATCTCTGCAGCTAGATCGTGCGCTAATGCGTAATTCCCGATACTCTCGCCCCCATCATCTCATTATTCTGGACGCATCGTGAAATGACTCGATCTGATAGGGATGGGAACTCGAGGCTCCTCGGATAGATACATGAGTAGCAACGGGATGGCTGCCTGCCGGCAATGCAATCAATAATATCATGACAATGACAATTAGCAAGTGCTATATGTGTAGATGGCTCTTACACTAGACAAATGATGTGAGTGAGGCGGACAAGCCCAGGTATTGTCCTACGCTATACTAGGTAGCAAGCACGCCGGCCGGGACAACCTACTGATTTGGAGATAGACCGAGATTATAATCAGTTCATGAGTTTCACTACCTAGGCAGGCAGTTAATCTAGCAAGTACGTCACCACACTGCATTATAAGCACACTAACGGATCGGCTCGCCAGCTGCACCACAGTACAGTAGGCTCTGCTTAGCTAGTATGCCACGTGGTGTAATACCTACAGTCTAGCCTATAAACAGTAACTGGTACGCCTATCTACTTGGTAGTAGACAGAGTGCAAGGCTGACATTGAAAAGTTTGGAGACCTAGTTAGGCCTCTACAAGTACTGGTATAATTCCTATCTAATATGAGAAGTGAGGGAAAATAGGATGGGAATATTTTCCTCTACACCGACTCACTACCTGACTCCGTATAATGTACCCGAAGAGATTAGTAGTATGAGTTATGTGTTACTGGGTGAACCCCTTCGTAAATGGTAATTATATAAACAGCTAGTGGCACTAATTAGCAATAGTTGTGACTAGCAAAAAGTAATTGTAATTGTAATTCGTTATGACCAGTGTAGAATAGTTCGAACGTTGTACAGAGAGATTTCCCCGGATGTTGCCCCCCGGACCCCGGAACCCTGCTGTAACGGAGACTAGATCAGTCACTGCCTGATACGCGTACAGTTGCCTATCCTATATTGTTGATTGCGAGACTGCAAGTGGTTGCTGACTTCCAGGACTCAGTTGCATGTGCTCACATCTGCGTCCCCCATGCATTATGATTTTGATATTCACGGTCGGCTGGCTGAGCAAGCCATCAGTTTCCATCTTCATTGGTAGCTATCTTCGCAGGTTGCGGCTTCTTTCTATATTTAGCCTCTACACTAGAAGATGCCACAGGATCTTCCCCGATTCGCTCCTGGTGGAGGGTTAAAGCCAGTGGTCAGATACTACGGGTAGGCTCGCTACGTGTATATATCGCCATCTTATGGCTGGGCACTTACACCACGACAGTGCCCACCCAAACGCCTTGAAGGAGTGAAGCGGTCCACTTCTGATAAGCTACTACAGCCAACCAAACAAGTTCAAATCAACAAGGTATATGATTAGCCTATTTGGGCGAAATTAACCGTATTGGGACCTCACCACTCTGCTTTGCTCTTTTGCTACAGTGACTGCACCCTATCATATCATACTAGGTTAGCACATTCTATCACGATTATAGGAGACAGCACACTTGTAGAAGCAACTTTGCGACGTTAGCATCCAGAACGATGTGAGGTGCAAAGAGCGGATTCAGAAAATCCTGGTTTTTACTGTCCTATTGGGTATACCACATGCACCAATGCGGCTTTAAAGCAACTAGTAACGCTAATGCCGACTTCACCGATGCTTGCTACATAAAGCACGGACAGCCATGGGTTCTTGAAACTGTGCCAATGCCTGTCTACCTTTAAGTAGGTATCATGGATGTAGGTAGGTATGTAGGTAGTATTACGTACACTAGGTACCTACATAATGCAATGTTAGCATAGAAGCGGTCCAGAACGTACGTATACTGTATGTTGGTACTGCCTGTTGAGCACTTGTCCTGCAGAGGCTGTCTACTCCAACACCATCACAGTCCCTTGAGTACTACGTACAAGAGGCTTCAATATAGCTAAGAGATCCCACGCCCATGTCGCCCATGATCTTATCATTATTCGTATTAAGCATAAAATGCTATCGCACATAGAGCCGTCGAACCCGCCGGCCCTTGGACCTACATCATCTTCACTACCAACATTGTAAACTCCACCGAAGCTTCGAGCTCAACGGGATCAACTATGCAGTGACGGTGGGATATAGAAGATCAGAAAGACAGAGCAATGAGACGCATATAGGAGGCTGAAAGGCGGCTAACAGCGTTGACTCGTCCTCACGGATCACACCGCCATCCCGCCTGCAGTACACCCACGGCAATCTGCATCCATCCCTTCCGTTAACATTACTTTGGCGATACGACCGGTGCGAGGGTTTGTACAGCAACCCTTCGCTTCCAAACCATACCGCAGTCGATCGACTATGCATATGTATCCCCTGGGGTGTTGCCAGAAAGGATTGGCCGACAATCATGGGTTGGTGACATTGCGCATCTGGCATGGATACGAGAGCATGTGCTTTGCTTTCTTTTGCTTGACAGTCCAACACCTCAATCCTCTCATACGATTCCATGCATTTCCAACATGAGGTTGTCCAGTATTTCATCGAGCGGCTCCGACGATTCGCATGGATGTCATAGTCCTCGCGTTATTGACCTGGGCCCCTAATAATCACCGCTCGGGTCGTTCTCGATGCCTCTGTCCCTCATGATGATGGAGTCCGGTACACCGAGTGACGCGTTGGTCGCGCCGAGCTGCTAGAAAGGGACCGGTGGAAATTAGAAGATCAGCCTTGGAACGGGGCTAACTCGAATCCCCTCTGCGGCCAGCATCTCTTCCTTGACAGTTTCCTAGCCACCTTGGTTGGAAAGGATTCGATTCCATCATGTCGTCCTTGTACGCTCCGATGCAATGCATGGCGGTCGCTGCGGGTAGTTTCTTGTGCGGCGCAGAGAACGTGTGCGATTTCCAATAACCAATATGAAGCAAGTGATTAACCAATCGCATCATATTACAGACAGCTGTTCTCATCTAGTTGATGACCAGTCACTCTGCACAGTGGCGCACCGGTCACATTATTTGCATCACCCAGTTGGTAGGTACCCGTATACTCATCACACAGTCGGTATCCCCACGGTTGCTCCAAAAACGAAAAAAAAACCCTCGACTCACAGATCTGTAATCCCGGGGGTGTCGTCAAAAACGATTCCTGTCGTGTGAGATGGCAAGGCTGATGATTCCTAGAGACGGAAAGAGAAAAGAAACGAAAAATGATGTCCCCAAACACACGCACACACAGAGAGAGAAGAAAGAAGGACAAGCTTACGAGGCTCGAGGGAATTCTGAGGAACTGATTGTGCCACAACGTGCCTATGCGTGTAAGTACAGATCATGTTGGACAACAGACGGCCAGCGAGCGAGACTGAGTTAGCGAATGTACCTCGAAAACCGCGTGGTAGTTACCGGTTAGTGCCGACGGGCACATTTCTGCAGGATGGGGTTTATTAGTTCGTATTGAAAGACGAGTCTTTCCCGCCAAGTGCTATAGATCGACTTTTCTGAAGTCGGTCATAGCTGGTGGGAATATTCAACATCGTACTACAAGCACATACACATCGAAGGCATGGCAGTTATTTCAAGAATTACTTGGAGACTATTATTATCGCAGTCTAGCCCTGCGTTCGGTCGATCTTAGGTAGTTTCATCTTATTACCCCCCACTGTCATCCCATTTGGCCTATCTGGTGGCTCCATTCTGAACCGGCGACATGGACCTGTGCCAGAGGGCGGTTGAGGAGGTGGTCCACCCTACTGCAGCTTTTCTTCGGGCATCAGGTGGCGAGGCCCGGCTATATTCAGAGGATGCTCCCCAACCGTCGTGGGACGACTCCCTCCTGAACCCGAAAAACCGCATAGACAGTCTCGACCTGCCCGACAACCCGCTGTGGCGTATCGACGGATGTACGGGCCTGGGCACCCAGTACTATGCCGTCCCCGTTTGCCTTCCGAGTATCCCGCCGATGCGGATGGACGTTTTCATACCCGAGAATCAGCCAGCGCATATCCGAGAACAGCTCGATCTCCATAAGGCATTCCATACCAAGGACGCCTCGCGACTGTCGAGACTTGCTATCACCAAACACATCGTCAGAACTCTTCAAGCCTGGACTCTGTCTACATTTGAGGATCTAGATGCGTTTGAACGCTTCTACAAATCAAAACCATTTGGGTCGCGCCTGGTTTTTGAAAATCTATCTTTCGACACCCGTCAAATCAATGTCAGAGTCGGTGCAAATCATAATCTCGAACTACAGCTGCTATCGCTCAAAAAATTGACTTCCTTGTGGGGAACGGCGTTGCAACCCCTTCAGGTGGTTGATTTCTTTGACGTCCACGTCGTTTCTGTCTTGCATGATAGCGTATGTCTCGTTCGCATTCAGGGGCAGCTCTTCATCTTCAAGGCACTAGTTAGCGAGGTCAAGTATCTGTACCACGAACTAAAGACGCTTTGCACCGTAGAACCGCATGCGAACATTATTGCGCGCCCCATCCACCTCATCCGAAAGGCGTGCAGCTTTGGCGGTAAACATGCCATCGTGGGCTTCACCACCTTCTATCACGAGCACGGCAATCTTCGGGATCTCTTACCTCAGCTCCATATTCATAATCGCCTACGGCGAGAGGATCAATTCAAGTGGTCTATTCAAGTGATACAGGCCCTTGAACACCTGCGGACGCGCACGTCGATCTACTACCCCGACCTCCGCCTCGACAACATTGTCATGTCACAATCATTTGACATCATCATGGTGGATTTTGAACAGCGGGGCGTCTGGTGCGAGTTTGCGGCGCCCGAGGTCAACGCGATCGAATACATGCGCCTCATCGCCGCAGACGATCGGATGCCGAGCGAGGTGAGGCTGAAATACGAGGGGATTATGAGAGGCCTAGTTCCCGACTATGACCGCCTTCAAGAAGACCGATATACGAACCCTCAGGATGGCTACAATGCGTCATGGATCGCTCTCAACCCTGAGGAGCAAGAAGCGGCAGAGGTGTATATGCTTGGACGGCTACTATGGTGCATCTTTGAAGGCGTTAGCGGGCCACAGAAGGCTGCCGTGTGGCAGTCATACCGATGGGAATCTAACCTCGAATTTCCCGAGTTTGACCGAACGCCGCCGGAACTGAGGGAGCTCATCGACCGTTGCACCCAGGGAAGACGACCGAACCTTGGCAGCATCATCGTGAGACAGCAGAGTCACCTGTTGTTGCGTCACCGACTCAAAGAAGATCATGATGCCAAGGACGTCCAAGCTGCCGCAGTGGCGCATTGGGTAGCTGAGCTCAAGTGGGCAGAAGAGTTCTTGTCCGAGCGAGGTCGCCTGCTGGAACAGGGGCTCTGGAATAACAACTACTACAATAGGCCGCGGCTCGAGGAAGTCCTGGAGGCTCTTTTGGATATCCAAGCACAGTATCCACGATAATCGTAGTCAATTAATTGAGATCGGGTGTTCAGGGTTCGCATTCCAATGGAGAGACGGTCCCTGTCAGCTCAACCGTCCATTACACATCGCACCCGCACCAGCGTCGAACAGATAGCACAGGCTCATCCCAAGACAGGAGAATGAGAACCCATTACACATCATATATCTTGCTCGCTGATCTACACCAAAACCTCGAGTTCAACAACGAGGATTGACATGATAAGGTGGAGTAAGCGATACCTTCAACCGTAGGTTGCAGGATGGCCACTTAGCTCTACCACTAATATCTTACCATGCCTAGGACATGTATAAACTGATCAGCTCATTCCAGTAGCCAACTTATAGTTTCTTGAGCCCACCGTGATAAGAGACAAGATGCGCTGTCATCGCGTAGAGTCACTGGAGAGTCGCCACACCAGCCGTCTCGGATTCAACATTTACCTCCTCAAGATAAGCCAAACTATTCCAAGCGAGACGCCTCGTCCAAACAAGCTATATTGCTCAACCCAGCCGAGCGCAGAGGCGCCAGCGTAAGTCCAAATACCCGCCCAAATGACAATATCTGTGGAATAGCAACGACAGCATATTCGCAGCTTCTCTCCGGACTGCGGGCAGTTTTGAGTGCCATCACCATCGCTTTCACCTTGTACAGGAAAATAGAGGCCCAATAAGCAGAGATCCATAGAGCCATATGCAGTTGGTAATTATTAATGCATTCAATCGCCGTCGCATGAGGCCTCCGCTACAGTGTCTGTAGCCTCCGTAGAGCAAAACAGATTTATCGGTCCGAACCAGAAGTACCATTTGACAACTTCACCAGCAGAAAAGCGAGCCGAGGCGACTCGAGCTCAGCATGTGATGAAGGCAGCACAAACGCAAGGGAAGCTGACTATGGTGGACGCGGGACCTATCACAACTGCATAAAAATGTCCGTTTACGGTGCCAATCAGGCATCAGAATGCGGAATAGGGGGTAAGCTAGACACGTACGCCCGAGTCACCACGGCCAGCCTGAACACATATCAGCCTACTGTAGATAGTTGGCACCGCTGCCGTTAGCGGGCTGCCGGGTCTTAGACGGGGATGGACACGCTGCGTGGAAGTCCCGCATAGCAAGCTTGTTCTAAGCGGTGTCCAGCACATGAGGCAGACGATGCGCACGATGTACGATGCACAACACGGAAGGCTGTATCTCACGAGGATTGGCGACCCAACACGGAGGAGAGTAGATTGGGCATGCAGAAACCGGGTGGAGAGCCAAAAAGTATGCCTTGTGTGAAACTGAAGGCAAGATGAGGCACGATCCGAGCGTGTGGAATAGGTAAGTAGTGAGAGATGAGTAGATGATCTGTAGAATATGGCCGGATTGGGATAGTCGTGGCGTCGGCTATCCGCGCTGTCGGGACGGTGTCTGGGATGTGCAGGAAGGCTGGGAAAGTTCCACATCACTTGACGACAGCCCGATGCGCACGGCTAAAACCCCCCAAGACCGCAGCAACTTCAATAGGGCCATAGCGGGGGAGGATGGTCGTGGGCGCCCTCAATACCTGGGTAGTGCGTAGATAATATCGCAAGGACGGGGGTAGCAAAGACGGATTAAAGGGGGTTGAATGCCTTGGGCCAGTTGACGGGCCGCCGAAATGGGCCGGCCTCACGGGGGGAGTGCTGGGTTATTAGTATGTGAACAGTGGTGCTGGCCGCTGTCTGCGCGGCCTGGCCTGAGGCTTTGCGACCAGATATGGCGGCCCGTGGATACAAAGAGCTGCAGCGTGTCACAACTGGGGGCGGTCGCGGCGCTTTATACTGCCTCTACCTAGGTAGTCACTGCTCTAGTACTGCTCTAGCCAGGCTTGCCAGGCCGCCCAGCAGGTGGAAGGAGGGTAAAAAGAGGGCCCGTGTGCTTCTACCGAGACCATGCTCCATTAGAGCAGTTCGAGAAACGGCAACACCCGGACGCCCTGAAGCCACACGCCGCATACACACCAATCACAGCTCTGGGCCGGTCGCGACATCGGTGGCTGACGAACCCCGACGAACTGTCCCTACACCTCTATTAAGTAAGTACACCTCTTGGCGCACGTCTGCATGGCTACAACGTCTAACACCACTACACCTACATAGTATTAGGAGGTCTAGGAGGTCACTTGATATGCATGGCTAGGAGGTAGCTAACCCAAGCTGCTTTCCTTTATGCGACAGACTTCAGACGATCTATCTAGCCTTCCACCACTTCCATATGGTCTTTCCCCCCCTTTCCAGCCTTGACCTCGACGGGCTATAGTGGCCCTTGGGTCGATTCGCGATGCCTGCCAGGGTGGCATCCGCGATGGGCCCCCAATTGGTGCTACGCGGTCCTGCAGCCGTGATGCCTCGAGATACGTGCTCCGCCCGGCTTGGGATTCCAGAGGCACCGCGCTGATGGATCCTCTGCCTCGTTGGTATGGTGCCCGTCGGTGGTGGGATGACCACATACCCGGGATGGGACAGCCAACACGGCCAGATAACGGGCCTCTGCTTCCTCACATTGCTCACCCCGTAGAATAGTCATCTCCCCTATGATACGATGACACTATGACACTATGACACAATCCCTCAGGGCCCGGCTGCCCACCACATGTGCGTTTCTGTATGTTCTATATATTCTCCGTCGCCGGTTTTAGAAACAAGTCAAGCGAGTCGAGCAAGTCCTACGAGTCCTACGCGACCAGCATCGTCTCTCACAACGCTCGCTTCTCAATGTCCCTTCCCATCCAGCGCATGAGTCAGCTTTCTCTTGAGAGCATGTCGAGCTCGAGCGGCTCCCAAGGTCGACGGCCTGAGGAGGACTCGGGTGAATTCGCCTACAGGCCGGATATTGATACAAGCATTGACTTTGACGACGCGGCTGGCATCGCGACGTTCCCGTCTGGCATGAAATACTCGATACACGACCTTGAGCCAGGCACCAAGGACGCCATCGTCAGGGCTCTGGGGACACCTTCAAAGCTCGCCCTGCGTGGCTGCTCATCTCGAGGGCAAGGCTATGTTTTTCTCATATCGGAAACCATAGATTACCACGTCAGAGCTCCCTTTAGCAGCAGTCCTTACGATGGCCCTAGCTGCTCATGCCGACAAGACGAGAAGAGCGTTGGCCGTCAGTACCCCTGTCGCCACACGCTCTGGCTTTGCGACCAGATATTGAGCCAGCTGGTCCCACTGCATAGCGATCCTCACAACTGGCGAGAAGACGGATACACCACAAAGCACGGCAATGTTTGCGACTATGTTCCCGATTTTGAATTGGATGTCTTGGCCGATAGCCTTCGGTGCGATATCATGGCTGGCGAGAATTCGTCAACGCCCAGACCACGTAGGATTCGGTTAGCCCGCGAGGTCCTCACCACCTTGTGCGGGAGACCCGTCGAACAGTACCGGCCAGATCTCACAGGCGAGACAGCGGGAGGGAGAGTTGTGAGGGAAGGCGACCTGGAAGGAACTATCTTCCGCATGCTACTACAAAATGACTCGTTTCTCTCGTATTGCCTTTCTTCGATGCGAAACCATGAGCCCCTGAATCCGAGGTTCAGGCGATTCCGGGACCGGGCGGACGCTGCCCTGGATGCTTTTGATAACTATATTGCAGCTTCGGATTCCGTAAGGTTCAATATGTCGAAGAATCCGCAGTGGTGCTATAAGACGTTCAAGGACATTTTGGAGCAAATCAAATCTATCATAATCTATTCTGACAGAGAGCTGGACGATTTTGATCGCCGTGCCGCAGCGAACACCTTGGTCTACATCCTAGATCAAATTGTCAATCGCAACGAAGATCACGAGCTAGTGCGCAGCGGAGCCGACGAGGGCGCTCGCAGCGGGGACCAGCTAAAGAACTCCAGGAAGATTAACCTCTTCAAGGAGCTGGTCGTCGAGTCGAGCCATGATTTCGTTCTAGACGTTTTAGACGAGCTAGAGTCGGAATTTGTCGATCATTTGCTGCCGGATCTTAGTCGGATTGAACGAACACTCACCAACACTAACGCTCCTAAATCCTTTTGCAAGAAGCTCAGAGGCATTATCTCTCGCTTACGTGGTGCGAGTTCGAGAGTCGAATCAGAACCCGCAGAAGGTTCTAGGAAGCGTAACAGTCAGGACAGCGATCGCCCGCCAAAACGTGTTAAATAAGCATGTATACGGTGCGGCACAACTACTGGCTATCTCCCGTCGAGAATCGTAGACTTGGTCTATCTTAATCAGGGCTGGCTTAAGTCCTCACCTCACTTCCCCAAGCTGGTTATTCTTGAGGACACTGTGAGCGCACTTAGGCATGGGCTTTTCTCCAAACCAATCACCTCAATTCCTTTCTCGTCTTTCCTTCATAATTTCTTTCAATTTTCTCTCGTTCGAGTGGCCACTTGACAAATAGGCTCCGGAAGCTTGAGTTGTCCCGAGATTTGGTCTCCTCCATCCCACTAAATTTTCACTTTTATCTCCAAATCTCCCAGTGCCTCGATGGCACGATGCTCTTATGATTACACATGTAAAATATAGAAAAGATTAGATAAAACACGCGTTTTAGATCAGCAATGAAACATTACGTCTTACCCGTCCTCCTCTATAAATATATTTCTCTTGGATCAGATACAACAGCTCACGGTTCCATTTTGTTGTCCTATTTACCATGCTGTCATAGCCTCCAAGCTGGGCACAGGACCTGGTTACACAAGCTTACTTGAGATCAGGTGGGTGTGCTATTTCCAGTGACAAAAAAGGCTATTTTCGACTAATACGGCCCCCTGTTGGAGTTGCTTGGAGTTGACCCTCCCTCGAAGAATTTTTAATGTGACTGGGTGCTATCTCAAAGCCTACACACCATCCAGCCAACAATGAAAAGGGGGAAAGGATGCGAGTAAATGAAGAAAAAGAGAAAAGAAGTAAGAATTGTTTCAGGTGAATTGGTGAGAATGGGGTCTGTCAATCGCCTCGTTTACATTTTCTATTTTCCCTCTCATTCCGATCTACTACCTCAGGACTTTTGGTTCCGGTTGTGAGGGGGTTACTTTAGTGCTAGGAAAGAGGCACCTGTTTTCAAGGGTCTTTTTGAGATTTATTTAGGAGTATCGGCGAGTGTATACAAAAGAATAGAAATGCAACAATTACATCAGTAGCAAAATCCTTACCTTTTATCTATTCACGCGTAATGGCTCGCTCTGTTTGCACATACACTAGGACTTGATGTCGAACTCCGAAGAACAATGAATTTCGTATACTGATGATCCAAGAGTGATCTGATTGTGTTTGTGATGAGGATGAAGATGTCTGCGGAGAAATACTACATGTGACTAAGCTGGAGACGCTGGACATACGATTTGGAGAGCTCTCCTTAGAATAAACATAGACTGTCTAAGGTTCTTTTAGTAGATAGGCAGTGTTGCTATGCCATGGATGCTGTCAGGCATTTCGCGTCTTAAAATATGACTTACGGACCCTGCGTTAACGCGTCTGCGGTACGACGAAGATAGGCGAAGGGACACTCTATTTTCGGAGTTCGGTGTAGGTTTATGTCTTCTTCGTATTGTATCTCTTCTGATTTGCCGTAAGATCATCCGTTCCTGGTCGTCTGCCTTGCTCATGGCATCCTCCTTGCACGCCTCCTGTATTCCCAGACCCTAGCGGCCCTCGAAACATATTTGCTACTATTCAGGGTGGACGTTGCAGGACATTTCAGTACTTTTAGACACATAAAGCAAGGAGAAGGGCTCAGGTTCAGGCGCTTTGGTAAATATATTATGGCAAGCGTCGTTCATAATGCCAGAAACCGGCTTGCTTGCTTGTTCGTGGAGGGTTTTCTGACCTCATTGCTCGACATCGGCCGAAAAGAAACAAAATGCTATACGGGTATATGAAAATAGTCTCTCCAGTCACCAACCCTCTCTCGCTTGGACTAGAAATCAAGACAGATGTATCAACGGTGTCCCTCCACACATGGGACCCTAAACCACGCCGTTACAATAATATCCTTTTCTGCCTTGCCGTATAGAAACCGCAGGCAGGGTGCCAAAATCCTTTCCTATAAGGTGGTATGTATATATGTACTTATATCCTGAAATATCCGGTCAGACGTTCCCTCATTGCCATACGTATGGCATTGGGCTGCCTGAAACTGTAGTTCCTCGGTGAAGCTGTGGAAGTTCATTGGTGGTTACTTCCTCAGCATTCAAGAAGCCGTACCGGAACCGCTCTCATGCTGCCTCTCAGACTCGCGTCGAGCCTCCACATTCGCGATAGCGCTCTGCAAGGCACTTGTTAGATCAACGTGGAACAGGGGGCGGTTGACACCGTGCACCACAGCTCTGCGAGGCGACCTGGGCTCTTGGTTCCGGGCCTTCGACACTGAGTCTGAGGCTGAGGTGCTGGAGGCGCCACTCGGCTGTATCCCCTCGGATCGTCCAGCCTCGGTGTCTTGAGCCCTGCTGTGCGTGACGGCGAGTTCCTTCTCGTTCGCCTCGCGCTCCGCTGCGGCGGCAGCGGACTCGGAGCCGCCAATTTCGGCGATACTGAAAATGGACTTCCAGCGCGAGTGTGTCCCGTCCGCGCGCACTGCTGGATACCCGAAACCCGCTGACACGAGCGCACGCTTGGTCCATCGGTTTTGGATGCACGCTATGTGCCAGTCTACGACATCCGGCGCTGCGTATCTGTCCAGTTGGTTACGGACGTCAATGAGCATTTGCGTCGATGTCACATCGACATTATTAACAGAGCTGAAGTCGAGAATGACGGCCTTGAGCGTAGGGAGGTCCGTATTTTCGGTCTCGCCATTCTTCGGGCCCGGGTCGTTCCATGGGCGATCGCCCGGTCGTGCATAAGCATTCAGAGTTGTACGTCGGGTGTGGGCAAAGATGTATTCTACTAGATACTCCATTGTACTGCTGACACTGGGGTAGTTTAGCAGCTCGGAGAAACGGTAGATAAAAATACCCGGGTATGGGCTCGTCAACTCAACCCCAGGGTTGGAACCATCCTGGTGATCGATCGGGAGGAATACGCTGCGAGTGTTGGAACTAGGGCTAGGTTCGGAACTAAAAGTTCCATACTCGCCAAGTGCCCCGTTATCGATGCCAGTGACATGGTCGCCGACGACGGAGTGTACTTGAACTCTGCCGAGGAATCTACCCCTTGCCCTGAGATTTCGCACGAGGAAGATAGCAAATGAGATAGAAATCGTCGTGTAGATGCCTATCTCGATCGTTGTGAACACCGTAACGATCACACCGATGAAGAAGATGATCGGTTCCAAGGGGGAGACACGCCAGAACTTATAGACGGTGTTAGGTGGAGTGATTAGGTCACCGACAGCGTGGATGATAACGGCAGCAAGAGCGGCATTAGGGATGTAGAAGAACACGGCGGTCAGAGCGAATATAGCGAGGAGAACGACTACTCCTGTGATGACGCCGGCGAATGGAGTTCTGACTCCAGCTTTCGATTTAATGGCCGTTCGACTGAAGGATCCGGTAGCTGGGTATCCGCCTAGAAAAGGTCCAATTACGTTGGTCACTCCGATCGCTACCAACTCCTGCGATGGGTTGATCCTGTAATTGTTGACTCGACCAAACGACTTCGAAATAGCGATGTGCTCAATGAGAAGCACAATAACGGTGGCCGGAATTTCACTCGCAAAGGAACTAATTATAGCGGTGTTGATCGTCGGAACAGCAGCATGCGTAAAGCCTAAGCGCCAGTTAGCTAATTGTCATTAAGTATCAAGATCGCTCGGGTTTACTCGCCTCGTGGGACTGGACCGAGAATCTGAAAGGCTGCGTTTTTTCGACGATGCATGTTCACCAGCCAACTGACTAGTGTATACAACAGAATTACGAAAACCGACCTAAGAGTATTCAAAAAGAAGATAATCTTTTGCCGCTGTGGATACTTCTTAGCCGCCCAAGTGCACGTACTTCGGATGGCATAAAGCAAAAAGAGCGCTGTAAGACCAATCGCTGCGTTTAAATTTGTTCTGGGTAGGCCCTTCAGAAAGTTGATAAAGACGAGGTATGTAGAGTCTCTTGTAGAGAAGCCTGTGATACCGAATAACCCAGGTAATTGTCCGACAGCGATGTTAATGGCGGAGCCCGTCATGAAGGCTGCTTGTGAGACTACGGGGATCAGCTCGACGATCCAACCAAATCGTATTAGACCGATAAAGAGCACGATTGCGCCGCAAATGACCGCGAGTGCTGAAGCGATGACCCATGGCACATCTGTGTACTCCGGGTGAGCGGCGATGACATTGTTCACTACTGTGCCCGTGACAGTAGAAAGAACAGCGACCGGCTAAAAGCTGATTGTTAGCTACGAAAGTGCGGTCTCCCCAGCTGATGATGAACCTACCCCGATCGTGATATCTTTTGAAGTTGCGAAGAACCAGTAGATAATGACGCCGACAAACGAAGAATATAGACCAAACTCCACAGGAAGCTCAGCAAGTTTAGCATATGCCATTCCCTGGGGAACGACAACTGCTCCTATTGTTATACCTACCATTATAATCAGTACCGAAGCGCGTTGTGGTCAGGGTGTGAGAGACGAACCTGCGACAAGGTCACCAGTAAGCCATTGCAGATTGTAGAAGCCAATCCATGATAGAAACGGGAACAGCGACAGGAAATAGTCCAGAATGTTCCTCCATGAGGGTATGATTCTGGCTATGACTTCTTTCACCGTAGGTGGCTCCTCAAAGAAGGTGTCTGCGGTTTGAACCGACAAGATCGACTCCCCTCTGGTGACTCTTTCGGATTCGGACTCATCGAGCTTGATACCAAGGACCTTGGCTAATCCGTGGCCGATTTGCCTCCTGGAAGGCATGGCGATATTTCTGGCGATATGGGTGCGACGAAGAAAGGCAGCAGCAAATTGAGGCGAGCCTGCGCCTGGCTATGTATGTACCTCGTACGTGATCACGCACAACGTCAACCTGAACACCCAAGATGGCGTCCTAGCATCTGGTTGGCTAGGGAGGGACCCAGGGCGATGACGTGCTCAAGCCTCGAATATAGCACGTTGAATCCTGCAGAAGCGACCCAGCTACAACATTAAGACAAGCTTTTCGCGGAGAAAGCGACTCGATATATGCAAGGGTCCGCGCTAGAAGCTGATATTGGAGATTAGGGAGGTATTCGAGTCGTTCGTCTATAGAGAAAATGCTACCAAGATAACAGCGCCGTCTAAAATGAAGAATACCATAGAAAATCTAGTAACGTGTGACGGATCCGAAGGGCAATGATCTATAGGTCTAAGTGGTACCGTTCCTGGAGGGATTCGTTGTAGAACAACAAGATCACTTGTCGTATGCGACCTGTCGATGTTGGTTGCACATGAATTGGATAGGTATTAATATTCAGACTGGGGAGAACTCCCTACCCAAGGGGAGATGGATCGTCATGTAATCTGTGCTCCGGTGTTCCTCTCTCCAACTCAGGGTCGTTGTCTGCGCCATGGATCACCGGATTGGTCTACACTATCGTAGATGACCCTCTATGGCGCCATTGACCCTTTGCCGTTCGTGGCCTAGTGGATTACCCTCGACAGTGCTGGTGTACAGTATATGGGTTCATCCACGTGCGTACGCAGCGGAAAGAGCTTATATGCTCCATACAGCAGGAAACGGCGTGACGAAAAGATCTACGCAATGTTGTAAGTTTTGCTTGAGAGCTGAGGTAGAGAGAGCGAGGAGTGGTGCACCTCGCGCTTTCGTGAATGCGCTAAAGGAGGGCTGAACAATAGCTATATCACCCATACCCAAGCATTTACACTGGAAATAGCATTATTACCTTACACTATTACAACAAAGAGAGTCCGCTAAGAGATTTCCAATAGGGCTTGGTTCCCGGCAGCTTGTCTCATTGTTGCTCCTTACTCTACAGTAAGTTCACTATCCGAAACCCCCTTTCCTAATCGGGCTATCGACAGCGCAACTGGCCAATCACATGCACGCCTCGTGCGCGAGCTTGGTCCGAGCGTCGATGGTGTGATTGAGGCTGAAGTTGATGCCATTGCTCCCATGCTGGAAGCCCTGCCAGATCCAGCACAAGCCCGCCCCACCACGGTCTCTACGGACAATTTAGGTAGCGACTCGACTACGGTACGTATGTAAGTTTAAGTAATCCACATGCTGTCTCGGCCAGTATAACCAGGGCATCTGCTGGCCGGCCGACGGACGAGCTTACGTAGCCTTCATTCATGGCCAACTGGTGTTACTGCTGGTTAAGGTAATGAAGCTGTGCAGCTTCTCCGCATCAAAGATCGAGGCGCCAGGTTTCAGTCCAACATGTCGGACTCTCTGAATGGAAAGTCGCAATAGCTTGGCTTACCGGCCGGGCCTTCCACTCTTGGCGTAGCGCGGGAAGCCATCGATAAGGCGTGACCGTCAGCCACAAAGCTTGCTCGAGCACGTCGTCAAAAAAATCGCCATACAAGTATTAGACCGGAAAGTGACGCGTACTCGTGTGTAGGGGAGTAAGACTAACCATGTATAGGTATTGTGGGTTTGCAAGGCTTCAGACAGGGGCGCGCTTGAGCACAATTTTGGTGTAAGTACCTCGAACTGAGATACCTCTTGCGCGGTGGGCAGTTCGTTAGCGCGCCAAGGGTACCAGTACATGGTTAGTTTTACTGAACATGAACTAAGTACAGTTGAATTTCAGCTTGGATATTATAGGACGCTATATAACTACCTTAGTCAGTACGTGATTTAAGATCAGAAGTCGTCATATTTTCAGCTGAATCCTAAACAACAAATTCAACCATACATGTAGTAAAGACCTTCAAGTACGGCTATAATAGCGCTGACAGCGCCGATTCCAATAACGCCTCCTCGAAACGGCCGATTTGCACTCTGGTATCGATGATATTGCCTGCAGTGGTTCGCAGTGATCTGGTGCAGCACGGACGCCGATGAGACTTTTAGTCGGGCGACTTGTTAAGCCTAGTGCCGTCATAGTGTAGAATAAATACCACGTAGAGCTCGCGGGTACTCGCCACGCGATGAGGCCATTTCGCCAAGCCAGAAATTTCGGTGTTGGAATAATTTGCCTTCCGGTAGGATGAATAGGCATACTATATTTGAAAGTTGAAATAATACTTCAGTAGCAAGCCGCCATTATGTTGTCATATGGTTGGCAGCCCCTTTCAAAGCTTATCGTGAGAGCTCATGCGTGGTCCTTTGTGGTATAAGCACTAAGCAGACAAATGTTGCTGACGACTCTCAGCTTAAAGAGGCTGGAGGAAGACTGAGATAGAAGAAAACACCCAAGCCCTCTTTTGAATATCACGATGAACCTAACTACCTAACTACCTACCTGCCAAGGCTTGCAAGGTAGGTATCCGAAGCAAAAAGTACGACCTCTGCGTCGTCTACTTTCAGTGTTTACCGTGACCACATCCAGGCCCCGACGACAGCAGCGCATAGATATTGGCGGTTTCACCAGCTAGAATAACCTTAACCAACTACGGTGGCTGTCGCCTTGTCGAATTAGGGCATAGAGATCACTTGCAGTACCTGGCGAACGTGGACTCCGAGAGTCCACGCACGGATTGGCTTTATGATCGTTGTTGAGGAGCGAAGATCAATGACAGTAAAGCGACATCTCAAAAAAATTGAGAGAAGTTAGGCTTACCTATTGTCGACAATTGTAGCTTAGCTGATGTCTGGAGCATAATATGCCACTTAAGTTACCGGTATCTTGGTTCTGTCCTGGCTATTGGTTATAAGGGTTTAGGTGCTGTAACGCGACGCATCGTGTTCCGTATTTTTAGAGCTTACCCCAGTAACTACCTAGGTATCTAAGCCAAAGTAGGTTAAGTGAGGGTCCGGACCGCCTCTCACCCAACCTCGCCTTTCACTTCTAACAGTCCCTACGACCTATTACCTTATCGGGATGTAACAGCTGCGAGGGCAGCCGAGCGACGTCAGATAGATCGAATATTCGCGTCGCTCGGTATCGTGATTTGTTGACTATTGTGCCCGAGCACATTCCAATTGAGATCGCGGGGACCGAGGAACCTCCCCAAAGGAAAGAGGCAAGGGGCACGAGACAAGATGCCGAGTCCTACGAGAGACGCGACGAGGGACGCGATCCCCTCCTTCTTCACACCATCTCCCCTCGGTATTGAACTCCAGGCTCCCCTCACACCCCGGACGCAGAGAACGCTGCGCAAGCTCCAGTCGGCGCACAATCTAGGCGCAGCCACCAAGATCACCAGCAGCTCCTCCACGGTGCTCACACAGCAAAAGCTTCGAGACGCGCACTCACGAGACATCTCGCCCACCCGCCGCCAGGCCCTCAATCGATCACCCCAACGCCACCGCGCCAACTCGGACGCCAGTGCTAGTGGCAACCCCCCGAACCTCCGTGCCGCGAGCTCGTCTGCGTCTTTGCACGCGAAGCGCACTGCCCTGAGCCGCACCTCGCCTGCTGCCGACGCCTTGAGCTTGGATAGGCTGATCAGGGATGGCCCGCCGGACGAAGATGTGGGCGGCGCTCTCCTAACCATGCGATTCAAGGTGTTGGATCAGGGGATAAAAAGCGACATCGACGGAATGGTAAGATCTATCTACCTGTCTGCGTTCGCAAGGTTTCGCAGGCAAAGGAGTCTGTCTGCCAGTCTGCCATATTTATAAAGCTAACCCATAGATTGGTACCATATCCAGTCTTCTAGTCGAATATATATCTGGCTGATATTGCTCGATGCCCCTGTCCTGGCGACTGACGATTATCTCAAACTCGTTCACCGCGGCGCCTCGCCCGCCTATTCTAAAATCCGCAACGACACCTTTCGAACCTTGACCACTGATCCGCTTTTCCGTCGCCGTGTTAGCGAGGCCAGCTTGATTCGACTGCTCAATGCGCTTGCTTGGATGCTGCACGATTCTAAGGAACAACGTCGTCCACCCAGCAGCCGACAATCGCTGCCTGCCAGCAACAGTGCCAGCCCCGCCCGCAGCGAGGTGTCACAGGTGAATGCTTCTTCACCAGCAGCAAGGAGTCGCGCCCGCGCCCTTACGCTTACGACCGAAGGGTCAGACGCGAATGCGGCTGAGCCGGGGACTTACGTGCAGGGCATGAACGTGCTAGCGGCTCCTTTCTTGTACGCTGCCCGTAGCGAGGCCGAAGCATTCGTGGCGTTTCATCAGCTCCTTACCAAGGAGTGTCCAGGCTATATTCGTGGTGCCATGGACGGTGTACACCGCGGTCTTGCGCTCGTAGATAAGGTCTTGGGCATCGTCGACGCCAAACTGAGCCTCTATCTCACCTCGAAAGGCCTCTCAGCAGAGATATACGCCTTTCCATCAGTGCTGACGCTGTGCGCTTGTACACCCCCTCTGCCGGAGGTATTGCGATTATGGGATTTCCTGTTCGCCTACGGGCCACATCTGAACATTCTCTGCATCGTCGCTCAGCTTATTATGATGCGCAACGAATTACTCGGCTCCTCAAAGTTAGTTACAGACCCCTTTCCTATGGTAGTGAAGCTACTAGTACTAACGGATCACGCAGTCCTAATAAACTGCTGCGGTCTTTCCCGACTTTGCATGCCGATCAGATCAAAGCACATGCATTGGCAATCATTAAAATGATACCTAATGACGTGTACGAGGAGATCGTCAATCATGCGTTGTAGCGAAGAGGGCCTCGCTTCACAACTTAAGCGTCTTGTCGCGTGCCCGCATCGAATCTGGGTGTAAGGCAGAGCGTGCTTGGTCAAGTATCAGAATATGTCGCTTAGCGACATGATTGATTCTACCCATCACAAATTAAAAACGCCCGTTTCTAAGCGACAATAGCTTGGAAGTCCACCATGACTTGTACTATATTTCAAACGATTGCGATGACGATGTAAATGAACGCGATGCGGTACAGGTAGCGAACGACATGACGATGAAAAGGGATAGCACTACGTTCTGATATTAAACAATGTTGTACTATTAGTATATTTGGTAAAATCCAGGGGTATGAAAATTACAATTGGCAGCAACTCGGTATGGGAAAAAGTAGGTGGTGTAGAGCGACGTAGGTAAACACTGTTTGCTTCAAACCAGCTCCGAAGATAATCAATTGAACGAATCTAGAGTGCTTAGCTGTGAGCTACTATATATTCTGTTGGGTTCACTCATATCGATACACGGGCACCAGTTTTCACCCTGTCTATAGCGTTCATTAAGAGGGAGAACATCCGTGGATGTCAGTCACTCAGACTCAACTGCCTAGATAAGCGGAATGAGGAACCAATTAGTCCTGAATCTATGTTTCACTCGTTCTCCAACAGCCACATCCCGGTCCCTTTTCCTCGCCTAGAGTTTTCCAATTGTTCGCAAGCTGTCCCTTGCGTGTCCGTGTGCTCGCATACATGCGCATGGCATCTATGCATATGCAATGCGAGCGGTAGCATTAACCATTCAACTAAAAACCATAGCTCGAACAGTTGTGTATCCCAGAGAAAAAAGAAAAGGCTCAATTCAATGCTAGGTGCATATAGTAGAAATGTCAATGAATATATCAAGAACCGAGGTAAGTAGCAGACACAAATTATCAGGAAGAGCTCACAAGGGAAATAGGTAGGGAGCGTTTATATGACACCAATCCGAATGACTAATTAACGAACGTTAAATTCCACCACTTCTCTGTCTCAGACGCGTGAGCAATGCTGAAGCTTAATAGATCGCCTGATATCTTAACTACCATCGAATTGAAATGCCTCGTAGTTCATCGAAACGCGATTTCTCAGTTAAAAATCGATTGTAATTTGTATTTACTTCCCTGCCTTATGATAAGGGAACAATAGCCTGTGATTAAGTATTTAAGATGAAGAGTCCATCTCTTCTTCAGTCGTCTATCTCCAAGATCATCTCAAAGAACAAGAAAGGCATCCCTTTTCATACAGCTTGGCTTCTCGCTTTACACCTCTAAGCTCTATACTCTATATTTCCAGACGTCCGGTCTATGCGCCTCTAGATCATTTTCTCCGTCTATCCAATATTTTCCGTCGCGGTCTGCTTGCCTTCTGTCGATATTGTCCCACTGCGAAATCGTCATCTTCACTCGGCGGCCGTAACTTTGTCGTTTCGATAACTTGTCGACTTGTCGACTTCAAGCTGAACTACACTAAGTGGCGTAAGCCCCAGCAAAACCAACATGCTATACTCGTCATTACTCCTCTTGCCAGCTTTCGGGCTGCTAGCCCAAGCAACAGAAGGCTACTCGCCGTTATCAATGCCATCTCGTAGGCGACAGTTGATGACCTGCGACCGGACATACGGCAACGGCTCGATACCATGCGGCGAGCCAGAGACGCGATTGTGTTACAATCCAGGGCTTGGTCAGGTAGGTTGAATAGGGCCAGACTATTGCTCGCGCTGATGGTGAAATAGACATGCTGCAAACTCGACGGAGGATTTTGCAACGAGGGCAGTTACTGTGCACCGGTGGCGGGGTACTGCTGCTTGAAAGTAGGTCGCAATGGCGATGGATTGGCCGCTTAATTTGCTAAGTACGTGAGCAGGACGAAGACTTAACAGAGTGCGCTGAGAGAGCTGGTTTTGAACTGCCAAATGCCGCTGTAAATGACTATAGCGCAACCTCCGGTTCCGCTGTGGTCGCCGCAGCTAGGGTTAGCCGTACCTTCACCGTAACGCCATTTCTCACACCCTACCCGGGGCCGACTCCAATCAATACGCAGGGCTCTGATATGCAATCTTATACCAAGTCTTTCGAGGAGTCTATGACGCATATTATGACTCAATTTACCGTGACCGTGGGATTTCCGACAGCTTGCCTCGGCACGCCTTCATCTTCAGCGCCCGCAATAGTACAGGTAGCAAACGCAACTACCTCGCTTTCAAGCTGGCGTTCCACGTCTACTGCATCTTCAGTGCATACTTCCGCATCAGCTTCGCCTATCGTCCAGGTTTCTACCGCTGCCAAAGCGAGTGAAGGCCTGATAGGCTCTATCTTTGCGATAGTCGCGGTAGGCCTATTTTCCAATCATCTCGGAAGCCTATGATATAGGTTTCTAATAATTGTTGGGTCTCGAAATCGTTAGGTGCGAAGCGCTGTGGAGGTAGCGTGTCGAATCGGGTATGAAGGGCTTGGGTTGGATATCAGGATAGGACACACAAAATACCCCCCTGGATAAAGTAAAATGAAACAAGTTGAATTTCATCTCGAGCGTCCAGTTCTCAGTATGTTGGACATCCAAGTTGAGCTCTCTCGAAAGCACCCGAGAAAAATTGTAGCATAGCAACATAATGATAGATGATCCCACCGAGAACTGCCATCTATTCATCTTGTCAGAGAGGTTGTGCCAAGTCGAGTTGCAATTATCAGCTCTCACTTACGTGCCATAAATTGTGGGCGTTGCCAAAGAAATCGAAAGCACCAGGGAACCATCTCTCTGGTACCTTGCTAGCATATACACACGCTCCCAAAACGTAGACCAGAAGCGATTTTACCAGATTGGAGTCGAGATAAAATTCGTAAGCCCAGGCTGAGCCGCGCGTTAATATGATTTGGAAAATTGGCATGAAACCTGTCGCTGCTAGGCCAATGAAAAAGCCGACTCTCACCCAGGCCATATCCTGCCCGTTGAACTTAGGGTGCCATGGCAAAATTGTGCCCCCAATACCTAAGACTGCAGTAGCCGTCATATCTGTAACATTTCAAGTCAGCCATGACTATTTTGCGCC
Source organism: Xylaria sp. FL0933 (assembly GCA_022578765.1). Taxonomy (NCBI): domain Eukaryota; kingdom Fungi; phylum Ascomycota; class Sordariomycetes; order Xylariales; family Xylariaceae; genus Xylaria; species Xylaria sp. FL0933. The sequence continues at coordinate 352,703 of MU389732.1, read as the reverse complement.
TGACCTAAGGGAGCACGAGAAGCTCTCAATCACTAAGCCAAGAAAATGCATCCGGGAATAACTTACAGGTCCAGCGGGAGATAGGTTCGCAATAGAAGGCGGTGTATTCGGTGGTCATGATCGACGCAGCGATCAACAATGATATGCCAGTGTAATCAACGCACGCGAAACGCTCCATCAAGGTCTGGTCTGCGACACAATTCATGGTATGCCATATTGTACTGCAGACTAAGCATTTACAGGCAGCGAAGAAGAAAACCGCCGCGATAAACACGTCCGTCTTGGTATACAGGGAGAAGTGGGCGGATGTGGGATAAAAATAGAAGGCAACGGACAGCACAATGAAGAAGCCCAGGGCGTGAGACCAAATATTTACGGTCTCGTTGGAGACCCCGAACATAGACCGGACACACTCGATCTTGGAGTCCGAGAAACGGTAGCCCCTAGTGATGTGAGGGTTAACCCTCCATGGCACGGGCAATTCGTCATATTTCAGCAAGCCCTGCTCGCGCGCGCGCGTGATGGCGTACTGGACATGCTCTTCGACGGACTCGGCTGCACGCTTGGCTCGCCCAATACCCTCGTCGACCACACCACGGGCACGCTCAAGACCCTCATCCATTACCCGCCGGCCCCCACCCATGAGGCTTTCGGCGGCGCCGGCAGCGTTCGCAAATCCTTGGTCCCGCAATTTGATTGCCCGCGACTCGAAGTCGTCCAGCATGTTGTCCAGTAGTTCGATACCCATCCGAGCCTTCTCGTTCATCGACTCGGCGGTTGCGAGGGCTCCTTGGTACCTGGCGTCGAGCGTTTCAACCATGATTTGGAGACGCCGGCGGCCAGCACCAATTACTTCTTCGGATACATGGGAGCATCTTTCCCTGACCGCCTGCAGAGTCGAGAACGTCTTTGCTATGCTAGCATCGACGTACATTAGGTCGCCGTAACTTTCGAGGGATTCCAAGCGGCGCTCGAGGTCGGAGAGGAAAAGGTCGACCTTTCCAAGTTAGGATACTGATCAATGGACTAGGCGCAAGGGAAAAGAAATACCTTGAGCAAGAGTGCTTCTTCGCCATCGATGATTTGGTTGACTATAGATTTTCGTCGGTGGGGAACAAACGAAGAGTGGCGACGGCGCTGTATCTTCCGGTCGTGAGCCGCGACGCCAGAACTCGTGGCCTCGGGAGCATCATGGATAGACCCGAGGGCGTAAGACGAAGAGCAAGCCATGGTGGACGCCGAGGCAGTACGTTGCAAGGCACGTTGATGTAAGTCGGTGCAAGTCGGTTGCAGGTCGGTTCGACGGAGGAAGACAGGCAAGAAAATCAGAATGCCGAAATGTAGCCCAATGAAGCTCAACTGGACCAGCTCAAATGAAGCGGTGGTCTACATGTAAGTGTTCAAGGGTATAGCATTTCTGGCTACTGTTAGAGAGGGTTGGTTAACCGTTGCCACAAACGAGTAAATCGGGTACCCGTGCAGACTCCACTTTCGTCCACTCAAAGCAGTAACAAAGTTGGACCCTTTGAGTGCAGGTCTTTAACCTGCAAATGACCAGTTAACCTGCAAAAAAATCTATATACCTTAAGATAGGTGGCATTGCCACCAAAACAGAAGTACTTCTTTTAGCTACATAGGCTGGTTAACATGGTATATTATTGACCTAGCCCATACAACACCCAACCTATTATACCACCTGCCAGCCATACAGACTGGCTATACGGACTGCCCAGCTATATAGACTGGCTACCTAGGTATATAGACTAACCTATTAGTAGGTAGGCTAGGTGGTAGGTAGGCTGGGTGGTAGGTAGGCTGGGTGGTAGGTATGTAGGCTGGGTGGTAATTGAAAGTTTGAATATTAGCTATAATTGCACTAGGGGAAGGCCTTGGCATTGCTTTCTTAAGTATAATGTATTAAAGCAGGTGTACTTTTTTTTGGGTACAATTTGTATGGAGAACTATGTACTAGAGTTTTTGCAGGTTAACTGGTCATTTGCAGGTTAAAGACCTGCACTCAAAGGGTCCAACTTTGTTACTGCTTTGAGTGGACGAAAGTGGAGTCTGCACGGGTACAAGCAGCAGAACGACCCAATGGCCAGGAACGAACGAGACAACAGGTATAATCACATGCGGTGGATCTTGAGCGGAGATTGGCTACCTTAGTCGGGAGGATTCGGCGGTGGAGTGCTGTCCTAGCGGCATGCGACAATGAGAGCTTAAGTCTAGTGCCAGTAAACTTAAAAGAGTCAAGACATCAAAGGTCACAGGTAAGGTATGACTTGCGGGAGTGGTTGTGAAAGCAACTAAGTTATCGTTGAAAGTTGACAGTAAAAAGAAAGAGATAAAAGATAACGCTTCATAATAAAGTATTACCGAGTTTCTGCAAGAGCAAGATAGAGTTAAGGCCTTGTATACTAACTAGTGTACGAGATTTCATGCAGACTGGGAGTTTAGAAAAAGGTAGGACTAAATTAATTGATGACGGCAAGGGTAGGGAGTGTGCTCGGACGTACCATATCGTTACATGTCCGAGATAATTTGAAGGTGTTCTGAGCTATTATAGACTATTTCAAATATTAAAGTGGTACGGGATCATACTTCTATCTCACTAACTTACCACCTAAAGTACAAATAAGTCTAGCAACTACCTATATACTAATTCCTTACTTGCGTATAGGTATTGAAGGTCTTGAAGTAGATAAAACATTGCGCTCAGAAGCATAATTGTTGTGGTTGATTGCAGATGGTGTTATTACGTTAGCTATGCGTGTCTGCCGAGCTGAGCACCAAAATCGACCTTGGAAGCCAGGTAGCTATCAGGCAGGGGTGTGCCAAGATCTGCAAAGGCGACCCCAAAGGGTCCTTTACCCAACCAGGATCCAATCAAAAATACCCTAGCGGGAGCTGAAGACCCACACTGCGGCCTGTGCCGGTATTCCAGATTCCCCACAGACAGAGCATCAAGCGCCTTGCTGCGAGTCAACATGGACGGCAACCGCGATTGGTTAGCTCAGAAAACACCACTGGCAAGGTTCCATCTAGCTACCACCGCGCACATCTCATACCCCATCTCGAGACCCTCATTATACGTTGAAAGGCGTTTTCCCCCGCACCAGAGGAGTCATGGCTGTCAACGAGATCGTGACCGACCCAGAGCTTGCAAGCGTGCTTGCGGTCTCGCGGGACACGCGCCTACAGGCCTTGAGCCTCGTCGACCAGATTGCCGCCGCTGGCCCAATGGAGGCTGCATCAGCCGAAGCCCAACTCGAGACGTCCAAGCAACAGAAGCTTCTGATTACGAACCTCGCACAGCTTCGCGGATTACATCGAGCAGCAAACATCGCGGCCCGACAGACGAAAGCCCAAACCTCCGAAGCCCGTCAAGAGGTTGACCGCCTACACCTTCAGCTCCAAAATCTATATTACGAACAACGACATTTGCAAGGCGAGATCGCGGCATGCGAGTCATTCGAGTCAGTGCCCACCACCCCCGTGTCTATGATTGACAAAGACGTCAAAGAACAAGAACAAGCACAAATACAAGCAGAAGATATGCCAGTAGTTCCGGCTTTCGTCGTCTCAAGCACAAGTACACTGGTCAACCCAGCCCGTGGAGGAAGTCAGAATATCAACAGAACTATTACTGTCTTAGATTCACCAAGAACCCCCTACTGGAACAATATTCGTCGCTCATATCATTATTCAGCAACTGAACTTGCGCATGAGCTAATAGAACTCAAAAACAGTCATTCATATCAGCAACTTCCTCTAATCTCTGTTGAGGAGTTTCTGGCGCTAAAGCCCGATCACGCAGCCGACGATGAGAATGCTCTGATGGTAGCGCGAATAGAGCACGAGCGGAGCGAGCGAGAATCCCTTGAGCAGCAGCGAATGGAGCTTCTCAAGCGCAAGCAGAAACTGATTGCTGACAACAAACGGCGGAAGGACGACCTTTCGAACCTAGACAAAGAACTTGAGAAATTCATAGATGTACGTATCTGCATTATCACTATTGCACTTAGCTCCGCTTACATTGTGAAACAGTCTGCGAAGCCGATCACTAAGCTATTTGACAAGAACGTATGATTTCTAGAAGAGCATTTACTATAATATCGTTAGAGAAACTTGGCGATCAATGAATACATGCTACTTGACAAAGACCGTTGATGTAGTACAGAAGAAGGCATTACTTCATAATGGGCTGAAGAGGCGGGCTGTTTAGGAAAGGTGCGACATCCCCATCTACGCCATCAAGAGTCCATCATGTGTTCTGACAATCAGATTAGTTCCTACGCGAAGCAGGAATCACCACAGGCTCTACACTAGATATACCCAAAGCTACGGGAAGTATGCCAATCTCATAATTATCCTCAATAATGGAGCCGGGTTCGATAAGAGAGCCCTTACTAGCATAATGTATACCTAGTTCAGCTCGGGGATAAACCCACCTGGGTCCGTGTTCCAAAAGAAGACACATACTCAGACTCAACATGAATCCCTCCAAATCAGTAACTCATCCATATAAACAATCAGGAGCAAAACATATATAATCATAGCAACAACACAAACATTGCTATGCTCGTTATTGGGATAAACTTGCCGCCAATTAGTTAATAGGACGAGGACATGTGAGAAAATTCGACGCGACCTTATGCAAAACGTATTCGAGTCAACAAATTAGTTCTTGAAACCATTGCATCTGGCTTGATCCTGAAACGTGATAAGCACCCTGTCCTGCCTGGTAGGTCTTGTCCAGTCCGTAGATCGACAGCACTCAGCCTCCGTGATACAGCTTCTATTCTCACGCAACTCAGGGGTTCATCCATAATACTGTTGCCTTGTCTACTCCAGACAGAAGCCGAGACTCTACATAGACATCACGTTAACTTGTGGCGAATCTAGTCATCAAAAATAAGTGCATGAAACTGATCGATTCATTGATATTCTCTAGATGAATATCGAAATTGTGATGCCACTTCGGTAACATCAGAACTTATCCGCTTGTAGACGAGAATACGTAGGTACCATATACCTACCTTGGTAGACTTAATAGCGCGTCGGCTAATTGCTGATTGGTCATATAAACTTGAAGCTGAGTTTAGATGGTTTATACAATTAAGCTTTGCTTACATAATTCTATTTCGACGTTTCCGATCTTGGTTGCTTGTCTGCTAGGGGTCAGTGGAGCTTAATCGGATGTCCGGAGATTAGCGAGCACGACCGCGAAGCGTTTCCGGCATCTATCAACAATCCGAGCGATAGCGGAATCCGTCCTCTAGCAGTAGTATACCGAGACGGCAGATAAAAACAAAAAGAGTTAGGGAGGGGAAAAAAAAAAAAAGCGTTCGCACAAGCTAAAAGCGACGATGTACTCTCACGCACAGTTAAGGAGGCCGCCCAATGCGGGCTAGACCTAGTTGCTGACCTGCAGGAAAATGCCAAGCATTCCTTTTTTTGATATCTTGGATCCAGCCTAGATGGAGTATGATTTCTCGAAAGTACCTTCTAAGGAAATAGGTATGTATCTTAAAAACAGAGGATTAGAGCGGTTTGATTGGCCACTTCTTTTCGTTCGACATTTCAGGGCTTTCCAAGATCGAGATACAGATCCAGTCGAGGGTTGTCCCACCATAGAATATGCCCATAGACACTTACATCTAGAGAGATAAATATTTCAGATGTATACAGTACACAGGAGAGCACCAGTCTCGGGCGGCCCCGTGGGACCATCTGGCCCGTTCTATTGGCCAAGTGGAAATTGCATATCCACTATTTGGACGTCTGGCTTGTCACATGAACTCCCACTCCAGCAAAGGAGGACATGATGGGCTAGCAAACACATAGAAATGCGCGCACACCGCGTTTATGGCACTTATTAAATGCACCTTTTGGCATGATTGGCCCCGCCCAACAGAATTGTGCGACTAGGAGAACTCGCATCATATACGGAAAACGGATTCAGGCACTAAAAAGTGCCGTTGTGCTTTCCAATGGCTGCCTGGAGCTATACCAGGCATCTACTAGTTCTTAGTGCTACCTCAGTTTAGCATAGAAGTTGAGCATCTAGCCGAGGACAGGAGCACGATGACTGCATTGACCACCCAGCGCCATCTGTACAACTATTACCTCGGTAAGTACTTGCCTAAGGTAATACCAACATACTCTATTGAACGACAATTGAAGAGAAAGCCTGATGTAATCGTCTCTGACAAACCACCGGAAGAAAGGGACGCATTCCTCTCTGCTGGGTCGATATCGTTCTCGAAAGTACGACGTCCTTGCTCATTGGTCCGTATATACGAAGCATATGTAGCGTACACTACACTACTTACTGCGTAGTGTAAGGTACTTCACACATGCGGTCATGAATGAACGAATGTAACGCAACCGGCAGCTCTCCCGCTGTAAATGCTTGTAACCATTCGCTTCGCGTTCCTGACATCGAAAAGATGTAGCGACCTAAATTCCCCGGTTCGGAGGGAAATGCTGTGCCATGCGCGTGCAGTTCATCGCTAGATAGCTGCTTACTGCTTTAATATAAGGACGTAGGACCAAGACTGACCAACTTATGAGGCTAGGTACACCATGAAGCAAACTCGTCTGGAGTTTATAGGTTTCCAGGTGCTACCTATCCAAAGTGCTACCTATGTACTACTGCAGTAGGTAGACTTGGCAGATGACGAAACTGAAGACCGCAGCAACGTGAGCGAGCTCGAAAAAGCCCACTAGAGATGGAGGATGCCTAGTGCAGAAAGGTAGAAAACATCTGATGACGGCGATGCAATGCAACGCCACTTATGCCGCGGTTCTCCGCCCAATACGCAGTCCCCATGATAACGACTACTGATAAGGGGACAGAGAGAGCTTTCTTGCTTCCAGACCTACCATTATCCTACCGTTATAGACAGGCATCGATGGCGGTCAATGGTGTCATGAGACGACCTTCGAGCCTGTAACGGGTGCATTGCATATCGAACCACGACGGCACTTAGAAAGATAGTATCAACAGTCAATGATCCATGCTGGATGTTCCCCTCACTATACTATGTACTAGAGCCGGTATTGATACTCTTAGCTTGGAGATATCGAGAGGGGCTGAGCTGAAGGATGGCTTACCTAGCGTACAGAGAGGAGGTGGTGGCAGGCAGAAGTGAAAAGTGCAGGTAGGATTCCTGGTTTCAATTCAGCCTTACATGTAAGAATAACCAACTAACGGCGTATCTTTGTATAATAATAGAACGTTGAGATCAGCACCACATGAAGACCTAACCTATCAACAGCGATAGTAGCAGTTTAGTATAGTGTTTGTGCCGCAGCCCATTACCTAGCCTGCCTCGAAACGTTCCGCAACTTGGATCCTCATTCAGTGATATACATATGTATAGTGTCCGTCAAAAGTTCCATACTTACTCGATACATCATATGTAGTAACCTAGGTATCAGATGTCGTGGCTGAGACTTGATGTCTTATCTACGAACTAAACTGAGCGCTGCAAACAAGCAACTAATCGTTGAACTCGAAGGCGTTTCTGGTGCATCCAATATTGGTGTTTAGTAGACTATTCTTACTTACCTACCATAGTAAGTACTGCAATCATCATGTACCGTGACGTACTACTCCACATTAATCGTGCAATGCGAGCTTGCGTTTTCCAGTTGAAAGACCCAAAGAGGCCACTGGCAGCGCGACACACAGGCTAGAGTTGATCACTAGTCTAGGAGGACTTGAGGACGCATGTGTTAGGAGTGCGGCAGCAATTGGCAGTATATGTTGGTAGTAAGTAGTAGATTTCGACAGGTGTTGTGCACAGCTCGCGTAGCTAACCCAGCTTCAAGTTGAAACTGCCCGCTCGATCCTGCAACCAGGTTCAAGTTTGGATGCTGCCTGCTTGCCGACGATCCTGGCGAACAAAGCCAGTGCTCTGCTAGGGAGTTATACCACACCGGGTAAGTAAGTTATTGTACCTAGGTATGTACCTAGTCTGGTAGCTTAGGTCGTGCCCACCCCACTAAGCCCCTGTATGATAGCTGCTTTCCTCTCCCAGCGAGTTACTTTTAGTACAGTACCTGTACCTTGGCGCTCCCTGAATGGCTGCTAATTTCTCTTTAATTTCAATCTCCCCGTACTAAAAAAACAAGGCTCCCCTTTTCAAATTATCATTACCCTCGTTGTTACACTCTATGTAATTCTGCGCGCCCCCCAAGCCGGTTCACTTTCCCCTACCAGTACTAGGAATTCCTTTCTGCTACCCTTCTTTTCGTCTTCATCCCAATAATCTATCCCGACTCTATCCCCGACTTGTGTAGTGTATGGCAGCGCGTACTAGCTTCAAGGGCGCATTGACTTTTCCCGTGGCGGCTTGAGTCCAGGTCCCTTTCGCGCTCCCCACCGTTGTCTTCTTACCTTGCTACTTTTCTAGTCGCCTCTTCAGTCGTTCCTTTTTCTTCTCCCACTTCACCTCACCGTCGCTCTCTTGTCGGACAGGACGTCAGCCGCCCTGGCTTTATTTGAGTAGCGAGCCGACCATGCTGTTCAGTTGGGTAACGAGATGCGCGCCGGGAGTGGCCATGGTCTCCATTGTCACCCTCGCCTACTATGTAATAACTCGGGAAGCAGCCGCTTCAGGATTCACCCTGACGCGCGCTGAGGGCGATTCGCTCAGTCGGCCAGCTCGTATCAGCTTCACAACTCCTACTTCGTATGAGGGCGGTGGCATCTGGACGCTCATATTCGCTTATTATTGTTTGACTATTCATATCCTGGTTTCGTCGTTCCCACTGCGTTCCATGTGGTCCATCTTCGACATTTCCCGATGTCTCGAGAGAACCGCCCGCAGCAAATCGCTCAGGGATTACAAGCTTTCGCACCGTCGCCGCGGCTCCTTTACATCGCTCTCGAGCTCTGAAACTCTGACTTCTTCCAAGGAATTGTCTTCGCCTCCTTCAACTGCGGGCAGCGAGGCGGGTGATACCGAGACCGAATTTGCTGCCGACACTGAAAATGGTGTTGATCGTGTTATCCATGCTATTATCATACCAAATTACAAAGAAGAAATGGACACGCTTCGGGAAACACTGGATGTCATGGCGTCACACCCCTTGGCCCGCGACACCTACGATGTGAGCAGATTGACTTTGATAGACATGGGTGAAGCTGACATACTTGAATGAAAGGTCTACCTAGCGATGGAGTCGCGCGAGCAAAATGGCGAAGTAAAAGCTATGACGATAATCCAAGAATTTGCGAAGAAGTTTCGGTCAATTGATTTCACCCTGCACCCGTCTGATATTCCCGGAGAAGCACCTGGAAAGGGAAGCAACATGGCGTGGGCTGGACGCAAGCTTAGTGAGAAGTACCCTCTCAGTCTCAGGAAGGATGTTATTATCACGGGAATTGATGGTACGTTGACTATTGGACCTCTAACGATAACAAAATCTGTTGCTAACGTGATTTCATCGTTAGCTGATAGTCATCTTTCTTCGAATTACTTTGCTCTGCTCACGAACATGCATACTTCGAACCCTGAAACTGCAACCACTACATTGTATGCCGCCCCTATCATTTTTGATCGCAATGCCCATGAAGTCCCGGCTATTGTCCGAGTCGCCGATATTCTCTGGGGTGCTGCTGGCATGTCTGGTCTCTACCGCGGCTCATCTATCGCTCCTCCAACTTCGGTTTATTCTCTCCCTCTCCAACTGGTCGACAGAGTGGGTGGCTGGGACTGCGATTCTGAAGCCATCGGCGAGGATCTTCACATGTACCTCAAGTGCTTCTTTGCGTTAAACGGGAATTTGACGGTTAGGACAATTCACAGTCCCGTTAGTCAGAGTAATGTGAAAGGAGACGGTGGTGAGGGTGTTCGGCGGGTTTATAATGACATGAATGCGCGTTATAAGCAAGCACTTCGGCACATGTGGGGAGCTTTGGATGTCGGATTTGCTATTAGGAAATTTGTCGAGCTCTGGCAGGAACGCAAACACACAACGAGGGCTTTCCGTCCGCTTCACCTTGCACTGTAAGAGATCATCCTTGAGTTCTTTACTCAGTTCGTGGCAACTGACAGATCATAGAAAACACCCTCATGATTCTTATATCAAGAATCATTTTGACGCGGATCCCGAGCAACCCCTTGAGAGCGGAATTTACTCAGAGGTCATTACCGAGACAATCAAAGAACCCGACTGGCAGCGAACATTCCTTCTTGCCCATCGACTATTTGAGGCTCATTTCCTCCCTCTCCAGATGACTATTCTGGTTGTCACTTCAACTCTGTACATGGCGGTAACCGAAGGCGGCTCGGACCCCCATAATGTCGGCTGGATCTTTCAGATTTGCAAAGTGCTTCGAACTGTTGGCCTCGTCGAATGTGCTCTTTTACTCTTTCTGTATGAGCGCTTCCATAAAATTGGGGCTGAGACACGCGAAAAGGAAATGCAAGAAGCTGGCTTGGCCAAAGGGATGTGTTTCTCGCACCGCAACCTGAAATCCAACTTCGTCGATTACCTTGTGTTCCCACTTGTTGCGCCTCTTTACGGCTCTATTCCATCCGCGCAGGCTCAGCTGATGCACTTCTTCACCCACGATCTAGTTTATACGGTCAGCAAGAAAGTAACACGGCAAAGAGCGAAGTCTTTCATCGCAGAAGTTCTTTCATAGTAATTAGCGACCTTTTTTTAATTTTGAATTTATCATCCTCCCATGGTCCGGCTCTTTTACGCATTATCAAGCCAGTCCACGGGTTTTCTCTTTCAGTTCTCAATTTTCCATTAAGACATTCGGCACTGAACGTTTGGAACTTTGAACAGAAGCTTTCGGTAGCGTGTGTAAATAGAGGACTTGATGTGACACGCACGGCATCGGCATTGGCATTCTAGATATGGGATCACTTTCTGGGCTCTCGGAGTTCTAGGAGAACAACACATGAATTGGGATCTTCCTACCGGCATTCGTTATACGGCGAGGGAGGTTGAAAGGGAGACGAGCTTGCTTGGGGCATCGTCTTTACGAATGCAAAGAAAAGCATTCTGTCCAATTTGGGGGCGGGCTAGCCCAGCTAGGACAAAGGGGCTTGCAGCATCACAGCAGCCCAGCTAATGAGCAAAACCTAGCCCGATAATACCTAATTACGATGTATATAGGCATAAGCAGTACTTCAGACTCCGGCCGATGAAGCAAAGGCCGAGTGTCGACAGCAGTTGTTAGGCATTACAAGCTAGCAACTATCAATGAGAACGCCGTATTGCTCAATGATATTGATAGTCCATGATATTTAACCTGTGAGCTTAAGAAGAGAGAAGGGAACAAAATTCCTTGCGTAAGGCCAATCTTCAGAGGATCTCGACTTGCTCAGATGTGCTACTCTAGGTGAAGCCACCGTCCATCGATAATCCTTTGCCGTTCATGGTTCCTAAGCTTCTATTCTTGCCTGAAACAGTACCTATAAGAGTGGCTCCCATTTGGGGTCATCCTATTACATGCATGTTGCAAGTGTTGCACTTCTAGTACATAGAAGATTCTACCTAGGTAATATAGTACGGCCAGGAAAGTTTGAACTTTTTGAAGCTGTACGCTATTGGACTAAAAGCAACGTTAAAAAATAACATTGGAAACCCTTGTTATAGCTGTATTGTAGCAATATTAAAACAATAATAGAAGAAACGTTCAACTATTAAAAAGTATAATCGTAGTTGCAGGTATATAAAGTAAGTATTCTGACTGGCGGCCAGCCGCCAGCTACTCTGCCGACCTACCGGACTGGTATAATGCTTGTATCAACATACCAAAAAGTCCAACACAATAACCCGGCCGAAATTTCAGTTGCATCATGTTAAAAAAGAAAAAAGGTGTCCGCACGGGTAAGTATGTTGTCATAGTTAAGGAGTTAACATTGAGTGACTATTTTGATAATGCGAGGGAAGGACGACCTGTAAGAAGATGTGGGAGAAATGGTCTTCACGAGCACATCTATCATATTCCTACTCTAGGAGCCCAGAACTACATATTGTCATAGTACGAATTAATTAGATGCTTCTTTATCAACCTAAGGTATATGAAATATATCCCGGTATTACTTGGCAGACAACTACTTACGAGCGCATATTCTTTGTGAAGTGAAGTTGGAAGAGAACCCTTGCTGCGGCTTTGGTCCGGGTATGCCCGGAGTTAGCGTTCATGAATTGACCAATCGTACAACACCGTTCGTGCTGCGTAACTCTACCCCACGAAATTCATCACCGGATACCCCCGGAGAATGGTTGAAGAGTCGTTAACCCAATAGTGAGATACCTAGTTGACAGAGAACTATCAATATATATAAATATAGAGATGCTGTGCCGCCCAAAGATGATTATAATGATAGTTCGTTGTCAAGCTCATTTACCTATTACAGTCTCAGACAAGTTGTAACCAGCATCGAAATCAAAACCTACAACAACTACTTTTATATTCCAGGGAAAGTTCTAAACTCAAACAAAAGCAAAGATGGCTACCTTCGCAGATGTCAACAAAGTGTCTCGAGCGACTGACAACCGCCGCGTCCTCCGCATCGGCGTCTTCATCCCCACGGAATGCCAACTGCTCGACGCAGCGGGTGTCGACATCTTCGGATCTTTGAGCTATGAGTACCTCGCCGTTTTGGAGGGGAAGATGGTGCCCAAGGTCGTTGTCGACAGCGCCCCATCGGTCCAGATCCATTATATCGGCTCCGTGCAGGCTGGTCAGAAGATTCCAATGACGTCTAACCAGTCCGTCGTCGCAACCAACCACTACAGCGATCCCGAGGTCGCGCCTGGCAGGCTCGACAGTGAGTAGCAGCAAATCTTGTGATCTTATTGTCTCCTTTTTCCTGCACTGGTTTCACGGCAAAACTTGTTCTGGGCTATAATCATGCCCTGGACGCTGTTGTTCCAACCCTGAAATGCTGCCATGTTATGTATCCTCGCTCAAAACAATAGTGAACTAACCCCCTGAATAATGTAGTCGTCTACGTGCCTGGTCCTGACCCCTCCGTCGAGGTCCCCGCGGGCGCCCTCGAGTGGTTGAGCAAGCAAGGTGCCACGCCGGGCGTGGACATCCTGAGCGTGTGCACGGGCATCTTCGTCTGTGGCGGCGCCGGGCTCTTGAAGGGGAGGAACATCTGCGGGCCGCGGGCCATGCAAGACGTCCTCAATGAGAAGGGCTTCGAGCCCGCGAGCATGAGAGGCGATGAGCTGAGATGGATTCAAGACGGCAACTTCTGGTCGAGCGGTAAGTCGTTAGCCTAGCTGGTTGCCTACTTTGGTTTGCCTGCCTGAGCCCCCCCCCTCACTTTTCTTTTCTCTCTTTCTCTTTTTTGCCTCAGTCGAGGCCTGTTCCCGGGCTAATATGCTGACGATCTGATAGGTGGCGTGACAAACGGCAACGATCTCGTGGCGGCGTATTGCCGTGCGAAGCCTGAGTACTTCCCTCGCCCGCTCGTCGAGCTCATCTGCGAGCAGCTTGAGGTCGGAGATCGGCCTCAGGAATATCAGAGAGGTGAGTTAGGATATTGTTCTACCAGAGCTAGTCTAGCCCCTGTGTCTTCTTCAGTATGAGAATACATATATTTGGTGGATCTCTGCTGACTGCGTGGTTGATACAGAGATGGGCTTCGCGAAGCACATTGGAGAATTGATCGCCGCAAGTGGCAAGGCCGTCAATGCTAGCGCATGACTCGAGAAGCAAAGGTGAATCTCGCACACCCTAGTAAAGGTGTGAATAGCTTAATAGGCAGACATATCCAATACATGGTAAAGGGGCGAATATTGGATAGGGCCTAGATGCTCATATCATGAATACTTTCATGTTTTTTTGGAAGCTGTCTGCTTTGTTCAAGATATTAGATATACCGGTAGTCTGCGTCTTTGGATGTATAAGAAATCCCACTTTGACTGGCGATAACTGAATCGGCAACCTTTTGTATACTGTGCCAAGAGTAAAGTACCGTGTCACCAAAACTGCGATTCCCCAAATCCTATCACCACTGAGTTTGTCCGATAGGTCATGTCATACGCGTTTCTGGGGTATGTAGGCTCCCAATTCACTAGGTTGACATTAGAAGGGGTCCGGGCACTTCGTGGATAGTCTCACTTACACTGAGCGGGGTTCGCGAGGAAAGATGTTGTCTTACTCATAAAAATACCAGACAATTTGGGTAGATGGATAGAGACCTACCTACGTCAGCTAATGTTCAACTACTCCCACAAGAACTTTGCACTTTTGACGAGGATACTATCACTCGAATCTGCCGTAGTACACTGTAAAAAAATAAGTCAAGGTTGCGGCGCAACGGGTAGCGGAGCCTGCCTGCATTAGTGGCGCTGAGCGGTCTTCTAGTGGGCTTATCTGCAGAGCAGCAGTATCATTTTGGGGAAAGTGGGGTGCATCTGTTGAGGAAGGCCGCCTAACTTTTTTTTTTGTTTTCCAACCTGGTTGAAAAGTTTGAGGTCGACAAATTCTTCTTTTCTCGACATCCGTACTGATTGGAGTCGCCAGTCCTGACACTTTTTCAGACCAGCTCGACAATTGTCCAAAGCTGACCCTCCAACTCCGTCTCTCAACCTTCATTTTGCATTTACACCATACGAAGCTGAAATAAACTCCATTAACGACAACAACAATACCAAGAAGCTATACTGCTGTAACCATGTCGCTGACACCCATCAGTCTCTATGGCCTCGAGGTCCCGCCTCAGGACATCCTGGTGCCTGCTATGCAGGAGGATAGCCTACCAAACGCTTCCGTAAGTGGACGAGTCTACCTCTCGCTGACTCTCATTGTAGAGAAGCTGTCATGGACGACGCTATGCGTTGTCGCATGTAACGATTTGTTCTCGTCGACCCGCCGACGCGATCTTTTGCTGACTAGCCCTCTCTAAGTTCCGCATCACCATGGCCGCTATTGACCCTACCGAGCCTCCTCAGCCTGACGAAGACGGCAACATTCCTAGCGTACCTCGATCTACTTTGAAACTCGTCCGCAGGCAAGCTTTACTCGGTAGCGACATGGACGACAGCGACTACCTGGAGCAGCTTATGGCCGGTGATGACGACGAGGACTCTGACGAGAATGATGATGACGAGCCTAATGGCGGGCCCAGCGACAAGGCTAAGTCCAAGAAGGCCAAGGCAGAGGCTCTCAGGAAGCTCATTGCTGCTGCTGAAGCGGAAGACTCTGACGAGGAGATGGACGATGGCGATGCTAAGCCCAACGGCAAGACAAAGAAGAAGGGCAAGGAGCCTGCAACGTCCAGTGACAACGAGGACGACGAGAGCGTATCGGACAGCGATATCGACCTCGAGGAGCTGGTCCTTTGCACACTGGACACGGAGCGTGTGGGTCCACTCCTATTCCCTTCTGTATTCTCTCTCGCGTGCTAACTTCAATCCAGCACTACCAGCAGCCGCTAGACATTACAATCAGCCCTGAAGAGCAGGTCTTCTTCATCGTCAAGGGAACACACTCTATTCACCTCACTGGCAACTACGTTGTCGACTTGGAGGCAGAGGCCAGTTCCGAGGATGAGGATGAGGATGATGACGAGTATGATTTTCCTGCAGGTATTGATGGCATTGATGACTACGACACCGATTCAGATGAACTTGATGACCTTCAAGACCCTCGGATCACCGAGGTTGATTCAGATGAGGAAGAGGAGGCCCCTAAGCTAGTGGAGTCGAAGAAGGGCAAGAAGCGCTCCGCCGAAGACGCAGCTGAGAGTCTGGATGACCTGATCGCAAAGGCCAATGCCGCTGAGGAAGGGAAGTTGAGCAAGAAACAACAGAAAAAGCTCAAGAACAACAAGGGCGAAGCTGTTGCGAAAGAGCAAGCCAAGGCTGAGACGCCCAAGGATGCCTCGGCCAAGACTGATAAAAAGGTGCAGTTTGCTAAGAACCTCGAGCAGGGCCCGACCGGCCCTGCCGCCGCCGCCGAGAAGGGAGCTACTTTGGGCGTAAAGGTCGTCCAAGGCGTCACTGTCGATGACCGCAAACTCGGTACCGGTCGTGTCGTGAAGAAGGGCAACCGGGTCGAAGTCCGTTACATCGGAAAGCTCGCTGATGGCAAAGTATTCGACTGTTGGTAGCCCCACTCACAAGCGCTAAGGACTGGTCGCTAACCCATGCTATAGCAAATAAGAAAGGAAAGCCCTTCAGCTTCAAGGCCGGGACAGGCGAAGTAATTAAGGGATGGGACATCGGCGTCCAAGGAATGTCGGTCGGTGGAGAACGACGACTCACCATCCCCGCCCACCTCGCCTACGGCAGCAAAGCGCAACCGGGCATTCCGGCCAACAGCCAGTTAATTTTCGATATCAAATTACTCGGCATCAAATAAGCGAATAATGTTCTAATACCCTTCATTTGGCGTGTAGTACATATTCCCGTCGGCGTTGCTTTTACGCCTGGCTATTTAATGGTCTATTGCTGGTCTGTGGATACGAGTTGGGGTGTATTTTATCGGATTAATGGTCTATCTCCTTTCCGACTGGGATTGAAGACTGCTCGACGGTTTTCTCCACGGTTAATCATGCGCTATAGGGGTCTCCGACCTGCGCGAGTCTGCGAGGATCCGGTCTTCCCGAGACACGGGAAGCAGACGTTGTCATAAGGGATGACGAGGTCTGTATTGCATCTATGGCGTTATCAAAAGTCGCTTTCGGAGGTCAAATTTCATCTTGAGGGCACTTTCCGCTCCTGTTTAAATAAGTACGTACTTAAGTAGGTAGTTAAGATACCTCCAGATGCGTCTATGACTTCCATTTTTATTCACGCCTGCTCTCGCCGCCACGTGTTTGGGTATCGGAAGGATCTACCCATCCCATTGCGTTTGTAGTCCCTTCCAACGACCACCGTTCAGGCGCACGGAAGGTTCGATGCCGTGTTTGGAAAGAATTAATTGACCCTTAACTGTGAATCTGGTAGGATAGTATCCGTTTCTATCTGTCCACTCAGTCGTGCGAACTCATGACTCCATCCCAACGCCCGTCCAAGCAGCGTCACAGGGCTCCAGTGACGGTATGTTTTGGAAGAGGTCTAATTAACTGGAATTCATATTTTCTGGCTATTATGACATAATTTCCCAAGACACTGCCACTAACAGCCTCGGCATTGTTGATAATTGTCCCGCATTATCAACTGTGGTCCTGTTGGTGCCAGCACCATGCCAGGGGTTCTGCTAGACGACGAGGCATCGTCAGCGACCACTTCGTCGCCGACGTCCACTTTGACGCTGGAGGGGTTTGAACGACAACGAAAACTCAAAGGCCAAGGCTCAATTATGTCGCTTCTACGCACACTGACCCACAGCGGTACGTTCTCTCTACGCATTAGATATCTTGTATGCTACTGTGTTGACTTATCTGGTACTTATAGCGTCAGGCCATTCAATTAGGGGTTCAGAATGGCCGTCGCCTCCGCCAAGCGAGAGATCGCCTGAACGACATCGCCTCTTCAAGAAGATGTCTCTTCCATTCCTCCGAACTCCCCTTGGAGGAGCTGTTACCGTCATCCACCGTGTCAAGAAGAAGCCGAGACCGTCAATTCGCTCAGTTGAGAGAGAATCAGACAAGCTCTTGCCGGCCAGTGCTCCCGCCATCCTGTCAGTATCAACATCCAACAGTAATACAAACTCAAGCGGTAAATCTTCTGGCCCTACCAACGGCACCGGCACCACAGTGGCCACTTCATTCGAATCAAAGCTATCTAGCAAAGATAATGACCCGGTAGAGCAGAGGCCAGCTAGCATAGTCCACCACAAAGAAGCCGAGACGGTTCCGACGATTGCGGACCCTGGTCTAACTACAATTCAAGAAAGGGCAATAGACCCGCCGGCGCCAACTGTCCTGACGGTCGAAAGAACCGCGGCTGCCAAGATATACCTTGAAACATATTTCAACGAAAAATTCAACAAACCCTCTCCACGCTCCCTTCGCCGCCGATACCTAGAGAGCGAGCTTTACCATGGTCTTGGCTTGAGCCCGGCCGAGAAAGACATGCGGCGAGCCGTCTTTTGTCAGCGGGAGACGAATCATCTCCGCGCAACTCGCGTCCTTGCGGCCAGAAGTATCAGTGCTATGAAATGTGAGCACGGCGAGCTGGCCGACGACTACGAGGTCCTCAAGATACTCGGCAAGGGGAGCTTCGGCGTCGTCCGGCTTGTGCGTAAGAGACAGGGGCAAGACGGTGGCCAGCAAAGCAGCCGAGTCTATGCTATGAAGGTGATCCGCAAATCAGCAATGTTGAAGACAAGCCAAGAAGGGCATCTGCGAGCCGAGAGGGATTTTCTCGTTGCGTCTGAGGGTTCCAGGTGGTAAGTAAGCTCGGTGAATCTGCGAGCCTGTATTGACGGAATACTGATTTTAGCATGCAGGATTGTCCCGCTCATTGCGAGTTTCCAAGACGCCGGAAATCTTTACCTCGTCATGGACTATATGCCTGGCGGAGACTTCCTCGGGCTCCTGATCCGCGAGAACATCCTGAGCGAGCCGGTGGCCAAGTTCTACATTGCCGAGATGATCCTCTGCATCGAAGAGGCGCACTCATTACGCTGCATTCACCGCGACATCAAGCCGGACAACTTCTTGATTTCTGCCACTGGTCATCTGAAGATATCCGACTTCGGGCTGGCCTTCGACGGCCATTGGTCCCATGACACTAGCTACTATCATACTCAGCGCTACAGTCTGCTCCAAAAACTTGGCCTCTCCGTAGAAGGCGACTCAACCGATCGCAAAGAGGGCCTCCAGGGCACGATGAAATGGGCTCAGGGAGTGACGCAGGCCATGCAGAAACACGCGCGCCAACCAGCAGGGCCGGCAAATGCGGCGTCGACCGCCGTCCGCGACGAGCCGTTGCTCAACTGGCGCAACCGCTGCGGCAATCGCAGCGCGGCGCGGTCCTGCGTGGGCACGAGCCAGTACATGGCGCCGGAAGTCATCCGCGAGGGCGACTACGACGCGAGATGCGACTAGTAGAGCCTCGGCGTCATCCTGTACGAGTGCCTGTACGGCCACACGCCCTTCCTCTCGGAAGAGGGCGGCCGGCAGCAGACGAAGCGGAACATTGTCAACCACGAGCAGATGTTTGCGTTCCCGCCGCGGCCCGTCGTCTCGAGACGATGCATGGACCTCATTGCGAGCCTCGTATGCGCCCGAGAGAACCGCCTCTCGTCCAAGCGATACAGGTCGCGAGACACGGGGTTGGAGCAGCAGCAACATCCCCTGATGATATCCAGCCCGGCTCGCGGCCGCGGCCGACAGCCGAGAGATGGCAGGGGCCGCTCGGTGTATCCGCACGACGCCGAGGACATCAAGGCGCACAAGTGGTTCCGCGACATTCCCTGGGAGCAGCTGCACCTGATCACGCCGCCGTTCGTACCGCGGATCGCGAGCGTCGAGGACACACATTACTTTGACGAGGAGGAGCCCATCTCGGACTGGTCGGAGTCGGACAGTGACGACGACAATGATGAGGACGATGATGACGACGTCGCGGGATCCGAAGCAGGTCTAAGAGAGGCACCGCAGCAGCAGCAACAGCTTCCAGCTCTCGAGGCGAATCCACTGCTCGCGATGCATGCTGCCGTTGCTGCGGCTCCTACGCAGGACACTACCAACCTGAGCCCCTTTACGCCGCCGGGACCGCCGCACACGGGCAGCATCATCCACAACGCCCACCCCTCGACGGCGGTCCCTCGCAGTGCGCAGAAGATGGCAGCCATGCAAGCACAGCTGGCCGCCTTCCCGCGACACATTCGCGGCATCCTAGCGCAGTTCGTCGCCTCGCCGTACGATTCGACGCGTCTCAAGCGCATGGACCGGGAGATCAACGCCCTAGCGGCCGCATCCGCTCCCCCAACCACGAATACCGCTGCTAGTGGCACGTCAGTGCACTTCCAAGAATCCGCGCTCGCGGAGCAGATGAAGACGTTCGTACGCGCGTTCGGCAGGCGCGAGCGCAAGCGGCCGCGGGACCGGCTCCTCCGCGACCGCAAGACCAAGGCCACGGTGCTCCGGGTGCGGAAGGAGACGGCGTTTCTGGGGTACACGTTTCGGCGGGTCACGGATGTTGCGGTCTATGAGCGTGAAGATGAGGATATCTCCGGCGTTATTGCTCTCGACGGCAATAGTATCAACAATAGAAACAGCATTAACGCCGATAACTATGTCTACGGTAATACGACGGGTCTGGCGACGTTTGATGGCGGGGAGAGGATGCCTAGTCCAAGGGTGTGTTTACACGGTCGTCCAGCGGAGGGTTTTGCTGGGTATAGGGAGGCGGGAATGGGAGCCGTGCGAGGAGTTCCGGGTACAGGTATGGGTGTGGGCGTTGTTGATGCTGGTGTTGGGCCTCGAGATGCTGCTAATATGGCGGCCAATACGACTTTACGTTAGGAGCCGAGACATGTGAACGTGGGCTGGTGAAAACCATGCATAACCTACGGATATCAACTCTTCTCGAGAAGAGAGGCGACCAGCCAGCTAGCTGGCTGTTAGGGTGAGATATGGATGGGAGGCTCGGGTGGATTGAACTTGAGTTCATGCGAAAATGATGGTAAGAAAGAAGAACTGAAGTGTCTGTTTGTTTGTCAAACGCGGAGCTGTAGTTGTGAGACGATCAGCATTAGAATAGTATCATTATCCCGAAGATCGAATGGGACTTTGTATCGGATTAAATGGGTATCATTAACTCCTCACACTACCTACGAGATACAATTACCTATAACATGAATGATCAATCGATCGATAGACTAAGCCTCATCCTTTCGATCTATGAAGCGAAAGGGGTATCTCTGAACTCGCTGGTCTGATAGTGACGTTTCTGCTTCCTGAAAAACACATATCCAATTCGTTCGTTCTCCATCGTACAGTCAGTAAATGAGTCGTTAGTTAACCCGCCTCTTGGCCCGAGAATTAATAATAATTATAAAAAGAGAATTCTTGTGACCTTCTCTTTACCATCCTAGCTAGGCGGTGGTTGGTTTCACTCTTCACCATACTTTTTCTTCCTCGCTTCCCTGGTGGGCAAGCGCATCAGGGCCCATGCCACTGATGACGGCCTTCGCGTTGCGAATCTCCCACTCGAACTCGTTCAACCGATTGAGCTCGGCGCCATAGAAGAATATGGAGAGCAGTAGGGTCAAGACACCGGCCCCGAGACCGAGACTACTCGCGGCCAACAGCCCGAACGCGCCCTTGCCGCTTGGTAGGAACCAGATACCGACGTAGCTGCCTACGACAATCACGATCCAGAAGGCGAAATGCGCGATCCCGAGCGTGCGGTACCGGTACGTGCGTGAGGCGTGCACGTCGATCAGGTTGATGATCTCGTCGTAGGCTGCGGTGGGGAGACGCGGTGGTGTCCCTAGCTCTTGACTCGAGAGTTGCAGGTCCCAGGCTGCGCGATCGCGGGAGCCCCGGCGGTAGGAGGATGCTGTGGGCGATTGGAGGTATGTCCCTTGTTCCATCGCGGCAATGTGTGCGCCGGCGTCTGTGGATGTGAAACTGTGTGGCGTGGGTGGCCTACCTCTTCGTTTCTCTTTCTCCTTCATTCTGCTATTTGAACGGCTGACGGCGTTGTTGTTGTTGGGAGTAGACGGCATACCGCGCGGGGTCTGGCTTTGAGATGCGACACCTGATTTCTTGAGAGTCATGATGGCTTCGTCTGCTAGTGTTAGAGAGAGAGCCCGCGAAGGGGATCTCGACCTTGATCTAGATCTCGACTGGCGTCGACGATGGTGATGAGGCGGTGTTGGCGTGTGCAGAATTAGGGTCGCCTCGACGGAGAAATGGTCGCTAAGGCTACACCCAAGATCAGGATGGCGTGCCATTAGGCCGACGCGCACATCTTTGACGACCCAGCCGGGCGGTGTTCCGGCCCCGTCGTCCGTGTATGTATTATGCGCGCTGAGAATCTCGCTCAAGTCAGTAGGAGAGGCGCGGGGGTCACCGCCCCGTGAGAAGAAAATGTAGTCAACACGCTGCCCATCCTCATCCGGTATGTCGGGCGAGACGAGCATTGGCCGTTTGCCGGAACGCAATGCTCGCTGCGCGGAGCTGGGCCATGCCCACGTGTTATAAGCGCTATTACTTGTCACCCCATTTTCGGTTATATTGAAGGCAGCTGTAGGGACGGGACGACCGCGGGCGCGCTCCAGCTCATTAGATGTCGAGCCTAAAGAACTGTCAGGATGCATGACGCGCCAAGCATCTCGAACGGCAGCATGTGATGTCAACAAGCGGTACGGCAGCGAGAAGGGCGCCGCACTGAGGTCCGCTAGCACAACGGCGAGATGACCGCGTTCGGCGGCGTTCCGTACAAGCTTTGCGATCTCCCATGCTTGCGACAGACGGTGAACTATGTAACTACTATTCCGTAAAGGCTCGCCGTAGCTGGTATGCGTCTGTAATCCGGTCAGCTTTTTGATACAGTCCATCAGCGTATCCGTATGAGCTGAAATACATTGGTATTAAAGACCTCGACGACGTCCTCTTCACCCTCACCGTAGCGAATGCGCGCGCACGCCACCCCTTGTGCTCCCACAAATAAGTCGCCCCTGAACAAGCCTGATGGGCGGCCGCAGAACGAGAATGGGACCACTGTAACACCTCACGTCAGTCATTTCTCATCTTCCGGCACCTCTACAAATTCTGGCGGCCGACACGGCGATTTGAACGAGACGTCAGCCCTCACGGGACTTCTTGCTCTTGGCAATGGCTCAACCCGGGGACAAGATATTTGAAAAAATCGCATACTGCTGCTTTCCTCGATGGGCCATCGTGATAGGATGACCAGTCCACAGCTGAAGGCGCCGCTGTGGTAGAATTTGCCATAGGGTAGGGCGAACCGTGTCTCCCGTCTTATGGTCAGGTAGTCGGCGTATTCGAAACACTCTTGTAAGGCGACGATATGTGGCACAGGTTCAGTCGTTGCGAGATAGCGTCCTATTGCCCCCATGCGATCCTCTCGGTAAGGGCTCGTGTATTTGCGCCCCCAGCAATTCAGGGTGAGGACACTGAGCTCGAGAGGTAGCTCGTCCATGGCTACCGATATTGAGGGCAAAATGCTTCACTCAATAGAACACTCGATCACTCAGTTCCGGGTACGACCGATACAATGTTTGTGTGTATGATCAATATGGGAATCAGTTGACCGCGAACGTGTTGCAGTAGATTGATTTGACGAAGTGAGCACAATAATCCCGGCAGTAATAACAAATACTCCAGCTAGGGTATGGGGCTGCTCGATCTGGGCAAATACCACTCTCAAATGGACGTATATGAGGTTGTATTAAGCAAAGCCGGGATGTCAAGGCCAAGCCAGATTGGATATCTAGTGTACCGGTATCCGCCGTGCTTGGTGGACTCAATAGACAAGAATGGGACAAATACCACCTACATACCTAGGGCTCAACACTGTAGAAGATTTCAGCAACCATGAAGCGACCATATTAATAGACATGTTACATATGACTGAGGGGAGCCAGCATGGCACAGAAATTTGGATCGAGTATCAAGGACTTATGTTCGTTGTGGGATGCCTCCTGGCTGCCCCAAAGGATGCTCCCGATCTACGCATTACACGCATCATGGCCATAATGGTTATCGTGGATGATACCCACCGGGGGATGTGTACTGTAATACCAGCGTCGCAATATCGGGCTGTTCTGGCTCCTAGCTATAAGCAGCGTAGTAGAGACTGTATAGTGTAGAGTAGTCCGTACTGAGTGGCAGTATGAGGAGGTATCGTGACTTAGGCTGTGTGTAGTGCAAACCTCGCGGTCTGGTCTGTACGGGACTCGCCATCCCTGCGGGTCTGCATCTTGACAGGCTGGTTGACAGGCTACGGCAGGTCGATGGAGAAAGACAAGAAATGGGGCGTCGCGTTGGCGCTTGTACTGTACTATGTACGTAGTAGACGGCACGGCACCGAAGGACAAGGCAACAGATGTGACGGTGAGCGAGGCTTTCCACTGCGTATGCGCTTCTGCAGGTGTGAACAATGCTGATGGTGTACTGTACAGTAACTGCAGATGCAATGCGACCCCTCGTTGAGATTGTGGAAGAGGAAGAGAACGGAACTGGCCGGAGAACGGCGGATGGATGATGGAGGATGGAGGATGAAGGATGGTAATTATCTGACAAGGATGTTTAAGACTTTTGCAGGGACCTCGCCGAGGACTTTGATTGGTCCGGATCTTGCGGGTCTGCATGTTGTAGGTGAAGTACATTACATGCATTTTCCTTCCTTTTCGCAACGCCTTAGTGTACATTGTCTTATAGCTTGATCACTCAGGTTGTTTTTCTCTGGGTTGATGTACACCCGATCGTAAGGGGTATGCCATGCTGGTAGGTACAGATCTGTATGTCGATATCTAGTGGGAACGGTAGTTGATGGTACCTACATGCACCAATCCTAATTGGCATCTAGCGTGCTTGGGTATCTGGCTCTAGGCAAGGTAGGTACCTAAGTTACTTTTAGGGGTCCCCACATCATCTGCATCTAGCGTTCGATCCAAGAGGACGCGCTAAAAGTATCTACTACCTACTGTACGTACCAAAATACCTACCTACACCAGAAAGCGAGAGCTTTCACATGGTTTTGATTTACTTCGGCATCGGATGCATATACATTCAGCCTTGTCGCCTTTTTGAGCATCATCAACAACAAGGCTGCACTACGGCCCGGACAGCTGTGCAGCTTCGCAACCTTTCCATTTGCTTCTCCTCTCGTTTGCTTATTATAACGTCTCTCGTACGACATAGACATAATAGGAAGAAGAAAGAGGAAAGAGGGCAATAGCTGCTGGCGCGACCTTGCGACTCATCCATGGCCGAGCTCGAACCCCCCGCCAATGCTGGCCCTCCTTCCAAGCGCCGCAAAGTGCAAGACGATAGCGCCAGCTCTACGCCGCGTTACCAATCGGACGAAAAGGGCGCGCTGAGTGTTGCTATACGCGAGAAATCCCTACAAAGCCCGAGCCCCAGCCCGAGCCGCGACCGAAAACGGGACGAGGAATACTACTCCAGCGACCGTTCGCGACATAGCCGCTCGCCGTCCAGCTCGCAATCCAGGTCCAGGTCGCGATCAAGAACGCGATCGAGGTCGAGGTCCCCGTCACGGTCACGGTCTGACAGCTCATCAGCGAGATCGCGGCTAGCATCAAGGTCGCCCTCCCGAGGCGGCTCGCGCCCGGATCGTGATTCCGTCTCTCCCTCCCCTCGAGACACCCCAGTACGCGACGGTCAAGGTCATGGCGATATAACGCCCCTCGCGCGCCAGCCCGTAAGGCCGCATTACGTCCCCCGGCTACTGCTAGCCGGCCACCAGAAACCCATTTCCCAAGTTCGCATATCCCCCGACGGACGGTGGATAGCATCATCGTCGGCCGATGCCACCATACGGATATGGGAGGCGAGTACAGGGAGGCATATGGATACCCTCGTCGGCCACATGGCTGGTGTCTCGGCAGTCGCGTGGTCGCCCGATTCCAAGACGCTTGCCTCTGGCTCCGACGACAAAGCTATCCGGCTGTGGGACCGCGTCACTGGGCGGCCGGTGAAGCCAAAGCCTCTGCTCGGTCACCATAGCTACGTATATTGTCTCGCATTCTCGCCTAAGGGCAATATTCTCGCTAGTGGAAGTTACGATGAGGCCGTTTTCTTGTGGGACATCCGAGCCGGTCGGCTGATGAGGAGTTTGCCGGCACATAGTGACCCCGTCAGTGGGATTGACTTTTGCCGGGATGGTACCTTGGTGGTGAGCTGTAGTACGGACGGCCTAACGTAAGTCAATCTGATCTCACTCTGCCAGTATTCTAATGAACCGAAATCTAACTAGCTCTTCTTAGGCGAATATGGGATACCTCAACTGGACAATGTCTACGGACGTTAGTGCACGAGGACAATCCACCGATCACATCCGTATGTTTTGCACCCAATGGTCGATACGTCTTGGCCTTCAGCATGGACTCTTGTCTGCGTCTCTGGGACTACGTTTCCGGAACGGTGAAGAAAACGTACTCCGGCCACAAGAACGAAGGGTTCAGCATAGGGGGGTGTTTCGGGTCGGTTGAAGGAGAACCATTCATCGCTTCCCCTAGCGAAGATGGCGAAATCGTATTATGGGACGTCAAAAACAAGGAAGTGGTCCAGCGGATCAAAGGCCATGCAGGCGTCTGCTTCTGGGTAGACGTGCACGAGGATATCATGGCAAGCGCTGGTCAAGACGGCAAGATCAGGGTATACAAGCACCAGAGCCCAGAGGCTGCTAAGGAAATCAATGGCGTAGCACATGTAAATGAGGCTCTGGGCGACCTCGCCGTCGCCGATTCGCCTCTCCAAAACGAAGATATAAAACAGGAGACGTGACAGTAGTTCTCCTTTGAATAGTAATTCTACGAACCGGTAGCTGGCTGCCGGAATGACAACCCGCAGACCGGTTTAATAGCGAAATGACCTTATCTACCTCCAATTTATCTCTGATTGTGTGTGTACTGTCGTATCATTGGATGCGATATTGCCCCGGACTCAGTGCGAATGCCCAAGGAAATACTCCGTTAAAATTTGAGATCGGTTCCCGAGACTATATATCAAGGCATATTTCGTCCGCATGCAACACTCCCACTAGACTGAGCATTCCACTATAGGCTCGACATATACAGGGTATCTTACACCCAAGACGACATAGATACAGAGATCCTTCATAGCCTCTCTGTCATAGCGATATGCGCGAAAACATCAGAGGGGCCCGCTTACTTGAAAACTTCCCATCTACCACAAAGCAAACACGGCGTCGTCTAGGAGCTGATCACGGGGCTGGGTCCTTTATCAAAGCGTGTCTCACTCGCTGCGCTCATTTTCGAAGCGTTTGAGCCATTTATCCGCACCTAACATGTAAATCCGGTCCGGTTTAAGCAAGAGATACGTACAAAACTTCGTATCACCCACCGGCTACAAACTCTCTCGTACCACGATTATCGCGGCGCAAGCAGACAGAAAGAAGCTTATCTTCTAAGAATAACACAATGAGTATATAAGACGACACAAAAAGTCAAGTATCCGTACTTCTCTTCATAGCATACTGGATCATAACATATTATGCTCGAAGCCTATTACACAGCCTTACTGGAGTGGTTTATCGACTACATTATATACTTTTTTTTCTTTCGGGTTGCTAGCGTAAACCATATGCAAATAAAACGCCAAATGATTTCTCCATTTTCGTAGTTTCATAATACCATCAAGTATATGCCGTGATTTGTCTTCTCTTCTACCCATGCATAACTCTCATAACTCCGTTATCGCGTTTGAAAACAGTGCCCATGAATGAATACATGCATACTATATCGTCTCCCAGCCTCCGTTATTGATATCCGCTTCCAGTTTCCGGCTAATGTAGCTCGGAATGCCATGACTAAGCCACAAGTTACGGAGCATCGAGTCATATCGCTTCTGGCTGAGGTACAATTGACGGCCATGGCGTAGTCCAACGTCTACTTCGCCGTACTTGTCGATGTAGGGCGCGTTGCTGAAACTTCCTGACCCACGGTGTAAATAGAAGATAGCACATTTGCGGATATTGATGAACAGTCCAATGTTCCCTTGACATCTAAAAAGGAGAATTTATATTAGTGGGCCTCTCATATGCTCGGTGGTAGGTGTTCAGACTCACTTGAAACGCATGTGCTGTTGAGCCCCCCCGATTCTAACCATAGGTCTACCAGGGCCGGGTTCTCGGTATTCCATGAGACAGCACATGGTCTGCCCGCAGAAGATCTCACCACAAGTGAGACACATGATAGCATCAGAAAGATCCTTCCCTGTCTTGGGACATCGCCGCTTGGAGCATTCCTCAATAAGAGTGTCATAATTTTTGGGCAATCCAACAAGCTCAAAGATACCTGGGTGACTGATCTGTGCTGATATGGGCAAATCACGTCCTCCATGATCGAAGACATTAGAACTTCCCCTCCAAATATGATGGCTGATCCAGTTCTCTACTAGGGTTGCCACACGCGGCGACCAGCCGAATTGGCCGCTAAGGGGTGTCAAGGCGGTGCACATCTCGTCGAAGGAGGGCAATCGAAGGGCAGTAGTAAGTCGGGTGAGCTCATCGGCTTCTGGCTCAGGAGAAATATAGCTTTTGAAGTCTACACCATGGTGAACGTGAAGAAGGATTGCGGTTTTCCGAAGGAAGATAAGTGCATATTTCTTGACAAAGGAATGTAGATTTGCTAAGCCGTCCAGTCCAGGCTGGTCAAACCCGACATTCGGAAGATCATTAGGTGTCTCCCCTATCTCGGCGCTGACCCTCATGCCAATCATAAGGATATGGTCGAAGAATTTAGCGAAGTTATTCATAGCAGGATCATCGGCATTACGGCCACCCATAATCTCCAGCCACTTTGCGAGGGGGATGTTCCTCGACACGTGATAAGCTACCTTGACGATCTCGGCTAGGTAAAAGAGGCGAACTAGATGTATAGGATCTATACTCTCCGCAACTGCTAGTCCGAACGTGGTCTCACACATGAAAATGAATGGGTCCTCATCTAGAAGTGAGGGACACTGCCTCCTGTCGATAGACTGCGGTATAAAGAGCTGGCAGTGCTGGCGCTCACTATCTTGTCGGAAGTCTACCTCGATTTGGTTCTCTCCATTGTTTCTAGAACCACCCGCTGCGATATATGATGATACGGTTTCAGACAAGATTCGAAGTTGACTCAGCACTTGTTCCGGAACCTTCTCAACCAAAGTCATTCCATATTGAGCTTCGACGCCACGTTGTTGAATTTCAGCGGCCGAGATTGAGTAGCCGACGGAGCGTGCTAGTGTATTGCCGGTAGGGAGTTCCTCGTCAATTTCTTCATCTTCATGGCTAGTAGGAAGTATGTTCTTTCGTAGGGTCTCGAATAGCCGGTGATAGACTGTTACTAATTCTGAACCAGCAGTCCGCGCCTCGGGGGGAGAATGGGATCGAATGCTGGAACCTGGCGTTGTTATAGGAAATGCCTCACCAAATGGAGTGCTTGACGGCGTTGAATGGGTAGTGCCGCAGTCCCAGGAATGTTCTCTTGAGAGTTCGGCAAAAGTCTCCGGCATATTCATCCGTAGATAATCTGAAAAGACATTCTTGGAGTGTGCCCGAGACCCCCACGTTGGCGTGTAATACTCATTGACGCGTTGATCAACGAAGGAGTTAAAGTCGGTGTTGGTCTGCAATACACCGGGGTATGATTCCTCCTTCCCATCCCAGGTGATGGGTAAGAATGCGTTGCCAAGTGCTTTGCACAGCGGACAAACAAACTCCAATCGCTCGAGACATTCGGGATGGTGGCGAGCAATTTGATGTCCGTGCCTCCGGACGGTGGCTTCCATGTATGTGTCGAAGCAACTAAAGTGCATGATATGGCCGCAACCGACTGAGACAGGGCCCGGTCGGCAGAGATTGGCCGGAAACCCTTTCCCAATACCTTGCTTTTCTGCCATGAAAGTCTGCCCAGCGGAATTGACTTTCTCAACCACTGTCCTATTTTCATGAGCTAGGCCAAATGGTCGAATTTCTTCCGCGGACCGATCGAGGTTGACTGGAGTATTTGCAGCTTCCCTTACAAAATCAGGGTTTTGAAGATCTGTCTGCCGTAGAATAAGACTTTCTGTGAAGAGAGCAAAGGTTCCATAGAGGCGACCGTCATCAGTCTCCTCTTGACATAGAATACACGTGCCCCTTGGATACTTCCAGAAGTTCTTTCGCTCTTCCATGGGTTCCGTGTCCTCGATTTCCTCAAGATCCTCCTCGCCCCAGTCTATGTCGCCCTGCATTTCTAGGAAGCTCTTTTGCTGCTGTTGAAACTGTGCCATCACTTTGGCTTGGCGATCTAAGGCGGCTCTTTTCTTTCTCTCTCGCTCCTCCTCAGTGTTATGCGTGTTCGCTGGAGACGCGGTATCAATGCGGTCCAATGGTATGCCTAGTCGCAAGTAGGCGGTGTCGAAATGCTGAGGAAATCTCTGTCTCATTCTCTTCAGTATAAGGCCAATCTTAGGGTGACAGGCTTTGAATTCCTCTTTCGTAGACAGGAGATCCAAAAGAGAGACTATTGTCTTCGCCGCTGGCGATTCCGCCATAAAGTTGCTGCGAGCCTGTGTCGTTAAGGCAATGTGAACAAAAGAGTTTGAGCCGAACATATTGGTATCGTTCGACTTATCTTCGAAGATAGCAATAAGTATTAAGTGTAGGACGACTTGCAGAAACGTCTCGACCCGTGTGAAAGGTACTTTTGGCGCAAATTTGGCCGCAACAAGTGGATACAGAAGAGCGTAATAGATAATTTGTCCGAACAAGCCCGTCGATGTGAACTCAGCGAGCCCTACAAACGCACCGCTCTCAATGGGTCTCAACCTAGGCTCGTAAACAATATCTTCAGCTGGCTTTCCTGTCTTTTTCCCCATCCATTTTCGATACGCAGCCTCCGATTCTTCTCTCTGGTTCTTGTTATAGTGTGCAACGTATGGATCGATATCTTCAATGAACTGCGGCTTAAGCTCAAAAGTTCCGACATCCGACACACCTTCAGGATGTTTGAACGTAGCAACCTCGTCAAGGACTCTGTGAAAATCCTCATGCTCGTGGAACTTTTCCGGCAATTTGTTAGATATTTCATTGAAAGACAGGGGTCGGAAGCAAAGAATATGCGTAATATCCCGATGTAGGGCCATGAGATGTGTTTCTTGCTCATCTGTAGTTGGTATGAGAGCGGTGCGATCACTCAACAATACTATCAAGAGATGGATCATGTCTTCCACAACGTCCAGGTGCTGGGTCGCATCCTG
This sequence comes from Xylaria sp. FL0933, assembly GCA_022578765.1. Lineage (NCBI taxonomy): Eukaryota > Fungi > Ascomycota > Sordariomycetes > Xylariales > Xylariaceae > Xylaria > Xylaria sp. FL0933. The sequence goes on along the minus strand of MU389732.1, from coordinate 321,852 downwards.
CGCAGCACTTGTCATTTCGTAGAACCCTTTCACCCACTTCTCCATACCAAAGCGATCCACAATAGAGGCTAGAACCCGCGCAGGATCGCAAACAACCATGGCCGTCTGGAGGAGGAATATATCTCGTGCGTGGGTGACATCTCTAGTAACAATATTGCGATAGGTCATGGCCTGGTGTCGAAGACTAATCCCATTTCGTACCCACATGCCAGCTTTGATCTGGGCCAGCCATGTGCACACACGCAGTGGAAAGTCAAAGGCAGCCATCAAGTAGTCTTCAGGTGTATAATCCCTCCTAGGCAGTGATTTGCGCCCCATGGATTTAGGCTTCATCTTGAGCTCTTGAGCAGTGAAACTTAATAATGATTTGAGTTGCTGAGGCGGCATGTGCTTTCCACACTCGATTAGCCATGACAGCGTGGAATGTAATGCGTGATGGAAGCTGATTGGCTGCTCCTCTACGACGAATTTGACGACATCGTACTTAGTGCTTTCCCCAGCGAATTCGAAGTCAGTTAGGGTTTTGAAGCGAGTCTCATCTTTGATCTCGGACTGAGTAAACCTAGCACGCTCGGCTCCAATTGAATTCAAGATGACAATTTTAGCGGTAAGGCGAATAGCTCTTGATAGGTGCAAAGAATCATGCTCGGGAAGATGGCGGAATGAGCCCGCCAGGAGTCTGCAGAGCCTGTTTATCTCTCGTGTCATCAAGGATGCTCCAATCCAGCTATCCGTCTCATATTCCACGTGCTCGCCTATTGCACGGACATTAGGACAAATACCTTGGTGCAATTTCACTAGGTCAAGGAATTGCAACAAGTATCTCTCTTCAGTTCGCATACGTTCTTGAACATGGGGGGAGCTGAGGAGATATTTCAAGTCCACGTAAAAGTGGTACATCCGTCTATTGGTAACAGATCCTGTGTCGAATCCAAGTATCGCATTCGATGCAACTTCAAAGGGATGGCCGACTTGCCGCGTCGTGAGAAAAGTGTAGAGGATAGCCATGAGGGTTGTCAAGAAGTTCCCTCTTTCTACTACCTCGGCCGTAATGGAGGGCGTTGTCAGCATTTGCAGAGAAATGTTGATAATTGAATGATCTGGCTCGCGATCACCTATAAGATATAACTGTGCTAAGGTGGTATATAGTGCCGCGAACCGTAGACCTAGAATTCTCTTGAATTCGGGTATAGTGACTACAGTAGAGATATAAAGGGCACGGAGATCATTGCGGACCTTCTTCCACATTCTTAAATCGAAAAGAACAAGCCAATCCAAGCGTACACGCTGGAAGACATCTTCGTACGGATGTAGGTTGTCACGTTCAGTGTAGGCAGCCGGTGTCTCGACCCAGTACCGCCCCGGTTTGGGCGGCCTGCTTTCGTCTGCTTTGGCCAGGCCGGGTGTCTTTGGAACGTCCAGATTAGCTTTAGCATAGACCGTTGGAGCAATAAGAGGCTCTGCTGTGTCTGAATCCGATGGTGTAAGATCTCTGTCTCGGGCGGTACGCCGTGGTACTGGCGGTGGGGGTGGAGGGGGTGGATACCCTGCCATCGTTGCTTCTTCCTCCTCCAGAGAGGCAACAGTAGGCCCGATCCAGTCAGTGAGGGGATTCACATCATTAGCCCTTGCGGGGCGAGCGTCTACCATCATTACATCGTCTTCATCTTCGTCATCCTCGTCATCATCGGCATCATCCTCATCGTCCTCCTCTTCCTCCCCACTGGAGGGGGTTCGGTTCCCATCGTCCATATCGTCATCTTCATCCTCGTCTTCGTCATCACCATCGGAGTCTAGAATGCCGGGTGGGGGTCGTGGACCCGCTGCGAGAAATCTGGCGCGCTGGATAAGAATGGTAGGTGAATGAGTGGTGAGAGGGTCATATTCTAGTCTTTCTTCATCTTCGAGGCCATTTTTACCAGGAATGGCATGGCTTCCAGGGCTACCCTTGCGCCAGGGGTTGAGAAGCTCCTCACAGACGATAGTTCTCAAAATATTATGATCATTGCCTACGGAGCAGCCGGCAATATCATTCAACCATTCAATCATAGTCCCACACATTTGTTCCCGGAAGGTGTCTCGGGACGACCGAATCGTGACAGTTATCTGGATCTGCTCAAGAATGGTCGCACATCTGAGAAGCTTTCTAATATCCGTGTCGTATTTCAAGATGCTTCTACCAATGGAGTCGGTTTCGATTGCTCTATCGTAGCCTTCGTCTAGCGTAGTGCTACAAGCGCGGGCTACCTGGTCCTGTACCTCCGTCACGGTATGCTTCTCGTCATTCCAAAGCAACAGCGCAAATTCTTCGGGCGAGTCAACATCTCCGCCGTTATATGTGGAAGCCAAGCGAGACATCTTCTCATCGCGTTCGATAGATTCCTTGGTCTTAGGGTGCCGTAATTGCTCGGGGGCACAAGAGATGACGTCGCAGATGAAGTCGAGGACTCGAGATATGGTCATGCGGATGTTAGTTACGAGATCGGTAGGAAGTAAGGCAGTTTCCTTCCCTTTCCCTTTAGGTCGCTCCTTATCGTGCTCGCTATGAATAGTACAAAACATGGGCAACTTCCAGGCCTCGGGGTCTCCACAGTCACAACATCCACTGTTACCGGGAGATATCGAAATCCGTACCATGTGCCCCGTATGATCTGTAGCATGGAAACACTTGCTGCACAAGCAGCATGTGTCGTCTGTACTGCAAGTCTTGCAGCCATATGTAGCTTCGCCTGCTCGGAATATGTGACCGCATGCCTTTCCTCGAGCTGCTTCGGTATATTCGGCTCCTTCCAGGGCGCCCTGGGCCTCCCTGAGTTTTAAGGAATCTCTCTGAGTGAGCCTTCCATCGGGGAAGAATAAACGCAAGTATTCCGGCCGTCCCCCAGCCATAGACCAGAACAGGTTGTACAGAAGGTCACGACAGGCGGCATCTTCGTAGCGATACCCATGGTGTCGGGGCAGCTCCCTCAAGTGCTCGCAGAGCTGCTGCTCTTGCGTAGACAACGTGCTGTCCATAATGAAAGGAATTATCTGACCATGCTTGTTTCGCAAGAAGACCGCTTGTGTAGATGTCGAGGAGTGCAGCCAAGTTTCTGTGGCGAAGAGCGGTAGAAGGTTGATGGGTGGCGGGGCGGGCGTGGGAGATGCGCTATCGGGCGGCGCTGTTGTCGATATTGGCGGAAGGGCTTCGAGACAATAGAGCGTCCAAGCAATGAAAGATTGACACAAGTTTCCCAGTTTTGCGGCAGAAAATATGGAATGGGCCCAAACAGCTATTTACATTACAGTCTCGAGTGCGGTTGTCGAGGAAGGAGGGTTAAATACCATTGTGACATGATAGCACCTACCCGGTACCTATTGACGTTCCTTATCAGCGATAAGAGCTGTGTCACAGCGCCCCAGACTTATGTACCTAGGTAGGTAAGCGTAACCTGATGATACTGTAACCTCCAGTCTCACTACATATACATACCCCATCAGATCTTATACTCTTATTCATTGATCCGGTCAAATGTAGACGGCGACATAGTCATTGTATAGTATGTGACCTTGCGTTTCACCCACGATTGCGTGGATCTAAAATATTCCACTACATTCTCGATCAATATGCAGCCTGCAGTCGTTGTCATTCTATCCTTCATTTCAGTCGTAGTGAAATAGATACGTCGTCGATATCATTAGTAACGGACACTAGATGATGTTGGAATGGGGTGATGCGTGGGAGGGGCGATAAATCAGTGGCACAAGCGCTCGAATCCGGATATATGTATAAAAGAAACAGCGGGCTATTGGTGTTGCACAAGCTTGCACTCCTCGCTTTATTGATGTTGTATCGTACAATTCTAAGAGTCATGCACTTCAGAGCACCCCTCCATGTCGCCGTCAATATGGCTCTGGGTGGCCTTATTCGTTCGTCCTCAAGAAGCGGAATCGGCCACACCTTAGTCCTCCTCGACATATCTGTGTCGGATGTCTTTCCATTGTCGCTGCATCGTTCGCTATCAGCGCCATGTTTTCGGTGACCAAGAAAGTATAACTCACGCCCTTGTTTAAGGAGTCCCAAAGCTTATTCATGCCGGTGTCATATGCCCTAAACCCCCATCAGTAATCATACCCTTTCCAACATGCGGCGGCACATACATCTCGAAAGCAAAAGCCGAGGCGAACACAACGCCCAGCATCTGGTAGTTCCGGCGGAAGAGAGTGCTATACGGGGCGATAGTTAGTGAGTCGAGTTCGATCGTCGGGAGTGGGATGGACTTGCTTGTAGAGGGCGGGCTACGTAATGCGCGATTAGTCAATTACGAGTAACCGTGGAAAGCCTAGGCTACGAGGACGATACGTACCATGGTTGCGATAATCCTAGGCGAATAGACGAGGCCGGTAGTGCAGGTCGACAGCTTCGCGGTGTTGCGAAATACAATTGGGTTGTTTATGCACCGGGCGGGAGTGGAAGAGTTGTCGGATGATTTTGTGAGGCTAAGCAAGTATACGGTGCTACAAAGCAACGCAGTTTGGACGTTCCTAGAAATTGAGAAAAGGCCTTACCCGATTGGCCGAAGCTTGCTGTTAAAGCCCCACCGTCTCACCGTCCAGGTTTACACAGTACCACTGCCTGCACCTAGGTCCTAGTGGGCTGGTTCTCCGATATCCCACTTCGTGTACCACTAAAGTAGGCAGAGTCCCAAATTTAATGCTCTTCACAACCCCTCCTCACTAATAGATTGAATAGCTAAAGGCACCACGGCCGAGTGTCGGCTGCATTGTGTTGATGCCCTCGCCGCAGACCATTTCATAAGCACATCTAACCTGATTACCGCGGGGTCTACCTCCTGGACTCTCATACAATGCCTTCCGAACCGTCTCGGTCAGGCATCGTCACGGACGAAAACAGTGGCGAACGACACATTCCCGAATCTATGCGTGCCGACGGCACGACGAGGAAAGCCATTAAGATTAGACCCGGATATCGCCCCCCGGAAGATGTCGAGATCTACAAGAACCGTATCGCCGAAGACTTTCGCAATCGAGGCAAAGGCGGCATACCGGGTGCTGAAGGCTTGAACGACAAGCCGGCGGAAACACCATCATCAGCGAACAATAAAAACGCCAAGCGCAGAGAGGCCAGAAAGAAGGCCAAATCAGCCAACGATTCTCGGGACGCTGCGACCGACAAGGCACCTCCTTCCGCAGAGACGAAGCCCGAAGAAGCCGATCCCGAAGCCGAAAGAGAGAAGAAAGCACGCAACCTCAAGAAGAAATTAAAACAGGCCAAAGAGCTCAAGAACAAGAAGGAAGGCGGAGAATCTCTGCTGCCCGAGCAGATCGCCAAGGTTATTAAGATTAATGAGCTCATTCGAGAGCTAGAGGCTTTAGGCTTCGACGCCGATGGCGAACCTAAGGCCGAACCTACTGCCAAGACTCCAGAGAGCTGAGACCTTATCTGCCTATACGTGTAGACCGCAATAGCAGAATCACCTCCCCGTTCAAAGACATTTTAACAAAGGAAGAAGCGGTGTCCACGAGATACCGTGACGAGGACTAATGCAACTTGACCGATAAGGACTGTCCTGTATGACCAAGTCTTCGTCTGGTCTGTGCCTTGGAAAACGTCCGTGCCCTGCGGTTTCGGCAGGAGGTGGTCACTATTACCCAGGCAACTCTCTAATCGGCGACGGTTTGTGATAAGTTCTACGCACAAAGTGAGTCGCTTATCATGTCTCAAAGAGTCCCCGGCATGCTCTTGATAAAGAGGCAAAAACGTGGCCTTGCGACTCCGCATGAGGGCGGCTGGTAGCTAGGGCGGTGCGCTCCAAGGGGTGGAGACGCCACCGCTTACCGAAGAACTTTAACATGTCATCGAAGACTCCTGTTGTCTTTGTCACGCATCAAATGGTGTCAGCAAGATCGAGATAACACAAGATCGAGATCCTGGTCAAAGTCGGATAGATATAGATAAGGATGTTAAGTAGTCTGACTGCATTTATATGGACAAAATATTCAAATGATATCTTCATCCTAGTCTAGCAGTTCGCAGGAATCTAAATTATCAGCCTTTCGACCTTTGACCATGGGAGTTGTATGTCTAAAGGATATCCTTCGAGAGTAATGTTGGTGGCAGTAGGCAGATGCTGAGTGGTCCCGCTTAAATGTTCAAATGTGCTTTATGACCTAAGGGAGGGTAGGCGTTGCTGATCACAGAAGATTCAACGCCACTATGAGTTGAATGTCATCTTGAGTCCATCTACTCAGCACTGAATCCAGATCAGAACCTCGCTTACATTTGGGACTATCTTGACTAGATTAAACCTTCTGTTTGTCCTACAGAAGTACCACTCGATAATCTTTCCTTTTTGCTTTCTCTGATATGACTATGGTCAAATGCGTCACTCTAATTGTTTTACCAGCCAGGTAAAATCGAATCAACATCCTCGCCGGCGCAACACAAAATAATGGCCCACTCTCAGACGGCGATGAGTAGATTGGCTGTATTAGAATATCCAATAACACCCCAGGTGAAACTGTACGTAATGGTTGCAATTGACCGGACGCCCACTCGCTCTTATGCAGAAATACCCTTAATAGTCATGTTAATGTGATACATCAGATCGTGCATGCTCACGAAAACACATCCATTCATATCGCTATGTCACATTTATCTTCGCTAGTCTAGCTAGGCAATGTATAATTTCTAGACATAGAATAAATGATACTACGAAGAAAAAATGGTCCTTCTAGTTGGTATCATACCCAAGCCTACCAAACCTTTCCCAACCAAATGCACCGTCACCCATCCGGTGTCCTCGTTTTCCCTTTTTCCTACCTACACCTACACTATCCCCTACCACCCAGTAATAACGTCATCCCACCTAACCTCCTGCTTGTTCCTTTAACCGCTAGCCTCGGCATTCTTCGCATTAGCCTCATCGGCTCTCTGGACGCATTCTTCAATGGTCTTCCAGAACAGCTCGATGTCGAGGCCGCGGGGGATGCGCACACCTTCTTTCCCAGGCGGCAAGAGCCGTGCAATCGTGCGCCCCGTCTGCGCACCCCTATCTGTCGCGTCCTCCAGCGTCCCCTCGGTCACAACGCGGACTTCAAAGCGCTCCCGCTGCGTAGGCGCCTTAGGGTTCGTGGAGTCGAAGTCGTAGAAAGGGATCTCGTGGCGCGTCCCCGTCAAGATGGCCGCCACGGCGAGCGGGTCGTGCAGTGGCGGACCCTCGACCATGCCGAAGACGTCGCTAAATTTTTCTTTGTCAGTTTTTTTTTTCTTTTTTTGCGGCCGCACATATGTACAGTAGTAAGTCCTGGGGTGACACAACGCCAGAAGTCACATGTGGGGGATGCGAGGCGGGGGAGATGGGCGATTGTTGTAGAAATTTTTTGAGACAATGAGCTCGGCGAAACAAACTTACCGGTATGTCTCAGCGAAGAACGTGAGCAGCTCTACTAGCATCTGTCGCAACGTGGACTTGGCCTTGACCTCTTTGTTCTTCAAGTCCTCCGCCGCGGATGCTGCGGTGGCCGTGGCCGCATCGGCGCCCCTCAGCAGCAAATCCTGCACCTCCTTGGTCGCTAGCACAAGATGCGTGAGATCTAGTGGTATGAGCGTCATTTTGGGGGCAAGGATGGGATCGTGGAGCAGCGCGGCCGCGGCCTCGGGATCAATGAGAATATTGAACTCGGCCCACTGCGAGTAATTGCCCACGCGCTCGACGTCGTTGACACGGCCCAGCACGGCAGGCGTGAAGCCGCCGCCGATGCCGCCGCCCATAATACTCACGCCCGCGACGTGGGACTTGAGGTCCGGGTGCGCGGCGAACAACTCGGCGGCGTTAGTCATCGCCCCTGTGGCTACGAGCCACGCCTTGCCGGGTTCGCAGGCTCGCAGTGCAGACGCCATGGCGTCGACGGCGGACATCGACGTGTCTAGAGCTGAGTGCGCCGGTGGTGGCAGCAGGGTTGTCCCGTCGAGCCCCGACTCTCCGTGGATCTCGGTTGCGTTGAAGGGTTCCCGCTGCAACGCCTTCGCGGCTCCCCGGTACACGCGCACGGAGTCCTGCTTCCCGATAGCGGAGAGCACGGAGAGTGCATTGTTGGTAGTTTTCTGCACTGTCGCATTGCCGTGGACTGTGCTTATTCCCAACAGCTTGATACCTGGGTGGTAAGCGCCGAGCAGAATGGCGAAGACATCCTATGTGGGCGTTACATGTTAGTCCAGTTGGTGGTTGAGAACTAGGTGCATATGAATATGAGTGCCAAAATGGATTTGTGGGGATAAGGTTTTGAGGAGTATATCCTTCGTTGGAGGTTCAGCGTCTCTCTAACTACTCATGCTACAGCGCAAGACTAAGCGTGATTTGCGACAAATTGGGGTGGTTTCGAGGCGACAGCGCCCGTAGAATTTCACGAAGAGTGAGGATTTAGAAAGCGCCTATTTTGCTTACATCGTGGCCTGGATCGCAGTCCAACCAGAGAGGAACAGTGTCTGACATGGTAAGTTTGGATCTTGTTCAGCGATGTAGCCTCACAGTTATACCGTGTTCCCTAGTGCCAGCTCAGAATCGTACGAATCGGGGACGTGCACAAAGTAAGATGATGAAGAAGATGAGAAGATATAGAAGGACCACCACGCACTCGTAACGAGAGGGTGGAAATAAAGGATACTTAAGTATATGAAGTTGAATGAGGATTCACCGGTTTGCTTAGGCTGTTAGTTGGTCATGTTTGTGGGCCTTTGATCGGTGCGATTGCCACTTCTGTTGTCTGCTTATTTGTTTCATTACTTACTTAGGTAGTCTAGTTCTCTTCATTGTGGAGAGGCTCGGAAGTGTCCGGTGCCTCACAAAGTCCGCAAAACACGCCTCTAGAATACATAAGACATCTTGTACGTAACTTTGTCCGCTGAGAGGCGGTTATTGTTCACGAGGCTCGCAGGCGTTGAAGGGGAATTAGTAAATCCCTATCTTCTTATTGGCTCCTTGTCCGAGAGGTAGCTAGCGTCATCTGACTTACAAACACGCAGGCAGAGTGTTCGTGGCTTTTTTGGGGCTTGGCCATCGCAAGATAAGACGTGTTAATGTTAACTTCAACTCTGATCATGAGGTATATTTGAAGAAGAATGTTCTTTATGGTGGTCAGAATACGACATGACGCTAGCTGCTAGGCAGCCCGCTGTCTCTCCATCTCGCGCAGGACGTCGGCCGCGCTGTTCACATCCCCCTTTCGCTTCTTGGGTCCTCTTTTCCGCTTTGAACCACCGCCTCTGTTATGAGTTCCTTCTGCATCATCCCGGCCCCATTCAGACAACTTCACCCTCTGCTCATCGAGATCCGCATCGTCATCAAGGCGACTGGTGCCAAAACCCATGTCTAGGTCTTCAGCATCACGGTCATTGTTTTCCAACATTCTACGCCGCCGCTCCGCTTTGGCCCTCGCTTCCTCATCATCTCCCTCCGAAGACTCGGCAATAGCTCGGAGGGATGCTGCTTTCTTGAAGGCGGCCTGGATTGCCGGGTCCGACATAGAAGGTGCTGCCAATGTCTCGGAAGACACCAGGCCGGTTCTAGAATCTTTGAAGTAGTTCCGGGGCTCGGCAGGCTTAGCAGGCCGTGGGGGTGGTGGCACTGCATTGCCAGCTTCTTTGTCTGCGTCTTTGGTCTTCGTCTGCTCAGCAGACGTTTCATTGTCGTCCTCATCTTCATCTGAGTCATCGTCTAGCCCTGCAAGTGGGTCATAGTCGTCACCCACGTTGTCGAAAATGTCATCGCTTTCTTTCGGTTCCTCGGCTTTTGACCTGTAGATGTCCGGGACCTCCATCCCTAGCGGCTTTAGTTTCGGGTCAGGCACCATCAAGTCGCTTGCTTTGTCTGATGTCTCGGCTACTGCGGTCTTGCGTACTTTGCGTTTCTCGTTCCCGTCCTCATCGACAATTATCATTACCTCTCGACCTTTACTGTCTCGTTCTATCCTCGTTCCCGGTTTTTTTACACCAATCTTCCTAAACTTGTCGCCCAAAGTGGACTCATGCTTAGCTTTTGCAGCATCCCTTGCAGCCTTCATGTCAGCCAGAATTTGATCTCGAGTCCGCTTTCTAGAGACGTTCGTAGGCGCTGTTGATAAGTGGCCTTTCTTTATTGCCTTCTCTTTCGTCACCCCCGAGACTTCCTCTTCTTCTAGCCGGTCGAGCTCATCATCAATGTCTGGCGTTTCTTCTTCTTCTTCTCCTTCCTGGTGTGCACCATCATCACCGTAGACGTTTTCGCCTTTCCGTATTCGCTCGAGTAACTTGAAGTCTAGACCCTTCACAAGGTGTGTACTGGATAGATCTCCGCCGGCAATCTGGCTCCTGAGACGGTCAAACGTTTGTTGATCAATCTCCTCCTTTTTGAGGGCCTCCTCAAGAGCGTTTAGCCTTGTCGCCCGATCGTCATCTTCTTCTTGCTCGGATTTCCGGGCCTGTGTGCGGTCGACGTAGCCTTCGGCTAGCTTGGAGCCTTTCGGTGCAAATGACCGGAACTTCTTCTGTTTCTGCTCGGATTCGTTTTGTTCTGCTAACTGTCGCGCGAAACTGGATTTATGAAGACCTGCTACCGAGCGCCTTTATTTTAGTCAGAGGTGAGTCCTCAGTTGAAGGCGTGCCAACGTACGGTGTCATAGGTATACTTGATTTCTGTCGAGACCCGAGGGCCACTCCGCGCGACGGAGTCGAGGATGCGCCATTGCTGTCGGTAGTAGGCGACTTGGTCGCATTCGCGGCGATAAGACGGCGAAATTGCTCGTTGTTCATTTCTAGGGCACACTTGCTACTCCCGAAGTTATCATTTGCACATAGGCGGTTATGATGCAGCGTGTCTGTCGCAAGCTGAGGCGATGCTGAAGAACGAAAGAGTAGAGGTAGGTACTTTCCGCGCCTAAGCTGTAGGTACCCTCGGTACATCGTAGGTTCAGCTGCATGGTACTAAGGTACCTACCTAAATCCAATTGGGTCTGGGGGCTTGTTGTGGCTAGTAGACCGTTTAAAGCCAGTATCGATAGTGGCTGAGCCAGTGGGGTTAGTGCGTCAGATCACGGGATGACGTGTAAATTGCTCCACCGGGGGCGCGTCTTGGTAAGTGCCTACAGCATATCTTTAAGCTATCAAGAGCAAGAGGGTGTAGAGAAGCAGCTATTTAATAAGCAGCCTACACTGCACCTATCAATACCAATCCTTTTCAGAACATAAGCGTATGAAGATTTCTGAGACGACATATGATGCAATCAGACGGTATGCGTGAACAACAACCGTTTTCGTCGGCTATAAAATGAAGGTGCACATGCTCAGCTGCCGGTATGCCGAAAAACTATGAACCACGATTGATATGCCGATGAATCCATAAGGCTTTCAATATGGGGAGCTATCTCGAGAAAAACTCGAACGCTGTGCGGAAGCGCATAGAGAACCACACCTTTTCAGATGAAGCTGGTGAAGAATACGAACCAAGCGCCTTTGGCGGCTTCTCGGATTACTTTCGCCGCAAGAAGGTGAAGCTTCAGAACCTCGATTCAGAACTGAGGGCTTCATCGGCAGACAAGCCACAGATTTTCAAGGGTGTTGTCGCTCATGTAAGCGGTTACACACAACCGCCGCTTCATGTGTGAGTCGACAAGTTTGGAAATACTATCATAGTAGCTAACTGAAACTGTCAAGCCTCCATCGCGATTTGGTTCAGCATGGTGCTGGTTTCCTTCAATATCTTGATTCCAAGACCATGGCAACCCACATTATTGCTTCCAGTCTACCACCAAAAAAGATGGTCGATTTCAATAAATATAGAATCGTGAAGCCTGCTTGGGTAGCCGATTCGATCAGTGCAGGAAGACTCTTACCTTGGACTGACTACCGTGTTATTGAGGAAACTCCTCGACAGAAGACCATCAGGCTAGATGGGAATGGCATCTCAACCCAAACACGCACGCAGCAGTCACCACTGTCTGTTTACCGAGAGCAGACCAATAACAGCTTTTACACCTCTCAGTTGAAAGAGTTTGCTGGGGCGCTCGACGACTCACCTAGCAGGTCCAAGAGCGCCGCTACTGGGCCCTCGGCTTTTGAGAGTGATTCTGGAGAAGCTGATGAACCCTTTTTCACCCTCGGTCAAGAGCAAGGTTCCAGCAATACACCGCAATTACTCAGTGACGACAACCCAGAACATCATGTTGGGCATGTGGAGAACACAAGTGCTGTAGCTCCCGATCCGGATATGTTGGATCCTCAAACTGAGACGGCCAAAGACGAAGATACCTCCAACCCACTTTCGAGACAGAAAAAGCCTATGACTTCTGAGGAACATAACGCTTTACTGTTACAAGATCCCCGAATGAAGAAATCATCAACTGCGAATCCTGATTTTATACGACAGTATTACTCCGAAAGTCGTCTTCACCATCTGTCAACCTGGAAGGCAGAATTGAAGTCAAAGATGCAGAAGCTTACAGCTGAGAAGAGCCAGCAAAAGAGATCAGCTAAGAGGAAACCAGGCGCACGAAGATATATTCTGCACGTTGATTTCGACAGCTTTTTCTGCGCTGTATCCCTCAAAGCGGCACCTAATTTCGTTGATAAGCCGGCCGTAGTTGCACACGGTACGGGGGATGGGTCAGAAATCGCGAGCTGCAATTACCCTTCGAGGAAGTTTGGAATCAAAAATGGCATGTGGATGAAACGAGCCAAGGAACTTTGCCCTGAACTCAAGGTCCTCCCGTATGATTTTCCAGCTTATGAGAACGCAAGTAGGCTATTCTACGAGTGCATCTTAGAAGTAGGAGGGGTGGTGCAAAGCGTCAGCATTGACGAGGCTTTGATAGACGTAACATCAGTAATTCTTTCTGCTATTGGATCAGATGGGTTCGGGGTAGACGAGGGTAGTATAGTGAGTAATTTCTTTGGAAGGTTTCATTCTTGTTTCCGGTGATTTCTTGATATTCAAAATTTCCTAACCAGCCAAGCATGTGTCTTGAAGTTTCGAACAGTCTTCAAACGCTTGCAGTTCCACTCAAAAAGCGATTACTGACCTTGGATGTTCTAGTGGCGCGAACAAGAAAAGGCTGACCAGATTGCGTTGTCTCTCCGCGATCGCATTAAAGAGAAAACGGGATGCGCTGTGTCAGTTGGGATCGGAGGTAATATTTTGTTAGCTAAAGTAGCGCTCAGAAAAGCCAAACCAGCGGGACAATATCAGTATGTATTCCTGAGCCTTGCATTTCACGTATTCTGCAACAGTAGAATCATGTTCCCACATGCTCCTGATCCAGCCACTATCATATCAATGAGTTCTAACATACAATTCTCGTAGAATCCGACCTGATGAAATACAAGCCTTCCTGGGGGGGTTGAAGGTAGACGACCTACCCGGTGTTGCATATAGCACAGCCGGCAAGCTTGAGGAAATAGGGGTGAAATTTGTCAATGATATTCGGCAGACTTCCAAAGAACGCCTGATCAGCACTCTTGGCCCCAAAACAGGAGAAAAGCTCTGGGATTATTCTCGAGGAATTGATAAGACCGAGGTTGGGGAGCAGCCAATCCGAAAGTCCATTTCGGCTGAAGTTAACTGGGGCATTCGATTTATCAATCAGGAGGAGGCTGAGGAGTTTCTGTTCAACCTCTGCAAAGAATTGGAAAAGCGGTTACTCAACGAGCAAGTCAAAGGGAAACAGCTCACTATGAAGATTATGAGGCGGTCTATGGACGCGCCTCTCGATCCGCCTAAACACCTGGGCCATGGGAAATGCGATACCTTCAACAAGAGTGTCACATTTGGCATTGCCACTCATGATTATCAAATGCTGGGCAAGGAAGCCATCTCAATCCTCCGTTCCTATAACTTCAGCCCTGGTGACTTGCGCGGATTGGGCGTTCAGCTTACCAGACTTGAGCCTATCAAAAGCGACCTTTCTAGGCCGGATGGAAGCCAGAAAAAATTGAGCTTTGGAGCTTTCAAGACATCTGGGCTTGCCATGAAACCTGCTCCTGACCCCATACAGGATGCCACTGGTGCAGAGCAACTTCCCAACTCGACTCAAGGGCGACAAGTCACACCAGACCCGATTGTAGATGGTCCTTTGACTCCAAGGAAGCCGAAGTCTCACGGTCCGCATCCGGCCTTAATGATAGCTCGAGCGGGTGATCAAGATGCTAAGGCTCAGTTACCCCTTAATATTGCAGGAACACAATTCATATTACCAAGCAACACGGATCCGGCAGTGCTAGCCGAATTACCCCAAGATATTCGCAGCAAGCTGATGGCCCAAGGTCGAGCCAGGAGCAGCTCCGAAGCGAGAGACGATGTAGCGACAAAGTCGAGGACGCAAAGTCCAGCCCCAGCTGAGATCCCGCCCGAATTTGACCCTGAGGTCTTCAATGCTCTCCCAGAGGACATGAAGGCAGAAATCTTGAACTCATATAAACAACAGCCTAGACAAGCCCTTCTACCACAGTCACCGCGCAAGGACCGTTCAATCCAGCTGTCGAAAAAAACAACACCAACAAAGCGCCGCGGGCCGCGCACGAAGGAACGACTAGCTGACGCAAATGCCAAGATCGTGCAAACCAATCTCTTTTCGCACAAACAGGTTGACAGCCCGGGCCTAGGAGAAGTAGAAGAGTTAGACCCAGGGTTCCTCGCTGAGCTGCCCGAAGACGTGCGCAAAGAAGTGATTGCCGATCATCGTCGACGGAAAGCCCAGCGTTCGGGTCTAGATCTCAAAATTAATTCCAAGCGACTCCAAGATGGCGACGGCGAGGACCCTCTGCCGGGCGGCCAAACTCGGTTACAGTTCGCGCCTCGACCTCCTAAAATCTCATTCTCGGGCAGTGCAACGACCTCGCTCGTGGAGATCAGAGACATGTTGAGTGTGTGGCACAGGGAGACTAACGACGAGGGACCCCATCAGAGGGACGTTGAAGTTTTTGTGAAGTACCTCGTGAAGGTCCTCGTCGAAGAGAAAGATATGGATAAAGTTCAGAAACTGGTTAGATGGTTGGACTTCCTCATCGATGAAGATGAGTCGGGCGAGCACGCGGGAAAGACTGCTTGGCGTGCCACTATCAGTGATATTAAAGATGAGGTTCAGAAAGCAATGCAATCGAGGGGACTTGGGCCTCTTGATATCGGCTAGGTAGTCTCGACTCCTTGATGAGAATAATGACTATTATGATAGCGTTCCAGTATACAATCAATGGCCTCTAGCGAATTTCCCGGCGGACCCAAATATCTTGTTTATAGGTATCAAAAAACGAAGGCAAGGAAACACATGAATGCTCCATGATCAGAGCACCATCCTCACCATCGATCACGGCACCCCAAGCAAGACCTTCCAAATAGCTAATAACAACCCGTAACTCTTTATCCCAAAGCAAGCGCCAACCCAAAAAGTACCGTCCCCAAAACCGCCCCCCTTAAGGCCCCCTCTATTCTCCAACTCCCAGCACCGCTCTCATCATCCTTCGCAGGAGCAGTAGAATTATAAAGCGTCAACCTCAGCGCGCCACCGCAAGCCGTCGAATTGGCCCCGTCGCAGGGTGTATCGCAGGCGGCATCCGGCAGCCGCACACTGAGGGAATTCAGCTCGTCGCCGCACCAGCACTCGCGCGAGTACTCGAGCCCCGCGAGCCGGTACGCTGTTCCGCGCGCGCAGAAGTCCAGGCACTTCTCCACCGTCATCTCCCCCGGCAGCACCTCGCTGGCGCCGTCGAGGGCGCGCAGGCCCGTCGTGCCGGCGAGGCCGTACGTCTCGTTCCAGCAGCCTGCGTAGGCGTAGTTGCTGGCGCTGCCGTCGGGGATTTGGAGGGGTGGGGTGCTGGTTGGTGAGGGGGGTGATGTAGATGTGGGTGAGGTTGAGACTGAGGATGAGGATGAGGATGAGCTGATTGTGGAGGCGGGTTGCGCTGTTGCTTGGGGGAAGAGGGGGCTGAAGATAAGGATGAGGGAGAGAAGGGGAAACGGTATTTTTCGTAGCATCGTGCTATTTATTCTTTATTCGTGTGCCGGTTAAGTGTTGAAATTCGACAGAAGCGAGGTCGAGGTGAGGTGAGGCGAGACGTTATCACCGTACTGCCGAGGCCAGTATTCCACGATTCAAGTAGATGTGTATCGATTAGAGAATGTTAAAACACCTTCACTGCGAGTGCTCAGAATTCTCCTCCGTTCAAATGATCAAGATCGATAGACGTTGATATAGCGATGGGCTCTTCGGAAATTATACAGCAGCGCTGCGGCTGGATATAATAGGGATATTCTCCGTAACGTCGCTATCCCGACTTTCCGGATCCGGAAATTTCAATATCGGCCCCCGCGTAGACTACAGTATATACTTCGTGATGTGTATATACAGACAGCAAGTGACGGGTAAGCTGTGTATGTATATATAGAAGTAGATGAATATGGGTAGCATGGGTGCTACTCTTCGTCTAACTCCTGTAGATATTTAAAATGTTCATTAAAAAGGCCAACAGTCCGCAGAAAGGTGGCAAACAGAATGATAAGAATAACACTTTTAAAAATCCTCACGCCGCAAGATCCGCATCATATCGCGGATGTCCTCGCGCCTCAGAAAAGACGTGACTTGCACTTGTTAAGAATAAAGTGAGAGAAAAAAATTGAGTAGGTAGTAAGCCGCGCTCCTCGAATGCCCGCCTGCCTACACTAACAGAGTAATTCAAGAACCAAAGAAAGAATCGATAAGATACGTACGTACGTACAAGCTGACGGCGATATTGCAACGGTTCGCTGACATGTGGGTTTCCAGCGAATAGCTGAACCGCTTCCCTGGTCTTCAGCCCGTTCGAGGCGTTCAATTCGCAGTACCAAGCACCAGCTGACGCAGGGTCTAGACGCACAATTAAGTGCAGATTCGGTAGCCCAGCCCGAGTTTGGAAATCCACTATTGAGACGGACGCATTGCTAGTCTGATCTGGAAGCTACACTAGATAGAGGTTTATTGCACCAAAAGGGAGGGCAGCAGAATTCGGGGACTTGGGTCCGGTGCCGATTCTAACGGGGCATACTCAGATCTTCATTAGTAGTAAACTACGGGGTATACTTGCATCTGTGTCATAGGTCCTCCATTTAAGTCCAGCAGCTGATATGCTTCTTATCATCAACTTTCCATATTTACAGACGGTATATAGTATATACATAAACGCAGATAGGTCATCAGCTTTGTAAGTCATCCTTGATACCCCAGCTCCCTACAAGCCTCATAGCCTTTTCGTCCCCATCGATCAGGCGCTCATCTTGCAAGGTATCAGAGAGGCATCTCCAAGGATCGCGGCTGCCTCCCCATTTAAGGAGGTTCTCTTTTAATCGCTCCCCGTTCTCTCTATCTAGTGCGGCTCCGCTCTGGCCTGCTGAAAAGACAACCCTCCATACGCGCTCGGAGAGCACTTGGTCGAAGAGATAGCTGTAATATGTACTACCATATCCAAAAAGATGCCCAAAGAAGCCCTGCCATCTCGTGCCAGGGGGATCTGCCGGTAACTTCCCCAATTCCCTTTGAAGGTCAAGGTATATTCTCGTCGAGTCGAAATCTTTGCCTCGCACAATTTCAGAGTGATATTGCTGGTCTAGCATAGCCAGAATAATTTGGTTCTCTCGGTCTGCCGCCTCAAAGCGATTGAAAACCTGCAATTTTTCTGCAACCATTTGGTATGGTAAGGGCTCATCAGTCTTATAGTGACGAGCAAACAGCGCGAGAACTGATGGGTCTGCACTGAAGTGCTCCATCAATGTCGAGGGAAGCTCGGCGAAGTCGGTCGCGCAACGTGTCCCAGCGACATTCTGTAGAGAAGTTCGGGCCAAGACGGAATGTATCGCGTGTCCCATCTCATGAAAAAGGGTCTCCATCTGATAATAATCTAACAGCGCAGGCTGACTGCGCTCTTCCCTATCTTGGTGGAAGTCGCATACCAACGCAATCGTCGGTAATTGTTTGACTGATCCAGATTGTTCAGAGACATGCATGCCGTCATTGGCTGCCTCTAAAGGTGTTTCGAAAGTGGGTAATTCGCCCTGACCATTCTGCTCCCACATCTCCTGAATCTCGTCCGTTGAGATTTCTCGCGAACAGCGCACGGTGAAATGCGCGGGATTCGGAGACTTGTCTTCCCGGTAAAAAAGATCACAGTACAAAACGGCCACGTGACCATCCGTGTCAGAAACTACATCTAACCGTCTCACATCTGGATGCCATGTCTCTCCAGGGAGTGTGTCCCTGGGAACCAATCGTATACCATATAGCCGGTTGAAGAGCCTAGACAAGCCTTGCATAACCGTCCCCAGAGAAAAGTAGGCAGCTAGGAAATCGTCCGTCTTCCGCTTCGATCTCATCGCAGATCGTATGCTTTCCATGTAATAGTCTTTATCCCAAGGCTGAAGCTTGACATCACCAGACAAACCAAGCTTCTGCTGCTTTTCTTTCACGAGATCGGCGATCTCGGCTTCAACAAACGAGGAATTATGCTTAGACAAGGATAGAAGAAACTGGCGAACAGATTCTGGGTTCTTCGCCATCATCTTGTCCTGGAGGGCCATGTGTCCGTAGCTGTCAAATCCTGACAGAGAGGCTAGTCGGGCACGGAGCTTAAGCATATGTTCTAGGGTATCGATTGAGCGCTTGGACGCCGTTCGCGTGGCGTAGTAAACTGCCTGCCTAGTTTCCTCGTCGTGCACTCTCCTCAAAGCTACTGTAGCAGCCGGGGCTAAGGTCGGCAGATAAAAAACACCACGTCGGACCATCTTTCGGGCTATCTGGGGGTCTATGCCGTGAAATTTACTGCTTGGTAATGTCACATACGGCTTTTCGGGCTCCATACGTTCAACGAACTCAGCACCCAGCTCGCTGATATTCTGAGACACGTCCACAAAAGAATCCCGGTATGCTTTTGGCAGATGAATGGCAGACTTTTTGAAATCTTGTTGTAGAAGTTTCGCGACGGTCAGCTCTTCCTCATTCCAACTTGCCGTGACCTCGGGGTTAGCAAGAGCCTTCCCAAGCTGGTCGCTCAGCGCAGTCGAAGTATTTAGCTGGTTCATATACATGTAGACCCTGGACCAGGCGACAGACGCAGCCTCTTGTATCTTAGGATCCGGGTGTGTTATCCGCACAAAGTCGGACACATCCAAGACCCGACAGAGTAGGTCGCTCAATCTATCCAGGTCCCTGACCACAGTCTTGTAGTCTGTCACCGTCCAGGCATTCGTGACTTTGTGAACGAGCCTCGAAGCCCTGGCTATCGTAACATCGGCAAAAGTCACGAAGCCCCGGGGCGAAGTCAGGTATTTGTTCCGGAACAATCCGACATTTTTCCCGGTTGCGCTCTGGAGAAAGGGCTGTAGGAGACCTCGAAACGTAGGCGGGGAATCGAATATTTGCCGCAGAAGAGTGTCATCGTGCTTGGTGTCAGCCGTTGAATGGTCTGCCGGCTTGATTTGTATACTATCCGCATTGCTGTGGGCGGTGCTGGACACGGCAGAAATCCAGCGCTTCTGCGGTAGCCGATGCTGGGCTCGGGAAATTTGGTGTATACATCTTGAACAGGTCCATGGACCAGGTCGTACAGCTCGGATCATGTTGTATCGAGCATCATATTCAACACCTATAATCGCACACGGGGAAACGTACAACGAAAGAAATAGGGAAAATTGACAGATTGGAAAATAAGACAGGTAAGAGGAGAGGTATGCTGCAAATAATGTACATGTATGGAGAAAGCCAATTGGCTGAAGATTTGACACCGATTTGGCGCACGCGATATCGCGGGTCGGACAGGTGCGGGTTAATGGATGTATGAAATGTGCAGGGGGAGGGGCCACCTACGTATTCCACGCTAGGCTGCTACTAGGCTAGCGAGGTACCACAGTAAGTCGCTGCTAAAATCCCGAGCCTCCGGAAATAGCCGCAAAAAAAGGTACCGGGGTACTTCCCATGCTCAGCGGTCGGTGGTCAGTAATTCATCTCACAACCTCCAGACAACCCATTCAGGCCCCTCAACGTCAATTGGTCGGCAACATGGCTGCGAGAGTGCTGCTACGACCGGTAATTCTCTCCGACACGCTTCGCATAATGGCATATAACACTGACTAATTTTAATAGGGTCTCAAGGCGGCAATATTGGCCGGAGGAGCTTTAATTCCCTCGGTTGCGCTCGCCGAAGCACCGCCTCAGCAGCTTCAGCAGACTCAGGACCATCCTCTGGTGCGAATGAATGCCCCCGATTATATTGTCACGGATCGCTCAGTTCCACTAACGCGACCATGATAGCTGAGGAAAAAGCCAATCTACGACGACTTCGAGGACCTTCCTCTTCCTAAAAGCACAACGCCCGTACCGTCTCCAGTATCCAGTACGATACCCGCGTCATCAAAACCTTTCCCCGAGCCCGAAGACGAGCAGCATGTCGTCTCACGGAGACCCACGCCCACAGATCGCCTAGCCGAACAAATCGGCAAAGCTCGCCTATTCCTATACAAGCAAGCCGTGACAGCTGAGGATGGGGTCAATGCCGCGATAGACAGGGCGTTCAACCTAGAGCAGTCTTTCACATCGACCATTGCATCCCTGGCGCCTCCACGCGAGAGCGGCGAGGAACTGATGCCTGGGCTCGTGTACGTCCTGGTGGCTTCCATGACCGGCAGCATCATGGCGCGGAACCGCAATATCCTTATCCGCGCTTCTCTGCCCCTGGCGCTGGGCATCGGCGCCGGCTGGGTCGTGATCCCCGTCACCATGGGCAATGTCGCAGATCTATTGTGGACATACGAGAAGCGCTTCCCGGCTATCGCCGACACGCACGTGCGCACACGCGAGGGCATCCAGCATGCTTGGTACATGACAAAGGTTCATGCACAACTCGGCAAGAACTATGTTGACGACAAGGTTAGCGATGCCCGCGATATCGTCGAAGATTGGGTCAAGAAAGGAAAATAAAATACACTCGTAGAGTGAGTGGCTGTAACCCCATAGGAAGAAAAGTGGCTGTATTATAGAGGACCGAATAGAAGCATACAGTTTTCCTTTGTTCAACGTGGAGATCACCATGTATGATATTTTCGCTAGCATCAATACAGAAGCGACGATATAGAAGGCGAAAACAATGAATATACAGTTCGAATTGATCCTCCCATGTCTATGTCTATAGGGTATCCCGTTTATGCAACCATACCAGTCCCTCTATGTATGCAACTGATGACAATCTCGTGGTATCTGCCTGTTTTACACGTACGCTAACGCTATCGCCGTCATGTCAAAATATGAAACATCACCTCCTAAATAGCCCGTTCTGCGGAATCATCCTCTCCATGACGAATAAGAAAGTTCAGCGCTCTTTCATATGTCCACATCGTGACCGCACTCGCCGGGGCCGCCTTCATCAAGCTGACCGTCAGCCCTCTATAAAGACCTCTTGCGCCCTCCTGCTTAAGGATCTGCCGGATCGTACGAAGGGTGCCCGCGTATTCCGGTATATTCCTGTGGACGTAGCGACTCCGCGTGGGACCCTGCACCTGGATACGCTTGCGCACGAGATCCAGCGGGAACACGCCCGTCTTCGCGACGACGCTAGCGAGCACGCCGGCGGTCGCATCCCCGGATCCCCAAGGCAGGTTCAGCTGGCCGAGCGGGAGTCGCGCGGATTCGTAAATAGCGAAGAAGATGCCCATGAGCGGCACGATCTGCGCGAGCCCGGGAGCCAGGCCGCGGAAGAACCCCTTCATACCCTCGTCGCGCCGGATTTCCCAGATCGCCCGCCGCAGCGACGTGTACACGCGGTCGTTGCCCTGGGCGGCGAAGCGCGTGCGCAGCAGATCCAGCGGATACGTAGTCGCGGTGGCCGCAGCGCCGGCAGCCGCACCACTTATGAACGACTCGGCGGCCTGCGGGAGGCGGTTTTTTGCGTCATCGCCGCTCAGACGGTGCAGCAGCAGCGTCGTCGACCGGTACGCCGTGAACTGGACCGCGGCGTACGAAACATACATCATCTCGGCAGGCACGTTGCC
The DNA here is from genome assembly GCA_022578765.1 of Xylaria sp. FL0933. NCBI lineage: Eukaryota > Fungi > Ascomycota > Sordariomycetes > Xylariales > Xylariaceae > Xylaria > Xylaria sp. FL0933. Next base: position 299,818 of record MU389732.1, on the reverse strand, counting down.
CTTCCACAGCCCCGTGATTCCCTCATGCTTGATGATGTGCTGTAGCGTCCGTATCGTGCCCTTGTAGATGGGCGAGCCGCGCAGGTCCCTGTGGGATAGCGGATCCGAAAGCGAGTGCGACTGCAGCTGCAGCCGGATCTTGACGACGTCGAGTGGCGCGATCACGAACCTCGAGATCAGGCCAGCCGTGGCCCCCGCCGCGACTACTTGGAGTCGCGAGCCCTGCAACGTGGCGCTGTGTCAGTTAAGTCTTTGCGCCGGTGTGGACCAGCTTACCTCATCCTGAAGGCGCTGGCCGGATTGCGACATGCATTCGCAAGAGCCTTGGCCAGGCTAATGATCCAGTAAAATCTGGCTCTGCTATTCTCTGGCTGCGATTCGATATGTATTTGAAAGGCGTGCGTTTGGGTTTGTAGATGTTCCCTACTGGTATAAGAGGCGGCTAATTAGTGTCGCGGTTGTCGTCGGGAAATTTTATTTTTGGTACTGGCATGGATGCCAAGTGATGATGGCAAGACCCGAGTATTGACATAGTAAAGTACAGAACAAAAGGGTGTCCAATACATGCAAGACCTGCTATCTCATATATTAATTGCCTGTATCTAATCTACCTAGGTAAGTAGGTAAGTATCCGTTACTGGCTTTGGGGCGACTTCCTAGGAAGTCGCGGCTATTAAGTGGAGAGATAGCGTTGGCAAGAACCAGGGCTCGCCAGGTATGGTTGCCATAGGTCAAACCCCGATCCTCTCCTGGAGCCAAATAAGAATACATTAGATACTTACCTGAGCTTTTTCTCTTTCTATGAATTTTAGCCTCAATACATCTATTACTGTACACCATTCATCAACAACGCCAAAGGGCTTTCCTGGCAGGGTTACGCCATCAAGGAAGCCAAAAAGTCATCAGTTGTCTCTACATTTGGACAAGACACTCCAGAGCTATCACTTAACCTATAACACTTCATCATGGCCTCATCACCTTATCATCCAAGCTTGATTGAGTACAATACACCTACAAATATCCATACATACATGGAGTTATCGACTAGGTATCCCAATTGTTTACTCTGAGCTGCAAATTTAATGACATACGCGCCAAGAGATATGAGAACTATATAGCCTAAGTGACTGTTCTATGCTATCGTCATATGCTGAAGTGAAGGAACCTAGGCTACCTAGATTAGGGTGAATATATGGACTTGGATTATTAACTTCCTCAAGCATCAGTCTTGCAATAGACCTACTCAGGTTTACTGTCTTGTACCTAACCTAGCACTTACAGTATAAGCAGGAAACAACTAATTATTAAGCTCGGCTAGGGCCGGTAATGTAAATCGTCGACTATATCAGATATTAGATATTCTCTCTTAGTTGCCCGTTAAGAACGCGGCCAGCTGAGTCTACACAACAGGGACGGATACAGTAGACTGAACCCAATTGCTGTACATCATAATGTGGTAAAACCTAGAACATATACGCACTAGACAGGTAGCAGTAGGGTGACGTCGAGTTGTATGCGATGCTAGATGCTGGATGGAGACTAGGCGATGAGAGGTGGCTTGCTGGCTTGTTACATTGGGGGCTGCCTTGGATTGGGGGACAGTGCGGCGGTGTAAAGCGATGTAGTAATCGCGAGCGACTACACAGTATGGATTTCCGCGCAACTGTGACCACCTTGTGCGGGTACTTCCCCGCATACATACCAGTGGGCGTCTGTCCCTTCTCCAATTACCCTCAGTTAGAAGCAACATCTCCAAGCCTAGCCCAGATCTGACGATAGTGTACAGTAGTCTGGATGCGTTGAATGTTAAAAGAATGAGAGTGATGTCACAGAAGAAGCATTGAGCCAAGCCCCCGCGAAACGCAGAATATATACATCAACAAATACATAGCTCATTTCTTAATAGAATGACATGATCTGAAACAAATGCGTATCTACCTAGGTAGTGTAGAATAAACCTCATTTATATCTTGGTTAGTGATCAATGCACGTCTCATTGGCCGTTACATTGTTAGCGTGCCCCTCATCGTGAGTTTCCGTCCGCCCGAAGGCGCGATGCGATAAAGCCGTAGTTGGAGCAAATGCCTCGCCATGACAGCCATTGTTCCAGCTACTACTAGTATAAAATTAGTTGGCTGGGTAGCTTTTTGAAGAGACCGATGTTTCTTGTTCATAAGTAACTCCAAATCCTGAATGAGTGCAGACGGGCCAAACTGACCGATTTACCGACCTGCCTACGTACATATCGACATACCTACATCAGCCTACATCAGCCTACACGTACCACTTGCAGCGTCGGCACCAGCATCGTTCGACGAGGGTGGTCGAATGAAACCCGGTTGCATGCGGCCGCCCGAGAACCAGAACGGTGTGCTGTCTCTGCCTGCCTTCCTGCCTCCCTATAAAATCTGCTCTTCTATTTAGTTGTGCTGCAGCCCATCTTTCTCAGATCATTATTTACTCGCCTGGCTCTAGTTTCGTGTTAGGAATCTTCAAATCTAATCTCAGCCTTGTTCAAAGCTGACGCCTCCCCAGCTGCGTCATTATAATCATAAAGGCGTCAGTGGAGCTGTTCAGCATCATTCCGCTCAGCTGCGGTCAAACGTGCTTCGATCTAATTCCACCTCAAAGGATCGCATGTGACAGTCAGCCTAAAAGCTCCACTATTAATACGAGCTTCAACTACGACCAAAAGCCTACAAACATTCATTCCTTTCTTCTGTCTAAAGCTACGATAAATCGTTATCAAAAATGTCGGTTTCGCAAATTGGGCCGCCAGATATTGCAGGAACCATTGGCCCTCTGATTCCTGCGCTCCGTGCTGCTGCGTTTTCGCTGCAGCCGTCGGAGTCTGTCCTGCCTCTCCTAACGCCAATCCTGCGACAGCGAGTCCAGCTACTGTCTTCCAGCTCTACGAACGACCCATGGATCCGGCTACTATGTTACGATACCTCCAAAGTTCCGAGGCTGACTGAGATCGCCCAGGGCGAGCGACTGGAGCCACATCCCGTATCTGGAGAAATCGAAATGGACTGGGACTATGACGTGGAAACTCGTTTTCGGCGGCTAGACGAGGAAACTCTGCAGGCCCTTGTCGCCCTCAAGGAAGTAGGATTAGCTTTTCGTCTTGTGTACTGCACGCTTGACGGCGAGGAACAGGGCTGGAAAGTAGGGGAGGTCACTGTGTTGGACACACCATCGCCGTTTTCGACTTTTGGAGGCGCTTCGACGATAGCCGAAGCTGAGCGGCAATTCAATGAATCAAAACAACCCAAGCACCTGCCTGTTCCATCATATAATAGTCTTCTCAACGGCCAAAATGGGAAGACGACTAAACAAGAGGATCAAGAAGATGACGATGACGACGATTACTGGGCAAGATATGATGCTACACCGGGTGCCAAAACGCCCGCTACAAAGAGATCACCGGCGCCACAAGCGACACAAGGGTGGAACAACTCACATGAAGATGAATATTTCGCTCAGTATGATGATGTTCAGCCCGCTATGGACAATCATGACCCCGATGAGGAGGTCAAGGTGGACGTTTCCCCACCGCTGGGCTTAGCATCAAGGGCGACAGACCATACACAGAATGGACGTAGCGATGTGGAGGTAGCAGAAAACGGTATGCAAGACTCCTGGATGTTAACGGAGCCACCAAGATCCAGCTCCCCACCATCAAAGAGCGGCGATGAGCCCAATCTAGTTCATCCCTTCCCACGACCAGTATCGAGTGCCGGTTCCAATGCTTCAGTCGAAAAGCTCGAGGCGGCAGCAGCGCGTCAAGAGCAAAACGATTTCGGCGTAAAGCAGCATGTTTCCCGCAGCATAAAGAGTTTATTCTTGCTGTCTCGCGCATCTGGTATCGATCGCGAAGAGTTCGAACGATTGGTCAAGACTGAGTTGGACATGCTAGGTCTCATGGAGGAATAAGGGTAATCTGAGGCTCAGGGACGGGACTGGAAGATCTCATGCTAATAGTAGTGTAATTGGTCACGGCATATTTGGGCGCTCATTTGGCTTTTACGAGTATGACTTCTTTACTGGAATTTCTTCCTGGCTTAGGATTTCGCACGAACGGCTGCATCGGGCACGGCGCAACATTTTCTGTACCATACATACATACCCTTGATTTATCATTATCATAGTCTGTGGTTGTGTATAGCATAGCTATACGGGCAAACTGAGAAATATAAATGCCTTTTCTTTGAACCCATTCGTTGCTGTGTTTCTTCAGGTTTCGCTCAAACAAACGGCAAGGTACAACTCTAGAATTCCCTATTATAGGCACTTCGGCGCTAAAGCGAACTTCGCAGTAGGCCTACCGGTATTAAATCGGCGAAACCTATCGTCCCGCCCGCTAAAGATCCATCCAATCAGCACGAAGGAAGCTTCCAATCGCGCTTGGCAGCCAGAAAAAAGTAAGGCCTCGTACAAGTCGGTCCTCTAGTATTCTGATGCTTCGGATTGGCGACGAATAACCACACAACACCATGTTACGCCCCAGATTAAGGATACCGCAGGCCGGCGCCTTATTGCGGCGGACAAGCCTCTTCACCCGCTCAGAGCACACCGTCCCCGTACTGGAGCAATTTAGACAACACAATGCGGTACCGGGGCTGCTCAGCCCGGCTGGCTACTCGACAGCCTGGACAGAGTACATGCAGCACGTCACGGGCAAGCTGAACAGTCTGACCGCCGGTATGATCCCGAAAAAAAAAGGAGAAAAAAAGGAGAAAAAAAGGAGATAGTCGTAGAGATATATGACCGGGCTGACGCTATGTCCACTCGGAACAGGAACCGATGCCGAGCACCAGGAGACTTTAACAATCCTCAAAGCCAAAGCGCGGGACCCAGCCGATGCGGCCGTGTTCAACTTCGCCTCGATGTCGCACAATAACCACTTCTTCTTCAAACAATTAGTCAACCTCGAAACGCTGTACAGGCCAAAGCTCCAGCAGAGCGCCGGCGCCGCCGACGAGTCCGCCGAGTCGCAGAACATCGAGATCGAGCCGTCCGAAGCCCGGATCCCCATGAGGCTCAAGAACGAACTGGAGCGGAACTTCAGCTCCATCGAGACGCTGCGGCGCGAGTTCATAGCGACGGCAATGGCCATGTTCGGCCCGGGCTTCGTGTGGCTCGTCAAGCACGCGCAGTCGCAGGACCTGCGCATCCTGACGACGTACCTGGCCGGGTCGCCCTACACGGCGGCGCACTGGCGGCGCCAGGGCCTCGACTTCAACACCATGTCGGGCGACCGGGCTTCCGCCAGCGCCTGGCTAGACCGTGCGCAGACGGGCGCCGGCAACAGCGGCGGCCAGTTCATGCCCCAGGCCCCCGGCGGCACCGACGTCGTCCCGCTGCTGTGTCTGAATACGTGGGAACACGTCTGGCTCACGGACTACGGGATTACGGGAAAGAGGGATTTCGTCGAGCAGTGGTGGGAGACGATCGATTGGGAGAAGGTCTCGGGTCTGGCTCTACCCGCAAAAATGGATAATTTCAAATAAAGCAATAGACAAGGTCAATATGGAGGGGAATTGAACGCCAGTTGTTGTAAGATAATCAAGCGAAACTTTGGTCCCGACATAGACAATGGGGACGGAAGCTATTGTGCTATACAACAAAAAAAGTGTAAACTTGTACAAAAATCCAACCAAAATGCTCTATGCTATACTTCCTCTTTCGCCGTACTTGTTACGTCAACCGGTGTGGTCCGCAGGTCTAGTCAGATGAGAAGTATCCATGATTTATCCATAAGCCAGCCATAGTGGACTTTTGTTACGGCTAGGGTATATCATGAATATCTAGCAGAGCATGCTGCTAGTGCTTCCAGCTTAGAGATTCTACACTGGTGTAGGGGTGAAAGACAGTTTCGATACCGTGAAGTATTTGTTGGTGACTTCAAAGTCTCTATAATGTTATAGATTGGCTAGACGTCCAAGTAACTTTACAAGCTTATTCATACAGCACGGTGATGAAACCCCATGGGATATATGCCACAACTACCGGGTAGCCTTCACCGAAATAAAGCACTGTATTTCTACCATTGTAGAAATTGACGCCATCGTGGAGTTAAACAGAGCATGAGAATGGGTTTCGACTTACTTCGATAGTGTGTACTTGTATTTTGATCGTCCTTCATCATTGGACTGATATCATATTGCACTACTCGTGATCTTTACGGTGTAGCGATCCTGTGGTCTTCACTCCACGAGATATCCAACTAACATGAGAAATACAACCTTAACAACGTAGTAGCCACCTATATTGTTTCCAGGCTAGTCAACACTTTCATTAGATTATAGAGTATGACTTTCGTGTTTTGATCATACGTGACTCCACACTCCCTTCCCATCGTAAAGTTGAGGTATGGGGCTTTAACCTGAAGACTCAACTTTTGCATATGATACTCAGTGTACATAGGATATGTATTCAATAGAATGGAACTTGCCATTGTAATCACGATTATAGTGTAACTTCCAAATTTGATAATAGGCGCTTAGTAAGACTCGTTGGTGTTATTCATTTTCTGTCCACACCAGTCCTGTAATGTCTGATATATGTTATTACATAAGCAAAGAAACATGCCTATGGTTTTTTAGGAAAGCAACCTGCCCTTTAAGACGGAAAACAAATTTGCTAGTTCCGGAAGTGTTTATTAGTTGGAGAGTTTAGTGTTACATGCGCTGATGCTACCTTAATGAAAGCGAAAGACATGGCATCGCAGAGACCTATAGCCAGTTATGGCTTCAAGGCGCTTCCGGACTTAGTTTACAGCTTGCCTCGTTGGTAGCTTCCGGTTAAGCTCGAATTGCCATATATTGCGACCTGTTTTACACCACCGTATCACACAGACCCTCTTTGCCATTATATTGAGAGTATAACGATGTCTTCAAGAATACCCCAGTTTGCTCCTCTTTGATACAGTCTGGAATAAAGTCATTATTTAATGCTCCTGCTTCTATCATTTGATTTATTAACGTCTCTGCGGAAACAGTCATGGAAAATTAGAGCGGCACAAGTATATACTTGTTTCGTGTTAGGGGTTGAATTGAGAGTATATAATGTAGTGTACAGCCTCATGAGATTGGACCTGCTTATAGAGCTCCATGTAGAAAACTAATGCTAAGCAGGCCACGAGAGAACCGTGAGGTGTAGACAATATCCTACTAGTTACCAGATCCAATCGACAACTCTTCCATACATTGGCTAACACAAACTCTGCCATATCGTGAGAAGATCATGAACAAACTCTTTACGCACCATTGGAAGAATGACATGACCACTAACATAAAGGCCAACCAACATTTGGCTTGGTCACGGAACAATAATTTACACGAGAATATATCACGACACGGTAGGGACTCGCAAGTTCCATGGAAAGTAGCACGCTTTGATAAATATATCAATCTTATTTTCCTATACTTCCGCAATCATCGAAATAAATCACCGCTGAAAGACCCTATCCACCATCACAATGACTACCTGAAGTATATATGCAATGCTAATGAGTGTGGTGGTATAGCACGTCGCCCTTTCTTCCTTTCTCGCTTCCTTCATTTCATTCAATTCATCGCTTCTTCTTCATCTTATCGCACCTCAATTTTCCAATTTCCGTTCATGTGGTCCCAACCCCATTGGTCATCATTGTCGACAGTTCGACAAGAGAAAGAAAAGAATAGACAGATAGATGTACGGATAAAATCAAAATAGGTGGCTCGCTGCGTTCTTTCTTCGCTCAATAAAAAAAAAAATCAACGGGATATCAAAGTCCATGCTCGAAAGGGAATATTTAGAGAGAGTAGGAGAGACAAGAGAGAGAGAGAGAGAGATAGAGATAGGAAAAAAGAAAAAGCTAAACTAATGAGGGGAATATTGGAATGCAAAAGATAACACAATGCAAGATAAGAAAACTAGAAGATGTGACTGTAGTGGAGAGTTGATGATAAACGATGCAATAAGAAAATCCCTTCAAGGGACAGATAGACAGATAGTCGTAAATACTTCGCAAAGCGCAAGCGCTATACGAGAGCAGATGAGATGACATATGAAAAGACAGCAAATAGAAGAAAACCTAGGAAGTAGTAGTAGTCCTCCTTATATCATATTCCCGTTAACGCTAACCTCGAAGCCCTCGCCCTTCTGCTTCAGCGCCTTGGCAAGCATGAGCTCGCGCATCCAGTCGATGCGCTCGTCGCGGCTGCGGACGGCGAAGTGGTGCGTCTTGCCCGTGGCGTTGAAGGCGCCGTCGAGAGGGCCCGTGAGCGGGCCCGAGATGCTCTGGGACTCCCGCTTGCGCAGCCGGCGCTTGCTGCCCTCGGGCTCCTGCGGGATCAGCTGGAAGCTGAAGGCGGCGATGTCGTCCGTGGACGCCGTCGAGCTCGACTTCTTGTGGCCGCCGCGCGTGATGCTCATGGCCTTGAAGGCGGCGTTGAGCTTCGACGTCGTCGACAGCGACGAGCACGCGATGGCGTAGTCGTCGATGTCGATGTACTCGAGCGTGCGGTCGCGGTCCGTCGCGTCCTTGTGCAGCGCCAGCCGCGTCCCCTTGAGCACGGCGTACTGGTCGTGCCACTCGTGTCGTAGCATGCGAGTCTTGCGCTTCTTCACGGGTCCCTGGTACGAGATGCCTTCGGCATCCTTTACTGTGGCGGCGGCGACGCCGGTGCCTGTCGCAGCGAGTTGCTGGGGCTGCGACCATGGGTAGTGTGGGCGCGGCGGTGCCTGTAGGGTGTGTTGCGGGCGGGAGGGGATCCTGGGCGGGGAGCTCTGCTTGATGGGTGAGTATGACTTGGGTGAAAGAGATGGTCGCCGACGTGGAGTGATAGAGGATCCCTGACCCTGCATAGGGTTGGTGGGCGTGCATACGTCTTCCTCAACCGGCGCCATAATCTGTAGGGAGGGACGATGGGAAGCTCGGGACCGCGACAGAGGTGCGGCCCGGTAGCCCATGTCGGGAGGTACCGACTGCGACGCATCTCGAGCCACTGGGCCCAACGGCACCGCCGTGACGGGGATATCCATATCCGAAAAGGGAGTGCCGAAGCGGTAAGGAGCGGTAGGTGTGGTCAAATCTGGAGATTTGGCCTCGACTCTTTCCATGGCATAGGGAACGAACTCCTGTTGTAAGTTGGACGGCCTCAACTGCTGGGGCTGTCTCTGGACTGCCTGCCGTTGCCCGGGGATGGAGAGTTTGGGCAGTGCTCGCAGACCCCCATGCGGCGCCCGCCCTGGGTATAGCTCGAATGGAGGTGTTGGCGGCACCTCTTCCGTGCTTGCACCCTTGTCCTGGTGTTGAAAGTTTAAAAACTGTCGGACATTGTCTTGGGGGTCTCGTGTCTGCAGATTGCGAAGTGCGGCTTCTTGCAGATACTGGAGGGGAGCCATGCCGGTGCCAAGGACATCTGATGAGGCGACCACTGAAGGCACAGCATCAGACATGGGACGGAGTGCCTCGGTGGAAGAAGGGCGGTTGAGTGCTGGCGCCGTCTCAGGATTACCTGGGTCGCCGGCTACCAGAATGATCCCGCCCTTGTCCATGTCTACGAACGGGTGATCCTGCTTGAATGCTTCGATCATCCGCTGCCGCTTCTTATACGTTTTGCAGTTCTCGCCCTTGGAGCAGTGATGTGGTTCTGGAATCATTTGCTCGATGCCGACGATAGAGACTGACTCCAGGGGAGAGATCACATCTTCACGAAGTTGATTCCGCCTGTTATGGTTGCGTTTTACGCTCCTGGAACGGGGGCAGCTTTCCGAGCGTTCCTGATGGCCACCCTGCTCTTGCCTTTCCTTCTCCATTCTCCGCCTTTCTCTTCTCACCTCCCTGCTTTCTTCATCTTCAATGGGTGTCTCTGGTCTCGGCTCTGCCTTTTTGGGGTTCCTGAGGCTGTGGATTTCTTCCCATATCTTTGTTCGTACTCCAAATGATTGGATGTCAAGTTCTCTTAGGTCCTCAAACTTCAATGTTATTAGGATAGCGCCGTTGATATCGTTCAGGACAAACTTCTCTGCGAAGAGAGGCTCGATGCCGGCGTTGAGCATCCATTGCGCTACCTTCTGCGGCGACCACATCGCCAGGTTAATCGGATCTAATTCTTCATCTGTGAACTGTGAGGGAGTGCTTCGAGAGCGAGGCAGCGCATCGAGAACGAACGGCTGCCGGAATTCCGCATCGTATGGTCTCGCGGTCTTTGGTGTTATCGGCGACAGGGAGAGAATCTCCTGATATTCGAGTGAGTTCACGGAGGACCGGAAGAGGTGCGGTCCTCTCGGACCTTCAACCGGCCTCGACGAGCTGAAGTCATAGGGATACGCCTCTCGAGTCCGGCTCGACCTAGGCGTTTGTGCCTCGTCATAAGATGATACTGTCGTTGCGCTTTGTTGGCTGGTCTAATTGGCGTGTTAGCATCGGGTAATGAATGATGTATATATATGTCGCGCATTATCTTACCGAATTCAAGCTCACCCGAGGTGAATTTGCGTCTTCATCTTCTTCTATCTCGCTAAGTAGCTCGTCTTCATCCCAATCTGTGTCTACAATCTCTGTCGTTACGGATATTGGGCGGTACTCGGAATCTTTCAGACCCAAGTAAGAAGCATGAAATCTATTGTCTCGCAACTGGTAATGCGAGCGCCCGCTCATGGAATATGCTTGCGCATTCTAATAAGACAGCTCGTTAGTCGCCGTCGGGATTTAAGGACTCTGGTATTATTCGGCTCACGAATACCCTACGTACCATTTTGAATAAGAAGTGGAAAAGGAAATTGCGCTTTCGTAAAACGTGCCGTCGCCGGCTTGGTGCTGTTTTCTCTATACAGGACACGGGATATATGAAAATACGGGACGATTAGGACGACGATGGAAAAAGAAAAGGTGCTATGGGTGCCCGAAGGACCGATTCAACGTTGCAAAAGCGGAAAAGAGGAGCCAAGACGACTTCACGGGCACCGGCCGATAGTATATGTAGGAGACAAGGTGTAGACCGGCACTGGGTAGAGTCTGTTTGTTCACAGTTGTAGCTTCTAGCTTCTCACATGTGTGTGTGTGTGTCTGGGAGGGCATAGTGTGATAGCGACGCCCTGCGATCTGATTTGTTTCTGGACTGCTGGGACCATGCTGGGACAATGCTGTGGCAGCGTCGCAGTGCACGAATCACCTACATCGAGTCACCTAACGACTCCTCGCTCTTCCACTAAGAATAGCACTTGCCGACTACGCTGCGGAGCAGAGGCATCCTGAGGCCGAGTGCGCCGGCCAACGGTCGACCAACCACGGCGAGGGGACGCTGGGGACGCTGGCCGTGGTTGGACGAGAGGCGTGAGGAGAACAGGAGTGCATAGAGCCAAGGAGCCGGCTCGCCTGATTGGCCAGAAAGGGCCTCCGGGACCCCAGAAACAGCTGTTGTTTAAGCGCCCATGAGCAGACAAGGGTCGGGTGTGACCTTGAACGGCTGTTTTCACTCAGTGTACCAGCCCGATCCGTCAGTAACCTGTACGTAGTACTGAGTAGTAAGGAACCCATAACCATGTTCTGCCGCCTCTCTCTGTCCTGTCCTGTCTGTCTCTCTCTCTCTCTCTCTCCTGTGCGACGGCGCAGTATAAACCAGCCACGCAGCCAACAAACACACAGCATTGCCGATGCCACCGGCTGCAAGGCCTCAACGACCGAAGCACCAACAGTTGTGTTATCCATCGAATAGGAGCGAGCGGCACTCGAAGTGACGGCCCCAATATCTGGTACTTTTTCGTTTGAGTTTGCCGAGCACCCTGGCTTGCTTCGACAGTATACTACCCTACCTCCTGTACACGTCCGTATACTCCTTGACAACGCTTTGTGATGTGTAGTTATGAGCTGGTTCAATGTAGAGGCGGTAAGGGAAAGCGGCATGGCTATCGCAAAGTCGGTCTGCAAATACTTGGGCGGTGATAGTGTAGACTTCTGCTGTGCTCGCTCCCAGCAACGCCCGCGCAAGCCAGGGAGGACTGCCAGGGTATTGAGCAACCCCGGCCTATACTGGACTAGTATACACGTATCGTCCATGCGCAAAATGCTGGTGACAAGGGAAAGCCGGTAGTGTGTATACTCGCATACTTGAACGGGTATAGTATCTACCGGGGTCCTGTAGGGATGAATGCTTTGTGGGACTGGTATCCCGGCCGGCTAAGAGCCTAAGACTGAGTAATACGCATACTTAGCTGTCAGCAACAGCAGCCAGAGGAGGGAAAGCCGAAATAGGCAATTCGAGAGTATTCAACAACGCCAACGCCGCTGCATGTGCTCAACAACTACTACTGCTACTGAGTAAGTAACTTACATATCTACAGTAGTACTACATTACCTACATACTGCTACCTACATATCTATCTCTCTACTTACAGTAAGTAATTCATGTAGGTACGGGTGCTTTCGGATTGCCACATGCCCCGCGTCCTGCTCGCCTCTTGCTTCTGGAACGGGCGTCGAATGGTGGCAGCTTGATGCGCTTGACTCGTGTACTACCTTGCAGTAGTATACCACTGCAGTACGGCCGGCAGTCCGGTAAAATTGTAAAATTGAGGCTTTTGCTCGTGACAGTTGTCGTCGCATCGGATTGGTCTCGGCATCCAAAGACCCTTACAAGCTCTTCTCGAAAGCTGCCCAATTCAGCATCTGATAGCGGGCGCCGGTGGCCAATGATGAATTCATGGCTGCTAACAACGGGCTGCACGAGACCCTCGCTTTCCTGAAGGGCCATAGTCTTGCGAAGATCGAAAGGATCTTTTGCGATTTTAGGGACTTATCTAAGATATGGAACGGTCCGACTTTGCGACTAGCGCATGTTCCCCCACTACGTCGCAGTAACGAGTAACGCCGTTTGCAGGGCCCGTACATGCAGTCCTGTAAGTGAGAAACAAAACGGTCCTTGTCGGTGTGCTCTTGATTGCATCTTGACTTACAAGCGGTAGGTCGGCATTATGAGTTCACGATGGCATGTTTTACTCCTTCACAAACTGTGCTGTGTGGCGTCGCTAATGGTCGGATGCGAGGGCTGGCTCCGGTGTCGCTTGATGCTTGTCTGATTCTTGATACCCAATGACGAGGGGCTGGGGTTGGTTGGTCTTGGACGTTCGAGGGCCCGACGCACATGATCTACCAAGACAAATACATACAGGCAAATCTTCCTTCAATGGAGCAAGGAGCTGGATGGGGCTGGAATAACAGCGACGAAGTAGAAATCCGATTGATCAGAAAAATCTTATTTCTCTATGCTCGTGACCTGTCGATGCGCAATGTGACGACTGCACCCAGCCTGCTGGTACCTGTTAGACAATCACGTCTGTGTGTATGCATTGGGGCAAAAAAAAAAATCGATATGGATGCGATATTGAAAGATCCAGATCCTCGTTAGTTTACCGGTAGTCCCAACAGTTGCGCATCTGTAGTGCACGGTTTTGCCACTGCACCAGCGCTGGACTACTGTGGACTACTGTACCGGATGGGGCGCACCTACAGTAGAGCAGTAGCCCGACTCCGCCAAATCTTGCATGCTGAGGGCGTGGCATCTGCAGCTGAGCACTGGAGGCGAGCTACACCGAGTCTTCTTCTGCGCGCCCCGAGCAGTTACCGAACTCGCTCACCTTCGAGGTCCAAGAAAACTCGGTGACCTCATTGTTCATTGATGCCGCCGATATGCGGTGCTCGGACGTGGTACAATTGACCGCCTTTGCTCGATTGCATGATCGTGATCATGACCGGGGTTTTTTTTGTTAAAGATTCGTGTAATTCACAGTACGGAGTACGACGAACGAGTCTCTTCAATGGCACGCGCACTTTGAAGGTGAAATTGTTGGCCCAATGAGACTGCGAAAACGGCCTGTAATCGACGGTCACATGAGCATTCCCCATGAAATGAGCTTCGCTCAGCCACGCTTCAGCTCGGGCCAGTAACAATCATCCATGGATAGCATTGCAACAAAGCCTTGTTCAACCGTCCTATACTAAGTACCGTAGGTAGACGTATTGTCGACCGCCGCAACTAGTGTAATTTGCGAGCCTCATGCATTTCTTGCATCCCGGGTGTGGCAAGACCGGTACTGGCCAGGTCGGAGGGACTTCACGGAGCCATTCTTGCCACTAGCCCCCGGACATTGAACGGGCTGAAGCTTAGTGTAGTGTAAGTAGTGTAGATATCAGTTGTAAGAGTTGCGCGGCCATTTGATCAGCCTACGCATAGGTACAATATAGAGCTCTCCACATATCACAGTGACCAAGCTATTAATCTAAGGTATTAGTAGGCTATCTACCTCTCTAATGGCCGCATATGGCGAAATTTGTCATCACCTAATCTCTCGGATCGTGAGCCGCACTCGGCAAAGCTTAGTTGCCGAGGAGACAATTGGCGCAATTGGTGGCTTTGTCTTGCGCTGACTCCCGACGACGAGCTATCTTGTGTAGGTAAGAATAGGGAGGGCATGGTCGTGATCTGATGATTCTGGCCCGGAAATGGGGGGCGAAGGCAGGATTCAAAGGTGAATGCCGGTAGCCATCAATCCGCTCGATATCATCTGAAGAGTCTGCTCCCGGAACCACGGAAACGACGGAAATGATGCGAGCCGTGGGTGGCTTGTCTCTGATGCTCTGATGTGGCTGCTGCATGTTGCGCAATATCCGGCACAAACCTACACCGATATATAGAGCTCGTGCGGTAGAGCACGTGGAAAGAGCGATTCCGGCCTAGGATTCTGTATGCCATCATGTTGACCGGAATCCTTCGAAGAGAGGTTCTACTGTACTAACTACTATGTATAAACACTATGAGGCAATTATAGCAGCCTGCGCCGATTGTAACCATATTGCGCGGTTTGGCGGACAGGTAACCCTATCACCTCTATGACGAGCAAAAGTACCTTGGGTACTCACACATGCAGCGTAGGCATGAGGCGTCGCCATGGTACCCTGGCTGCTATTCATTCTCTCGGTAATGCTGCACCGCCTGTTCAATTATCATGGTTAACTACCCATTACTTACTACCGTCGAGTCTGTGCTTGTGGTAATTGAAGATGTCGTACATTGGAATGCGGGGGGCGCAACTACAATAGTGGCTAGTATACATATGCAAAAAGGAAGAACTAACTCGGGAATACCTGGTACATACGTATACTGGAGCTAGGGTCAGCTCGCAATAAGTGACCAAAGATTCCTTAGCCTATAGGTAGCCTGTTAATGTACTTACTCCAACGGCGCCATTATTAACAGAGTAGGCGAATCTAGAAGAATAGTACAAGGCGAGTACTTGAGTAAGGGCTAATATTCAGAATTAGCCCGAGAAAGCGATGACCAAACGGGCAAATTCAAAAATAGCATCTCTTGGCTAACGTTGCAAAATACTTGCATGGGGGTTGTGATGGTAGCCGCCGGCCATGCATCACATGTAGCCATAAAGATTAGCCCGCACTTTCAATATTTGCCCATAAATAGAAACAGACAAATTAGCTCATGATGCGTCATGGGTAGGACCCTACACGTGTATGTAAGTAGGTACTGCTGCTGAACGCAAACAAGGCCTTTACCCTGGGACAGGCGACAAGGTCCCCCATTCCCCAAGCAGGGGAGTCATCGGGTGATCTTCGCGATGTTAAGGGATTCTTAGTGGTATTGACCGGTCAGAAAAGCTTGAGTCCAGCTTGGACAAAAGTTCTCCCATCCCTCGCCCCGCGCAAAGCTGCCCGTTGTTCGCCCGTACAGTAGATCTACTAAATTGTATACGAGGCTGCTGTATGAGGGAGTTGCATGTCTTGATAGGTACAGTACTTTACCTATCCACATGGTTGTAGCCGTTTACACCAACGTTGTCGTGCACTTCATCGTACCGAGGAGGAAGATTTTTAAGATATCATGATATCTGCATAGTGTACTGCGTAAGACTCACAGCACTTGGAATAGTATACCGAGTAGGAAGCTTCCCACAACAATATACAGGGGAGTTTACCAACTCAGGTTGTGTCTATACAACCTCACTTCCATTCTCCCGTCTCCCATATTATGTGCAGTGCCCGTTGCAATGCCGGTCAAGCCACATATAATGGTCGGTGCAGTGATGCTGACCTTTTCACCAATTGAATCCCTGCAAGAGACCAGCCTCCCTGGCTCCTGGTCTACATGGTACATATGCACTGTCATCCCTTGGCTGCATAATATTGCTGCATTGCATCGCTGCCCGCATCGACCCCACGAAAGCCCCACTGCAGGGCTACTGCGTACTTCCCTACCGAGTAGGTACAAACCAGGATAGGCTAGACATGTCTCTGCCTAGCGTACAGCTTGAGCAGAAAAGAAGAAAGACGCTAGAGGGAGCGTCCCGTCTCTGCATAGAGATTGGCTGCTCCCGTTCTTGGCATTCATCCGTCCCGAGCTCTAGCTTAAGAGCTCCGGCCAATCTGCGCCTGTAGCCGATGCGTGTCACATCCGCTAAGCCAACCCGGTTCCCTCCATCATTAGCGCTAGCCTTGGGTTAACCGCCAATCAAGAGCCAGGGCTCGCACTTCATGCGATGCTTCTACTGTAGCGTCGTGTCGACTATCTCACCATCTGGATTTTCTCTCTCCAAGCTCGTCGTTGTACCATTGTAACATGGCACCCAGCAATCGTGGCGCACATGCGGTTTGCGTGCTACGTTGTATCCCCTCCCAATAGGGTTCTGCTGCTTGACTATTTACAAATTCTCGTTTCCCTTTCTCTGCTAGTGCTCTGTCGAAGGAATTCAGGCTGCATTCTAGCCCTGGTTGACGATCACTAGGTACTTGTTAACATGTCTTCACCTTGAACTTCTGCAAATCCATTGGTGCCGCGATGTATATGGATAGGTTTGTACCGTAGATTAAGTCCTTCATTTGATTACGCCGCCGGGAGCTGCTCCAAACTCCGTGCCGGTACACTACGCTGTCAGCTTCACTATCTCTGGCTGGAGCAGCGAATAACAGATTCAGATTATTTAACGACTTGGATAAAGCTGATCCACAGGCCGAGAAATTTCCCATCAAGCGAAATGCATGCGCACAAAGCTCATTTGGTCGCCGTTATTTGCCAGAATAGGAGAGTGATGACCAAGTTGGCATGCCGCATAAGAATGAATGGGACTGGTAATAAGAAATGGCTAATGAGATGCTGCAGTCTGGTAGTATTCCCTCAACCCACACTACTGTGCGTAAGGTATACTAAAGCTAGGTTGGTTAGGTGGTACCTTATTACCACGATGCGATGTTACTGAGTATACTACGTACCTGGTGGCCGTCATCAATACCAGAACTACATACCCCGCCAACGAGTTCCGTGGCCCAACCGATAGCTGCCAACAGGCACCCCTGACTGCTTGTG
Organism: Xylaria sp. FL0933; assembly: GCA_022578765.1. Classification (NCBI taxonomy): domain Eukaryota; kingdom Fungi; phylum Ascomycota; class Sordariomycetes; order Xylariales; family Xylariaceae; genus Xylaria; species Xylaria sp. FL0933. The sequence continues at coordinate 282,455 of MU389732.1, read as the reverse complement.
CCGTATGGCTATGTCCTACCTAATCCTGTAGAGCTTGCATTCCAGAGCACACAGCCGATCGAATAACACGGAGACTTGTACAACAACAAAGCCTGTTGATTCAAGAGTAAGGTGAGACACGCGTCTAATATTCTCCTTTGAGTCACAACGCTCAACTCCCATCTATCCATCTACTCACTATACTGTGTACGCTACCTCGGCTTAGTATACTAACTACATAAACCTAGCAAGCAAACCATGCTGCTGCAGTATACTACCTCTTATCAAATTCATCGAAAAGACAAGGCTAACAGAGTAGCAACGGAATCCACATCTGCACTAGGTAGTACATGGGTCATATTCAGCGAGATGCTAGCCACTGGGCCAGAGATAGTTCATATCTTGATGTAAGTATGTCCCAACAACTGACAGATTATGTGTATACTACAGCTACTTACTAAGTACCCAGTACTAGTACTAGCACGAGTTGCTGAAAAAAAAATTGCCCACGATGTCACCCACACCACTTGCCACCCTTGTCGCTGCCTGCAGCCGTGCGTGACACCGAGTGGTACCACACTCCCTGCACCGCTACTCTCGAGTGGCAGCTATCTACTGAGCACTTTGTTGGTGCAGTGGAGCGGGGAGAGGGGGGGGGGCTGGCCGACATGGTCATTTTGATCCGGACTGGAGATGGGTACTCTAGGCCCGTCGAACCGACCGCCTTGATTGGAGTCTCCAAGCGCACGCAAGCTCAAGTCACGTCCCTCCATCCCAATTTGGGCTAATTACACATGCAGCGTGCAGTGGTCCGTAATTAGGCCCGCTTGGTCATGGGTTAAAAACGGATTTAGCCCGAGATGGTTTGCTTGTTGCTATTTTTGAACACAGCGCATCGAGGACCACCAACTCACCACGCAGGCTGATGAGCAACGAAGCTATGATATAAGGCTTCACACTTCCTTTGCCCACCTATCTTCTGTTTCTTTGGAGGGTAAAATATCCAAGTGTCGTTCTCGTTCACCTTAACATCCCCTTCCTCTCTCTCTTTTCTTCACCTCCTTCCTCTCCCTCCGCCCCCTATACTGTCTCTCATCCCCTCTCTCTTATCCGCTAGATTATATCAAAGTGAAAGGCGAGCTGGTACTCGCTTGGATCAGGTCATTCATTCGACAAGAAGTAATATTAATTATCACGAATTTCATCGACGGCGCAACATACTAGGTATACTAGGTATACTAGTTTGGTCTTGAGTGGTATCCCCGACAAACACCCCGGCACACGAATATTCGACTGTTGGGTGGGCTTTGGGGTTAACTGGACTTCCTTGGGCACATTTCTCTGAGGGACCCTGGTAGCATCGGCTTGGACCTGGACCCCCCGGCTCCTCTGATCTCCTCCAACAGGGAACACCCCCACACCCGGCCTGCCTGTACCTCGACGCAGGTACCTTGACCCCCGAACTACTATACAAATGTCAACCATACCCCCCAACTCGCGTGAAGGCTTCATGGCAGCAGCATCCGTCAACATGGCTATGGCACAACCTCCTAAGGCAAAGGCCGCCAGGGCTAACAGCAATGCAAACCCAAAGGCGAAAACACAGATGCACCGCCGTTCAAGAACAGGTTTGTGCTCTTCTCTCTCTATCTCTCTTATAGCATCCTGTTGCTGTTGCCGGCCACTTATACGGTCACTTACACGGCTACTTACACGGCCAGCACCAGTGTGTGCAAGTGTCGATGCCGACAGGAAACTGACATGTTCTCTACTATTATAGGCTGCTACACTTGCAGATTACGGCGAAAGAAGTGCGATGAAGGTACTCCCATGTGCACGGCATGCAAACACCTGGGTCTTCACTGCGAATACAAGCGACCTATCTGGTGGAGCAACAACGACTCGAGGAGACAACACAAGGACGACATCAAGATGATAATCAAGCGAAAGAAGCTTTCCGAGAAGGCGTCACATACCATTCAGACATCCATCAGCTCCCCTCCGGGGCTGTCGCATTCCCTGCCAACCTCGGCCACCTTCTCAGACCCCTTGGATCGGACGAGATCAGCCTCAATTGACTCGCATTTCGCCTTCAACTTCAACAGCTCCCCCAATGCGCCAGAGTATGGTGCCTACAACCCACAGATACCCCCCACACATTCTGACTTCATGTTTAACGTATCCCCATACGAGATTGATGTCAAGACAGAACGTGAGATGTTCGTCAATGATATTCCTACATTGAGAGAATCCACAGTTTCCACCTTCAGCACTTACCACCCACCACCGCCGGGAACTGTCCTGCCAAGCTACCCAATCGATGGCGAATGGACTGAGCAGATCTACCAGGAACGACGGGAGTCGCTAACGGAAGAGGCACTGAACGTGAACTTTTTTGATTTCTCGCATGGCCCTACTATGACCTCAAGGCAGGTTGACATCGAGCTTGATGAGAATGACCAGCGACTATTAGATCACTTCATTCAATTCGTTCTACCGACAATCTTCCCAATTCTCGAGACAAACCAGCATGGATCCGTAAGCTCTGATCTCATCCTCCCAGCTCTGCAAAACAACAAGGGTTACCTCCACTGCTGCCTCATGATTGCTGCACAGCACTTCAAAGCAACAATGAACATCCAGAGCGAAGAGATTGACAATGATGTCATGCGCCACCGACACGCTACCATCTTGTGCCTGTGCGAAGCCCTCAATAAGGACGAGGATCATCAGCAGATTCTGGAGGCCACACTGAGTCTCATCTTCTTCCAATGCTGCGTAGGCCGATACGATGACTCGCTTCCCGACATCCCATGGCACCAGCATTTCCAGGCAGTCACCTCTCTCGTGAACAAGCTCGATTTGCCTCGCCTCGTCACTGACCCTGCAGAGCAACTGACACAAACTCCTTTCAACATGACATTAACAGCCTGGATTGACATCTTCGGCGCGACAATGCAGGGGAGGGCACCGACATTTGCGCATATCTACAGAGAAAAGCATCTTTCCGCCACGAACAGCTCTCTTGGATTACGTGAGCTAATGGGCTGTGAAGACCGTGTCATGTATTTGATCTCGGAAATCGCGTGTCTTGAGAATCTCAAGCGAGAGGGCATGGATGAAATCACCCTTTGCACCCATGTACACTCGCTCGGCGAGCAGATTAACCTCACAGAAACTGGCGATAGCTCGGTCAAGATGCCCTTCAACGCGAATGGCTCTCTGAGCCCCAAACAATTGAGCAAGAACATCACTAGCGCATTCCGCCTAGCGGCTCGAATCTACCTTTGCAGTCTGGTTCCTGGTTTCTCGCCCAGCCAAGCCAGCTGCGTTGGTCTAGTGGAGAAGCTCACTACCGTCCTTCAGCATATCCCGTCAGGCCTTCATGGTTTCGACCGAAGCCTCTCTTGGGTATATCTGATTGGCGGCTCCGTTAGCGACGCCACGTCCCCGTTTAGACGATTCTTCAGCGATCGTATCGCCCAGCTTGGCGAGGCTTCTACCTTCGGTAGCTTTGGGGGCGTGGTTACGCTGCTGCAGGAAGTCTGGCGACAAGTAGACAGCTTCCAGCCGAGCCCCAGCGCAACGGGATCAACGGAGGCACCGTACATCTCCTGGAGAGATGTTATGCAGATGGGGGGCTGGGACTACCTGCTTGTATAAGCGGCCACTCTCCAACATAGCAGGTCTTGAGGAGCGTGGCTTGTCGCAGCAGGTTCATGTTCCCCCCAGACGCATTGGGCCTACCGTAGGTGATGCGGGATAATCACCGTCCCTTGCATGCGGCGTCTTGTTTTACATACCTTTTGCATTTTTTATTTCCTATTTTTTATCATGACACTACACTCATAATATACCTCTAAGAGAGAGCGCCGCAAGGCGAAACGGAACGACACATGGATTTAGCATATTATCATAAAACATGACGGAAAGGCGGACAAGGAGGTCGGCTACGAATTGGGTCAACTGAACCATAATCATCTATGGCTTATGTGGGACGGCGATGACTTTAACCATATTTTCTTTCTCGTTGCTCTACGAGACCATCATTTTTCTGGTCTCGATATATATACCCAAGCATGTTTGGAAGGAGTTACGGGTCACTTTGAAGCCATCGACAGGTTCGGATTACTACGATAGTTTACCTATAGGGAAGATGGCCTGAGAGGTTCGGTACGGACAGCACCGCTATGATTGCTTTCCCCCCTCTCAAAACTCTTGAGGATATACAGAGGAAGATATCCCAAGAATAGTTAGCGTAATCACAGAATTACAAAAACAATAAAAAAGCTATTCACAATTACACAACTGACGTGTCTTAGTTTCTGTGAACCTGTCTCATCACCACGACATTCCGGATCCACAAGGCCACCACGCTTGGATTAGTTTTGACTCACCAACTGATGGGCAAATTTACAAAGTCCCGAAATCAATTGCACTGTTAGCCCTAAGTCTTCAAAAATTTTCGGCGGTGAATGAATGAAAGACAATGTCGCACGATTATGAGTCAACGATAGACGCTAGCGGAAGGATGGGGGGCAATCAACGGTTTTACGGTGTGTGTGCGCGCATCTACGTAGTACTGTTTTACCGCCATCGTGGACTTTCGGCGTGGTGTTGAAACATTGTGGGGAAACTACCTACAAGTACATTGTCTGGGATGTATGTACTGTAGGTACCCAATGCAAAGGATACGAAGTGTTCACCGTAGGGCACGATTCGACGATCTCTGTGGGCACGTGGCCATTGGCAAAAAACCAATCGTGTCATGCGGTGAACAGTTGTTTGCGACCCTTGTCCACCTGAAGAAACGTAAGTATATTCCCGAAATACAGACACCTCGGCAGCCACGGGTGATCAAGTGATCAAGTTGGGCAAATACCTACTGAGTAGAGGAATTTGGTGGTGCAGACGGTTAACAGCGATCAATGGAGCCATTGTTGGCTCGAACCCCATACTCTATGCGTACTCACTTAAATTTTCAAGTCAATTGATTAATAGATTAACTAAATACTACCTAGGTAGGTACAGTAGTATAGACGCGCAGCCGATTATTATGGATCCGCGGTGACGTAGGTGTGTCTGTGGCTCTGGACCAACAATTCCAGTTTGCATCAACCTCGTCGGCGAGATCGACTTGTTCGTCGGCTTGCCACGGCATACCCAAGGTAAAGTACTTGAGTACCTATCTAGCTCTAGGCAACATTGAAGCTATTCCCCCGGTATCGTCCCTTCCATGTCGCAGTTGCACGCGCAATCGCTGCCACGAAAGAATGTGGCACTCTACGAACCAACAGAATATCGAAGTAGGCAAGGAAGGCAGAGACTTTTGCCGACCCAAGGGATCACAGCGGTGGTACTCGATCTCATGGGCACATGTCTGACTAACTACCCATGTAGGTAGGTAGGCAGTCCGCGCGCCTCTCCTCCCAGCCCGCCGGCTGGAAGCAACGGGTTTCCGCCTCACCTGGCTCAGCACGGCCGAGATGAGCTTTCTGACGAGCTGCATAGGTGTGATCTTGCGGATGGGATCGGCCCCCGATGTCACCGTCGCATCGTGCTGAGAATCCTTTCCTGCGTGGTCGTAGACGCAGACGGATACTACCGCTACCACTACATCTAGAATGGCAGTGAGATGACGGCAGGAACGGAACCATCGTCTGCCGACGGCGGAGAGGATGCCGTGTGGTCAATTGTTGTCGAGAGGGGGCTGTGTCATCGTGACATCGGCGTGCAACGACGACGACGACGACGTGGTGTTTGTTACCCCGTTCTGACTGCCTTAGAGGGATCTGGGATTCGTGCTGGCAAATGATATCGGGTGTAAGGCTCTAGCCTGACCTTGGGCCCTCTTCAAGCTTGGTTGTAGCTTTCGACATTGTTATCTTGGGAAGTGAACCTCTACGTGTCTATGAGAGCATGACGCCGGAAGCCTACGGGAAGGCGACTACGGAGCGCGGCCTGACTTCTACTGTTATGGTCGCAACCTATCGTACGATCTACGGCCTGCGCAAGCCTTGTGCATGCACGCTGTGTGTGTTTATAGGACGGATTGGTGATATGTCCGAGGGCACAGATCTTATCTGGTGCAATATGAACACTAACTTCGTGCAGCCGACATGCGTGGCCTTGGGATGCTATGAGAGCTGGCTATGTGAGCAAGTGATTACCTTTGTGTTTCTTTGGAATATGTGCATTTAATAGCTCAGATGACTATTAACTAAGTAGATAGGTCGGTGCATTGGTTGGGCACAGCTTGTTGTTACAATTATACGGCCGTTCAAGACGACCCAAAAGTTGAGGTATGGGGGCTCATGTAAATGGATACAGAGGCCTCCCTTTAGTACCTTAAATACCAGCCTCAAATATAGCCCACGGTTCGTAAGTTAGTAGGATAAATGACGTATTCTGTTGCTAATATCTCCCTCTAGCTGGCCACTACGATAGGTCTGCATTGGATATATCCTGAAGCTGCATGAAGCCCAAGAACATAGATTATAAGTACACTGACTTTATTGATTCATATTGACTCATATTGATTAATGGTAGTCGTTGGTCAATGGGGCTTGAACTAACATGTTTCAAGACTCCCTATAGCGAAGTCTACCTGTCCAGTGCCTATCCACCTAGTCGCGGCATTTGTGGGTCTAGTTATAGTGCAGCATGCTAGGACCCAATCGTAGACGCGCATCTGCCTTTGTCGCGCCTAATTTGAAAGGGTCGTCTCCAAATTTAGACCAATCCCAGCTCTCCCTCCCTCTCCTTACCACCAACCGCCCCTTGTCCGCCTATAGCCTTTCAGGCGATAGGCTAGATTTTGGACAGCTCTGTAACCGCCGGAGCCAGGGATGAGGCGATTCGCCTCTCCAGAGCCTCTCGTTTTGACGACGACATGGTCTCCCGCGACACTGCCTCATACGGACCCTATGGCTCCCAAGATGGCAAAACCCACTCGGCGAACAAGCCCTGACCTAGCCTTTGGGGCCCTTGATTCAATTTCGAGTGCAGATGCCCAGTCAGCGGTCTGGTATTTGGTCACTTTTCAGTTCTATGGCCTTGATGCGTGACTCAACAACGTCGCTTTGGTTGGGCCATGACGAACAGCTGTTGGAATCGACAGACCATACAGGTGGGTTCAGGCCAAGGAAAATGAACAATGATCAATCGATCAAAGTGGACACAAAGATGGTGAAGCCTTCTTATCTCTATCGTTGTTATGTGGGTGGGCTTTTCACTCCTCTTCCTACTGTTCGACTTGTGGCTTGCTGTTGACCGGCCATACATGGAGAACCCTTCTTTGTCTGCTCCCTTTCTTCGTGTTCTATACATACATACATCTTAGTCCAAGCCCCCTCCCCCGATATTACAGCTCGTATCAGCTCATCTTTCATTGTTTGCCCGTGACCCTCCCACGCTATAATTTCCACCAACCTCTCTTCACCCTCGTGCGCGCGCCTTCTGGTTTCTCTCGTGAATGAAACATTTTTTCTGCCACCGCCAAAGTTAATACAACAATTTCTTCTGTCTTCTCTGCTGGGGTTGATCCTCGGGTTTAATTCTTCATATTCTCTTCTTGCCAAATAGACTTACTTGTATTCTCGCCATTCCCAGTAAATCACCACATCGACCTTACACTAGACCGCCAGATATCAAGCAAACACTATTCAAGTTATGTCATACGCCCGGGGTCCGTTGCGGACTCTGCAACTCGCGGCAGTGTTCGCGTTCGCGTCCGCGAGTTCGATCCGAGCGAACTGGGTGCTCGAGAGGGCCAATACATGCGCTGCCAACTACGAGCAATGCACACAAGCCGGGTTGCCGGCAAACTTCTGCTGTCCCACGGGGTCCAAGTGTAACGTGCTCGCCGGGGCGACGACAGTGTTATGCTGTCCGGATGACAGCGACTGCTCAACGATAGAGATCATCAACTGCAATGTATCTCTTCAGGACCCGGCAACGCATCCGCAGGCGGCGGTCAAGACGACGGAGCTTGATGGAAATCTTCCTACGTGCGGGAAGGGCTGCTGTCCCTTCGGGTATCACTGCGATACAGGCAACACTAACTGTGTCATGGATAAAGATCAGAGTCAGAAGCCGGGCGCCGTCACATCAGGCGTAAACAGCCCAACTTCAACACCGCAGTCGTCGCCTACGACATCGACAGGAGAGGCCAGCACCAGCACCACCGCGGCACCAGCAACAAGCGAGACACCGTCGTCCGCAGCTGCCAACACACTCAACACAGCAGCCATCGTGGGCGGCGTCGTAGGCGGCATCCTCGCCATAGCGCTGATCGCAGCTGGGGTCTGGCTGCTACGACACAAGCGCAAGAAGGCCGCAGAAGAGCGCGAGAAGCGCGACACGACGGAGTCCTTCGGCAACATGATCAGCGCGCCGATCCCGCACGCAGATTACCACACGCAGCGACTGGACTTCCTCGCCAAGGCGCAGAGCTCGAGCATCGCGTCCTCGCCGACGCAAGGGGCGCAGGCCCGGTTCCCGCCTAGCTCACCCTACTCTGCGTTCGGGTCGTTCCGTCCGGGCAGCGAGATGACGGACCGGCCGCGCAGCCACCACGCGTCGGCCGAGATCGGCGGCCTCCGGAACCTCACGGACCGGTTCTCGAGAGGCAGCGCGGCGTCGAACCCGTTCCACACGCCACGGCGCGGCGGCGAGCGCATGGACAGCACCGGCAGCGGGCTCATCAACGTCTTGTTCGAGCAGGATACCCCCAGCACCGGCACCGGCGCGCCCTCACCCTATAACCGCCGCGATACCACGTGGACCGAATTCCAGCATCACGCGGGCCGGTCCGCGCCCGGTTCACCCGCTCCTAGTCGGAGGAGGTAGTGAGTGAAGCAAGCGTAGCGTTAGTGTACTGGTGCGCCGCGCCGAGGGTTGCATGGCTACCTAATATAAGCGGGATGATCCCAGATTGGAAAATTGCATAGCGTATGAGCGTACACACTTATATAATCAGTCAATTGATAGCATGAATGGCGTTCTGGAAGGTTTATGACCACCGCAGGGAGGAAGAAGAAGAGGGTGAGATTACTATGTTTTTTTTTTCGTTGCATTTTGTTTTCACTTTTTTTGGATTGATACCATGGGAGACATAAATAGGGCACGGGATCTGGCATCGGCGTTGCACACAGCGGTTCTTTTTTTTTTTCTATTTCTTCAAGCTTGCTGTACATACCTAGGTACATCATATTTGGGTACGATAACTCAAAAACTTATGTTCATCCCTGTGGCGGCAAAGATATCATCCGTTATTTTGAAAAGCGATGTGACTCGGCACCCATGAATGAATATGTACTTCTCATTGATTATAAGATAAAAAGATTCATAGTTTGATCCTAAGATGTATTTTGTCTTCCCTTCTCATGGCAAGCAGAGATCGATAATAGAGAAGCCCTGGAAAGATGTTCCTTTTTGCCCATGCCGTATAAAAATAATCAGAGCTAAAGGGTTAAATAGAAAGCGTGCCCGGCTAATCTCGGTAAAAAGGCCGTGATTAATCATTGCCTCTTCCTACTAGCCCTCTTCTCCGCGGCCGTCGCGGGACTATTGCTCGGGCCATTGGAACTGTTGCTGTTGCCCGCAGTCTTCTCCTGCCCATTGGCAGCAGCACCAGCAGCCGAAGTCTCATGCTGGGCGACGCGCTCGTATTCCTCATTGTCCTTGCGCTCCGCGTACCACTGGCCGGCCTGCAGGACGAGGACGCCGACGAGGACGAGGGCGAGGATGGTGTTGCTGGCGGCCATGACCTTGAGGCTGTCCTCGCGGCCGAGGATGATGCGGCCGTCGGCATCACGCTGCTGGGGCAGGTTCCCCGCGAAGTCGGGCAGGTGCCAGATGCCGGCGCTCACGAAGCGCAGGCCCTTGACGATGTTGGCGATGTAGACGCCGACGCCGATGACGTAGAGCACGAGCGAGGCGCCGTCGAACAGCATGTTGCTCTCCGAGGCCTTGAACAGCTTGACGAAGAAGCCGCAGAAGCCGGTGCCGATCATGATGCTCAGAATCCGCGAGATCAGCGCCGGCGACTGGTGCACGAACTTGAGGTGCGTCTCCAGCTGGTCGAGGTACGAGGGCTCGATGGGGTCCGAGGTCCAGAGCAGCGGGAAGTCATAGGGAAACTCGGCGAAGAGGATGCCGAGGAAGAAGCACACGGCTGGATATATATACACGGTCAGACGGCATGCTGATATGTGTATGCATATAGTTATGCATATAGTTATGCATATATAATATATAGAACGGCGCGGGTGCGGAGCGAAGGGGAGGAGAGGAGAGGAGAGAAGAGAGGGGATTCGCAATGCGGGGAGCTGGTGAGGGAAGGGAGACACAGGATGCGACGAGGCCCGAGGGAAAGGCTCTGGCTACTCACGCCCGATGATCAGGAACGTCGCAAAGGACGAGGACCCGCGGTAGTCCTTGGAACGCACGTTCTTGGACCAATCTACCCATTTGTCCGGCATGGTGACGGGTTGGTCGCGCGCAATTAGTAGTATTATTACTGGGACGAGCTGGAAAGATGCGAAGCGAGGGCGGTAGGTGGAGAGACGCAAGAGTTGGCTTTGTCTACTGGCTTAGGTGCTTACGAGACAAAGTTGGGATGGAAGCAATCGAACTCGTTTGCGCCAAATAATAATTGGTGTTGTAGTCGTTGCAAATATATACCACCTACCTATGTATGTACTAGTAGGGTCGTTAGTCGTCCAGATGGCTTATCGTTGTTTTTTTCAGCTTCGCTGTTTTCTAGAAGATAGACACCAATGTAGTACCTAGGTAGTATCTATGATAGCCCCACAGCGCCCACGCTAAATACTTACATACATTAGGTATATGCTTACCTACATAGAGGGACCTTCTCAGGGTTCAGCTACTAGTAGTGTGCTATTGGTGATCTGTTTTCATTGTTGGGCACCGGGACGGTTTTTCGGACATCAGATTCTAATATCTAGACCGCAGCTAACCTAAATAGGTAAACGTCCTGCTGATGTCCCCACACACCTTTGTTTCCTATATAAAATAAGAAAAAATCAGACGCTATGTAAACATCTATAAAACTAACGGTCGTATACTCTGTGTAAAGCTGTATATTAGTCACCTGTTAGTATATAGAATTAGCAGAGACTTATTAAAATAAATATATTACCAGGTGTATTTAAAGCTTTAGCAGGCCGGCTAGTTAACTGCAGTTTAAAACAAATAAAATTAATCGATAAAGAATTTAAAAATAAAGCCGAAAATAATAAATAATTAATAAATATCGCAATGCGCGTTAATATTATTAATAAATAAAAAAACTAGTAAAAAATAAATAATAAAGAAAAAAATAAAAAAAATATAAATAAATAATTAATAAATAAAAAATAAAAAATAAGTTTTTTAGTTATTTTATTTGCAGCTGCAGCTATTAAGCCTTAAGTACAGCTAATAATAACTAGTTTAACACTATTAATTAAAATATAATTATAAACTATAAGTTTTTATTAGTGTTATAGCTACTCTTTTATAACTACAGAGATCCACCTTACTAGCTATACAAATATGGCTAGCTTAGTAGGGCTTGTACAGAAAGGGAAATACCCCCTGTTATCAGTATAGAGATTAGCCTATTTGGGTTAGCTGCGGTCCGGATATCAGAATCTGATGTCCGAAAAACCGTCCCGGTTGGGCACTCCAACCCTGCCTGCGGCACATGTGGGTCTAAGTTGAGCTAGCAACAGGTACTACGTAACTATTATAGTCTAGACCCTACAGCTCGTAGCCGACTGTATCCTACTGTATCCTCATCATCATCTCCCTGCGGCATGTGTTTGTTTGCTTGTCTTGTCTCACCTCTGCTGTTGAACATGTGCGCCTACACCAGTTAATTAGGGAGGTCCGTTGATCCATGGCATCAGAAATGATGGGATCATCATCATCCCCGATGAAGACCAAGTAGCCGCCATGCCAGCCCTTCTTCGCGACACCGAGGCCCGCGAGCCACATGAACCACGGCCGTGGCGCCATCGCGAAGGACGACGGCGCTATCGATCTCCACCAGCATTCTCTTAACGCTGTTGTCGGCCGCAATAAGTCGCTTTGGCGGCCGGCTCGAAAATGGACGCAGGCCCATCTACATGCCTTGTGTGTCGATCGCCAGAGCAGTACTTTTGTGGACGATCTCAATCGCGACGACCACGAGCGTTCTCTACATGCACTCATTCCCGATCTCCCCCGGGAGCATCTCAAGCGCTTTGTCAAACAAATGGGTGCGGGAGTTCCCTCTTTGGCGAGGGCCGGCGCCTTGGACGCCCTGCTGCGCTTCGAAGACTCCCCACAGAGGTCCGAGCATGAAGACGTCTCCTTCTCCGCCGTCGATCGCGTCATGAAGCTGGTCGTTGGGTCGCATGCATATCGGCTTCTTCCGTGCCTATGTGTTTTCTCCCTCGGGCCCTTAGTGCTCCCCTACATCGACTCGCGTGAGATCGCTCGGCCGCCGCTCATCCTTCGCCCCGTCGACCGTAGCCATATATCCAACCAACTCTACGAGCCTTGCATTGCTGCTGTCTTGATTGCCCTGGCTCAAGAAGAAGAGAATGCCGGCTCTTCTTACAGACGGGTCGGCAGTAAAGGTAAGTCTCCCTCTTCGCGTATTTCCTAGAAACTATAGGCTGTAAGTACTGACGCAGCATGTTGTTTTCTCCGCAGCAGACACAGCTGCTCTTCACGCACCGCGACGATGACCAAGTTATGTACGTCTATACCGCACGTATCTCTAAGCACCTGCTCGATCGCTTCCGACACCCTAATCAACGGCCCAAAAACTATGCTTGCTCCCATGCCACGCCGCCGCCCCTTATCAAACTGGAACACAGGCGTGTACCGTACGAGCCCTACAATACCTTTCGCCAGCATATGCTAGCCGTCGTGTCGATCACCGCTACCACCATGCATAAGGATGACTACTCTGGTCCACGGAAACGAAAGTTATCGCATGCATGCGATGTAATGGACTACAAACGTCTCCGACAAGAAGACATGCAAACTCCCCGGAGAGTTTCTCGTCTGCCATACTTGGTTTCTGTTGTTGTGCCAGTGGAGGGCGAGGTCTCTGCGAATTAGTTGATGCGCCCGGGCGAGAAATGCCGGGCGGCTGCGTCTAAGATATCGCAGGTTTGTTTAATCCGGGGTCGATTTCAGTACCAAAGAAACGTGGGCTACGCCGTCGATAGAGTAACCGGCTTCTGTGCCCCTGTTGTCCTCTTTGGAACATTACACTGAGCTGTTATAAGGATTTGAAAGTTTTCCGGGTACACAACTGAGCTGTTTGAGGATGAAATAGATGTGAAACGGACTGACTAAGCGGGATTTGTGACGCAAAGAATACTATTGACTCTGTAAAACCCACCTTTGCTTCTTTCCTCTTACAACAACAAATCTCCAGACAGACTTTCCCACCAACTGCTCGCGACAGAACCAACCAACCTCAGATTATCTTGTCCTAACATCTCCGACAACTCGTGAGAACGGATCATATGCAGACATATCAAGGCCAAAATTAGTCATCCAGAACAAAGCTACCCAAAAGCAAATTGTACCTCGCGTTTGCTTGTGACAACTAGAGGATCCAAGGACATATAAGAGTGGTATAATCATCAGCACAGAGTGTAATACTCCCGGGTATAAGTAAGTAACAACAAGCACTATAGGAATATTATGTTTACTGCTACATAGTTTTAGAAAACATAAGCACTCAATTGCCTCTAATCCATGATCTTGATGTTTCGCACGAACGACTACACTACTCCAAACCACAAAAATTTGGCCTATAGCCCTTACAGATACGAGATATCTTCAGAACAACGTTCCACGGTCTATTATGATCCTGCAAGTGGAGATAACCCTCAACATGCTAGGCTGGTGACAAACTCAGATGTTTACGCCTTGTCAGATCTCCCGTGAAGCTCACATCTGGAGGGAAGCGTGAGGTAAACCCGGAGACCATGGTTCTTGTGGGCACAACCTCTGATGGCCTACTTGCGATGTATGTGACCAAAAGCCACGGGATGAAGTAAGGACTACCAGCAGAGGCATTCCAGTCAAACAACGTTATGGGGAAGGGAGCGAAGCTCGCGTCAGCCTTCTCGTGGGATGATGATGCAAAGGACAGCCGAGTTCGTGCCTTTTCTGTGCTACTTCAGGCATGGAGTACTTAGTGAGCTTAAAAGTGCTCTTGCAAGCCCTCAGTCCATGCTTACTCTGATGTATGATGACCTCGAGGCGGAGAGGGCCCATCAAGCACAAATTCTGATCTCGTTCTAAGACCCTGAGGGTTGTCTCCATCTCACGAGTCGGGAGATAGTGACCGCGCTGTTCACAGTTCTCTCGATATGCTACGCTCTCGGCAACATGATGATAAAAGCCCTAACCAGTATGCTCTGCATGACGAAGTATTGCGGGCATATGCACCACAAAGTGCAAGAGGTTTGGCACATTAGCAGGCGGTGTGGTCTGTCTGAAGCAACGGTGTTCCAAAGGTTTCTTCTTGTAGTGCACCCACAAGAGCATAGAGTAAAAGAACTGTGAAAATGTGATGTAATCGAGGCAGGCCTTTCTAGAGTATGTCAAAAGCACAACATAAGATAGACTAGCAAGAATATAAAACAGAAGTGCATTATCAACAAAGAAGAGATTGTTCTATTCGACAAGTGGGAGAGAATAGATCTGGGTATCCGGCCCTGTCTCCATAGGAGAGCGCCAACCCGAATGCTCTCGTCTTATCTAAGTATATCTAGCCATCTAGCGCATAGCATCGCGATCTATATGACGGGGGTATCGAAATCGAATCATGCGCCGTTTCCCCCCTTTTCTTCTTTTCTATCCGCTCCAACGCCTTGGTTATGCAATGCATATTGTACAGTAAAAATAACAGGAATTAGGGCAAATTTTCTTCTTTCTCCCTGGCCTCAATTACCCCTCTGTCGCGAGTAAGGTAGTTAAGCAAGTAAGTAAGCAACTCTACAAAACTTCGGATCGCTCGTATCCCTCGCCCTTGAGTGCAGGTCTTGGCGGGTCCCTGCTGCCCTTGTAGTCGCTAACGAAGGGGTTGGGGTCTTCCTTCTGATCCAGGTTGCTGAGGGTGTGGTTGACGCCACGGTGGCACGCTTCATCAGCGCGTATGTACAGAATGAGGTCGCGCATGGTGCGCTTGCCCTCGGGCATGTGCCAGTACTTGACCGCAATGTCGGGCACCACGAAGTCCGGCGACGACCACTTGGGCAGGTGACCATCGTCAATCTGCTTGATGGCCATGGTGTAGGTGTGCACGGCTTCCTCCTCAAGATAGCCTACGAATCGGTGCGTAATCTTGGGTGAGATCAGGTACGAGAGCACCATCCCGTTGAAGTAGACGCCTTGCGCGGCAAGGATCATCAGTCTCATGAACCATCCTAATAAAAGGTGATCATGTTAGCGTGTTTTCCAGTTAAGATGATTCGAGTTCAGTGAGGACGGAGATAGTAGCTGGTTCTGTATGATTGCATAGGAAACATGAGTTTTAGACAACGTACCAGGCTCGCACATCTTCATGAAAGTCAAAAGATGCATACGCTCATTATAACTCTCCTCAAGCAACGTCTCAATCCATCCGTTGTCGCGCTTGAGTCGACGAAGGCTGTGAAGGTGTCGCAGCATGCCGGCAACCATTCCCGGCACACCGGCGATGGACTCAAGGAACAGGAAGCGGATCATCCACTGCGCCTCAGTCAAGGGCTTGATAGAGTGAGTGGCAGTGGTGGGGTTCTTCTTGTCGACTTTCTGCTCGCTACGCATGCCCGTGCAGGTGTCCATACCCCAACGACAGAAACGCATGAACTTCCAGGCGAAGTAATCACCCCACGTCACCGGCTTGCGGTGGGCGGGCACGACTGCCAGCATCTCGGCCTCGGTGTAGCCATGATGCGGCCATGCAGGTGGCGTTTCTCGAATGTTTTCTGTTTCCTTTGCAGGGAAAAAGTCTCGCATGTGGTTGGCAGGTGTCGTCGAGAAGGCCCTTATGCCATGTTGATGGTGAGATTGTGAGACGGCAGGGATGAAGGCAAGACGAATACTAGCCGGTGTACTCAACGGCGAGGCGGACGTTGTTAAAAGTGGCGCTAAGGCTCGGGAAATCTGGGCAGCCTGCTTTGGCGAGCAGAGCCTCGTCGTGTGTGCTCTGGTGGATAACATTGAGATTGATGAATCAAATGTATATGTAGTGTATGATGCAGTGCACTAGGATGAGTACTTGAGTAAGTACTTAGCAGTAATACCCAATACAACACCAGTTAAGATGCAGAGTCAGTTATGTATGTGATCTGGTGAGCGAGAGCAGAAGGGGGAGGATAAGCAATGTCTCAGGCCTCGCTTTTATTTTCGCCTCTGCCCTCCCCGATATCCCGGTTCGAAAAGGGAGCTGACAGTGTGACATGTGGCGGCGTGTTTGCGATTTGGGCCGGAGCTCAGCAAACAAAGGAGACCAGTCCCCACCGCCACGTCTTCTCCGGGAACTAGACTGCTAGACATCTGAGCTTGTGTGAAGTGATATCTAGCCTGCAGCGGATGCACCTCGTACAGCACGAACCACTAATAGAGGTCGAACCGGCAGCAGTGGTGATGGCGATCGCCGAGTCCGGGTTCCCGACCCCGATCCCGACCCTCAAACCATCATAGTCGATAAGGTCACACTGCAAGGAGCAGATACTCCCCCAAATCCTCTATCCGTAATTGTATACAATCCCCGCGCAGTCCCCTGTCAAAGGATTAATCACACGCATACGCCGCAAAGGCCAGAGCAGATACGGAGTATGTGGCTACTTTTTTTTTTTTTTTTTTTCTTGCTGGCCGACTACTGCCCGCGGATTTCCACCACTAGCGGGTTCCTACCGCACCATGAATGAGCCTCATCCTAGACCCGCAGGGCTGGTTGAGTCACCGAGTGAGATCCGCAATCAGGCGAATGAGAATTACGGGATTTGAAGTCGAGCAGGTTACGGTGGACTAGAGCCGGTCATAGAGTTGGGTTTGGCTGGTCAGGTGCTGGTGAAAATTAGTTACAGGGCTGGACTGTCGGGAATTGTAGGGAATTGTAGGGCTTTGGCGAGTAATGGCCGTCCCGTTACATTTTCGCGGATCGCGGCTAGCTCTCTAATGCAATTTGGTCAGGTGCCCGCCCGGGTGCAGGTGCGCTTATTCATGCCACTGCGGTTTTCGATAGCTAAATGTAGCCTCGAACTGGGGCTGAATGTGGGTATATGCCTTTAATAAGTATCGATTCTTTTCGGGATGATGTCCGCTCTAGCGGCCCACCTACCGCATTAGGTCATTCCTCGCATCAAAAGATGAACTCATTAAGACTGCGTGGAGCAGCTAACAAAAGCTTCGCAGGTTCATGCACTCACCTCTCTCCACAACGAACTGTAAGGCTGTGGCAATGCGAACGCACGTTCATTCAACCTCATCCTGGCTGAACCGCTCCCCTCGAGACATGAAGATGGCACACTGACGGTCGCTCACCATCGCCATCCACTACGTACAGTTATAATAACTGATATGGTGCACGCCTCCAACAGCGCGCGCACAAGCTTGTCTACTCTGCTTGGGAATTTGAGCCCGGTAGCTCAGTCGTCTGGTGTCCAGAAAGATTTCAAAGCGTACAGACCAGCCAGTGAGGGCCTCCCGTAAAGGTAGTGAGGCCCACCTGTGCCAATAGTTTGATGGCTTGTTGAAAATCTAGTGAGACAATCAAACCAGCCTTTGCAACTGCAGATGAGTATCCAATGCACTATCATTGTAATAGAGCGGACGAAATTGCAGTTTGCCTTTAAAGCACTGTGAGATGATATTCTGGAGTGAAGTATACGAGCTACTTTTTTATTATTGTTCTTGATATATGTTGACGGTCTCCACGTTTTGAAGGTACCCTCGAGCTCCGCGCTGTATTTCGTGGCGTTCTAGTGCGCCGTGAGAGGTAGTTGATCATAGAAGGGGTTCGAACCGCTGGGATATCACTTCTACCTTTTCTTTTCATCGGTCTTCCTTCGCATAGGGAGTCTATAGACGTTTCTTCTCGAACTCTTGAACGAATTGATACCGGGTGGCAAGAAAGACACCACGTCAACGGTTGGTCGATGAGCCCCGGTGTTGGATACATTACCTATGCTAGAAGCATGATCATCCAACTAGCCCAGCCTGTCCTCCCAGTACCTGTCCCGAAGGCTTGAAATGAGAGAGATAGCCAAAGGTTCATGTTGGAGCCGCTGTTGCTGAATGACGATCATGAAATGCGCCGTGGCTGTGGTTTATCTCGAGTTTACCACCTTTCAGGTCCCCTGCCAGCACCTTTCCCCTTTTCAATTTTCCACCTCATGCCTACGGTATTATGAGTACGAATACGGAGGCGTGATGCGGCTCGCGAGACCTTAGCATACGTGACCTTTCCGTCTGCGCATAGGCTCTCGTACAACAGGTTGTCGCTGGAAAGCGCAGAGGCTCACAGAATTCTTAGTCGCTGGTTTACCGGCTATATCGAATAGGTAGGTATACACTATTATCATGTTCGTCTTCGATATTCTAGAAGGAGGGCATTTGAACGTAGAGTCTTTGCGTATAGCCTGCGCTTCTTCTATCCCTTGATTGCCCGCTTTATAGCCCACATACGACTGTTCCTTCCATACAATTGCTATTGTTTTATTTGCTTTTTTCATGTTGGTTCCTTTTTCCCTCTATTGGCCTGGTGGCTTTTCCATGTTGGCGGTTGACTTTCTTTATATCCGGTTGGAATGCGGTCGCTTTGCGGCTGTGACGAGGTTGTAGCGGCGGCCAATTTCACACGCGATGATCTAGTGTATACCTAATAAGTCGCCGCCTAGTCGCTTAGCTTATGCAAGGTACTAACAGGCACTGCAGGCCCCCAAGAGCAGAGACTTTTCTTCATTATTCTTCCCAGCATCTTGATACTCGATTCGAGTTTACTTTTACCTTCCTCTAGAATTGCGCCCTCTATCACACTGTAACCTGTGCATTGGGATTACATTGGGGTGGGTTGATTCCCGGCGTCACCATATCGACCTAAAGCCGCTCACCGTTCAAATGTGCCTGAACGCCCACTACCGCCTGCACTCCATATTTGAGATGAGAATCAAACAGCAACACGTAGATATAATCAAATCCCCAATACGACGCCTATCCTTGCGCTGTGCAGTGGGTTTCCTTGGCTATGGCGAATTCGCTAGCTCCAGCGGCTTCCTCGCCAGACGACCAAGAGGTGCTTGACAACATAGGTGCCCGCATGCACGGTCCCGAGGGCGGATTCATCAAAAAGTTCTTCGGCGATTTTCAATATGCCCACGAGGATGGCTTATTCAAAATTCAGACAGCCGAAGGAGTTTCTAGCGAACATGCTATTCCGTCTGCGCCCCCATTGCCCGATGATTTCCTGGAATGGTTTTCAAACTACGTAGCTCGGGAGAGTGACGGCGCTCGAGGCTCGTGGCATATATCTAGCGGCGATGCAGCCTCTGAGTACGGCATTCGTGATGATGGTGCACATGTCCTTTTGACCATGCCCACTTCACCTAGCTCTGACACGCACATAAGATGGAACGATGTTCAAGTTGTTGGTCAGTTCTACCGCAGCTGTAGTGTTTGTTATCGAGAGGGGCTATTACGCCTCTGCCGATCTGCCTATCAAGTCTTCGCTAGTCAGCCTTTACGGTTATTCTTACATGGCTTCTATATACGAGGCTCACTGATCGAACTTTGGGTCTTTGACCGATCTGGCATATACTGCAGCAACATGTTCGATGTTCGGAAAGATTTCTGTCAGTTTCTGTCAGTCATCCTTAGCTACCAGCGGATGACGGACCAGGACTTAGGGAAAAGCAACATTATTATGACGGATGAGAGCGGTAGCTACATTATCCTTAATAGTGTAGCTGCGCCATCTTTGAGAAGGCTCTATCTAGAAAGCAAGCCAATTGCGTCCCGCGAAGGCCTGGCTGGCACCGGTACGACTTGTTACAGGGCTAGATTGCCTGACTTGGCTCGATGGGGCTACGCCGTAAAATTCAAGTGGCGCTGGGCCAGAGAACGCCCGGAAGACGAGCTGCTAAAGCTGGCCAAGAAGAAATGTGTTTGGGGTGCCGTCTCTCTTGATTATTACGAAGAATTTGAAAGTACTGCGAACCTGCGCCGGAGTCTCCGGTGGGGGACACATAAGAAATTCACTGAACCACGTCTCCGTGAGAGACAGGGAAGCGACGAGGAGCAACAACGGCGAGACCAAACCGCCGGGTTCGTACAATTTACGGAAGACACAGAGAACTATTTTCAGAATCGCATCCTTGCTTGCACCATTACTTCCCCCGTTGGTAGACCCCTTCAAACTTTCCAGTCTCCATTGGAACTACTCCAAGTGTTTCGTGATGCTATCAAGTGTCATCGATCCCTCTATTATGACGCCGGGATCCTTCACCAAGATATATCACCAGGAAACATGATCATTTTAGATAACCAAGAGGAGAGGAAGCCCAAAGGGATCCTGATAGACCTGGACTCCGCGATAGAGCTCGATGAACGAACAGAAACAGAGCTTGGAATCACGGGCACCAGGCCGTTTATGGCCATCGGCGTTCTGAGGAATGAACGTCATACTTACCGGCATGACCTGGAATCCTTCTTATACGTTTTGCTTTGGACAATTATAACGAACCGCACAGACAACCCCCCAGAGACGAGCAAGCTTAGACAATGGAGCAATGGCGACTGGTCGCAACTGGCGGCGCGCAAGTCCCTCGACGTGGAACCAGGTGGCTTTGAAAATATCCTAGAAGAATTCTCCCGGGAATACTACCCCTTTAAGCCTCTTGCTAGGAGTTTGCGCCAAGTTCTCTTTCCTCTACGGGAGGGAGCACTTTGGACGGGGACCGATGATTCGTCTGAGTCCAGAGAGAAACTGTACGGTGAAATAACACACGCGTTCGAAGAAGCTATTGCTTCTGAGAGGCACGCGAGGATATGATGTTGAGTACCCTCCAACGTCGCGATACATATACCACTCTACTTAATTCGGATGCTTGATCAATCAGGGATATATCATCTAAGCATTCGGACCATGTGACGTTGCAGCAGGATAGGGAAAGAATTACATTACTCTACATCGGATAGTTAGACCTCTATCCAGAAAGATACCTCGGTGCAAGTGTTCAACATAAGCGTCCACGATTTCCTGTCGCTGTTTCTTTCTTTCTTGAATGATAGATAGTTTGAAGGCTGAGGTCTGTAGGAAAGAGTTCACGCTTCAGCTATATAAGGGGCGGGGAAGGATTATTGGACATCGTGTGGACTCAAATATGAATGGCTTCTCAGGAAGTCGGACGTGTTAGCGCGGGGGATAAATTTAGCCTACCCACCTTGTTCTATCACATGCAGCCGACGTCATCCACTTCAAGCCCACCAAAAAATTAGGAAGGCTTGCCCCGCGCTTGCAATTATCCTCCTTCAGTGATTAAACGCACTCGAAACTCGAACTGAACTCGGGTAGGTACAGCCGACATTATATGGTAGTACACACCTAGGCACTGTCAGTGATAGGTGCTTGCTAAAACATCCCCTGCAGGTACCTATAGTGTTAAGATTGAGTCAAGAGCTGGATGGATAGCATCAAGTTGCACTCCAGTTACCAAGCCCACTACCTAAACAACCAAGGCAACCAACTAATTCCCGTCACTTTAAGCACTTATTTTTGAGCACAACCTTTCTAACCATTAGACTGCCTGCTTTGACAATTGCGCAGACCCCACAAAAAGGTTGTAGTGCATTGTAAATTTCTTACGCCCAACCATGGGGTTACCGGAACGTGTCGCTCGTCTGGCGCATAAGAGGCGGCCACCCTAGGTAATTTAGACCTTAGACGCTTAGGCATTATTCCGCCACCATTTCAACTTCTGCCCTCCTTCGGCCCTTTCTCACCCACCAATCCACCAACCCACCAACTTCACTTTCTCTCCCCTCCCCTCAACCCTCGACGGCAACACCAGCCAAACGACACCGCGCTCCGTTCGCAGATCACGGCATCGTCGACAGCCGCACCGCACCGCTAGATAAAACACCCATTACCACGCATATACTGTTGCATCCCGAAGACCGAAAATGCCTGCCGCAAAACAGTGGGGTAAGTCTTGCACACTTGCTGTATTCTTTGCCTGTCTCTACGAACGAAAAAACTGCGCGTGTCTCGAATCCGGCATATCGACTGCTTCTGTCGCCGCATGCGACTAAATCGCCGACGCAACAGACGTCGCCTTGGGCCACCAGAGAGCGTCAAATAAGGCTCAGTGTGTCTACTCGCCTTGTTGACGCCCCTCCAGTGGATTCCCAAGTTATGCGACTGGCCGGCCGATACGACCCCACGGACATGCATCCATCGTCGCTCTGGACGAATCTGGCTGACCACTTTTTGCCTGTACAGAAGAAGAGGAGAGCGAGTCCAGCTCGTCGGAGGCCTCTCCACAGATTGGCGCCGTTCGCCGTAATAAGTTTGCCGACGAGGAGGAAGACAGCGACGTAAGACCCCTCCCCAAGATCTAACGTCTCCACTAGCGCTGCTTCATCCCTTACTGATATCGCCTGCTTTAGGTCCTAGAATCCTGGGACGCTGCCGAAGATTCCGAGGTCGAGCGCGAGAAGGCTAAAAAGGCCGCCGAAGCCAAGGCGAAGGCTGAAGCGGAAGCCGCTGCTAATAAGAAGTCCCGAACCCAACGTATTGCCGAGCGCCAGGCCGAAAAGGCCCGCCGCCTCGCCGAGGAAGAGGAGGAGTCAAGCGAGGAGGAGGAGACTCCGGCCCAGCGTGCTCAGCGGCTGAAACAACAAGAAAAGGAGGCAGATCTCAAACACGCCGAGGATCTTTTCGGGGGTGCCGGCCTGAGCCTTGGGACCGGGACCGGCCGCAAGACCGCCACTGCCAGCTCTGTCGTCCAAGTCGGCTCAGACCCCAACAATACCGTCGACTTGGCTGCGATGCCGCTTTTCAACCCAACGACTAAGAGCCAGTTCGAAACTCTCCGCAATACTATCGTTCCCATTATCACCAGCAGTAGCAGGAAAGCCCACTACGCTTTGTTCCTGCAAGAGTTTGCTAAGCAACTGGCTAAGGATCTGCCTAGTGACCAGATCAAGAAGATAAGCAGTACTTTGACGACTCTTAGCAACGAGAAGATGAAGGAAGAAAAGGCCGGGGATAAGAGTTCCAAGAAGACGAAGGCACAGAAGACCAAGACACAGCTGGTCACTAACCGACCCAACACAACCGATGTAGGCGCCTATGACGATGACGCTTTCGGAGAGTAAGTTTTGTCACATTAGCGGAAGCCTGGACGCCGTTACTGATTTCCGATTGCAGCGACGACTTTATGTGAAGACTTCACTAGCGAATATATATCTTCTCGCGGCTTAATTCACGATGTTTTGTTCTGCAAGCGATCCCGGCTTCTAAAAGTGCTCCCTTCACAGGCCTCAGCGCTAATGATCGATATTCGTTTGCCCGCTAAACTCACTACTGCGTCGTGGTGCTTGCTGCTTCGTTCCGCCCTCAACACGGGGTCGGAAGTCTTGCTTAAAAGATATGTGATGATAGATAAAGCAGTCATGGTGCGGACCGGTATGTCGAATCCGATGTTTCTTGCTGTCTACTGCATGATGGATAGACTTTTCTGCATCGCGCCGCGCCGCGTCAACAGAGAAATGGCCCACAGCCTAAGGGAATGGGTTTCTTGTTTGCTGGGTTGAGTCGCGTCGCTGTTGATAATACAATTTGCTGGATGCTAGGTATCGTGTTGTTGTAATAATGGAGCCAGGGAAATGAGGAGGAGCATAGCATCGTCTAGAGAATAAGCGAGTTGGGTTCGATTTATAGAGAGATTGCATGCACAATGTTTTTTTGATCTGCATAATAAAAAGTTCTATTTCCCACTCAGAACTGCTGCTCCGATTGTCTCTCGCTGCCACACTGCATTTGCGCAAAGGGCTTTTGTAGGGAGCTGCCTTCAACATGCTGACCGCTATACCTAACTCTGCGTGTACCGGTATGCCACGTATCAATTGGTAACAAAAGGGGTCGCATGAACTTAAAGAGGTGCTTTAATTTATTCCATTCCTTTCCTTCTAACTACGTACACAGGCATGGCTCGTTTGTCTAAAGCGAGGTAACGAAGCCGATATATCAAGTTGCGTAGTAGAAAGTTTATATATATTTCCAACTAGGGTAGTAGACTCTAGATGGATAGAACTTGGAGGTAGAGGAGGGGTATTTTTGAACTCTTACTTTCGCCTTTCCGTTCTTTTCCCGTTTACTCCCATGCTTTATGTTATGCATATACCAAGGAACGCCAGAAACGCCCGCCCAAATGGAGTCTCAACCATTCCGCAGCCGATGTTGCGCCAAGTTAATTTGAAGTGGATAGTTTTGTTTGTTCGTTCAAGAAAAATCACTCGCGTGTCAGATAAAAGACACGCAAGAATCCCCGGGCTGTATTGCGCCTTGTGATTCTTTTTGTATAGGCGCGTTGCAAACAAAACCGGTCGGTTATCTACAGTGGGAAGAACGGAGAGGAGGGGGTGTGGTATCATCAGTGAAAGTCATCCATCATACTATGTCTATGAATGAAATTGAAGATGGGACCTTGAGTTTTCAAGTTGTTACGCAGTATCTTGCGTGCTTAGACAACGTTGCCTGCCATGCCCACAAATAGCGCGTGAATGGCCAGGCTTAGTGTCCAGAAGCCAACCTTTTTGAGGCGGCGAACACGGCTCTGTTGGTCCTCGACGTCGCGTGCGAAGGCGTCGTAGACCTCGGCCGAGGTATCATCCATCAAACCGCAGTCGTAGATAGTCCAGGAACCGTCGAAGTCCGATGCTCGCTTGACGATGCGGCATCCGATTGGTATGTAGGTGCGCTTTGCATTGATGTAAGCGACAATGGGCCGAACGAGCGCCTGATTAACGTAGGATAGGTTCGAGGTGAAGACGGGTACCGATGCCTTGACATCGTTGAGATGGATTCTCAGGTCCATCACTAAGTATCGAGGTGGCTCTTCATCTGATGAGGCCGGGCTCGAGGTTGTTGTGGATTCGTCATCGTGGAATAATGATGGTTGGTCGTTATTCAGGTCGGCCGCATTCCCCGCCTCGGCGTCTTGAATAGAGCTAGACTCATTGACAATAACCGTCTCCGGTTGACGGATTGGTCTGTCGAGAATACGCAGGTATCTATTTGAAGTGACTGCTTCTTCGAGGCGGTCGTAGAAATCAGACATTACCTTCGTGATGCTATCATCATCGTCGTGGGGAAACCGGATATCGGCCACAATGTCCACATTACCCTCATAAATCCAACCGAAAGGTCCTTCAACCCCACGGTTAAGGTGATCAATCTTGAGCCCATCTATCCGGAGGCGGCTATGCTTCTTCCATGCATCAGGCTCACCTAGAGGGTCGACTGAACGATCTTGCCCAGCCAGAACCCCGTGAACCTGCCGAGGATGTATCGTAAAGAGCGATCCATCGTACGATCCGGACATGTGATTCGCTGACAAAAAGTCGTAGAATAGCCATTGTTTACGGAGCTGGGGTAGCTCACAGGAGTATATGCTCACGGAGAAGGGTCTGAAACCGCTTGGTTGGTGGACGGTAATAAGCAAGTCTTCCATCTTGAAAGAATCAATCTCGAAGTCTCCGGGTTGATGCTCGTGTCGATGAGACAGAGGGTCAGTATGCACGCCTGACCACTTGACAGATGTTCTGTCTACGACGCCACGAACGCCCTTGATCTCAACGTCTTTGAGAAGTCCCTTACCGTTCCACCACTTGACAAACGACAGGGTCACGTTAACAGTATTGAGCGTGACATCAAACTGTGTATAATTCCCGTCGTCCACTTCGACTGCCGGAGGTTCCTTATCAGAGCCTCGTTCTGCGGCGGCGACAGCGGCAGCATTGGAAGATGAGCCTTTGCTCACGGACGACTTGATCTGTCCAGGTCTTCGGGAAACGAAGACATTACGAAAACTGATGACGCCGTCTTTCCATCTGGGGACAATCGCGGATTCGAAAATGACCGTCAATCCAGCGGACTCGGTTAAATAATCCCCGATCCATCGGGCAAGTGTTTCTAGACGGTGTTAGAGTCGGAGAGAGTGACGAACATCTGGCTGTACTGACCTTGAGCAACAACTGTATTTATCGAGAAAATGACAAGTGAGAAGAACGTTGTCGTCCCGACCAAGATCCAAACAAGATGGCCAAAAAGAAACCATGAGACGAAAGCGCCCCATTCGTCGATATTCCAGGGCCTCATGCTCCGTATAGATATCCACTTGAAGCGTACCTTCAGACGTTCCCAAAAGCCATTGGCTGCGGCGAGGAACTCTTCTTTGGTAGGCCGCCGATGAGGTAAGTGCGGCATGGCAGGTAAATGGAAGTACTTTGACACAGACGGTTCCGCATGAGGCGGTTTCGGCTCTGGCTGGGACTCGGATGTATTGGAGGGAGATTTCCGCTGCACTCCAGCCGTTTCTGCCTTTTCATTGTGCGACTTAGACGACTTCGTCCTCCGGTGTACCCTTGTCATCCGGCCGCGGCCGCGGCCGGTGTGAATCTCTCGAGGCCATGCCTGTCCGGCCAACTTGGCGCCCTTTAAGACGGAGGAGGTGCTCCCAGATATGGCAGAATCGGCAGCGGCCGAGCACGTCGCAGCAACGGTGCTGGCTGTCGAGGAATTCGGGGCGAAGCTGACAAGCAACAACCCCCCGGATGTGAATTTACGCCGAGCATTGTTCGTGTACGGCCTTGCTGTTCGAAGAAACGGCGACCAGGGAGCCCGGGAGAAACGCAGGTTGGGCAACGGGGAGAGAGGGGTAGACTGGCCGAAGCGGAGAGGATTCGGAGGGCATCGCTTCGGCGACACTCGCGAAGAGAGATCGGCTGATCCGTAAAGCGTGCGTAGCACGTGGCGTCCCAACCAGGGGACGGTTGATCTAGCCGGAGACATTACAGTAACAGTTCATCGTGACCACTTGGTTTGCATCGTCGTCATAGTGCCAATCCGGAAGAGAGGTCGGGAGTGTGGGCCAAACCAAGCCAAGGTAGCCAGAGAGCAATGAACAAAATGCACAATGGTAGGTCGTGTGTGTTATGTTCTATACGTTTTCTTCACGCAATATAGAAAAGGTTTGACAACAATGCGCTGGCAGGTGAAAGGCGGCTGAATGGTTATGGCAGGAATGAATCACTACCTACCATTCGATGGGGGTTCTGGGAGATCAACCCAAAATCCCGTCATTGGCAGAAGTGACGCGCTAAATCCGAAAATCTTGGTAGGTTAGGCAGTTAGGCTAACCTCTAGTAGTTAGCTTAAGCCACGCTCTTCACGCTAGGTAGAATCGGTAATGCCCCGCTCTCACAGCGCATTCTAGATCCCTGTTCTTTCCCACTTTTAAGGTTCGCATATGAAAATAAAAATCTAGCTACCTTTATCGATAAGACTTTTCTAATTAGTCCCGCGAGACATCCCACCAAGTGCCAAAGTCCCATGTCTTATCGATTTTCCTAGCTACATTGATTATTGGAGAGGCAGTACCACCATTCACTTCCACGAGTAGAAGCACAAGCTCTTCAGAAGCTGCTCTGTTATTACCACACCGATATACAAAGATCTCCGAATACTAACTTTCCTACAAAACACTCACATACATACGCATTTTCAAAGCCGATACGTGGAGAAAACAAATACCATGCCGGCGCCAACCGCTCCCCTCAAGCCCGTTGTCGACGACGCCCCGGCTGCTAACGTCCCCTTGCCAGAGCCCGACAATGATGATGAATTCGCTTTGGAGGGTATGAACGACCTGCCGGAGTCGAGCGTCATTCAAGCGCCCGCCACAGCTCAGGGAGAAGACATGGAAATAGTCGACGAGGAGGACCGACCGCATTTCCCCCAAGTTCAGAATGACGACGGTGCATTCCGTATCCAGTCTCGCAAAGTGCCCGTTCCACCTCATCGGTTCTCTCCTCTTAAAAGCAACTGGCCACAGATTTATCCTCCGTTGGTTGAGCACCTGAAGCTCGCAGTTAGAATGAATATAAAGCACAAGGCAGTCGAACTTCGCAATTCAAAATCCTCATCTCCGGGTGCTCTCCAAAAAGGAGAAGATTTTATCAGGGCATTCTGCTTGGGCTTCGCCACCGAAGATGCTATAGCCCTTCTCCGTCTGGACGATTTAGTATGTTTCAAAGCCTTCGATTGGCCTTCCAGCATTCGCTTCGTGCCGTAACTGTAATAGGGGAGGCTAACTCTTCCGCAGTACCTTGAAACCTTTGAGATAAAGGATGTGAAGACTCTCGAAGGCGATCATTTAGCGCGTGCTATTGGCCGGATAGCTGTTAGACTACCTTACCGTCCCGTAACATCCGAAACGTGACTGACTTGACCTACAGGGCAACCAAGGCAGAACAAAATTTGCGATAGAAAACGGTGGGTGTAGAAGATCCGTGACATTGGATTGATAACTGACCTAGCTCAGCGACTCGGACGCGCATCATTTTAGCCGATTCGAAGATTCATATACTGGGCGCGTGAGTACTAGAGAAGCTAAAAACATAACCCTGTTGTATTGACTGAGGATCAGGTACAAAAATCTCCAACTAGCTCGGAACAGCGTCGTGTCGCTCATTCTCGGAAAACCTCCTGGAAAAGTCTACAATAACTTGCGGACTGTATCAGCACGCATGAAGGAGAGATTTTGAGTTGGTGTAGAGAAAGACAGCAATATGTGGCTGTACACTTACGAGAGGGGCGTTCGACAGTGGAATGAACCAACAATGAAGTGCCTTGGGGTTTCTCATATACCCTTGGGTACCACTACCCCAAAGCTAGCCCTCAGACATCTTTCCCTTGGGTTCGACTATATCACCCACGAGTAGAGGACGCAGGCGGATAATTCATCACAGAATTACAGGCCATGACGGCCACGTTAGTTGCTTGCCTTGAAAACTGCCTCAGCACCATAAGGTTGGTATATTTCTCCGCGGCTGTCACATCGACGTCGCCTCTCGAAAACTCCCACCTGTTCCCATCCAATCACCTCCAGCTTTTTGCCTGCAACTTCCTACGTTCCGGCTGCAAGGCTTAGGATAGGGTTTGACATACTTGAGCCTGCATCGCCGTAATTGGTACGACACATGAGGAGCCAAATCGCCTGGAGCATCCGCAGCTCAGCTGGCTGGGCTTCACGAGGACAGTATGAAGGCATGAATGTACTTCAAATGATCACACGCCGTTGATAATTTCAAGTATGGCAGCAACATATATACCTAGTTAAGGATACCGGGAAGTGGAATGAGAAGATTGGAACATCTTTCAAACCACGATCGTTGCCAAAGTAAAGTCGAGATGACGAACTTGTGACTTAGGGTCTTGGAGAATCTGGCGCATTAGGAATTGATTGATCAATTACAATTAGGGCAAATACATTCCTATCAGTTGTATAGCCATGCAACGATTTACAAATCCTCAAGCTGCCAAGTTTGAAGGAGCTCGTATAAACAACTCCAACTTTCTTGACAGGAGATACTTTCTATCTACTGCCCGTGTGCTGTATTTGCCCAAGTGGAATAAACACACCTTTTTTTCTCACCTTCCAAACATCAATAGCCGAGCCAAGCCGAGCCAAGACGACCTTCTTACCAGCTGTTGGCCCCGATACAGTCAGTCAGTCATTCAGTGACTCAGTCATTCAGTCCTACAGGATGAAGCAAGCGAGCATATTGCAGTACGTATACCATACCAGGTAGGGTACGCAGGCACACAACCAACGAGAGACAAAGGAGCCCCAAAGCCAAGAATCCCCTGAGTGATGCCCAGCCTTGCCCAGCCTTTTATAAACATACCAAGAAATACCAAGCAAAAGATTACTCGCCAGATTGGAGAATGTATGTACCTCAATAGCTTACAACCCATATAAGAGTACAAAACCGTCTTCAATTGCTGATTTTGCCTACACCACCACCATGCCCTGCCAATACTGTCTGGTCTGGGCATACACTAAATTTATATCAGACAGCAGCTAAAGTTGTTTCTCCTGATTACACTAGTAGCCGATGCTAGTTTTAATTTAATATCTGGTTCACACTAGTAATCAGTTGTGCTTACTCGTTTTAAAATTTCAAGTTTCATGCTTGGCCGACATGGGAGCGAGGTCATCGCGAACGTGTGTAGAATACTGTATACCTACACCAAGTGCCACGCCCGATGTGGTTCACGGTGAAGAATCTCACAGGTGGAGATATTTCAAGCGTGCGCCCAAGACTATGTAGACACATTTGCACGGCAGTTGTCAAAGTGAGAAGAGATCGCTTTGGATATAGACAGTTTATAATGATTGATTGAAAAAATTATATACACCAGACACATGCCATATATGAACAACGCTTGAGACCAACCAAAAGGATATATGCTTGTGAGATTTGAATACAAGGAGATTTAGAAGTTATATATACAAGAGAATAACCAAGACTTTGATACCAAACCATCAGTCTTCGTCAAATAAAATCTAGTTTCCGCTCAGTATAGCGGCCGAGGCCTTCTCGGAGATCATCATGATAGGTACCACGACAAAGGTACCCGGGATCTTAGGGAAGACGGAAGCGTCGACGACGCGGAGACCGCGGGTGCCGCGCACCTTGAAGTTACCGTCGAGAACAGCCATCGGGTCGTTGGCGGCGCCGATCTTGTTCGAGCACGAGGCGTGGTGGCCCCAGGCCTCCTCGGTGACCCATTCCTTGAGGTCGTCGTCGGTCGCGTACTCCTTGGGAGGCCAGAAGACGGTGGGGAGACCGTCGATGTCGGGCACCTCCTCGAAGAACTTCTGCGCCATGCGGATGCCTTCGACGAGCGCGTAGGCGTCCTTGTCGGCCTCCTCCTTCGGCAGACCCTCGTAGAGCGTGTGGAAGGTGATGAGGGGCGTGTCGCGGGGGTTGGCGCTGCGGAGCTCGACGGTACCGGCGGTGTTACGGGTGTGGGCCTTCAGTACGAGCCACGACCACCAGGTCTTGTTGTCGGCTGTAGCGGCGTTGGCTGAGTAGCCGGGGTAGAAACCGTTGAAAAGGGCAGGGAAGCCACCGATCCAGAGATCCTGCTCACCGTCCTCGGAGTAGCTGGACGTCCAGAAAGCGCCGGCGAACACTTGGTTGGAGGCGTAGGTACCCTTGGCGGCGCCTTTGTTGTTGGGGTCGACGTACTGGGACCAGCATGGGTCGTCCTCGGTGCCGAGGTACGTGCAGTCGAGGATGCGGGTGAAGTTGGTGGGATAGTTGGCGTTGACGCTGACTTCCAGACGATCCTGCAGGTTCTTGCCTACACCGGGGAGGTCGACAACGACGGGAATGTTCCACTTCTCAAGTCTGTAGAAATAAGTTAGCATATGTAGGTAGGTAAGGGTGGAACGGAAAGACGTCGGGGGGGGCGTAACATACTCCTCCTTGGGGCCGACACCAGAAAGCTTGAGGATCTGGGGAGAGTTGAAGGCGCCACCAGAAACGATAACTTCCTTGGTCGCCCTGACGGAACCAGGTGTACCAGAGTCAACAGTCAGGCTGGAGCGGGGATCGGCACGGTAGAGAGATTGGCCGTAGAGGTATTCGACGCCGTTAGCCTTGGGCTTACCGCACTTGCTCGTGGCGTTCTCGAAAGTGACCTTGGTAACCAGAGTGTTAAGGGCGACGTCAAGCTTGTACTTCTTAGAGCCATTCTTGTTCTTCGCGTTGACAGTATCATAGACGTAGTCGCGGGGCGATGAACGGCGGTAGTGGAGGTTGTCCATGTGCATGGGGAGCTGGGCGAAGATCTTCTTGTGGTCACGCTCAGGGTCAACCAGGTTGATATCCTGGAAGAGCATAGAGCTCAATGCGTCAGCCATGGGCTTGGAAAGGTCCAGAGGCAGCAGCTCTGAGAAAGGGTCGACGTTGCCCTTGGCATTGGCATTGGCGATAGTGGCGTTGACAGCAGCGTAGAGAGCGTCGGAATCAACGCCGAAAGCCCTGGCAGCACCGAGAAGAGCGGCCGTGAGCTTGATATCCTGGGTGGCGACACCGACGGGGTCGACAGTGATATCGATATAGCCGTTGCTGCCGTGGCCCTCCTTGCTGGGGACCTTGTACTCAAGGTGCTCGAACTTCTCGAAGTACTGGCGCATGTTGTCGTTGTTCCATGACTCATCACCGGTCAGCTCGGCAAGGTAGTCGAAGTCATTCTTGCTGGGAAGCAAGCTGACGAGGGCGTTGTGCTCAGAGCAACCACCCAGACCACCGTAGCGAGGATAAAAGGTACCGAGAACTTCAGAGCCCTCGGGAGGATTTACACCGCCTATGATCGGGGTTAACAACTACGCTTAGCTAATGAATTTGGGCAATAGGGGAAATTGAGTTCGTCCTTTCTAGCAGGCTAAGCATAATGAGATAGGACTCACTGTAGTATTGACCCGAAGGTGTCATGTAGCTGAGCTTTCGGTCCTTGAGAAGCAAAGTCTCGTTGGAATAGTGGCGGGTGAAGAAGCCCCAGCTAACCTCATTCCTTTCGGATGAAGGGTTGGCCAAGGCCGGACTCTCAACCTCTCGAAGGTGGCCATAATCACCACCAGCGTCAATGAGCAGAACGCTGTGTCCAGCCCTGGCCAGGTTAACGGCTAGAGGAGAACCGCCAGGGCCAGAGCCGACGACAATGTATTCATATTCCTTCTTCGGCGGAGGAGCAGCCTTGAGTGTGGGACCAGTTTGAGGGAAGGTGTTCTGGACTGGTGTCCTGTCAATGAGAACATCGACACCGTTTTGATCGACTCTGTTGTAATTGATAAGTATTTGTCCCTGTGCGGCTCTTTCTGTGGCATCTACTGAAGACAACTTACCCAGCTTCGGTGAAGGGAGCGATGGCGCTAAGTAGCGCCAAGTATGAGAAAGACTTCATTGTGACAAGGTATCAAGATAAATAAGAAACGAAAAAATCTATATATAAAATGGAAGTCTATGAGGGCTCGGAAGAAAGAATGTAATGGATCTGAACTAAGTGGCAAGTGCCACGACTGCTCGAAGAAGGATAGAAGGAAGGGGGAAGGGAAGAAGAGAGCGTGAAGGCTGGTGCTTCTAAACTCGATCCAAGAGAGGCGGCAGCCAGGCGACTCTTATAGTAGGAAGGTCGACGAACAAGCTTTAGGGCCTTGCCGTGTCCATCCTTGGAGGATCTATTCTCAAGCCCATGCTCGGCGATGAGCGCCCAGAGCCGTGATTACTCGAGGCTCACTCCTCATGATGTGATGCTTACGGGTCGAATCAGCCAGAGAGACGACTTTGAGTGGACGCCGAAAAAGTCAGCCCCAAAGCCTGAAGACGGGGATCCTTGACCGTGGGGACTTCATTATTGGGGATCATAGCCAGGGTCATCATCGTGTATAGCGTAGTGTACTGTGTCCAAAACGTGTGTATACCTTGTCTGGTCAGGGTAGTGTAAGTACCTGGTAGTAAAGTAAAGAGAGTTGACAGCTTGCCAAGACCTTCAAAGTGGCAGGATCTCGAGAGATGCAAGGCGACCGGGGGTGGAATAGGAGAAACTAAACGTGCACAGCCTTACTCAGATAAGTCTCAAGCGAGCCCAACCCGTCAAGAGGCCAATCATTTGGCCTGTTTCTAGATTCACAGTGCATGCATACATTGTATATACATAGTACACTGGACTGGCACATATAGAGCAAGTGGGTCGTGTACAGCTCGAGCTCGTCGTCGCTGCTGCATGAACTTGGCTAGACCTTAGAAGCTACGAGGGTCCGACTGGCATGGGCAGTGTGTAGTGTAGTGTAAGCTCAGCTCCAAGACACAGCGAATCGGGAGGGCACCTGGCCACACACCAGGATACACCACTATACCACAATACCACTCGGTACTGAGTGTGAAGGCAGTACTGAGTAGCACATCTACCTGCGTAGCATGCGGTAGAGATCTTGTGATACCTACCTACATAGGAAGTCGGTTACTAAGGTAGGTGGTGTATAGCCTTTACCTATCTACACGTAGTTAGTAGCAGTCTAGATAGAGACAGTATAATACCAGATAGGGTGCTTTATTGCAACACTACGCCCATATACACTTACCTTACATCTCATCCCAAGAATTACTCCAAAGCCGTATTCTTAGTGCAGTCGGCATATGTGATAGTACCAGATCTCAACGTGTAGTGTAATCATTTCTATAAAAGGCAGTTAGCTATGTGGTGTTGTCACGAAAGCGATGTCCGTTATCACACGATATTTAGTAAGTAATTCATGACTTTTACCTGCACGCTATACTAGTGTAGAGATGGCTTCTCGACTTCTGAACCGACTTCATGTACGGTGAGCGTGGGTGTGAATAGTAGCCTAGAGGAGAGATGCACTACATCGTAAAGGCGAGAGTTCTATTTTAGGATACTCGTGGCGGATGAACGGTAAACACCCAAGAGAAAGATAGCTGTCTTATTGCTTAAAATTGG
Organism: Xylaria sp. FL0933; assembly: GCA_022578765.1. Lineage (NCBI taxonomy): Eukaryota > Fungi > Ascomycota > Sordariomycetes > Xylariales > Xylariaceae > Xylaria > Xylaria sp. FL0933. The sequence goes on along the minus strand of MU389732.1, from coordinate 247,876 downwards.
ATGGATGAGATTAAGGGCTCTCGAAGAATCATCTTGGGCGACGAAAATATGTGCAAAGGACGGATCGGGTGAGAATTCTTACTCTAGGTCGTATGTTGTGTCGTTCGACTCTGCTTCCTTCGCCCTACCGCTAACGGTTAGCTTCCGCCAAGGCTGCGTTAGCTTCCGCCAAGCCGACATTAGCTCCCGCCAAGCCCCCAAGCAGCGGTACTCGCCCAGCTCCTGCTAGGGTGCTGTGGCTTTTTACTACGCTCGTTTTCGCCTAGCCCTGCTCACTGCTTTACCTAATACAGGACCTACTAAGTAAGTGTAGCACCTGGATGGCACGAGATGCGCGTACGCTGTTAACCGCAGTAGGCAGCTGTGCGTAGAAAGGGAATTGTCGTTTCTGCATGTTCGCATTATCGTCTTTTCGCTTGTCGCGTAGGATCTATTTGCGGCAGCCATATCAGCAGATTCATCTCGAGCTGACCAGAGAGCGAAGAAAACGTGCGCATGAGAAAACAGTGGGCTTATAGATTAGTGTTGATGCGGCTTGCGCTTGGCTTGTTATGTCCCTGTCTGCCTGTTATCATGTGGTTCTGGAGAGTTCTGGCCTGGAGTCGGACTTGCGAATGGCATGCCATTGGGCGGGTAAAAGAGATCTCACTCTTTTCTTACTACAGAACCATGACGGCCAAGATGGCCAAGATGGCCGTCCGCTGTGCGACCCTGGGAATGCGACATCTTTGAAGTTTAAGCTTAATTCAGGCCGCTCGCTTCGCCCAAGCAACCTCCACAGCGGGTGAACCTGCATCTTGACAGGCAGCTCTTCCGTAGTAATTGCATGTTGCTACCAACTTTGCGCTTTGGCACTTACGGTGGTATAGTACCTTACATATGTAGTACATGATGCCTCTACGGCAAGGCTGCTCATCGCTCGAGGTTAGATGAGAGCGATATGCTATACACTTACATGATGTGTATGTGGATCCTGCTTGATATCGAGTAGTTGCATGTGGCAGCTAAAGAAAGACTTAATAAAGCATTATCAACTATGTAAGACGACTTATACGGCTGCAATTTCTGCTCAACATGCAGCCACACCATGACCCAAGTGACGAACAGAGATATGGCCTAAGCAACCCATCGCCTCTCTTCCTCTGACTCTTATCTAGGGTAATACTACTTTAATCTAACGTTAGCATACTAGTATATGCGATCAAGTGTAAGGACCTACACAATCTCGATCAGCACCCCGATCAAGTTGTGCGCTCACAAAGGATAGATATTCTACACTATCGGCCGCCAGAGCCTATAACCCAGTCTAAATGACTACTCAAGCAAGTCTCTATTTGTCTAATAAGCATGCCTGAGAAAGTCACCGGGGATCAGACGCATGCCTACCGGCTCCTTGGCAGTCGTATATGGGTATCTCTTGGCCTTACTACTTATTATGCTTAGATATTGGCAACGTAAAGTCCGAAAGATGAAAGATAAAGCGATCATCGGCTTTAGACAGAATGATGAACCCATTCCCCGCAAAGTCTTGCCAAGGCATAGGCAGGGTCGTATTTACGAATCGCATCTTGGGATCGCCTCATTCTGCCAAGCCTTTCAGTCTCCGACGAAAGCAGAAGGTGGATTCGGTAGAAGAATGAGCTGTAGCGTATCAAAACATATTACGCCTTTTAAGTTGAATTTCTTACACCCTTAGCTTATTTCGCATATTATACGGGATGTTCAATTATACTCACTCATAAAAACGGCTATAGGCCTATCACTTTAGTCAGAGCTGACCGCCCATAGCAAGAACCATATTCTACTCCCCGGACCACTAATACAGGAATCGGAGATAAGAATGTCTCGTTGAGTTCGATTGAACAGTGGTGCTATCTCGGTTCCGATGCTCATTCTGCTTACCTACCCGACTCCGTTTCATCATTTTCTTGTTCAACTATGTCCAACAACGGAGATCTTTCTGTGATGCGCCCAAGGCTATGACCGTCTTCGGCCGTCGCCAAACTGACAACACCCGCCCTTGGGGTAGTGCTAAGCAATCCAGCTCTTCTAACGGAACTAGATGCTAGTAGATCGTGTCTAGGGCTAGCGCAGTTCTGTGGTTATAGACTATTACCATCGTCGACTAGCTCCTCAGCGAAGACGCAACCCGAAACCAATGCGGGAGGTTTCAGCGACTAATTCAACAGTAACATCGCTGCCACGGACTCCCGCCGATCTTCCCTCAAAAGAATCACCCGCGCCCATCTTCCGCCACTTATATCGCGGTTCACATTGCGACTGTGATATTCTCTTGACACCAACGCTTCCGCGTAACCTCAAGGAGTATTACGGCCGGTATATGAATAGTCGTTAGTGTTTGAGACTAGTGGAATGTCACCGAACTCACAGCACTCGGCCGTTGGAGGTAGGCACCACTCTAGAATCCCGGCCCTTTTAATCAGTCTAGAGATCACGGAGGGAGATCAACGAGGGTACACGGCGAGACGGTCGCGTGATAGGATTTAAAGCCAGTCTACCACATGTTCTACCACGAGGTCAAGGCTGTAACCCAATCCTCCAGACCCAGACTATACTAATCCCACCGGCAGTGAGAACTCTATGATCCACGAGCCTGGTCCTATATTCACGTAGTATTAGCACGCTACAGTAGAACCTCAACGGGCGATCCCATAGCGAGGAAGGTTCTGTAGTAAGCAGAGCTCCGTCCTCGTATACGACTATTCTCGACCCAACAAGCTTTGGTCTTGGCCTTGACGATCGGAGACGAAACTGGCTTCGTTGGGGTTGGAGATACTATCTAGGCACCTACCACGCGACAACTATACTATATACACTGCTGTATAACTCCGCGATCGATCGATTCACGTGTAGTCAGGGTGTGTAGCTGCTAGTCTGAGCGGAACTTACAATGATTCTTCAATGCTGTGGTGAAGGGACAACGATCTGTCTTGCTTCAGAAATGTCAGGAAACATGCATGTCTCATTAAGCACATCCAAGATAAGGGACAGATAAATGGGTTCATGCTCGGGAAGTATGTCTCTCCTAGATGTCTCTTAATAGTGCAGCAGAGCCACTTCTGACGAGCTGGGATGAAATGGGATGCTAAGCAGTCGCTGTGATTGTGTTCAAATTCATCATGAATAGGTGCAGACACAGGCCCTAACAAGGTAAGCTGCAAAAGCACACTCCCCAAAGGGACGCGATGACGCTTCACGATTTCCTGCATATCTTCATCCCAACGGATGATCTATGTCTCATAAACCACTGGCGTTGATTATCCCCTCTTTTCATTCTCTGGCAGTTCCTCCATTCATGGCGCGGTCGAGGTTGAACGCAGCGGAGATGAGTGCTAGGTGACTGAAGGCTTGCGGCGTGTTGCCCAGCTGCTCTCCGGTCTGGGAGATCTCTTCGCTAAACATCGAGTGGTGGTTCGAGAAGCTCAGCATGTTCTCGAATAAGTTCACCGCGCGGGTGAGATACTTGCGGTCGTACGCGCCAGCGCGAGTCAGTGCTTCCACAAGCCACTGAGAAGGTCGTCTTAGCCATTTTTTCCCCCAAAATATATATGTAAGTGCTACAGATGGATAGAGAGCTTCTGGGTGGAAGGAGAGGTTTGAGAATAAGAGAGATACTCACGAATGTGCACATCGAGAAGGCGCCCTCTTGACCGCCAACGCCTGTATCGCAATTTCCAGTCAGCTTGATTTCACGCAGAGCTAGGTTAATACAAAGATGATACTATGAGACCAACGCAATGTCGTAAGAAGCAGAGGAATTAGAGTTTACAGGCAGAACCCGGGAGAAAAGGAAAAGGAGAGAGAGACACAGACCGTCATCTGATAGTTCGTTATTATAACGATGAACAAGGCCGGTAACCGTCAAGCCGCCTTTCTCCGGCGGAAGGAGAATGCGTTCTACGGTGTTAAGGAACCTTGGATCATTAGGCGTAATGAAGAACACGAGTGGCGCAATCAGAATTGACGAATCGAGCATGGTCCGATTTTCGTAGCTCTGGACGAAGCTCTGCAGCTCGACGTTATACCCTGTGGCCATGGGTCAGTTAAATAGAAGCGTCAACTGCGGTGCGATGGATAGGCAACAGTACCTTTCTCCATGATTTCTTCGTAGAGGTTATCTCGAGCCTCCAGCCATTTCACACGATTTGGGCAGGGAAGACAGCGTTTGTCTGCGAGCCGGAGTCCGCGGTCGAACGCTACCCATAGCATGACCTTCGAATACACAAAGTGCTGCTTGTTGTTCCTCACTTCCCAAATGGACATGTCCGGCTCTAATTGATCAACTGAGCTTATGTCACCATCAGATGACTGATAATTATATTACTTACGGTCCATTATGGTCAAAACGTAGTCTTTATCTCGTCAGTGGGCAATCTCCATACACGTGTATGAAACTTCAAAGACTCACCTAGCATCTTTCGAACAAATACCCATGTGTCCCAAGACACAGGCTTCCCATACTTATTGCTGTCATGAGTCGAGCGTTAGTACCTGCTAATACTTATGGTAACAGACGAGTTATCATTCAACCGGGTTCACCTATGGAAGTATAGGGTACGCTGTATCTCAAAACAAGTAAGTCGGTGATACGTACTATAGGTAGATACCATCCATTAACTCTCCATAGATATCGAACTGTTGGTGGAAAGCTGCGCCATTGCCGATTCTGACGGGCTTGCTTCCTTTATAACCATCCATGTGATCAAGCTCGCGCTCAGGTATATCTGTGTCTCCCCTGATAGTGAACATAATGGGTAGAGCGCCATCTTCATTGAGTGACTTTTTAAAACGGTCGCTGATAAAGCCCATATACGCGTCTGCCTCATCCGTAAAACCCACTGTACCGACGCGTATTAGTGTTATGGGAAACATTGCCAATAGTTTAAGATCATAGTGCTTACTGCGCAGGAATATGTATATCGTAAAACTCGAATCGCGAACCCAGCTACTGTTCGTCAGTCCTGGCCCAAAACAAGCTCCAGTTTGAGTTTTGAATACGGAATGAAAGAAACAGGTCACGAAGGATACCCTAGAGTACAACACGTGAAGAAAACTTACGAGAAACGATAGTCCCAGTTTCTATGATCAATTAGCATCGTCCTCTTAGCGTATAAAAGTAGACTCACCGAACACCCCCAATGGCTTCTGGAATAGAGAAGGTTGGGGCAGCAACAATTGCGCCAGTAGGCTCGTATGTGAGCATCTTCAAAATCATTAGGCTCCTTGATACAACTTCGCGCCAGGCTCCCTTATAACGAGACTTAGAAAGCCACTTATACCAAAATTGCTGCGTGTCGTGTTGTTGGGAGTCCAGGACAGCAGTAGTGATATTCGTCGTGATATGGTTCGGAAGGTCTTGACGGAGGATGAAGGATACACTTTGTCCTTCCTGCAACGTCACCCTCCCCACTACGCCTTCGCCCTTCATACCACTGCGTTGGACTTTCTCAAAGTTAACGATCGGACTGATTGCTGACTCAAGCACTCCATGATCGGAAACGCAGACGTCTAGCTGAAACTTCTCGTGCTCGCTATGGAACGTGACAGTCTTGCTTTGAGAGCCCTCTGATGCCTGAACTTGTTGTAATATCTTGGTCTCATGGGATCCCCTCCCATAATCGAAAGCTGGAAATACCTCGACATCTGCGTCATCGTGAGCTAGCTGGTCTTCATGAAAGAGGGTGCAGCTACGTACCGAATGTGAACTGTCCGCGAATACATTCAACTCGTCGGACTAGCCATTTCTTCAGCTCTTCGGGGACACTGTGGGCTTCTCGGTATGAAAACTGTGAAGTGTTGGTAGTGAGGATATTCGCGTTCTTCGGACGTGGAAAGAAATCCAAGAGATTCACAACCCCGTCTTCGTTGATGTAGCGAGTCTGCAGTATTGCAGAGGAGGGCAGATACTGCTGCTTGGCCGTGCACGACGCTGGGTCTGGTGGTGCTATGCTGAAGTGGCCGCCCTTGTCTTTGTCCAGTAGTCGACAGAATACGGATGGCGAGTCAAAATCGGGCCTATTCTTAGCATTAGTTGCATTGGTCTCGCAAACCGGTCATGTCATTCTTGATAGTCTACATCCGACTACATCCGAGTAGCGGTAAATCCGAAGCTAGGAAGGTATGCCCGGCTAATAGTCCGAGTAGAATATCCAGTCCGAGTTGGAAAGCGTTATAAGTTGTTATAACTTACCAACACATGAAATCTGGCGGTTGAAGCGAGTGAGTTTATCATCAATAATAAAAAGAGTAATTTTTGAGTGCCTCACCTATACTCCCATCTAGGCTAACTAGGGCACATGTGTTCATGTTCCCGATCATTCCGTAGTGTTCGATAGGCAGATAGCCCGAGATATCTCGAGTCGAGGCGTTAAATGTGTTGCATTTATTAGCAGACATGATGATTGGCTCTCGATTTGCACGATGGATAGAACGTGGAATAGGCAAGCACTGAAGGGTGCGAGTATCTACGCTGGAGTACTCGAATGAGTTAAAATATTGCGCCGATAATGAAAAAGAGAAGTGTCGGCTACTTCAAAAAGTAAACGCATTAGCTAGTGAGACAGGAATCGATGTATGAGTATCAACGATATTGAAGCTTGAGTGAATGAGTGAAGTTTGTGAGTAGTAAGATCACATGGCATCAATTCAATTCTAACTAATTGTTAAGTTCAACCAACCTTTCGTCGATAGTACACTCACCTTGAAGTTAGGCAGCTTACTTAATGGTAAGCTAGCTAAACTGACATCATGTGCAAGGTATGGGTCCTCTAGTTAGACTGCATATGTATCCCTCGGTGGACCACCTCTTCCCGAGCGCCTGTATGATTATGTACTTAGGTTGTATAGTTATGTCTGTTTGACCGAATTGTACCTACAATCGCACTACTAGGTAGTTCACCGAAGTAAAAAATGCGCCCACGTATTGAGGTTGCTGATAATGTTAATGGGTGTCGAAACCCCGATGTATCACATGTAATAGTTACTGTCTTCATGCGACGTCAAATTCATGAGTAGCGAATCAACTGAAGATTCTAAAGAAAATAATAATAAAATGCTGGATATCCTTCTTGTTCCTCTACTTGTGATAAATGAAGAAGTACTGTGGACGCGACCTTAAACAAGTATACTGGTATACGCATTCCTGAGACTGCATTGTGAAAGAGGGGCAGCTAAGCTGTCTTGACATAATACCTGTGAGAAGGCGACGCGCTAAACTATACTCGGCATGATGACGTTGGCTTGATGGGAGCGCTGCGTGTTCTGGAGCAGTGGTTGGCCTTATACGCCTAGCTACGGCCCTTAATCCAGTGATTCGAAGCAGAATACGCGGCTGTAGATTGTGGGTGGCCTTGCTAGCTACAGTGAATAGCATTAAAGCTTGTTGGCCACTTGCCAGACATATACCGTTAAAATACGCAGGGATAAAGAAGACTGCAAGAAACAAGCTGCTAAAAATAGATTGTACTTTCAGACCCTAGATCTTACCACATATTTGGAACACGACAGGCCGGGTTTAGCGTACTTGCTGCTTTTGCTTAGGCTTGGCTCAGCTTGTACTCGGTCACTTACTTGACCAATGGAAACATTGAGGACAAGGTAATGCGAGTTCAGTAACGGCGTGCGTAACAAACCCGTAACGGTGGTTGTAACAGTCCTTGAAATGCACTGCTTATAAAAGAATATTAAAGGCACCCATCGACATGTGTTGATCCTCCTCTACCGACGAGAATTCGGTTGAAATCCAACCCGATCTGAATGGAGCATACTCTTCTTATAATATCTGCATCGATCCGACCGCCCTACTGAACGATGGGAACACAATATCGGATGTGTCTTATTAAAGGACCTGATTGTTAGGTTCTATCCGCAATTGAATTAAGACAGCTCAATGTCGTGCTGTTTCAGGGATTGAGCTTCCATATTGTGAGACCAACAAGTTGCTCATGTTCACTCTTACAATCACCAAACAATGTTCCTGAGGCTATCATATGATTTATATCACTATGCTTCGTTCTGTTAGAGTTCATAGGAGAGCCTCTTGTCTCCTGCCTGCATATATCTTTTCTCCTCTTACAACTTCTAACTCTACTGCTTCGCAGCCTCGTTTGATTCCTCACGCTGTCTCTCACGGATCTCGAATATCCCATTTCCATCATTTCGCTGCCGTTACCAGCGCAACACAATCTGCATCGGCTGCGAAAACATCAAGTGGCTCAAATGTGGCACAACCTGTGATAGAGATGACAGGCCAGTCTGGCCGCTCATATATCGTCGAAGAAGTGCTTCAACAGAGGGAGATTCCCCCGCGCTATGTCTACCTCGCCAAGTAAGTCTGCGGATATCTCCCGGAATACCAACGCCAATAGCTGACATTGAAAACAGGGCCGGATCTGAGAAGTTTATTCTCAAGAAGGTGTCCGATTTCTTCTACACAACCCATGAAGATCGCTTCCGATCGGTCCGTGGTTGCCCCAATCTTCGCCTCGCATGCGACAAGATCCCGGAACAATCTACTCTTGTATACCCATACTTCAGCGACCATCTTTTAAGCCTGGCTCAGACAGACCTCCCAATACAAGTAACAAAGCGTATTCTGAAAGATACATTACGTGGTCTGGCGGCCCTGCATGAACACGATATTGTACACACAGGTAAGACGGTTCGTCTCGGTTGACAGAGCATCTAGTGACACTCAACACTTTATAGATGTCAAACCGAATAATATATTGATCGACCGAAACCAAACTGATGGTACGGTGGTCGAACAAGTCCAATTAGCCGACTTGGAAGATTCCGCACATGTCCCTCCTGATTGTGACATTGTCGGGAAGCAGGCGGGGAACTGGATGTGGCGTAGCCCCGAAGCTCACGCATCTGGCCCGGTGAACAAACCCTCTGACATGTTTTCTTTTGGGATTGTGGTAAGGGAACCCTATTCCTCACTCTTGGTTGAGTCTAAGGGAAAACGAATAACTTACTCGGGAACGAATAGTGTCTTTATGCAGTGCACAAGGGCATCATCTTCTACGTTAGTGAAGAAGAACTGGGAGATGGGGAAGAAATTCTAGCCCATGTTCTCGAACGCCAGATTTCTTACTTCGGCGACGCGGAGGGTCTAGACGCTCTCTACAAGCACCTCGGCGACGACAACCCATGGGTGCACATTATTCGTGTCCTGCGCGGTGGTTTCGGCAAAGACAACCCGCGCAGACCGTTTTCACTGTGGCAATTCGTCGAACCAGAGTTAAGGGACCTGGTGGGAGGATTGACTAACTTCGATCCGGCGAAGAGGCTAACGGCCCAGGAGGCTTTGGAACATCCGTGGTTTAAAGATGTATAATTAAGCTCTCTGTCTTTCTGTCAATAACTGCGCGCGGACATCAGGATACTTAATAATAGGCTGGGGACAGGAGCGCTGATTGGCGCCATAAGAAGCAGTGACTTCCTAGGAAGTCGGCAGAAGAACGACGGGTTGGTCCGCTCAGTCACTACAGGGCGAGCGCTCTCTACAATGGAGAAGCTTAATGAGGGAGTGGCATGCTTAGAGGTACCATCGGAGCAGTTGTGGCAATGCTTCTCTACTAGTAAGTTCTTTGGCCTCTTCACGTCGCCGTTGCTATTCTTTGCATCACTCTTGCCTTTCCTCAGGTAATTGATGTAGTTTTCGAAGCTCATCCAGCAAGACCTTAGAATACAGTTCATGCCTTTTCGCCTCAAAGAGGGTGGATATATGAGATTGATATGATATTATATGACATCCAACATAAACAAAGTCACATGGTTTTTGTAGCGCTGTTAATTTACTGCTTTGAGTACACCTCCCCGCGGACCACCGGTTTTCCTCGGTGTCTCTCTGCCTTTCGCATTATGGGCATCCTACCTACTGGTTTATTATTTAAAAAGGATGACTATAACAAGTAAAGAACATACTACCTGGGTAGTATATGCCCGAGAGAAAGAGCGATGTGTAAATTTGGCTGTCTGCACTAATAGCCTTTTCCTTTGGTTGTTTCATGGTCCCCGGATTTTGTTCCTAAAGTGGCTAAAACCTCTTTTTAGCAGTCGGGGGGATCCTAGTTGGCCAATGAGACAGCTATCTCCTTTAAGCTGTTTGAAAGAGGTACAGTACACATAGCCACAATTGCTGATAATTACACTGTGAAGAAGTACTTGACTTCATACATGCTATTCACAGTTATCGGGAGTACACATTATAGTATACCGATAGTGGACGTCTGTGTTAATATGCCGCGGTAGCACAGATCCCCTGCAACTAAAAGCGGCAATGCCTTCAAGGTCCCAGTGTGCCGTGACAGGCAAGTGGTGAGGGAAAAACTAGGCACTGCAAAATACTTTATACCACCAATATAGAGTGCCTAGTTTTTCCCTCACTACTTGACAGGTACCTTCACTTACAATCATAAGCCATGCGCGCCAAGGCAGCAGTTACGCCTCTTATGCCACCTTGATCTTTGTACTGCCACCTCCTTCTTCAAGTCTTTTCAACTCTGGCGTCAGCACATAATTCATTGAATAGAGACAGGACAGGACAGGAACAGGAACAGGAATAGCGACATTGTGTGGAGCGCTGTCCGTGCATGATCGATCGGACGAGACATCCGGCTTCGATTCGATGATTTAGTGAAGATGGCAAACGTATCGTGATGGCTTGCAGCGCGCTCCGATCTTGGCAATCCTGACCATCCTGCCGCCCTACATACCGATATCTGGAATCTGTTCTACCGGTCCTTTGGCTGTCAGCTTCGCCGGCGATAATTGTTTGTTACTCCTGTGAGCGTGCCGCGATGGCATCGCCAGAACTTCCAGCTCTTCCTCCTGCGTCGTCGCCTTCACCTTCACCTTCGCTATCATCTCCCTCAGCTGTCTCTCCTCCACGAGATGAGAAACTACCTCCATCGGCCCCCAGTCAACGCTCCCTTTCGGCCTTTGAGACGCTCCCTGATGAGATCATACAACAGTAAGACTATGGCTCTCGCTAATATTTTCTCTTAACTTGCTCTCTATGTGCCCATGTGTCGTCTCGCCTTGGTTCTGACCCAACAACTCCAGTATCTTGCAACTGACCGATCCCGATTCTTTCGCTTCTCTCGTGCTTCTCAATTCAAAATGGAGGCGCATCTCCCAGCAAGCCCACCTCTATGCCCATCACCTCTCGCGATGTCACTCGTACGCCACGAGCCATCCTTCCATACCTGCGGCATCGGTCGTCGATGACAATCTGCCCAACTTGCGTCGGGCTTTCGCCCGTGAAGTGAAACGGAACCTCTTCGAGGCGTATTTGCGGCCCCGAAAGACCACGGTCAAACTAATTTCCAATTCCATCAGCTCATCTTCTGCGCCCGGCGGCGAGGGCATGCAATTCAGCCCCTCGCCTCGTGGCCACCATCTCCTTGCCTACAACTCCTCCCGCATTTACGTTTTGGATCTCAGGGGCCCCTCCCTGGCTGTGAAACGCGAGCTCAAGATATTACGTCGCCCAGTATCAACGTGCATTGTGGACGATGGTAGCTTTCTAGCCGTATTGTCAACCGACATGCAAGTGGACCTCTACTGCTTGAAACAGAGTCCCCCACGTAGAACGCAATCGCTTATTCTCGACAATACGCCCCGAGCAATGACCCTGTCTCCTTGCGGCCGGGTCTTGGCTGCTGCTTATGAGGGTGGCATAGAGGTCTCCTCTCTCAGCCCTGGCGCTCTCCCAACTGAGCGTAGGGCTGTCAAGTGCGACGGCGTGGATGCCCTGTCATTTTCCCTGGATGGTACACAGCTTCTGGGTACCACGACAACTTCCACAATCCCAAATACCGTTATATTAACGGCTCCGTACTATGACCCTGGGAGCCAAATGGCCAACGATGATATCAGCGCTCTGTGGACAACTTCTATTCTGTTCCCCAACACGAGCCGGGATTGCAGCCATGCTATACTCTTACAAGAGTCAAGTTCAATGGAGGCGACGTGGACATTTACTTATGACAGAAGTTTTGAAACGTTTCGCGCCGTGCGAATAGATGATCTTCGTAATGGGACCACGTATTTCACAGGCCCTGTTCCTACAGCCGCATCGCCGGGGCCTCTGTTGCCATGTACTTTACCTGCTGCGAACTACCAGGGAGAACTGGTTTCTGCCGGATTCCAGGGGAAGCATATCTGGCTATACGGCGTGCCCGAGGACTTAGAAGCCACTCCCGAGGCTCACTATTCTATGGAGCCGTCTCCCTCCCCTAATCTTCATCGTCGAAGCAGTGGGCACTCTGTCCGTTCGCCATCGCGAGTACAGGAAACTAATGGCCATCGCGTTCCTCAATGGCAGATTCTCTGCGATAAGCTGCGCAATAACTTCATTAGTGGACGGATGGTAGCCGAATCGGGTGGTGTCAGCAATGTCAAATGGGTCTCTGGCTTCGGAGAATTCTCCTTACAAGAGCGTTTGATCATCGCATCTAAGGGAATCGTGCCTCACAGGCCAATTACTGAGGAGGAGGGTATTGATTTTGTTGATGGTGGGAGGATAACCATTCTCGATTTCGACTATAGCTTAGAAAATGGCCGAGAAGAGGAGCTTACTATCGAGGTGGGGACAATGGAGCCCGAAACCCTTGAAGAGGAGCATAGAGACATAGACACGGAGGTTGCTATTGTCCGGAGGAGGACGGTGGCTCAACGCAGAGGAAATCGAAGTGGTGTAATGCGCGCTGCTACTACCATCAATCGTCAGGCTGAATCTCTGCTTTGGACACCTGCTACTGGGGAAGATATGGAGGATCCCCTGATACCAAGGCGTATGGCAACAGCTCGGCAACGATCGTCACCCACTATCCCAGATAGTCTGGATGATATGTCCTTAGAGGAGGCCCAGGAAGCACTTGACGCTCCATATACGCATGCTAGCCCACGGTCAGGCACAACCTTGCGCAGGGCTGCGACAGCCGCCGCCGTTAACCGCCAGCGTAACCCTCCGCCCCCATCCGCCGGCCCTGTTGAATACAGACGAGCTGATGGTAGAGCAGAGCATCCTCATGAAAGCGATGCTGATAACTGGGTACCTCCCCCTCCCCCTTACTCTAAAGAAAATCCAGTTGTGGACTTGCCATCTTTCCTACGTCATACCCCTATCCCGGGGCTTGGACGGGCGGCTCAGAATCCTCCCACCTCTGATGGCATACCACCAGTACCGCCACTACCCAGCGTACTACCGGTGCATCGGCTTCCTCTAACTAGATCAACGTCTGCTGTTAACCGCCCTGAATTGCCACGCATTCACACCGTTTCTCCGATGAGAGAGCGCCCAAGGCAAGTGTCCGAAGGCAGTACTGTGTCACAACAGACTGCACATGATATGGTTCAGGGGCACGATAGAGAAGCTGCTTCACTGTCGACCAATTTTATACAAAGCAACGAGCCACGCCACGAAGATACTGGGTTCGATGAGATCTATGATGCCTCTCCTGTTGGAACACCTTCCCCTGATGCTTCAGTATCACGGCTACAGAATATGTCAGCAGTAACACCGGAACGTGAACCTCTTTCCGTTGGGGCCCAGTCTTCTTCGATAGAGTATACTCCCAATTCGCTCACGTCGCTGCCCCCTGGAAGTGCTAATTCGGGCTCCGTCCAACCATATGAACGGGTCTCGAGTATACCTTTCTCGTCTACTAGCGGGCCCCTATCTGATGAGGGATTAGGACAGGACCAAGGCGTAGATGAGGCTCCTGTCGTGGGTCGGTTGACGAATGCGTCGACATGGCCAAGAGTGCCTGGCCCTTCATCGCACATGGCGGCCCCTACACTTGCTGGTTATCCTCGCTCTGCGCCACCTACAAGCCTAAACAATTCGGAATTGATAGCGGCAGCACTACCTTCAGGGGTGGGGCTAGGGGAGGTTTCGAATTTATACAATCGAAGGGATCGTTCTGGGGTGCCTCGCCCTGTGTCAGGCAGCATACAACTCTCGCAGATAGCTGCTGGTGGTCACAGCGATCACGATGCTGGCCCCCGACGGTTCAGTCTTCTACATCGACGACCTCCGTCTCCGGAACGTCCACTCATTATCAGCACTCCAGCTGGAGTAGCTGGGGCATTTGATGTGACTCAACCCAGCACTGCTGGCAACTCTTACGGCCCTGTGCTCCGCGCTCCAGTTCCTCGCCATCCACGGCCGACTCCTGGGAACCCAATGAACCAGCCCACTGTCGAGCGATTGGAGAATATCACCGGTAATGGGCCCAGAGACAACATGGAAACCTCGGGCGTCCCACGACCCTCGGCTTCTCCATTTTTCTCTCGTCACCGGACAAGTGTGCACCGCCGCCCCGGCCGAGCTCGTCGGGGCGCTTTGAAAAATCTCCAGGACGCCAGAGAGAGGGGTTGGACAGGACGCAAGAAGAAAAAGAGATCGGAAGACGATGAGGCGGCGGCAGCAGCAGCGGGCTGGACAGATGTCCCTTTCCCGTCAGAGGGGCCGCCGACCCAAACTAAACAAAAGAAATGTGCAGTTATGTGAGAAGGTGTATAAAGAATACACCGAGAGAATCACAAGACATCTGATGTCATCTTTTCTCAACTAAAACGACGACTTTTGCGTTATTGGAACTTACTGAAATGGACCGACTGTGCAATCAAATCTGTAATGGCGATACCCAACTGCTGTGTTACTACAATTGGAAGGCGAGAATATTTGGAAAGCGTTAGGCAGGAATCGCCTAGAAGCGAACCTCTTTTTTTTGGACCATGGTATATTCAATATGAAAGATATAATGGGATCCCTGGTGTCTTTGGCGTTGGGATGCATATAGTCACTCGCTCGCTATCTCGTTGTTGTATATAGATCTCATTATGAGGCAACAGGAATACGAAAATCCAGTTACCAATTGGAGATATATTTGTTGTGAAATGAAGCATTGAGTCTTCAATGTGACCCTTGGCTAGAAGGGCAAACACGGCAGGAAAACTTGTTTGTGAGCAGATGAAGAATCTATTGGTTTATTTTCAGCTAGCATTCAAATATTCTTTTTTCGTTTCACTCCATCTCTTAACATCGGAGCCGGAGGGCTGGGGTAATCCTCAAATGAAAATCCTTCAACATCATAACGCCAGGCTATGCAACAAGTTCCTTTCTTCTCATGACTGATGTGATGGAGTCGAGAAGGTGAGGTTGGGTATCGTAAAAGAAAAGACGAGAGTAGCTGTCTTCCGGCGCCTTGCGGCATAATTTGTTCATTATGGGCGAGGAATATATCCACTTCAGCTCTGTGCATTTAACCTATAATCCGTAGATTAAGAGCATGACATGGTCACTCAGAAGTCTATCATCTCCACTTCCTCGTCAGCCAGTGAGCTGAGGCCGGAGCTAGGTGGACGAGAATCATTCTCGTTGTCTCCTGAGGGCTGCGGGTCAGGCGGTCGTAATGATGCCTCTCGCATCCTAGCGGCCCACGCCGCAAGGCTCGTGTCAGGTCCGCCCTCTACTGGCACTTCGCCGTGGTCGATGCTGCGTCCTAGGATCGTACCGGCATACTTGGATTCCTGATCGGTTTTATTGTGTTTCCTTTTCAATGCTATGAAGAGAGGAAAGTAAATAGAGTCAGTCAACCACTTAAGACATGACCAGGTATGGCAGTCAAATTAGGGCAATGAGCAGGGCCGGCGATGACCAGGGGACACGAGCTTACCATCGAGATAATCTGACGGTCTCTCCTCCACTGTACCGTCTTCGCCTTCCGCACTTGCTGTTATGGCACCGGGTGGAGCTACTACACCGGCGACCTTGCGTATGCGCTGGTTCTTGCGGCCTGTAGCCCAGCGTATGAACTCGTCGACGCCCCTCGTGTCCTCCACCTCGTAATCGTACTCCTGTTCGCTCTGCGCTGCGTCGCCGGCGGTACTGAGACGGCGACGCTTCGCTGGTGGCGCTGGGTCCGCGCCAGGCCAGAGCGCGCCGCAGTCTTCCAGCGCAAGACGCACGTCGACGACGTCGGGCGTGCCCGGGGGCCCGAGGTAGTTGTTTGAGGAAGCGTGTTCGGCTGTCTTCTTGGAGATGTTGTAGAGGTGCTGTGCTGCGAGCTCGGTGAGGCAGTCTATTGTGCTCGACGTCGACGCGTAGTAGCCTTGCGCGCGCAGTATCTGGAGGATCGCGGGGCGCAGGAGGGTCAGGTGAATCTCGGATGGCGTGTACAATCTGTGGCCGTTGTACGATGCCATGGCTTAGATGTGTTGTTTGCTCTCCCCTCTCTATCCTAGCGGGAAGCGAGCTAGAATGCGTTGACAGCCTGGAGTGGAAAGACCAATAATGTCAAATATGGAAGGACGGGAAAGGAAGGCTAGGAATCAGAAGAAACTGGCATATTGGGCTGGAAAGGAATTCAAATTCATGGGCTGTTTACTCGGGGATCAATTGCCTGGGAAGGTTGTGACGTGAAGTGAAATCGCAACCAAACAAATGGTTCTTTCCTGCAGGTGCAGTTAGTAGCAAGGTCCCGCCAATGCAGCACCAGTGGGGCATGGCTATAGGTACCCACTGAAACTCACCAGATTGATCTGAGCATAGTACATAAGGTAGGTACGTACAACATATGCTGCTATCACGTTATGCAGACAATCGAAAATTGTTACTGTGAGGGCAATAATAAATCTTTATCTTTAAAGCTAAAACAAAATAGCTTCCTTTTATATATAAGAAAGAGCATATATATCGAGGGTAGGGTGCAGTGCCCACTGCCTACATGTAGGTACTATGATATGGACTCTGGTACCTGCGGGTAGGTGCTAGGTATCTCCCAGCTTCCCCACACTCCTGGCCGAGTACCCAGGTACATACCCGAGATGAGATGACGAGACGCGAACCCCAAATTCTATCGCTACACTGCGGTTCTTAATCTTCTGGATAAGCTGCCGCCCTCGTCAACCTTTCTTTTTGTAAACCCCAAGCGCAAGGCTGGCGGCTCAACAAAGTTTATGTCCTGGTATAGATGTAATTATATGCCGGCAGGTTCTAAACTACTGAACCTCTTGTTTCCGCCGTCAGCTGGAGACTTCTGATTAGCGGTTCTCCGGTCCCTTTAGACCTTGCCATCAGTCTCAACTGCGAGCATCACCAACTGCCTTCAATCTGCCCCCATCCGAGGCATTCGACGTCCCTCCTCATCGCACAATCTTTGCATTGCGTCTCACTGCGTTATTGCCTCGCTCTCGCTCGCAACTCACAACTCACCTGGGACGCAGCTCCGCCATGGCTTCCATCAATGCCAAACCGTCCTTGAAGCTCAACACAAATCATCAACAGATGCCTCCTCCCGCCGTCGGCTCTGCGACCCCTGCGACCGAGAACCCGCGACCTATCCTGAAGCTCAACACGAGCTCGAGACAGCCGTCCTTTAGCGGCGATGGCGCCATCCCTACACCTTCTACAGAGAAGAAGATCAAGATCAAGATCAACAGCCAACCTGGCACGCCGGCTCCCACTGTCGCAGCCCAGACACCCAGTACTACAAAGACGAAGGCTGGGCGAACCTCGAAACCAACTGCGAAGCTCACTGAGTCCAAGAAGCGCACCTACGAAAGTGACGAAGATGTGCCGCTGTCGCTTTCCCGAGCCGAGTCCCGCCCAAGCAAGACCATTAAACTCACACATAAGACCACTCACAAAATCAAGGCCTCACCCGCCACGCCCTCGGTCAGCACACCTATCAACGCCATCAGGTTCAAACCCAAGGGAGAGCCGATTACGCACAGGCCTGGTGACGCGTACGATTCCGAGGCCAGCGATCGCGAACTGGATCCTCAAAGAGAGAGCAATTTCCTCCTCCGAGTCATGGATGGGGAGCCAGCTCAGTACCTTAAGAAAGCGCTGGCAGACGGCACAATCGGCCAGCCTAAAGCCAGCGGCGGCGCAGATTTCTCAGTTCAGTTTATCGACAATAGAGAGCGTCGAGCGATGGTGACGATTAATGGCATCAATTATGCAGCCGTCCTGGTCCAGCTGCCGACTATCACCGAAGCCATGAAGACATGGGATCGGAAAAGCATGATGAAAAACTCCGATGTCACCGAGATGTTGCTGTGTTTTGCCGTGGTCAACAACGAGATGGAAGCTAGGACAACACCGTTGCCGCCTATGGTAATGAAGAATGAACTCAAATGGCCCCACGGCATCACACCTCCCATGCATGATGCTCCGAACCGGCGGTTTAGGAAAACTTTGTCAGAGAAGCAGTGGGAGCGAACCCAGAACCTGGTGGCCAAACTCCTTGAGGATGATGCTGCGGCAGATGAAGTCAAGACCGATCTGATAATGGAAGACGATGGCTACGGGAATTCTGAGGATGATGAGGATGCCGAAGGGGAACTTGAGCCTGACGATTATTTCGGCGAGCAGACACAACAAGATATGGACCTAGATGCCGACGCAGACTTAGAAGAAGAAGACTTATTGCGAGAATTCTTGGCCGATGATGAGGAGCTGGGAGGCGCTACACCTGCGACACAATTGGAAGCGCCTACACCTATGACGATGGGTGCAAATACACCCATGCCTCTCCACGATGAACAGGTCTCAGAGGAGGATGAAGAGGAAGAGGAAGATATCTCTGATGAAGATGACGATGATGATGAGGAGGTTGATGATGACGACGGTGGCCACGATCGGGAACGCAAACAACAGCTCAGCGAGCTCCACGAACTCCAGAAGCAGCTCGAGGAAGCCGAGAAGAAACTGCAAGCCACGACAATGCCTATACTTCAAAAACGTCTCACTTCGAGTATCGAAAACATCAACAAAGAGATAAATGTCAAGAAAGCCGCTCTTGGTTTGACGGAAGATGACTAGGAGCTTGCCGTAGCCGAGAACAAGCGTGCTGAAACGCTCGAGTATCTTGCGAGAGCGCCTGCCAACAGCGACTTGAGGCCATCGTACTGAAGCCACATTTCAGATCTAGACACAGCCATCGCTAGTCATAGATCACGCACACAAAAGAACGGGCATTTCGAAACTAGAAGAAATCCGGGCTCTGATCCAAGCTTCTCTTCCAGTACCTTGAGCGAGGGATGTGCGCCAGGAGAGACCCAAGACACCCTTTTCACATCGCATAAAAGTGAGAATATCTCTCAACTGAAACAACCGCGGATACAATGGACGGACCCACGGTTCGATGTTGTTTTCTGGTGTATATGGTGTGGATCAGGCGAGTATCAGAGGAAAATGGTCAAGAAGCAGGATTAGAACGGTTAAACCAGCGGACTTTTTTGGGTTGCCATTTACGCCCAGACATGATTTTGTTGATATTTTATATGGAATGGATAGGAAGGCGAAAGGAAAGGGAACAAGGCAACAGAAAACTGCATATGATACCCACTCTGTTGCTCTGCTCAGTATTTTGTTATTTGCTATATAATTGAGGTACAGCTGTACTATCCATTGAAACACTACGCATGAGGCAAACATATTCACACACCTCCCATTTGCCTTGCCGTGCAATTTCTTTCGAAACACGTAAGACTTGTGTGGCATATTGGATATTTCATCAAGATTGAAGACTGGAGAAATTGATGAAAGCCGATAGTTATGTTTTAGTATACAGCTTTTGAAAAGGGCTTGTTCAGGGGTGGGTGGAAAATTGGTTGGGGGTGCGACAGCAAATTCTTCTTTCTATACATGCCATCTATCTGCCTTTAGATTTGGCTTGAATATTTGTACATATAACACATATACACCTAGGGCGGATGCAGCAAGTTGACAGGTAGCCAATATCCGGTCTCGTCTGTCAATGAACCGAACTGGTTTCAAGTCCCTCCTCTGTCTTCTTTTCATGATAGGGCCAAGATCCTACTAGGAGACTCTTATACATACATACAGCGTCTTAAGCTGTAGTGCCCTTCTAAGCCCTGACTTGTAGACATGGTGTAAGAAGAGCAAAGAGTGCCGAGTAGAAGAGGGAACTGCGTATAGTTTTGTTTCCCCTTGCCAGCATCTCTTCCATTTCCCTTTCCCCCTTTCCCTTTTCTCTTTTTTCCCGAGGGGAAAAACTCATCACATGGACTTGAGGTAATTGCTCTCCTTGATCTTGGCCTTGCGCTCGCGGCGCATGGCGCGGCGCAGCTCCTCGCGCGCGTCGACGGCCGCTATGGCGCCCTCTATCGTGCCGGACTCGTTGGCCGGCAGGTTGATGGTCTGGTGCTGCAGGGGGATCTTGGGCGCCAGGGCCTCGAGGTTGCCCTCGGCCAGGAGCCGCGCCTCGAGGGCCCGCTGGCGCTTCGCGGCTAGGCGGCGTTGTTTCTTTGATTTGGCTGGTTTTTTGGTAGTGTGGTTAGTTTGGTTGGTTGGTTGAGAAAAAGGCGGCGTTCCTGTTAAGGGAGACGGGAATAATGGGAAGAGTAGGTATAAATAAGCAAGGCTTACAGAACTCGTCTCCGGCGTCGTCTGCCTCTCCCTCATCGGCCTTCTTTTGCACTTCCAGGCATCCCCATAGCCATTCCGGGTACGCGTCGTCGGCGAGCGCGACGGGGTCGGATTTGTTCTTGAAGTAGTTGAGGCCTGTCAGGACGGTGCCTTCGGGGCACGATGACCGGCTCTCGGCGCCGCTGTCGGCTAGAGGTGTGCTCAATGGCGGATCAGGCGTCGTTGCTGTCGCTGCTGCTGCTGCCTCGGCGTATTGCCTTGTTGCAGTGCTGGAGATGTGTCGGCTGCGGATCGGGAGACTCCAGCCAATGGATGCTATAGCGCTGGTCGGGGCTCGAGGGGTGCGCGTGCTCAGCGCTGAGGCGCGCTGTAGACACCGCCGGCAGATCATTGCGATTCAAGTTGTGTTATACAGGTTGGGAAATTTGTACGGGTTGTAAGAAGCTGTTGAACGCGGTGCTTAATTGAAGGTTCTGGTGCTCGATGCTGGGAGGTGATGGTGATTGTGGAACAGATTTTAGCACAGCGGTTGAAGCTCCAGAAATTTTGGATGGGGGCGGTCGGAGCTTCGAGGGCGGATTGGCCGATGGCTGATGGCTGCGGCTCTAGCAGGGAGTCGTCAACCTACAGTACATATATGTAGGTACCTAAACAGCCAATGCCGTCACACAAATGCAACGGTTGTATGGCAGCAAAAACAGTTTGATTCATGAGAGGCCAATTGAAAGGATTTGTGAATTGAAAATTTTCGATTTCTTTGCGTTGGTTATGTACAGCTGTAGGTATGTTGAGCGTCTCGAAGTACCTTCATCGCAAATCCGAGATTCCGCTCACAGCTCGCTCTCTCTACATCTCTCCCTTGGACCTGGTATCCATGCCATTGAGGCCCAAAATCGCTTATGTCGTCGTAACTAGCTAAGCCTTGCTCTAGATCAAATGACGTTTTGTCGTTTATTTCTTTCCCTCGATGTAGTTCTGTTGCTCAAACAAGTATCCCCGTACCCGGTGGTCCTTGAGCATCTGGAGATATTTCTCTAAGGAGATAGGTTAGCCCATGATCATTCGAACCTCAACCCCGCCAATATTTATCTTAATGAAGACCTTTGGTCGTATTTCGCATCGCGTCCGGTTAAGCGAGAGTTGCCGGGTCCTACTAACCTCGTAAAGGGCCGCATTTCTCGAGGTGGTTCACGCCCTCGCGGTAGTAGCATTTGCCGAGTTCCTCACGAACTAGGCGTCCCATCATGACTTGCACCCATTGCTCACGGACGATGGCATCTTGAGCCTGCTTCAGCCTCTTGTTGTCGTCGAAATCGACACCTTCGAAGGTGGGAGGGACCGTGGGCTTCTTGGCCAGAAAGGCCTCGGATTCGGGGGTCGGCATGGCGAAGACGGAATCACTTATGGTTTGTCCGATGTTGATCTAGGTAGCGCCCGGGGGGAGCTTGAATTGATCCCCCAAAAGCTCGGATTGAGGATGTATGTTCAGTTCTGAGGGTTACTGTTGCGTTGTGTCTGCCAAGCCTTAGCGCCTCAATAGGTAGAGCTATGTACATACATTGGCACGGACCGGTAATGGTTGTATGTTGAAGTCACGTGCACAGGCTTGGCATGAACTGCACTTGAGCTTGCTTCAGGTTTAAGGTCCCTGTCTCGGCAAGCAAGGCGGGCGAGCGGGCTGTATTTCTTGTCTTATCGACTCTTATCGACATGCAGGCGCCCACTTAGACTTTCACCGCCTACGATAAGCCCCACACGATCCACTGGCAAATCGATTTTTTTGACAGGGTCCAACAAATTTTCTGATAGCTCCGGCAGGGTGCTACCTTCCTGTCCCGCATAAATACAAGCCAGCCTCTCGGTGTCCCGCCTGGACTTCCTCATTCTCCCCTCCCATCAACCAACCACTCATCACCATTTGCCCTTTATCCTTCCAGTTTTATTCATCCACTCGTGAAAATGGGCAAGGCTAAGCAAGCAAACGGCAAGGCCGCAAAGGCCGCAGACCCTGTTTCCGCCGTCAAGAAGGCTGGTGCCAAGTCCAAGCAGATTGCCAAGGAAGTGGCTCCCAAGGCCACCACAAACGGCAAAGCCAAAGATCTTAAGAAGAAGAAGAAGGTCGAGTCTGAGTCTGAGTCTGAATCCGAATCCGAATCTGACGCCTCTGAATCCGACGCTGAGGCTGATTCTGATTCTGCATCTGACTCTGCCGACTCCGATTCTGGCTCTGGCTCTGACTCTGATTCGTCCGACTCGGAAGAGGAGAAGAAGGTTGATACCAAGAAAACTAAGGCTGCGGCCAAACCTGTTACAAACGGCAAGGCTAAGAAGGCGGCTCAATCTGAGTCTGAATCTGAGGCCGACTCTGACTCATCAGATTCATCTGACGCTGAGGAAGAGAAAGCTGACGCTAAAAAGAGCAAGGGCGGCGCTAAGGTAGACGCCGAGGTAGGTTGAACTAAACATTCTATAACTAAACTTGAGCTAACTCTAAGCCAGTCATCCGAGGAAGACTCCGACAACTCAGACTCCTCCGAAGACGATTCTGAAGAAGCCGAAGAGAAAAAGCCTGAAGCCTCCAAGAAACGCAAAGCTGAAGAAGAGACTACTCCACCATTCAAGAAGTCTAAGATGGAGACATCAGGGGATGAATACACCACTCTGTTCGCCGGGAACCTGGGCTGGGGTGTCACTGATGACATCTTATATGAAACATTTAAAGACTGCGAGGGCTTGTCTGGGGCTCGCGTTGTTACTGACAAGGCTATGCAACGCTCTCGTGGCTTCGGATATGTCGACTTCGAGTCTCATGAAGCCGCCAAGGCCGCCTTTGAGAAGATGCAAGGTTTTGAGCTAGAGGGCCGAGCCCTTAACTTGGATCCATCGAAGCCTCGCCCTGCTGGTGAAGAAACCCCTAACGCCCGTGCGAATGATCGTGCCAAGCAGTTTGGAGACTCCGTTAGCCCCGAGAGCGACACCTTGTTTGTGGGCAACCTGCCATTTGAGATTGACGAGGACACCATCGCTGCCTTATTCGGCGAGGTCTGCGAAGTCCAGAGTATCCGTCTGCCCAAAGATCCGTACGTTGCTAATGCATATTTACGCACCTAAGATGATATACGTGCTAACGCTACTCTAGTGATTCTGGCAACTTCAAGGGCTTTGGCTATGTAACTTTCAACTCAATTGACGATGCTAAGTCGGTCCTCAACGCGAAGAATGGTGCATATATCGGTGAAGGCCGCGGCGCTCGTGCTATCCGTTTGGACTTTGCAGGCCAGCGACCTCCTCGTGAGGGCGGTGGCTTCGGTGGTGGTCGAGGCGGTGGCCGAGGCGGTGGCCGTGGTGGCGGTCGTGGTGGCTTTGGTGGCCGGGGTGGTGGCCGTGGCGGCGGCGGCGGCTTTGGAGGTCGTGGCGGCGGCGGTCGTGGGGGTGGTCGCGGAGGATTTGGTGGTGGTGGCCGGGGCGGTAAATCTTTCGAGGGCAAGAAGGTAAGGAGACTCGCCGCTCCCGAACGTGATCTCAATGACTGACCTATTCCACGCAGATCACCTTTTAAGGTGGTACAGCCGCACATGATAGGTTCAGAGGGCTCTTTAAACACACCGGTTGGCTTTGTGGGTTATCGGCTTTGCAAAAACTATTAATCTCCCCGGGGGGTTGTGGGCTTTGAGGGCTAAGCTTCATCTAGAAGCTGTGATTTACCTGTGGGCTTGATCTGGGGGCAACTCCTACGTGGGTTCCGAGGGCCGAGGGCTTCATTCATGAATGTGCGAATGTCTGGGATTCATTCTGCACCCTGATCCTTGGCTGCGACGCAGCTCTGTCTATGTATTACGATCGGCTTTTCCTCTGTGGGCATCGAGGGCTTCTAGTCTACGAGGGTGGTAGGAAACTTCTTATGCTCATTGCGAGCATCTTGATGTGGACCACGCTTCCACAACTACGAGGGCTTATGACGGCGTTCGAGGGCTCTGTGGGCATCCAAAAGTTTCATGCTTAGTTTTGTCTCCCACCTGCCATACCATTTGGCCTACGCGGGATCTGGAATATGCACGAGTCGTCGGTGAGTATACCCCACCTTGAGTATGATCCATGATGTATGATGCGGCACTGGTAGTTCCATTGCCTTAGCTAGCTCGTTATAGCTTTCCTACCCAATGTAAAAAATTCGTTCTTAAATGGCATGGTTTGCAGTGAGTGCATCATCATTTGTGCTCGAACAGTATTCTTTGCCTGTGATCAGAGTCTATAACTTACCTGACAGTGTCCCCACGTGGGGTTTTGACCACGTAGTTCCTAGTCTTGGTCCCTAGGTGCATAAAGGTGTGTCCCAGGAGCTCGAGGGATTGTATGTAGACAACATCCCATGTATTAGTAGGTCCCACGCTCAGCTTGTCACGCTGATTTAGTACATTGAGCTACTGCATAAAGAGGCATAGTTGGACGGGAGAGGGGTCAAGACCGTCTAATCAAATCATGTGAGTTGATCCAATGGCTTTCGAGATGCAGAAGTGTGATGTGTGGTCTGTTGCGAAGATACCCAACCCAACTCTTTGCGGGACTGGGCCTGATGTTAGAGTTAGTAGATCTATGTCTGTGTGTTTATCGAGATACGAAAAATCCCAGCCAGCCTCAGATAAATAAATGTGAAACGCTTTGACCGGCGAGTCTTTCGATTCATATTTCGGCCCAACGCATCCACTTTGCGCGCTTCGACGTGCTTTCAGCAAATAGGCTGGTGATGCTCCATATATTGAGGAGGTGAAGAGGCTTGCTTGATTACGTGGTTGGTTGTGGGTTTTGAGGTAGGTCTTGGAGGCTTTAGTCGAGGATGAGGTTGGGAGGGAGATATTCGTGCACCGAGCTTCCTTTTCTCTTTGCTGGCTATACCTAGTATATATCAAGGAATACATAAATTGGACGATAAACATTTAAAAGGGGGACCCCAAGGCTTGAGTTTCTATATTCTTGGCCTTGAGGTTTTATCAACTAATTTATTTAATTTATATCTCCTATCGTTTGCACCGATGCATACTTGAGTACCTGCATGACTGCGTACTCATCAGTGGTCCTTATGGTTTCTGGGATGCCTCGATTCTAAGAGTATAACTTGGGGTACCCGGATAATTTATGAATCTGCTAATACCCAAGGGACCATCGCCTGATTGCGACACATGGTCATGGTCAACAAGGCACGATCTGGTCCGATAAATGGTAGTTCTTAAGGCTGTTGTTCGTTCGAGATATAGTGAGGAAGGGGATGAGTTGTCCGAGTAAGCAGCACGATGACGCCATTATCACTGAAAAGCACAAGAATATGAGACGACTTCAAGATGAGGTAAGCTCTTATTGCAGATATGCTAAGACCTTGAACTCTGTACAGTAGGCGTGTTGGGAAGGCACGGATGGAGTGGCTGTATACCCCTCACAGTGAACTTACCACTTCGCTATCCAACATACCTTAAGATTATCTATCCACTATTGGGTATTTTACTCAAGATGTTCACTTGCAGTATCTGAATCTTATTTGCCAGGAGGTATCAATCGGAACACCAATACTGGGCGCATCATCCTCGTTCCCTAAGGTTAGTACACTACATCATGGAGGGGTCACCCGTCATAGTGCTGCTACCTCTGGCGCGTCACCTGCATTTGCTAGATGATTTGATGGGCGTGATTTGTATTTGAACAGACCCCACTAGTTTTTCGATAATGCATTCGGGAAGGGAGAAACAGAGGACTCATCCACTTACACGTTGCACATGCAGCAATATATCATGCTCTTACAACTGTACTTGCAGCAATTACTGCCAGTAGAACCAAACGTGCCTGCCTTGATATGTAACGCCGAACAAAGAGCAATTGCCTATAATTAGGTAGGCCGTAATTACCTAAAGAGCACCTCTCCTATCACTCCTTCCCTTCCTATCCCATATCATGTTACTCTATTCTGTTAGGTAGGTATGTATCTACATATATATTCCTACTTCCTACGTACCTAGGTAGGTAGTATACACATTCCCTCGCCTGCCCCCCAACACAATCCCAAATCTCATACACCCACTTCCGAAACATGGACAGCACCTAACCTATTCAACAAAACTAAAACACTAGGTAGGTGCACTAATCAGTATGCCACTCTCAAATCTCACCTTTTCAGTCATGTCCTCTGTGTACCTACCCACCTACATCCTAGTACCTAATATACCTACCAGGTAGCGTAGTGTAGTGTACTGCCACCCTCTCTCTCTCCTCGTGACTTTGATCAGGGTCACCTATTCTTGTTATTGTTCTTGTGTGGCTGGTCATTCATTCTCTACCTACCATCTTCAAAGCTGTATCACATCACATTTCTGCTACTCTTTGTCAGTCTGCCCTTCTCATCTCATGCCACACATTGTCACGTATACACACAAACAGTATTACATGACTCCAGATGCTCTACTTTATTTGATCTGGTAGTATGTGTAATATAGATACTTACTTTGACTGCCTTGGTCTCGGTACCCCGCCACCGCATCGGGTAACGGCCCCCAAAGTATCTGGCTGATCAACCCTGCACCCTACCCATCCCCCGGCTCTCAACCGACCTATGACGGTTGGGGCTACGTGTACTAACTACGGCAGCACCAACAGCACGACCATCTACAGCACTCTACTAGCACAGTACCTACCGTAGGGTAGTCGCAGATGAGTGGAAGTAGGTACCTTGTTTAAGGTTAAGATACATACATGCCTTAGACTGCCTCCTAGCGCAACTCGTTATACTTTCCGCACTACCCAGTCCTTTCTACCTCGTCTTCGTCTTCGTCTTCTGGTTATTACTGTTCCCCCCTTACTTGTACCACACCGGCGGCGGCAGTGACCAACGACGACGAAGAGAACGAGAACGATAATACATCCGGATAGCAGCCGGGCCAGCTGCAGCAACGACTGCGACTTCTCGGACTCTTTGGCGCTACCACTCTACGCGGCTTTTACCAAGTATATGATTAATCCAGAACGACCACCACTAACACTAGAGCGTCAAGAACATGTCACCGTCCAGCCAAATTCCTGGTCAGCTAGGCTACCCTTTCAACCAGCGAACTACACGCGCCGGTGCCTCTGGTGCTTCCACCGCGCTGCCGCGATCTGTCACTACGCCGGTCCAACAGCGACAACGCCATGATGGTCAGTCCTCACCACCGAGAGACGACAGGCAACAGCTGCTTACAAACGTAGAATCTTGGGTGGAAGTATCTTCACACCCTTCTTCTTCGTCCGTATCATCTATAGGCGACGAGATCGACACTACCGGTCTTCAAGTTGGCTCAGCCCACCGCCCGCGACGGCGACGCCCACACCAGCAGCCCTTTGCGCACGCTCATGGCAGACAACCCGCCGGGCAAGGGCGCATTGCTGCTGACGGTAGCAGTCAGGAGGAATACGACGAGACGGAAAGCGAGGAGGATCACCTTTTAACTAGCTCAACCGAGAACGTCATCTCCGGATATGCCGCTCACCAGACGCCCCTACGACAAGTCTTTTCGGCAAACGTCGTTGATTCTGATTCAAGCGAGGAGGATGACGACGAGAATGCTACGGCCCTGGGACGGCGGCCATCTGAACCCTTCTGCCCCCAACCTAATGCCTTCTCCCACCCGCCATCTCACCTACTCCATCGACACTCGACCGGTGCAGCGGTCTCTCAGCATAACCGACGACCCTCATTTACCCGCCGATCGCACACGCGGGCTGATCGTCATACACCTAACTTTACGTCGTCAAACTATCAGGCCGACAATGATGCCGCTTTGCGTGCAAGCCTAACAACCCTGCTCAGTTGTGCTGCTGCTGCAAGAAGTCGCCCGAGGGACGGTGAAAAGGAGTTCGGTGAGCAGCATGCTACCCCGGTCAATGACCAGCCCGTTGCTCTACGTTTCGTTCCGGAGAGTGAGCTCATGGCACCGTCGTCACCCCCAATGCCGCCTCGGCGCTCCACGCAATCCGCGCAAACTAGAGCAACCACCCGATCACCCTCAGATGCTTCTGGTGAGAAAATCAAGCGCGCAGCAACACCAACACCTGCGTCGAAGCCACCTCGCGCGACCAAGAAAAAGAGAACAGCTGCCAACGAAGAGACTTTAATCAGCCCGACCCTGCTGACGTGGGTCGTCAGCGCCGGTGTCGTTGTACTCGTCTCTGTTGTAGGGTTCGGGGCTGGTTATGTCATAGGAAGGGAGGTCGGGCGCCAAGAAACCCTCGACAGCCTCATCAGTGCAGGCAATATGAGTGCAGCTTCCGAAGGGGGTTCTTGTGGGCGAGAGGTCTTGAAGAGCAGTGGAGGTACCTTGAGAAGATTCCGCTGGGGGAGTGGCATAGGACGGAGTGTTCTGGCGTGAAGCCTCGTCTATCATTTACCGGCCCACACAACTGAACGGCTCATGATGAATCTCAATGTAACACCTCACTCTTCTTACAGAAGGCGCTACATCGTGGGTTACGGCAACCTTTCGCCGCGTCGACGAATTCTCAGGAGCCACGTAGCGGGCGAATCCGAGGCACTAATGTTCAGCCTACCAACGATGCAACAAGGTCATCACTTTATCAAGCTTGAACTACCTGCTTCGGGCTTTTGATATATAGACATATCTTTTCCTATGCCAGAAGAAAATGTCTGTTGGGGGTTGAGGTTGAGGGCCGGCTTCTGCCGAAGCTTTCCCTGGAGCTCGACTTAATCGCTATGATGGGTAAGGCTGACGATCCATGTTTGCTAGAGACATGGCATATGATATGATGATCTGCTTCAGGAAGAAGCGAAACAATTGATGGTGTAAGGAAGAATACGAAAGGAAAGTGAAGTCTCATGCCTGTGGTGGCGCGTTAAGGGTGGAATCTTTGCCCACCCCGTTTATTAACCTCCATGTTTCTTTTGTTGGAGCCTGATTATATATATATACTACAGGATCACATAGCCTTTGACTGGCCCGGATTAACCTACCCTATTACTGCCGCGTTCAGGCGAAGGGCTGTTAAGTATTTACAACTGGCATGGATATGGAGTTTGGGCGGATTTTGTCCCTGTTAAGATATCCTGGGGATGTCCAGCGTCAGGCTTCATGAATTAGTTCTATTAGGGACGTTAGTTGTGCGGTATATTCAATCTATATAATGGATTTATACCCTAGGCAGGCAGTTAGTTGCTCGATAATAAGAGAAATCGTAAAAAGAGCCAATGAAATAGTTATATATGCGTAAAGGATATTTAGATCCAGCTTAGTCTATACACTGGAATAGATGTCTTCGCGTACATTGGGCTTGATACAGGAATCGTCCAACGGCAAGCTTCTCGGTCATATTTCAATCTATTTCACTGACACGGCGGACTACTCGAAACCGTCTCCAGATTACAAGAAAAAAAAAGATTGAAGGATTCTTTTTATATAAATCAACAACTCAAGAGGGCACGATTTTCAAACTGGATATTTTGACAATAACGATGCTTACTTAAGGTAGGTACAGACACATGTCATGCCATGATCATCATTTACGTACATACATGCATACATACATAGATACATAGAACGCTCACCTTCTGGCGTTCTTATTTTCTGCCATTTCCCCGTGCTCTCCCCCTCATTCTGTATGACTTCTCTTCCTTTTCAGCGCGTCGTTCTCTTTCCGAGTTAGGTCATGTTCTGCTACTATGGCCCCTCCCGCGTCGCTCAGTTCGTTATACACCAGCCAACATAAAGATAGAGGGAACATATATAGAAGAAACAGAATCTCCCCTATAAGACCCCCCAAAAATAAAAAAGGGGGAAAGGAGTATGCTTGCTCGGTATGTAATCAACTAATGACGAGGACGATATTTATACATACGTACACGAGAAAGAAACCCTCTGAAATTCTAGTCCTGAAGCGAAATGACTAGACGTGAGGGAAGAGAAGCAAGCAAAGTCGTCAAAAAAGCCTCCTCTGCTCATACTCGTATCTTTCCTGTGCATGATGTGGGATAAGACAGTCTTTCGGAAGGGAGACATCTGAGCTAGCGGGTTGTAAATGCAGCAGTAACTGAACGAACCGTTGTCCTCCTGAATCAAGGACCCTCTTCCATATGGAGAAGAAACAAAAACTCCCACGAACTCCAAGGCCATTCGTTCGGTCGTTTGTTAACAAAGGAAATAAATCACCAATCTTCGCATGTCTGCCCTGCCAACGCCATGCTTAGAATGATTTCAAGATACTAAGCATTCTTCCAAGAACGAGTCTTGGATACGGTGGGGAAAGCCCCTTAACGTCTAACGGCTGGCCGGGGCGTAGGCTCATCACTCGAGCTGCCTCGTGTGCTTGTACCAGGGCGGGGTGTTTGGTCAGGATCTTCAATTCCAGCACCAGGAGTACTCTCTGGGGTAAGTTGAGCCGCAGATCTCGGTGATTTAGCACTGGAAATATGCGACGGTCCTGATTCATCTGACGGTGTGACAACTTGAGTAACAGGCTCCACTGTGCTGTCAGATGCAACCGCGACACTGTCATGGCTATTCGCCCTCATCATTTCAATCCCCAGTTTTGAACTTGGGAGTAACGGTTTGGCGCGCGGGCCACGATCGCGAGAGTTTCCCATCTCTTCGTCCTCATCATCTGCCGAATCGCTCGCTTCATGTCTTCGCCTCTCCAAGTGTTCACGTCTTGACTTGACTTTCTCCAATGACTGATGTGGAGCAGACGTCCTTTGCCCTTCGATTTGTCCAGGTGCTGACTGCTGAGACACCAGTGATATTGGTGCCGTAGGTGCTGAGCCCGAAATAATCTCGTCAGCATTGATCCCTAGTCCTGCTTCATCGCCCCAGTCGCCTGTCGCTTTACGAGACAAGACTATTGGTATATCATCGGTAGCCACAGATTCCGAATCACCAAACATGCTAGAACTGATCGAGTCTTCTCTACTGGATCCCCGAAAGCTACTACTTCCGGGGTGAGCATAGCCAGAAGATCCCGAGGTCGGGCTATCCTCGAGGCGCGCACTGATAGGCTTAAGAGCAGATATGGGGTTCGGAGTAGCTATTCCTTGGCTTTGGCTGGGAGTGGGCGGTTTCCATTGACACAAGTTGGAGATAACCTCAACTAGCTTCGACGCACTAATAGGCTTTTCAACAAGCGAATCAAAATAATGCGGAGCTTGTAACTCTTTCAAATAAGCTGTGATAGCGACAATAGGGGTATGTGCATTAACGTTCTTGACCTCACGGACCATACGAGCGACATCGCTACCGCTAATCTCTGGAAGTTTAAACTCAGTGAAGATGATGTCAAATTTGACCTCGCCGACAGCATATCGAACGGCATCTGAGCCGGTAGCTGCAGAGATAGTACGGCAACGGAGCTTTTCTAGGAGCTTTTCCATGATCATGCGCGACACAGGGTGGTCTTCACAAATGAGGACGTCTAGTGAGCGGAAGGTTGGGCTATCGAGCATGATTGCAGACATCCGGCGTGAAGACTGGCGGCGGCGTTGGACCTTGAGCAAGGCACTCGCTCTTTCACTGCTCTCATTGTCCGAGGATGATGGTGACATGTCAAACACTTGGCTTCTGCGGTTGCGGTGATGAGCCAGAAGCTCGGATGCCACAGGACTGCCTTCTTGAGAACCAACAGTCAAGGATCGTGAACGTGTTGACGATCCGCTAGCCTGCCTCGGTGTCATTACTGACTTCTGTGGGGAGATGGACAATGGAGGCGGAACTCCTTTGCCTTTGGTAGCCGACGCTGCTGCAGCACTAGTTGATTTCTGAAGACTAGGGGCCGGTTTTTGGACATCGAAGAAATTGCCAGGCTGTAAAGAAGCCGTTCCTGACTGTTGAGAGAAGCTTGAAGCATTGCTCGACGCTTTGCGACGACCCTCTGATCCTGCATGAAATGAAACCAGCAGAGGTGAAGAAGGCTGCGAGGCCCGGCTTGGAGACGAGTTAGCATGACTAGCAGCGGAAGGTGAGGCTGGGCGCTGCGCTGCTGAGGCTTTGGCGTTAGATAAACTCCTTTGTACAGGCATTGACGTGACCGGACTCCCCTCAAGATTAGGAAAAGGAGTCGTGCTGCTATGAGAACTACTAGGACTTATGGGGGCCCTATTCTGGGCCGCCAGCGCCTTGGCCTTTAATTGCTGGATAACGTCTTTGTTTGCTTTCTCAAGCACAGTAAGGTTCTTAAAAGCAAAAGAACCGAAGTCATCAGCCGGTATAGGCTCGCTTGGTCGACGGCTCTTGAGATCTCGAATGTGCGGAGGTATATGAAGTGGCATCAAACCTCGTTTGATCTGATTTACCTGAATCTGGGAGCGAGGTCTTGATAGGGCGTCATGTGGTCGATCAGGATAGTCTGGAGTCGAGGCGGTTGGAGGAGATGCCTGATCCTCTATTTCCTCGGTAAATGATTGTAGCGTAGCGCCACGTGAGTCAAAGTATTCGGTATCTTCGGGATTCTCTGGTTGAGGAACAAACTGCGCCTCATCTTCTAAGAGCGTATCCCAGTTCATACCAGCGAACCATGGATGGTTACGGATCTCTTCGCCACCGGAAGCATATTTTTCTTCCAGATTCTTCCCCAATCTCTGTTGAGGATCAAGGCAAAGCAATCGATTTATCAGATCTTTAGCTTCTGGTGAAACGATTTCTTCATCATCTGGCCATTCTATTTTACGGGCTAGTATGTTTTCGAAAACCTGTTCGGCCTCGCTGGCATGGAATGGGGGGTAACCGAAAAGGAACTCGAACATAATGCAGCCTACAGACCACCAATCACTGCTTTCATCTTGTAGACCACCGCTAATAGTTTCAGGGGCAAGATAATCAGGTGTTCCGACAAACCTCCGATTGGTATCTTCCGGATCAAACAGAGCCATAGGAGGGGGCATCATACTTGATTGGGGAGGCGTACTGCGATGCGCCTCGCTGCTCTGGCTGCCTGTCTGGTGAAGAGACAAATCAGGAGAGCCAGCCCCTTCGCTTCCCTCATCATATGGGGAACGAAGGCTGGACTGTGTTGACTGGTTTGAGGGGACATCGTTGAGAGAGAAGTTCGAAAGCATATGTGTGAGAGTCTCACTGCCCCCGCTGTCACTCCGTTGGCCAGATATCCGACGAGGTTCTTGGGCGACATGCGACAGATTGAAATAGGATGGTTGTCCAAGGCTGTTGTCTGGGAATATCTGAGGCGTGGCACCTGGAGATTGATGGCTGCCATGTAGGTCAAGGGAGGCGGATCGAGAAGATGCAACAGATGTCGAACGCGCAAATGGGCCTGATTTGAGGAGATCAGGAGGCTTATCTGAAGCGGCGCTATTGAGCGCTCGCTTTTGACGACCAATAAGACCCATACGTGAAAGCCCAAAATCAGTCAATTTGAGATGCCCTTTCTGGTCGATTAGAAGATTATCAGGTTTCAAATCGCGATGAATGATACCCCGACTATGCAGATGCTCGACTCCTAGGATAACTTCGCCAAGATATTTTTTTACCCAATCCTCAGGCAGCCCGCCTAGGACCTTGACGAGAGAAGCACAGTCTCCACCGTTTAGGTACTCCATAACAAGGTACAAGTAGTCTTTACTTGAGAATGTCCAGTATAGCTTTGCCACAAAGTCACTCTCACCTTGCCACATCATGATAGCTCTTTCAGCTTTCACATTTGTGACTTGGTTTTTTGCAACCATGTCTGCCTTTTTCAAAACCTTGATGGCAAAATACTCGCCAGTAGACTTCTTCTTGGATAAGTAAACACTTCCAAAAGCACCCTTGCTGATGGGTTTTATAACTTCGAAGTCTTTAATCGAAGGGGGAACCGCTCGCGCCAACGGTGGGGGATTGGAAGCACTCAAGCGAGGCGACGTTGGCCGTGCGTGAAAATCTGGGAACACCGTAGAGGACTGCCGGCGGTGATGAGGAACCATTGCTGGTGAGCTGAACTCACTTTGCGGGAGCATAGGAGAAGCCTCGGGGGAAACGACACCCTCTTGGTTTAATTGGAGGTTACGCGGCTTCGAGATCCTTAGAGGAGAGGACGGTTGAGTGCCCCTAGAAGGAGATTCTTGACGGTGTGGTGAGGAAGTGTTTGGGAGGATTAGACTGCGCCTGTTTCGCTGTCCAGAGCCTGTGCCGCGCCGTAGACCACCAAACTCAGAAATAGGGGAATCAGTGCGAGGCGCATGCCTAGAGGCAACAGAAGTAGATCTGCCGCTGCCATCGCTATCCCCAGCATCACTTTCAACCAGCATGGAACCTCGACGCGAATCTCGAGGATGGCTTAAGACTCCCAAAGCGTCTCGATGTGACTTAGGCGTAAGACATTCTCTAGGGCTACTCGATCTAGTCGATTCGATAGTACTCGAGAGACTTTTCCCCTTTTCGCCAAGATCTATGTTCTTTAGGGCGAGGGTTAACGATGAGACGCTCTCGTTAGGTACCTGCTGCCCGTGCTCATCCAGCAATGTTTCCGGTCCCGCTTCTTCTTCTTCTTCGAATTCGTCCTCCTCGATTTCCTCGCCCTCGGTGGAATCGCTGAGACCAGCCGCTATACGAGAGGCTTTGTGTATTGCTTCATCGATACAGTCTTGAACAATAACTGCAAATTCGATGCGGATGCGTTCAGAGTATTCTATAATTCTCCGATGGCGAAAGACAGCTTCCACCTTGTCTTTTGCTACTCTTTCTGTATCCGCGCACAGGAGAGCCAAGCCTTGTTCTTGTTCGACTGTATTTGACCCGGGAGATTGCCATTGAAGCACCTGAGATATACGAGACTCTGACTGAGGAGACTGTGTGCGGAGCTCTCCAGAGCCTTGCGACGCAGACTCTTTGATCGCGGGGAGGCTAATCTCCATAGCAGTATCACAGAGGTCTAGGAGCAGTTCGACAATCCGCGCTTGTGGTCGTCGGACAGCAAATGACCGGGAACGAGAATGCCCAAATCCAGTTGATCTATCCCTTGAGGACGGTGTGGGGGAAGCTCCACCAGGAGACGATGTGCTAGAACCGGGACCGATTGGTTGACCTTTGTATTCGGCTACTGGTGGCGAAGTAAGGTCTGATAATTGGCGGCTCTTACGAGCTTCGAGCGCATCGAGTACTTTCACAATAGCATGCCGGTGTTCGGTTAGGCTCTCCTGTGCCATCTGAACATCCATCTCGGCTCTGTGCTCTTGCAAGCAAAGCTCTGTATGCTTCTCAAACCACCAAGACGGAATTTGACGCTCACAAATTCTACAGAGAACCGGTATTGGTGCCGGTGGCTGGTTGGCAGGGTCATCCTGGCCGGATTCAGCAAGCTGGGTCAAGTAACTGGCAAGAATTTCCGCTCCAGAACCAAGAGATTCCACGATCAAGGGGGGGAGATCTATCTTGATCTCCCGAGGAGGAACCCATGGACGGATCATCCACATGGTCTAGCACGAAGGTTAGATGGCTCACGAAGGGCAGTGCAGTACTCTGAGTTGGGTACTTACGTGGCTTTCGGCACCCGTAGCACGGTCGTAGACCATGATGCCTTGTGCCTCCAGCTCAATCGATACGGGCTCCGACTCTTCCAACTCAGGTTCCTTCGCAGCTTGGGCGTTGTACAGTTTGGACATTGGCCCCAGGAGAACAGTGAAGCGGACATAGTGGCTACGTGAATCGTCCCTCCTCATCGACTCGATGGCATCGACAAATGCATTCTTGTTTTCGCTAACAATGAGGTCGGCAATAGGGCTTTTCTCAACGGTAGTTGGCTGTGTACCAACCACGTCAACCCAAGACGGGCTGACCCACTTGATGGTGGCATCGAGATTGATGTCCACGATGATATTCAGAGTCTGCTCGGCGGCCTCACGAAGCTCTTTTCGCTCTTCCTTGATATTTTCGGTCAGCGACCTTTCCATCATCGCCGTGCCAATAGCCTGGGCTCGGAGAGAGTTGACGGCGGGAGGCGCCAACTTGCTCGGATCAAGATCCATGGTGAAAAAGAAGGTAGGCGGAGCACTCAGTTGTACGCTGGCAACATTGGGCAAACAGTATGCTCGAAGGCTGCTTGGAGGGGGCTGCAAAACACGCGGCCGGACGTCGGTCGTCGGAGATCGAGCGTCAAGCGTCGAACGTCACGGGTCAGAGGTCAGAAATCAGACGTTGGCTCGTTTGCCTCGGTTGCAACGCCGAGTACGACGTTGAGTGCAAAACAGAATTCTATAAGTCGACACGATGCAGAGAGCCAGGTGGGCTGGCGGGGAGCCAGAGTCAGCAGCTGGCAGGAACCCGAGACATGACGGGAGTTGACGGTGCGCAAAGGCAATACAGTTTGTAGACCGTAGTCGCCTAAGCCAGGTGATCGAGCACGAGCCGGCCTGATCCCGCGTTGAGAGCTCTCGCTCAGGCCGTGTCGTGCGAGCTTCAGCGCGAGTCTTAGGGGAAGCGAGTCGGCAAGGAGGTTATCTGTTCTATAAAGAGGCGATTGGCAGGGCCGGAGATAACAAGGTTCAAAGCCAAGTAGGCTGAAAATCACAACGGACCGAGACAATGGCCAATTTGGTGAAGGCAGGTTGAATTGCGAGGGTCTTGTCCGTCTCGTGGCGGGATGAAGCGAGGAATATCGGGGGCGTGGAAGAGCGGTAGGTCGCGGGAGTGAAGTGAAGGAATTGGGAATTGGCGATGCTTAGCTGGTTGCAAGGTGGGGTCTTTGGTTTTGGTGTTTACTAGTGGTAGGGGCATTTAGTTTACCTAAAAGATACTTGGGTCATGTACCTAAGTAGGTGGGTAGTGAACGCACCTACTCTTTAACTTGACGTCTCGTGCTCAAATCGCTCTTTCGCCTTTTTCGCCATGCAACAAAAAAACACCAGATGGTGGGAAGACCAAAAACAGACAGTCAGGTGTGTCCTGTTACATGGATCTACCTACTATAGGCAGTACGTAGTAGGTATCCTGGGTCACGCGTTTGCTAGGTGAAGCAGTAGGTACCTGGTATATTCGAGCATTCGGGGAACAAAGGTCCCGGCCCCCGCGTCTACAAGTCTGTCTGCAGTTCCTCCCTTTTACTGTGCCATGTGAAGCTTGAAGGTGTCGAACGCATACTAAGGTAAGGTAGATAGAGCGGGGGTCGCCAGGAAAGGGTAGAAACAACTTGGACTGTGTTTTTAAGCCTTTTGGTCTCCTTGCAGCAGTATATACCACCTCAACCAATTGATTCACGTTGGGTCTACTGAATTCACAGTTCTAGCGGGTAACAGGTAAGTATGCAGTAGGTACCTGGTAACTGCCTCTTCTGGGTTGTGTTGGTAGTACCTGGTGATCTGTACTAAGAGATTGGACATGCCGTGACTCTCAATCTACCTGGGTCTTTTGAACCCCTACTTACCTAATGTACCTATCTGCATGTAGGTACCTTACTGTAAATTGGCGCTATTGCCCCATCTGACCAAAAGTAAACCGAGCCTGTCGCTGTCTATGTGAAGTTAAAGTTCTGTGTCTTGTTTCAGCAAGAAGTTGGAATGGAAATG
Source organism: Xylaria sp. FL0933 (assembly GCA_022578765.1). NCBI lineage: Eukaryota > Fungi > Ascomycota > Sordariomycetes > Xylariales > Xylariaceae > Xylaria > Xylaria sp. FL0933. The sequence goes on along the minus strand of MU389732.1, from coordinate 209,933 downwards.
TTTCAATTAGGCTTAGCATTTGTTATAAGAGACCAAGTCTCTATGACTCATTATACCTAGCGTAAATAGTAACTATAACACTTAACGAGCTGGCAATTATAACAACAAGCGATATTTACTATCTGTACTACTAGTATAATTTTGTTTTGTTTCATGTCGCCCAAGCTAGCTGCTCCCAAGCTGGAGAACGCCCACAGTATTTGTTATCACGCCTGTGCATACCTATACTGACTATACCACCTACAGTACAGTCGTAGATCCATATGACGGCTTACCAAGCGACTAACCTTAGCATAGCCCTCGAGATGGCATAAATATCCTACCTGATATCAACACAGGGATAGAACAGCCGAGCGATGTTGTCCCTTGTCCAATCCTTTGCGACCCGGTCCCCAGCATAACCAAAGGAAGACTAAGCCATAGCTCACCAACCTTAGGCGGTTTACTTGGGCCAATGGGAACATTCGCGAGGTTCATAGGCCACAGGGGCGGATGGTGCCGGATGGGTCGCCGTCATGCTCAACGGTTACAAAGATTGGCGCACAATGCAAGCCGCTACATTCCGCAGACACCATATGCTACTTCTAGTCCTTCCCTCGCGATCAACTCTTCCAGTTGAAGTAGGAAAAAAAGAAGACACTTCCTTTGTTCTCTCAGAAGAGAGAAGAAGGTATGTAAAAGGCTCTCCACTGTTATAGAGCAGCGAAGAGAGAGAACTGATTCCTTACGTAGATGCCGGAGCGTTGTAAGAACTAGCGAGCGAGACAGACTTACTAGCGAGGCCATAAAAATACATGGTGAGTATCCCTACCAGCGAGACCAGTACACTTCCACGGTTGTATGCGTATGCATACTCTTTAACAGCGCAAGCAAAATCCCTATAGCAACAGCCACTTACACGGAAATGCCACGGCCGGGCAGTGCGCAGTAGCAGCCGGGCAATAGATATTAATGCCCTTCTCGCAGACAACCTACATACAGTACACTACGTATGTCTACAGTAGCGTGCTGTATCCTACCAAGTAAGACTGGGGAACTACGGTACCAGAAGGTAGGATCCTTTGTAGTGTATGCCGCCTTTCTTGGTTACAGTTGGAGAGCCGATCTATTTTACTGGCTTTGACCCCAAACCTTTGTCCACACCCAAAACTTTCCCTTACATCTTCACCTACCAGTGCTTAGCTAAGTGCTCTAGAACTACACTAGAGGGCCAAGCTTGGGGGGTTGCAACACATTAGCGCATCCTTTCCCACTGTGATGGGTATGATTGATATGGCGGATATATATCTATACGTACATGTGCTAGACAAGCTGACTCGCAGGCAAAACTACCGCTCGTGGGATGAGGACACATGCAGAGCCAGACTATTACCAGCTTGTATGTCCGGACGCTACCAAAGCATGTGCTATACCTGCAGACTACAGCAACCAAGATGTTGTCCGTGGGCATTTGCACTTCAACCAGCGTTTACTGGTGGACTTATACCCGAACGAGGGGACATTTCTCGACATTCAATGTAGCTATATGCATATATGGCCTGAGTAAGTCCTCGCTTGTTAGTATATACAGTTACATATGAACTTACCTACGCAGTAGTCTAGAAAACTAGTAGTGGTAGGTATGCATCTACTCATCTACCGACTACTCAGTAATGCCTACTGGCGTGATAAGACTGTCATCTCGAACATGGCTTGCATGTCAGCAATGCGCCTACTACGTATAATCACGAACGAGGGGGGGAGGCGGTCAGACCAACGATAGCAGGGCCACTGAGTAAGTACATACGTCAATTCACGGGATATCTGTGATACGATCAGTGCAACGACAGATATTGCCTCATGTAGCGCAAGTTAATCGGTACTGTATAGTAGTATAGTATGCAGACGATGCTGATCTGGGAATGAGAGTTCCCGACAGACAGTCCGTCGGGTGGTATGGGTGGAGGAAGAGAGGTACGTATAGGGATACCATCTCGCGAGTCTTTTAGGACAGAGAAAGACACCAAACGGCATCGGCCGATGGACCATCCCACGACGGGTCGACGAGACAGCCGTTTCCAGTTCCCAGTCACCCCACCATATTCTCATTTTCCCCTCCTTCATTCCTCACCTTGACCCTCGACCCTCTCAATCCCATCAACTGCCCATCACCTGCTTTTCCGGCGCCAATGCTAGCCAATGCAGCAATGCATCAGGCCCAAGGGGGCCCTTGCGCCGCCAGCCAATCCTCGTCAGCGCTGCCTCAATGAAGTCCCCACAGCCAGCGTCGCAGACAGCACCAGAGAAGCACGCACTGCCAGAGACATTGTCGCCATCCCCATGCCCATTGACCACTGGGAATCTCTGCTTCATACACTGATCGTCGAGAGCACAAGGGAGATGACGATCACCTCCCACACGCTTTTGATCCTCGCCTAAGTCCAGCGAGTCCTACTGTACGTTGATCGTGCTATTGATCATGTCACTGTGATCGTACACCATCTTCCTTTCCATGCAGCTTTCGTTGTGCTGTTGAGATCGAGGGCTCCGTGACGATCTCGACGTGTTCAGCTGATCCCTTCGGGCCAAGCTGCCCATACATATAGCGCAATGTAAAAAAGCAGAAAAAAGTTCCCTAAGTTCCTAAGGGGAAAAAGGTCTGCTGATGGATATTAATTTAATCCGCCCGGAAGAAATTGCATCAATGATTTCCGACGGATGATGTCACAACAAGTACGCCGAAGGGCCAGTGTCATCAGAGTTACTGAATTCGAGACAGAGTAGATAGAGAGTTACCTTTTTGTGCCATGTACCTTTCTTAGCCGTCACCTAGATCGGCACTCTGGCATACCAGTAGTACTGTATACCCAAAACAGCTGACTTCTAAAGGTCAGTATCACAACAGACGAGGGCTGATACTCGAGTCGAGCACTCGGCCTTGTACAGCCCAAAGCTGCGATACTCCTGTCGACCTCATCACAAGTGTGACGTCTGTATCAAATGAATGGTCATCTTTCCAGATTGACCACGAGACATCTCTCTTCGATACCTTTCCCATGAGCTATGAACTCCGTAAAGGCTGGTAAGATTGGCTCAGGCCATGTTGCCGATGGTGCTCATCATTGGAAGAAATCTCCCGGGCTGTCGAAGGGTTTCCTTTGCAGTCTGTAACACGGCTTGGCTGTCCCTGAACGTCAAGATGCATGGTGAAACCTCAGTATGGAGAGGCGAACCGCGGCATGAAGCAAAAAAAACTCCTGATGTCCACCAATTGCGAAAATAAAATATTACCATGCCAGTTGGCATCGCCTCAATTGATGTTTTGAAACGAGTACAGGACGCCGTCTTCCCATCTTGGTGTAGAGGTTATCATGCCAGGTCGAGAAGGTGCTGTCCTTGCGCATTGTTGCAATGCCGTGCGTGATCACATCTAAGATCACCGTTTGTTTCTTCGAGCTCAAGCCGTGGAGCTTTTCGACGCGTAGCCGTTGACGTCACTCTTCGTAGATGTGTGACAATTGGCCGAGAGTAAGACAATGTATTATCTTAGACTATGGTACGCAGGAGTGCCTCGGTGACAGGTAGAAACTTTCATGTACGTGGTACATGCTTCGAGGAATAGGTTCTGTGCTGGTATGCAAGCCTCAAATCATAAGCCATCGTCAAGTTGCGTCTCGTTAAGGGTGCTGCACGCTACGCCGTCCACGAACACTTGTAGGCCTTGTGAGCCGCGTCGTTTCCCCGGCTCCGCCATTCTCCTTGGTGATTTCTATGGCCGGCGCTGCAGCTGCGTGACCCACGACGGATTGAGTTGTTTGGGGTCTTTCTGATGAACGCCTGACATTTCGCAGCTGTAATGGAGTCTTTGTTTGTGGACAGAGATGCACGGCGGCCATATACTCCGGACCCTGTGACTTGCGCAACAGCTGCGGTCCCCGAGGCAACTCCCGTGTGAATCTGGTAGATTCACCGAAGCCAACGGACTCAGCGCCAGGACGTGTACGCCATCTGACTCATCCCAACTTCGTCAGCTGGAAGAACACGTTAGCCAGTTTTGTCCCCCGAGCAGGACACGCTGAAGTTGCTTCCGACCACACATCTGCCGTCCGGCTCGCACCGGCAGTCGTGTCGTCCCAAAATCTCTCCCGGCCGGAAGGCTTCGCGTGCTGCCCAGTACGCCGGGCCAAGCTTCATGTGAGATACAGTCCAGAACGATTCGGAGCGTCGACGATGGATTGTGAGGAGTATATCTATTTATCGACATGGGTGCCAACGAGGTTCTAATCATCGACTCACATTCTTAGCCTGATAATATACACATCAGCAGACAATTCAGAACTAACGGCATTTGTGGGTGCAATAGCTTTAGAGGCTAGCCATATAGCTCTTGCTATGAATCCCACGAACGGGTCAAAATAATGACTTTAAGTGTATGCAAAGGCTCCGGGAAAACTAGAGAGGGGCGCAGAAAGGAAAGGGAAAAAATATTTGGCCAACGAGGGAGTCGAACCCCCGGTGCCTAGCGATGCAGAGTAACGATATTGACGCTGAGAGTGGCGCCGAGTGACGCTGAATAGCGCTTGATAAGTATATTGTGAAGGTAGGTAGAAAAGCTTCGCTAGGCCGTACCGACTCGGCCATTGGTATTATTTTGAAGTTTTCAAGCGTTAAGTTGAATATAAACCTCTCTCCGGCGGTGTTGCGTGGATATAGAGTTCGGACTAAGGGAACCTTTCTGCCTCCCAGCCTCTGCAGATAGCGGCTTGAGGTCTTGGTGACGGGCGAGGCTGACAATTCATTCTTCTGACGCGAAGTATGTCCTCTCAATATTGGCTGACTTCACGAGAACTATTGGAAGCGCCATGCCTTATCGTTTTCGGGCCTCCCACTTCACGAAGTGTCTTGGGGATTCAGCCTTCCCTCGAACATAATGCGTCGTGATCAGGAATAATCTGGAACAAATATCGACATGTGGCGTACCGAATACGGAAGCGTACGCGAAATTCGAACCAATTGATAGTCTGGATTTCTCAGAAGACATAATTCACAGGAACGAGAGCTCAGCCATGACGCCTACGCGTCGTAGGTAGCAGCGGTGAAGTAAGACCTTATGTCATCGGCGAAGGAGGGCTGTGAGATAAATAAGCAGACATGTTCACTTGCATGAGACCAAGTCGCCTAGAGGTTCGGCTTGGAGGGAAAGCTTATGTTTCGGATAGAGGCAGTTGTCGGTAAGGAGAACATGAATAGCACTACTACTAAGTAATCACATCTCAGGAGACTCGAAACTACTCGTTCTACCTACACACTACGAATCCGCAACGACACCTGAGATTACGTTCGGTAAGCGTCTCAAAGGTCATCGCTATACTGATTGCTTTGCCTCTTCAGCACCAATCGATCTCCCCACACAGCTAGACGACTCAGCTATCATCCCATCATATAGTACTAGTAGACTGTGAGCCTTAATCAACAGGCCATTCTTTAGACCATCGTAAGTTGCTTAGCGCCCGTCTTCGAGATCTATTATTATTCCATTCTTAAGGCTTGCTGACAGGTCGGCATTGTTGATGAACCCCAAGTTCGGTACTCGTTAGCCGCAGGAAATGCCGTCGATCGCAACCTTAATTTCCTCCTCACTCGCTTGTGGTCTTCTAGAAACGGCAAAGAATAAAAGAAAAGTATCCTGCGACCCTTGCCGTCCGGCATTGAGAAGAACCCCGAAACCTTCCTTTCTGGGACTGATTACGGTAATCTTCAGCCTGCTTACTCACTCACCCCCGAATCTCTTTCGACGGTGGCCTGTGGGCGCAGCCTAACAGCTGGAGATGACCGATAGCGCTTTGCTCTTTGCAGTCTGTCGATCCCTTCAATCAAGTTTAGCCAAGACGTGCCTATCCGCGTTTCAGGACGTTCTGGAAAAGGAAGTGCATTAAATCTGACTCTGATTTTAGCACACCGTCAGTAGCGTACACTACGCTCGAATAATGCTACGCTACAATTTACTAGTAGCCGCGTTTAGTTTCTACTGTAGCACAGAATTACAGGGTCTTCAGTTCTACAGTATGCAACATATCAGATCAAAACTAGACTAGACAAGACTAGATGACTGTATTGCATAGTCGATAGGGCCTTGAAAAGGCTCGACCATGGCTTTCGGCAGCAGCCTTAGCGTAGCTACTCACTAGTCTTGCTGTAGTATATCATGGTAAGCCTGCGCCAAAAAGTGCAGAATAGTGTCGATCACTTGTTATTATTAGTGGTCCTACAGGCCTGCAGAGCAGTGTACACATACCGAACAGAGAGGATGTTGGTTTCTTTATGCCATACACTACTATACGCAGTTAGGAGAGCGAAACCCGCCTGGCTTTGTCGTATGTAAGGCTTCTTTGAAGCTACGTATAGCAAACCTAATAGTTGAGAGAGGCTCAGGCATCTTAGAACCCCGGTAGATGACAATTAAGTCTTCTTCTCCGCTCCAGGTCTGAGCTACGGCACACTAAAGTGCTAAAGTTAGGTACAAACTTGAGCCGAATCAAGCGGCGGGCCGTCCACATGCCAATGCTCGGGTTCGGTTTCAAAGATCTACTATGTAAGCTTCGACGTTCACTATCTTGCATACTACCCACTGGTGCTGTCTTAGTATGAGCAATAGTTCTGTACTTGCAGCTGAATCGTTCATTGTCTGACGCCTTCGCCGGTCGACGTCAGGCAAAAATAATCATGATTATCAGTACATTGGTCTTGTACCCCCTGAATGATAAGCTAACATGGCAAATCACCTAACCCGAAGGAGTCAGCGGCTGGTCCAGACGCTCGACTCTGGTTGGTGAGGTCGCATACTAAGTCAAGGCAGGTGAAGGGAACGGCCTGGGACCATTTCTTACTACGCAGCCCTTCCTTGGTCCAATGGCAGCACAGAAGCCTCAGCCCATCGAGGCACACAAAACAACCCGAGAGAGGCCGGGGGGAGCGGTGACTTTAACACCCTCCGCATTACATTGCATTCGCCAGGAACCAGATCTGGTCTCACCTCCTCTTACTACCGGATCCGCTCGTCGTGCCCTTGAGCGAGCCAGCCATGTACGCCATCCTCGCATGAAGAGGATTGCCTCCCGCCTACGCTAAACCCGTGAGCGCCCGTTCGCTTTGTCCTGCTTGTGTTAGCTCCATCCTGTTGCTTGTTCCGGTATGGCGGCTTGAGTGTCGTGCGCGAAGAGGAAAATAGCCCCATCCACAACGAACCCACCCTTGGCAAGGACGTGATTTGAGTTATCTGTCATCGTATGTAGCACTGTCACCCTTCCTCTGGCCTGTTCCCGGGTCAGCAGCACCGCCACCGTCTCCCTTGGGTATTTGAGAGCTCTAACTCCCGCTGTCCCGGCCTGGTTTCTTGTTGGTGTGTCTTCAGTTCGTTAAGTTGTTCATTGCGCAAGTTTCTTTGTTTTCGAGAAAAATAGAAAAAGACAATTAACAAAATGGCCACCATGACTGCTAACGTTGGTCCTGCCGCCAGCTACCCTTCACCCCCACAATATTCACCTCCCTCAGATAAACCCATGATGGATGGTTACGAGCCCAATTCAATGTCCTCATCTTCATCTCCACACGCCACTCACGGCAACTCAAACGACAAGAGCCCCCTGTCGTCACTGAACCTGAATTTCCTCAAGACCCTTAGTGAAAAGAGGACAACGAGGGATGGCAACCCGCCAAAGCGACGAGGACCCAAGCCTGATAGCAAGCCAGCTTTGACCCGTCGTCAAGAGTTGAATCGTCAAGCACAGAGGTATGGGCCAATCAGTGAATTACTGATATGACTATATCACTCTAACAATCGACTTATAGAACGCACCGTGAGCGCAAGGAGCTTTATATCAAGGCACTTGAGGATGAGGTGCTACGATTGAAGGAGGTGTTCAGCAATGTATCACAAGACAAGGACAAACTCGCCGAGGAGAACCGACAGCTACGAAACCTTCTTCACCAAAATGGCATTGCCGCTTCTGGCGTCGGAGCTTTGGACGATGTCATCAGCAACCCAAGCATGGGATACACCTCGAGCGGCAGCATCTCCGGCAGCTACGCACCCGCCTCAAGCTCCGCATTCACGCCACCCATGACGGCCATCTCATCCCTCCCGTCAGTGGCCGGATCGCAGATGATGGGTGCCCACATGGGCCAGCAGCACCCTGTCCAGAGTGTTGTGGACTACGACCAGGCTGGGATTGATTTCGTGTTAGCGTACGAGCTCCCCGTTGACCCCTCGAAGGCATACATGTCACCTCCCCATCAGTGAAAAAGGTAACCAAGTCCCCCACTTTCGAGGAGAGGAAGGGCTGGTTTCTTTCTCGCTTGATGAACAAGGAGAGAGTTTCGCGGTGTTTCCCATCGTCAGTTATTGGTGTCTTTCGTCAAGAACAGTAAAATGGGAATAGTGTCGCTAATTAAAGCGGTCGCGTTGGACAATGTAGTCTCGAGAAACCCTGCATGGACCACCTACCGTGGTTGCTAGAGAAGGGCAGCGATAACCCGGGCGAGCCCTGCGGCCACGCACTGATGGCCTCATGCCCCCCAGAGCCATTCACCGAGCTCAACAGCGAGATCCCTTTCGGCCATTCCCACAGCTCTGCGACGGAAGGGGCCGAGACCAAGTCGAGGAAGGGAGAGCAACAGGCTCTGAAGACATGGGAGCTGTCCAAGGGAGACCTCACGACCCTCCTAGATCTAAGCAAGAGACTAGATCTCGACGGAGAAATCACCCCCGTCATGGCCTGGGGCATGATTCTGGGACACCCCCGCCTCACCGAGTTGACTCGCAAAGACTTTGAGAAGATCACTGATGATCTGAAAAACAAGGTCCGCTGCTATGGGTAAGTCAATGTCTCAAACTATATAAGAATTTTCTGATCTACAAGGCTAACAAATGCATGATAGATTCGGCGCTGTTATGGAAGACTTCGAAGTACGCGATGCTCTGAACGCCGTCTTCTCCGCCAAGCCAGAGGCGAGCCTGGGTGCCTTCTAATTTAGAAGTACAATCCGGCGATAGGGTTGGCGCGATGCCTGCCCTTGTACTCTCTACGATGTAATGACAGAAATGCAACGTTGGGAGTGTGCTTGGTCTTGTTTGATTTTTTATTTTTTATTTTATTTTGAAGGCACGAACCGAGTAATAATACTCGAACGTAGGTGACAATTGTACTGGAGTCGGGGCCATGGTTCTATTATTTTATGAAAAACCTTCACAGGTTGGACAGCGATTATCTTGTACGGTTAATGGAATCCCATAACTGCCATGCTTGTGCCGCTCTTGAAACATTGATAGTAGTCGTGAAACCTGCCTTCCTTCCGCGATGGTCATCTATAGAGTCTTGACTACCTTGCCCAAGATCAATTATCTAATCATCATTGACTAAGTCCATGCGATCCATCAGTCAGTTGACCGACAAGCGAAAACGAAAAGCGAAAACGAAACCCGAAACCCGTCCCACTCCCCCTGATGGGAAAAGGTGTCATAGTGACGGGCTGGGCTGTGTAGCGTGAGCTTAATGTTCGCTTGACCGATCCCTTATCGTCGGTGTCCGGCCTACATATGATTTTATCTTACATCAGCATTTGCTCACGCTCGCAACCAAGCAGCCACTGAAAATTACACAACGCAGGTAGTGTAAGACGGGCATTACGTCCTTCAAGCAAAACCCAACGAGGCGCATTCACCAGCAACCAACATTTTCACCTACCCCCCGCCCCTACCAGTAATTAAGTGCCCGCGCAGTAGTTCAGGGTAAGTAGCGGGCACTTTTTCGTATGTGAGTACGTCCCCAGCCAATAGGTAGTAATGATGTGCATGCATGACAGTTTAGTCTCGTCTTTAGGTGGTGTCCCTAGCAGTAGGGAAGTTACTGTATGCGCGTGTCGTACAGATAAAGTTTTCCTATTTGGAATTATTTGCGTCCAATGAGCTTGCGTTCCAGAGTTTCCATCTCTACGGTGGGATAGATTAAGAAATACCTGCATTATTTACCCTACCTACTTAACATGGGAATTGTAGGTAGTACGGTACCGGAAGGTATGTAGGTATATACATAGTATAGATATTGAATTTACAATGCCTACTTTGAGGAATTCGTGTTTTGCGGTGTACATTCAGACCGACCTTGAGAGGTTTTCCATACACGCTGTATAGATAAGACACGAAAGCACGGCTCCCGGAAGTGGAGGGACGGCCTGGAACCGTTCTAGGCGGTCGCAATGTAGATCTATGCGTCTCCTCCAAGGAAGATCTTAAGCAACACTTGCACCCGCGCCATATATGCTTTCTGGTTGCTCTATGTCGTGAGAGATATCCATCTTGGCGAATCTCATTCTCTTAATCATCCAGTATCACAATCTTGGAGGCCACTGTAGTAACTTACTAGTGAGGAGCCTGTACTGCCGACTTCCAAACCCGACGATGATTCTTCGTACCTCTGTCGTCCCTTGTCCTCAATCTTATTTTGGCTGACGGTGGCAGAGTTGAACAGAACTCTCCAAGTAAATCGTGCAGATTTGTAACCCCCATAACGATAGAGAATTGGTCTCTGACACTGGCCGAACAGGTCGCAGGATTTCACTCCGCGGGTCTAATAATGCTCGAGATATTGTTATTGCCGTATTTTCATCTTCTGAAATTCAGTTTGAAGTCTGCTTAATATCAAACGCGGTGGTCGACACTACGAGAGCACATCCAATTCTTGTGAAATGAAAGAGGGAAGACGAAGGCCTCGGTCATATTGCAGAGTGAGTGGAAGTGATCCGCATGTACCGCCGACGACATTACATTCGCTTCTCCTATTCAGTTGGTACTTTGTGCTCTTCGAGGTTTTATCAATCTCAATAAGTCGCACGACCACCTTAGTTGTTACATCTAAGATTTCCCGCGCAGAGAGGTAGTTTGCTTCATTGTTCTGCCAGTGGTGATACATATAATCTCAACTAACGTACCTCCTATCTTTGCTGTTACATCATTTCTACTTTACTATCCTGCGTTTTTACGAGTTCCCAGCGAATAACTTCCAATCAAGCTTATTTGAATCCTATGCAGCTACTCCCAGAATACACTGGCCGTCGCGCGCCCGGATTGACCGTTATCACACTAGTTATACACGCATATTCCGAGCCTCCATACCTGAAGCCAATTTGATAATGTTGAGATCAGTCTAAACAACTATGTGATAGAGTGGTTTTCCGACATGCCATTCTATGAACACTGAACTGCTTATCAACCTTACAACATCTGAATAGCCGCCGGAATAATAACATCATAATCCTCGTCTTATCCTTTATAATATGGTTGCAGCTGCTACACATCCAACAGCTCAATTTGCCCTTTATCTGTTATGCCTCCGACTTGAATACGAAGTTGGAGAAAGGTTGGCTTCGCTATTTGACGAAACCACCATTTCCAGTGTTACTGGCTACCAGCCGGCACTTCCAAACTTCTGATGTGAAATTTGTTGAAAGTTATGTCAAAGTAGAGTCCTTTGAAAAGCCTAGTGCGTTCTTATCGAAGTACCGTGTGAGCACAATCAAAGGCTTGTATTTCTATAAACCTTTATGTCTGGCTTTGCGAAACTTACGAATTGCAGACGACTTGCCGGTGGCGAGCGTTATCTCGTGCATCATTGAAACCGTCAAGGACGAAGGGACTAACATCGATTTGCATACAAGTCGTTAGCGCATCGCCAAAAAAAAAAAAAAAAAAAAAAAAAAAAAAGCCAGGACTCCTAGGAACGCAAGTGCCGCCCTTTCGTCCCTTCCGCGACTCCATGCACTTGGTGCATTTGGCTGAGCTCGATTCGACGTCGAGAGCGCAGTAATGGTGGGTTACAACTCACACATGTCACCCAGTTTCAACAGTTCCCACAGAGAACATCATTTTCTTCGTACCGGTCCGGCTTCTAGCCGAACCCGGGAGGATCCTGATACTCGGCGGCATTCTACGTAAACGGACTCCGGGGAAACTGATCGTATCAACTCTACGCTACAAATACATTGCCCAGTGCTTGCATATATCTCATTGGTGAATGCTTGTTCGCGATTATAGAAATCAAGTGCTCGGTAAGTATACAAGACCGACTTGAAGCCGAAAGTCGCATCATCTCGTGCACATTATGGTTTACTCCTTCGATGACTGACGAACGAGCTCATCATGCGCACCATTTCATTGCTAATTTTTTCCCAGAGCCAGTATGCCGACACAAGAATTACTGCGGCGGGTAGGGAGATTATTACATAGTATTTAGCCACGATGACGCTCTAGCTCAGGTAAGAAAAAGGGGTGCCTGTTTTGCGATTGGGAGATTGAAACTATAAGATCTACTCTGACAGTCAAGGCATTGGTCACCGATCTGAATTATAAAAAGAGGATAATACCCAGACGCTATAGGTAGTTATTATTACGAACGGATTTGCTGTACCAGGAGAAAGTTGAGAGGTTGAATGCATTAACTACACAGGTAGGTTTCACTGCACCTAAAATAGGTATCAGAATGATCTGCATTCCTCGAGCCTCCTTACAATATAGTCTCCCGGGGTTTTGTATAGATAAATGATAGGAGGCGGATGGGGATGGAGTTCTAGTACAAGTTAGTACTTGGGGTGCGACATCGATGTGGTCATATAATCAGTATAAGGAATAATTCACTAGGACGCAATTGAATCGGACGACAACAATCTGTATCTCGAATGAACCACGGATCAGCAAACGAGTCGATTGATACACCAAGTCTGAGTATGTATGTATCATGTGATGTTGAGGACTTCGATAGCGATAAATTACAGACGGTAACAGGCTCATGTCAGAAGAGATAACCAATAGTCGGAATAGCAGTGTTCCTGCAGCGTGTCGCTCGTGGAGGTAGTGTCTTAACAATCAGAGCGAATATGTATGATACCAGGAGGAAGGATAACCTAGTTTACATTTGCGTAAAGGGAATAAGAATCTGCTTATCTCAATGACTACATATCTTTCCTCTTACTCTCTTTATATTTTCTTCCCAGTTCTCACTAGACGTCCTTAACAGAGTATTATATGCTCGACTTAAGCTTCTGGTTCGTAAGCTGAGTCTTCCCAGAGCTTAAGGGGAACCGTTACGCTCAGCTCAGTATCCCTCGAACTCTCGTAACGTAAAGATAGGCCATGTTATCGTAATTATGATTCTAAATCACTGCCTGTTCTCTGAGTTGAGTCAGCGAGACTTGAGCACATGAGAAATGAAGGCCTGTACTTCTGCCAAAGCCAAACTTAGTCGAAATCCACGCTCGAAGTGATGTACCAGTCGTATAGTCACAGCATCCTTGCCGGCCCAGATGAACAGCTTCGAAAGTTCTACTCACGAAGTGACTTGAAGTGATAAACAGTTCATGATCGAGCTATACCTCAAACTACATACTAAATTATGCTTGTCGACGAAGCCATAAGGGGGATACAGCTACTGAGGTTAGTAGATCCAGCGAAGCTACAGTGTTCACATACAGTCGATACCTACCTAGGTATATATATATACAGTATACGGTACAGGCTTGGACTCTTGGCAGGCGCATGGGAACGCTTGCGACTGCCCCACGCCCCACGTTCCTCCCCCACCAAAATTGTAGACAAGCCAAAATATCCGGGCAACACTCAAATTTCTACTTACGCCACCTTCAGAATAGCGGCTCGAGGACGGCTGCGATAGAGCATAATTCGCATTTTACTGGCCATTAATACTCCTCATCCACTGTGCCATCTTTATCGTTGCCAACATCTAATAGCAGCACATTATGGAGTCGAAATCGCTGGCCGATCTGATCGCAGCCCTTCCTGACGGCGATGGATGGGGCCCGCAGACCACGACCGAGACGACCCTGAACGGCGTTCCGTACGCGCCGTTCTCCAAGGGCGACAAGCTGGGACGCATGGCTGACTGGACCGCCGACGGGAAGGACGGCAGAGACGGCCGAGGTGGCAGGCAGCAGTACAACCGCAACTATAGAGGTAGGCGACCTTTCTATGAACCCTCTATTTCTGTCTCTTTCTCTCGTCGGAGATGTACCTGTTGTTGTATTATACTGACATCGATATGGCCGTGCAGATCAGCAGATTTATGGCGCTGGCAGTGCCGCACTTTTTACCGCCCCCGTCGCCGAGGCAGATGAAAACACCTTCTCCGTTGTCAGCAGAGAACCCACCAAGACGAGATACGGACGAGGCGCCGTCTTCACCCGTGGTGGCCGTGGCCAGAGAGGCGCCGGCCAGGCCCGCGGTGGTCGCGCCACTCTTCAGCGTTCTGGCCGCGGTGGACAGCAGGGCTATGGCTACGACAGTCGCGGTGGGCGCTACAATAACCCTCGTGGTGGCCGCCGCTTCGGTTGGAAGGACTATGACAAGCCGGCCAGAAACCGAGATGCCTCCATCAACATTAAGCCCGAATGGCAGCTGTTGGAGGAGATCGATTTCAACAGACTCGGCAAGCTGAACCTTGACGCCGACGAGGGTGAAGACATCGACAGCTACGGCTTCCTCTACTACTACGATCGTTCCTATGATAAGCAGCCCGTCAAGTCGGCCGAGAGACGGTTGACTGCCATTGACCGTGCCACCTACAATGTCACCACCACCTCAGACCCGATTATCCAGGAGCTGGCCGAGAGAGACGAGGCGACCATTTTTGCCACTGATAGCATTCTTTCCATGCTGATGTGTTCGACAAGATCTGTCTACCCCTGGGATATCGTTATCGTCAGGCAAGGAAACAAGATCTTCCTCGACAAGCGCGACAATGCCACACTAGATATGGTCACGGTGAACGAGAATGCCGCGGACGCTCCTATGGAGTCTTCTGATGGCTCCAAGGATGGTATCAACCAGCCCGCCGCCCTCTCGGAAGAGGCTACATACATCAACCACAACTTCGCGAACCAGGTCGTCTTGGAGAGCGAGTCGTCCAAGGTCAACATGCCCCACGAAAACCCCTTCTACAACGAAGCCGAGGAGACCGAGCCGCCTGCTAGCAAGGCTTACAAGTACCGCAAGTTCGACTTGTCCACAAGCGAAGAGGAGCCGATGTATCTGGTGGTCCGGACCGAGATTGACGCGGTCCAGAAGAACACGCTCAACGGCGAGGACCAGCAACTCACCCTGAAGGCACTCAACGAGTTCGATAGCAAGGCCCAAGGTAGCGGCGGAGCCTTAGATTGGAGATCGAAGCTTGTCAGCCAGCGTGGTGCAGTAGTGGCCACTGAGATGAAGAACAACAGTGTCAAACTGGCCAGATGGACTGTACAAAGTATCCTAGCTAAGGCGGACGTGATGAAGCTTGGGTTAGTATCACGTTCCTATCCGTATCGCGTGCCTGAGATAAGCTAACGCAGAACCAGATTTGTATCTCGGGCCAATCCGAAGAGCAATGACAAGCACGTCATTCTGGGCGTCATCGGTTGGAAACCTAAGGACTTCGCCAACCAAATGAACCTGTCCTTGTCCAATGGTTGGGGCATTGTCCGTACGATCTCGGACATGTGTCTGAAGCGCGAGGAGGGTAAATTCGTGCTGGTAAAGGATCCCAACAAATCTATCCTCCGATTGTACGAGGTGCCAGCCGGCAGCTTCGACGACGATGGCGAAGAGGAGACCATCCCAGAGACCGATGCTGGTGACAACTGATTTCAATGAAGGAATAGCGAACTAAGAGTATCCTATGACAGTAATGACAGCTGTTAATGGGGTGCCCCAGGCGACGAATTAGAGGCATTCTTAAGGGTAACAAAATTGTTAGAAAGCATGCCACTGGCACATCAACAGTAGTCACTCTATAGATAAAAAGCGAATTTAAGGACGATAGGCGTCCATGATTTTCTTGGCCAAAGTTTCCTGTCCCTCGGGTCCACTACAGTAGTGTTGCTCTGTTATTGCTCCCTACCTAGCATGACACCGTTAAGAGGATGGTATTTCACCAAGCCGTCTGTTTCGAAATGAATAGTGCCTATTTAGACTTCTTGGTTTGAGTTTCCCTTTCCTCCCTCAATCGATATTGCCATAGCATCCACGCACTCGGTTAGCTCGAGACAGGTCACATAGTCGCGCTGAGGAACCATTGGCCCAATATGAGAGTTCGTACCAAAGTCCCCTCCTTCTCCAATTCGACCCCGCCCCCACCATGAGCGAAAAAGGCTGCCAACCAGACAGATACCTAAATTGCCCCGCCATAATCACCTTAAGCACTGTGACATCTGTGCCAGTTCATGGAATAAATAACTAGTACTGGTCGATTTTGATTAGTTCTGCTGCAAGTGCTGCTCCTCCAAGGATATACAACCCAGTCACCGAGCCTAAATTAAAAAGGAAAAAGGAAAGAGAAACTCAGAATACTACAAAGATGGCACCGAAAGCAATCATAGCTCCATCCATCTTGTCGGCCGACTTTGCGCAGCTCGGCGCCGAGTGCGCGCGGACAATGGACCAGGGCGCCGACTGGCTTCACGTCGATATCATGTACGCCGCACCGAACTTCTTCACCCCATAGATGCCAGCCCTGACAAAAAATATTCGGGCAAGCAAGTGTCCCCCAATTGACCTTTCGGCGATGGGTGGTGGTGGTGGTTATGGATCGTCGATTAGTCTAGAGAGAGTATGTATGGGGCACAGTTGAGCTGATAGCCAGAGCGCAAAAAGGGACGGCCACTTCGTGCCTAATATCACTTTCGGCGCCCCCGTCGTAGCCAAGATCCGGAAACACGTCGACAGGCCGACTGCAAACCACGGGCGGGGGACTTTTGATTGTCATATGATGATTGCCGAGGTATGCTGCCGTTACACCTGTTTATCCACATCCTATCCTATCTTGGCTCTGCCTGGAAGAGGAAGCAGAAGAAGGGAAAAAAAGAGGAGCAGGATATGAGAATGAAGAAGATATAAAGAGAGTTATATGGCGCTAACGAAGGGAATTTGTTAAACATGGTCTATAGCCCAAGAAATGGGTCAAGGAATTCCAGAAGGCCGGCTGCGACCTCTACTGCTTCCACTACGAGGCCGCCTTTTCCAGCGCCGCCGAGTCCCCCGAGGGCAAGACCGACGAGAAGACGAACCCCAAGGACCTCATCCGGTACATCCACGACTGCGGCCTGTTAGCCGGCATCGCGCTGAAGCCCATGACGGGTGTCGAGGTGCTGACCGAGCTGCTGGAGAGCCCGGATGCGAAGGAGAGGCCGGATGTACGTCCCTCTCTTTTCCTTGCATTTTCTACGTCTTTAATGCTTCTTCTGTTGGGTGTCTACAAACCTTCTAGGCTCAGCCAGTCTTCTTCCCCTACGAATTTGTCCTACGCTGTGTTCTAATACCGTCTTTTCTCCTGTTCTGCTTTTCTGTCTATTCACTTAAATAGTAACTGATACCTAACTTTCGCGATGTATACAGATGGTCCTGATCATGACAGTCGAGCCCGGCTTCGGCGGCCAGAAATTCATGGCGTCCGAGCTACCCAAGGTCCAGGCCCTGCGCAAGAAATATCCGGATCTGAACATCGAGGTAGATGGCGGGCTGGGCCCCGGCACGATCGATCAAGCCGCCGATGCTGGCGCTAACGTCATCGTTGCTGGTAGCGCTGTCTTTGGTGCGCAGGACCCGGCTGAGGTCATTTCTTTGCTGAGGACGACTGTGAATAAGGCATCGCTGTAGCGCGCGTTTGGATCGAATAGGTTTGGATGGGGGTGTCATCGTGAATCATGTTGAGTCGCTGTCTAGACTGCGGAGCGAGAAGCGTGGAGTTATATATTAAGAATAAAAATAACGTACATACTTCATGCATCGTATAGGTTAACCGCTCTATGTTCAAGAGTAAGTCGGTTTTCGTCTGTCATGTTTCGTAGATGTTTATATTACAACGTAAGTCACGGGCGAAATACTCAAAAAGCGCTGTGTCAAATTGTGCATGTACTCTAGGGTATTTCCATTTATCTATCTAATCCTTTCTCGGAACGTATTTCTCCAGTGCCTCGATGAAACCCTTCACTTCATCAACTACCGTAGAAATGAGAACACCGTTAGCTCACCCATTTCATAAGAGCACACGTAAATAAAAGCGAAGGGAAGAAACTGAGGGAAAACTACTCACCGGTATTATAACAAGCCAAACTAACCCTCACAACCCCATCGTCCCCGCCGAGCCCAAGGAGCTCCTGCACCAGCCGCGGCGAGTAGAAGTGGCCCCAGCGGAAACCGAATTTCGTGCTCGCCTCCACGGTCTCGACGACGTCGCGCGACGACCAGCCGGAGAAGCGGAAGCTGATTGTTGAGACCCGCGCGTCGGGCGAGGCTGTCGTGTCTCCGTAGATTGTGATGTCGGGGCGCGAGACGAGGTACGAGAGGAGTGTGGATTGGAGGGTTTCTTCGTGCGCTGTGCGGGATCCCCAGGCTGAGGGGGAGGAGGGCAGGTGGGAGGTTAGAGTGGGTAGGGTATGTAGGAGTTCGTAGCTTGCGCCTGCTAGGCCGACTGTGAGGGGTGAAGGTGTTAACTTGTGTGCTTCATATTTGATTTGTTTTTGGATTTTATATCTTTTTGGAATTTTATGGTGTGTTGATTTGGGTGTATGTGGCCTTGATACGGTTATGATGCTATTGCCGCCCAGAGTGTATGAGATTCTTAAATTAGAGAAGTCATCATACGTCTTAGGGGTAATGAAATGTCGCGGACATTTGATCCTAATGACTACTTCCCCTGAATTGGTGAAGTTGCTGGTCTCCATCTCCCATCTCACCCCTCCTTTCCCACTCGAGAGAAGATAAGGAAGAGATAGAATGAACAGTGATAACCAAAATACAAATGGAAAAAGAACAAGGGAAGTGCCGAGAGAAGGAAAAATGATTCAATGACTTTGCCAAAACTTACTCTTCTCCTCTAGCGTATCCCCCTTCTTAAAGAAATGCCCCAGCGACCTCATATTCCCCTGCGCCCGCCGACTAGCGTAGAGCATCGCGATATGCGGCCCGTACACCTTATACCACGAAAAGGCGTACACGTCGACGTCGAGCGCCCGGACGTCCACGGGCCGGTGCGGCGCCCACGAGACCCCGTCCACGACGAGCAGGGCCTCGGGCGCCGGGCCCGCGCGCACCGCGGCCGCGATGGCCGCGATCGGGTGGATGCTGCCTAGCACGTTGCTCGCGTGCGTGCAGGACACCAGACGGGTGCGGGAGGTGAGCAGCGGGGTCAGGGAGGAGGGGGTGAGGATGGGGTTTGGGTTTGAGTTGGTGTTGTTGTTGTTGTTGTTGTCAGGGGATAAAGTGGGAGTCCACCATTTCAACACCAGCTTTTGGCGTGCTGCAAGGTCTACCCATGGCCCGATGTTGGCTTCGTGGTCGATGCTTGAGACGATTATTTCGTCTCCTTCTGAGAATTCTAGTGCGAAGGAGACGTTGCGGAGCAACTGCGTCGTTGAGGCGCCGAATACTTTCGGACTTCATTAGCATATTCTTTTCCTGGTTGAGATGTAGTGAGAGAGATACATCATCATGCTCGATGGGATTTCTCATGTGAGTATGTGAGTATACAATGAGAATGATGAGAGCGAAAAGAGGGGGGAGAGTTTGTGCGTGAGGACGAGCTTGCTTGGTAGAAGATGAAATAATATGGCCCGATACACATATGCCGTACCTATATCCGCCGCCTCGGCATTGATATACCGTGCTCCGGCCGCAAAGCCGGCCTCATACCGTTCCGTCGCGAGCGTCCCAGTCTTGTAAGTTGCGCCTAGCTGGACATTGGTTTGTGCGAGATAGTCACGGATTCTGTAATCAAGGCCCACCGGCTGTAGTTAGTTATTCCTCCTTCTTGTCGCTATTACCCTGATGTTATCTGAGTATTGCTGCTGTACTTACGCCTCGACGACGGCACCCAATGTCTGGCTGCCGCCTGCATTGTCGAAAAAGATCTGGTCTCGGGCAAGTCCTGGGAATTGCGACCGCAAGGTCTCGACGTCGAAGCTGCTCATCGTGAATATTACGGGCTCCCCTCTCTATTTCGGATTTATTAAATAATGTATGTATGCAATATGTGAGTGGTGATGAGGAGGGGCGGATCTACCCAGTAGGGTTGCCATAGTCAGTCACTTTAGCCTTTCGGATTCCTGTTCGACATGCACTAACCTAGTAACAGACTTTGGCTAAACAAGAAAAGCCCTTGACTATGTATATGAACGTATTTTCTGGAAAAGTGACGATGCCGGTTAACGAGCGCAGTTATCTGTACGTTATGTAGCCTCAGAGAGCGGTATGTTATATAAGACACTTTGGGTAGGTAGTAGTTCGGGGTAGGCACTTCACCCCTTTGGACGATCGGGTCTCCACACCTCTCTTCGCTACGGTTGTCCGCGGATGATTGCGAGATGTGTTCACTTCACTGCAGGTGCTAGCTAGGCCGGTGCCAAAAGGCTAAGGTTAGCTGCTCCTAGAGCTAGCTACAGTAGTTAGCTATTTCGGCCTCGGGACGAGGAGTCTCGCACAGGTATGAGCCGGATAAAATAATCTACGTCACTAAGCATGAACTGGTGTTTTGTAGACTCTGTCTGGTCACCATTGTTGCCCAAGTGGAACAACTATCAGGGCAGAGCATTGGATACCGCAAGACTTGAGTTGCATGAGTTCGGTTAGATGCGTTTTCGGGACATGGTGATCTTGAGGCGCATGGTCAATGTACAACGCGGGCCGGAATTGCAGATCAGATGTTACACTTCACGTTGCTCGGCGAATGCTTAGGGGGTAGAAGTTCGGAAACATGGACCACAGAATAAAACGATGGACAAAAAGTACAGATTCTCTTCTCATCTTCCCGCTAAGAAAATAAACGGAAGAGCTTCCTCTCACAGTATCATGAGCAGCTATGAATGAATACAGGGGTATCGTATACAAGTAAGTGAGTATATATGTGTGAGAATGTAATGTGCTGCTATGTTTGTACATATTTCTCTGTTGGCGTACAACAGATGTGACGTCCCCTACTCTGTCGTGACCCAAATGTCATGGACCTTATCGCAGAACTCATCGAGCCAATACGAATACCCATCGAGCCTATCCATAATCCAGCCGGACCGGACGACGTCGTCGCCCACCCCCGTGGTCGCAACCTCCTTAACGCACTTTCCGGCGGCGTTGGAGTACTCGAGACACTGCGCATCCGAGGCGCGTCCTAGTCGCAGTTGATTGGAGACCGAGCACGTTCCCGGGATAAAGGAAAATTGTATACATCTAGGTTCCTGTCTGCACGCAGTCTGGCACATTTCAAAGGAGGTGTGGGCATTCTGTTCCACGAGCGACAGATTGTCTAGGTCGTTTTGCGACATCTTCGAGAGCACTTCGTCGCTGTACTCTGTCCCTATGGACATGTTGTCCCAGCCCGAGCGTTCAGCCCGGAGCCGGTGACGTATTAGGTTGTTGAAGATGTCGCGGAAGCGGAGGGGAGCCCCGTTTGGGTTTCTTCGCTGCCAGGTCTGTTCGAACTGCCACAGCGTCGTGATCTCGTCTGGACTCATGTGGTGGAATGTCGTGGCGGCGTAGCACCAAGCCACCCTTTCCAGCTTTTCGACGGACCAGTCGAGGCCCGTCAGGCTATCGCCCTGCATATGCGGATATGCCCAAAACATGGGGACGCCGACATCACTTAGCGCCTTTCCCAAGATCATGTCCCCGGCCCATCCTTTCAGCGTCGCCTGCTCGATCTCTGGCTTCTTGTCTCTCCAATGTTTCGAGACTTTCTGGAGAGCGGGCTTCGAGAGCGCGAAACCAGAGCCCCCGTGAGCGAAAAGAACGCCGCTCGCGTACATGTGCTTGCCGATGTACCACGGCTTGCTTGCGTCGAAGTGGCTTAAGTACTCGAGCAGATTGGACCACATCATGTACGTATCCGGCTCAATGAACACGAACCACTTCGCTTTGGGTCTCTCGTGCAGCGCTTCGTCGACCATGGGGAGGAATTTCCATTTGTCGAGCTTCCAACCCGGATTCTCCAGTGCGCCTGATGGCCCACTTCCAAACATAGTCTGATAGTCCAGTCCATCGCGGCCCCTGGTGAGGAGGTGGTTATACAACTCGAACTCGGGTGCCGTTCTCTTTATTGTCTCATTCACTCCCGTGAGCACGTCGTGAACTTGATGACCATCTACGATTTCGTCCATGTCCGAGTAGATGATGAAGTTCGGAACACATGTAAGGATGGTCTTGAAGTGCACGGGAAGCTTCTCTTGAGCCTCGGTTGCCCCTGTTCGAATGACCACGAAGACATCCTTCATCAATGATGACTTCGGGCACGTGATCCCACCCTCGTCCTGACCCGATGTAGCGCCTTTAGTTCCATATGTCGGTATTGAAGCCGGTCGAAGATAAATGAACAAAGTTAATATTACAACAGATAGGAGAAATGCGGGCCGCAGCCTCCGTAGTCTGGACCTTGACGGTTTGAAAGGTTTAAAATTTATCTTGCTCATTTTGCTCACAGCTGCTCTCGCTGGGCGAGATGTGAGATTTTATATGAGCCAAAGAGAAACCGGAAAGTTGAAGCAAGGGCTGTGGTAACTTGATATGACACCCTGTTTGATCCGAGTGAGATGTGAGGCGACCTTGACTCTCGATTGACTTCTCCAGGCGCTTCACTTGGGAGACGAGTAAGGCCAGTGATTGTATCTCGCCGTTGGCATTGCGTGCTGCATGCGCAAGCTGCCTTACATTCGCAACAATAGCAAAAAAGAAGCGACAGAGACGGACGGAGGTATCGTCATTATCGTCAAAGGCGAGCGTCAGCTTCGACAAAAGGCAACCCGAGGCCCGGAACAATTAACTATCGGCTTTCGTATGGTACCTGACTGACCTTCATCACAGCATAAAAGTCAGATTGATGTGGAGGTGAATTAACGGTTATAACTGGATAAGGGGTCGGTTTTCTTGAGTACACGTACTTGGCATTCCTAAAAAGGCGTAGCAGTTTGATGAAACAGTGGCTCTTGTCGATCTCACGACCAATCATCGCTGGCGCAGCCCAACAGCTTAACCGTATGAGTCCTAACGGAGTCTAGATTCCAACTCATCCCAACGCGCGTATGCTGCGTATGCTTTCCTTTTTCGACATGAATGTAGTGTACGGAAGGAACTTGGATCATACTGCTCGCTCTACTCAATTATAACTTCTATGCCAGGAACGATGCTCATTGATACCTTCGATAGAGCATATCGAAGAAGCTGCAGGGATTTAGATCCTATTTATGGTAGGACCTTCTGGTGTGTGTGGAATGGGGAAGAACTTACGTCAATTTATATATAGCCGGGGCGGACGCTGAGAAAACTGGTCAAGCTAGAAAATGGTAAGAAAGACATACGGAAGGGTGTATGTGAACTGTCCATCTCTGAAAACACAATAAATCGCATTGCTATTCTCTTTTTAGCAGCTTGGCCGGCTTTCGCCATACTCAGACTGCAGCTTAAGCTTCGATTCGTTGCTGGTGTTTCTGAACTCGGTCGTGTAGTACGCCTGGTCGGTCGCCTTGGGATACGAGCTGTGATACTGAGGTCAAAGCGCCGGAGTGTCTTTCTGGAACTCAGATAGAATTCTGGTTATAGTCTGGGTAAGTCTTCTCTGGGCGACAGAACTGGAGGCTGGTGTCCATCGTACGATTCTCAACCCAAAACTTTAATTCCCTGCAAGGAAAGAACGGTGTAGAAAGGCGAATACAAGTATTATTTAGAGCTTTAGGGTTAGGATATCGGTATGATGGTATCTTGAGGTGGATTTTAGAACTTTGATGCAAAGTATTGATTACTTGAATTTGACCACTGGGCTCTAGATAGTCCTTAACTCTTACAGTTCGTGTCATAGCTTCTTCTCAACTGATTAGCGAAAACTTCGAAGCACGAATTCCCAGCTTCATAAGTCAAGAGCCGATCTATACAAACCTATCACTTTTACTCTGCTACAGGACACTTTTCCCTTTGTATTCACGACCATGCCGTATCTAGGCGTGAATTGTATGAAGCTAGATGAGCAGTACGTCTAAATCCAACGTGAATCGAATCCAAAGTACGGTCTAAGTATCCGTAAGGGGGGCAAGCAACTTACGCTACCTACATTATGTCATACCTTGGACTCGATCCGGGACTAGTGTCTGGTCTACGGCGACCTGTTAAGTATGCGTACCGGTGCGTGTGGACCATGCTCCCGGGAGGATAGCGCATGACGGGCGGCTCGGGAACGAGTGGTAGGCCGAGAATAGCTGAGTTTGGTGCTACGAAGCGTGATACGGGCTGTTTCTGACTGGAACGCAAACACATTTCAATGGGTAGCGAGGGATAGAGACTTGGGTTGATTTACGGCTAAAGGTGATGGAGTTCTGTCCTAGCGGAGACGCTTTGCGCGGGTAGGACGCCCAGCTGCACAAGAAGGAAGACAAATCAGGAACGCAGAAAAAGGGGGCAAGCAGGCCATATCTGCGTAAAGCAGACGAATAACGTGAAGTAAAGTGACGCCGCAGAGACGCCTTCCTAGTCTCGTCCGACATAGGACGAGACCTTAACACGCTTACAGGGTAGGGTAGCCTACAAGTGCGGTGTGTAAGTCGAAGTTAGGCCCGGCTCAGACTCGCATCTATGTGCGTTCCTATGGTTGCTATCTGGTGGTTCCGATGACCGGGCTGGCATTGGTGTGGCATATCTGAATGAGGCTAGTTTCCCACCCGCCCGAAATAGTAAAAATAGGAGCCGAAGTCAATGCCTTCTACTGCGAGAACTGGTACGGGAACGTGGACTTAGACGCCCCATCCACTCAATTACCTATTATTTGCTTCTCACGAAGCGCCTGGTGGTGACGCGGGGGCAGAATGGGTCTGGTTGAGGGAGTTGGATACCTACTTAGTATAGCAACACACGGCACAAACAGAAACACAGGCACAAGCGACACAAGCATGAGCTCAACGGCACTCGTTCCCGCCATGGATAATGGCAGTCAGCCAGCCAGTCAACCCATAAATCAGCGTGGGTGGGGTGGCACATTTCTGCAAGAAGACGGTGATGGGCGCTTGGGGGTTATGCAGCAAAGAAATCGAAGACGAAAAGTGTCTGAAGCGTCGATCGATTGGATCCCGGGCGATGGGGGGGTTTGATGCAGACATCATTACATGCTACACACACGTTCAGCGGGAAGCTGATGGGTGCGGGGAGGAGAGGCAGTGAAGGAGGGATGGATGGATGACAAACCTTTTTGTGTGCATGTGTGTGTGTGTCGGTTGTGCCGCTTGAAGCCCAAACCTTTTCTTTTCTTAAAGGGGGTATAAATACTCGCTTGTCTGCGGTGAGGTAGGTTATTTGGTGTTGGTGATCAAGTTTCCTTAGTGAATTCCAAGGTTCATTTTAACAGCATCCGAGTCGTCTATTCCACTCTTGTACCTGCCTGTTATACCTTCCCTTCATAGGTAAAATTACGTAGGTACCTTCCCTACCTTGTCTATCTGGTTAGTACTAGGCGAGGTAGTCGACACGCGCACACTTTACACTAAAAATGGTATAAGTGGAGGTGCCCCGGTTTTTACAAGCTTACAAGCTCGAAAGCGCAGCTCTATCGTTCGATGCGAACAAAAAATATTTGAGAGCAATCAAGATCAGACCACCAACAACAGCTCCAAGCTGTTACTTATTATATACACGGCTTATACAACTGTATCGCAAACAGCCCGGGAACAATTGTATCTGCTGTGGTCTTGGAATACGCTGGATTACACCAATTGCCCGCTCGCAAGGCGACACCATTAGTATGCCGAAAACGAAGCGCAAAGCAGAGGAGCCGCATGCTGTGGACCAGAAACCCTCTAAGAAAAAGGCTAAGACCTGTCAGTGCCATTTCTCTTTTTCTCTCTCCATCCTCTACCATTGCAAATCCCGAACAAGAGAAAAAAGGCTAGAGAAGCAGAAGGTGGGAAGGGGGGGGGGGGGGGGGGGGGAGAAAGAAGAAAGCAAAGAAAGGAGAGAAGAAAGCTTCGTTGCAACTGAGAGACAAATACCACACAAGAGTAGCGCTAACACGACTCGACAGCTCCTCCAAACAACGAAGATGCCCAAACCCGGTTTAGGAAAGGGCTCTTCGACAAGAAGGTGCTTGATCAGTATACGCGCGAGTACTCGGAGTCGTCGCCGTACAAGCATGCCGTCATCCACGAACTGATCGACGACAAGCTGCTGCGTGCGGTGCGCGACGAGATCAAGGACAATGTATCCTTCACCCCCAAGGAGACCGATATCTACAAAATCCACCAGTCAGGCGACCTCGCCAACCTCGACGGTCTAGGCGACGAGGCCCTGACTAAGTTACCCTCTCTCCTGGCACTCCGTGACGCCATGTACTCTCAGGCGTTCCGGGACTACGTGGCTCAAGTCACCGGCTGTGGCCCCCTCAGCGGCCGTAAGACCGACATGGCCATCAACGTCTACACTCCCGGCTGCTACCTGCTGTGCCATGACGACGTCATCAGTAGCCGCAAGGTCAGCTACATCCTCTACCTCACCGACCCGGACATCCCCTGGAAGCCCGAATGGGGCGGCGCCCTACGCTTATTCCCCGTCGAAACGCGTGAAGGCAAGGACGGCCAGGTTGCCCACACGCCCCTCCCCGATGTGAGCAAGGTCATCCCGCCAGCCTGGAACCAGCTGAGCTTCTTCGCCGTGCAGCCGGGATATAGCTTTCACGACGTCGAGGAAGTGTATCATGCCGAGTCCAAGGCGCAACTGGTCCGCGAGGGCGGTCGCGTACGCATGGCTATCTCGGGCTGGTTTCATATTCCTCAGGTCGCCGAGCCCGGCTACGTCGAGGGTGCCGAGGAGCGGAATGCCAAGAATAGTAGTCTCATGCAGTTGCAAGGCAACCCGGACCAGTATGACGTGCCACGACCGCAACCTGTTCCTGTCAAGGCGAAGGAGGGAGAAGAGGAGAAAGACTTTGACGAGGCCGATCTTGAATTCCTCCTCCGCTTCATGGCCCCTACATACCTGACGCCCGACACGCTCGACCAAGTCTCAGAGCACTTCGGTGAGAGCTCAAGTATCACGCTGCCGAACTTGCTGGGGAAGAAGTTTGCGGCGCGGCTACGCGCATATATAGAGGCGCAGGAAAAGGCGAGCAAAGACCTATCTGAGAATAGCACGAAAATCGAGAAAGAGACTCCTTGGCGGGTGGCTAGGCCACCCCATAAACACCGATACCTGTATCTACAGTCATCATCACCCAAGATTAAAGGCAAGAAGACCGATGAGGCGAAGGGAAATAATAAGAAGGAACGAGAAGATGGCGATGAATCCGACTCCCCGATCCATGAGCTCCTCGAGGAGTTCCTCCCTAGCCCGCAGTTCCGCCGCTGGCTACAGATGGCGACGGGCTGCACGATCGAGAGCCACGACTTCCTGGCGCGTCGCTTCCGGCGAGGGAAAGACTACACGCTCGCAACAGGCCACGAGGGCAAGCCGCGACTCGAACTGAATCTGGGCATCACGCCAACGAAAGGATGGGGCGACGATGACACCGACGAACCTGACGATGATGGCGAAGAGAATGGAGCCTCTAGCTCGAAAGCAAGCAAGAAGAAATCGAAAAAGGCAAGCAAAGGCAAATCCAACGGCGAGAATCCGGAACCGGACAAAGAGGTAGAAGACGAAGACGACGCAGGAGAAGTAGGCGGCCACGAGGTGTATATGGCGGGCGACGAGGGTGACGACAACGAAGATGCGGCGATATATAAGTCTAACAACGATGAGGACGCCGACAACATCCTCTTCTTCCAGGCCGCGGCGTGGAACCGCATGAGCTTGGTGCTGCGCGACAGTGGCGCCCTACGCTTCGTCAAGTACGTGAGCCGGCGCGCTAAAGGCGATCGGTGGGATATTAGCGGGACGCTCGAGGTCGAAGAAGAAGATGAGGAAGAAGGTGGTGAGGAGGAAGAAGGATATATAGATCCGCTCGCTGATGATACCGAGGAGGAGTGGAAAGGATTCTCGCCCTCTGAAGATAGCGATTCAGATTGATCGAGCCAGGTCAGCTAATATTACGTTAAAGGTGAAGAAGCAAGATACGAAGTTTGATGGTGAAGTGCCTCGATAACAAATCTGATGATGACTGGATGGACGGATGGATGAATGAATGAATGAAATGCATCAATGGTATCTTCGTCTTTCACGGTTCTATCCAGATATTTAACTGTAAAGCCGTTTTTCGTGTTGCAACACGATCTCTTTTTATATATCGCCTCCGTTCTCCGCCAACATGTTCCATCCAGTTCCTCTTCTATCATCTAAACGATCTGATCTGTCTACACATGTAATAGTATAGTTCCAATGACGCGCTATAAGTCTGAGATGACAATTCTAGGTATAGCCCAGCCTTCTTTCCCCGGCCCCTTTCTTTCCTCTTCCCAGTCTTTTCTAAGTTAAGCATACGAATAAATGCTTTGCTTAACTGATGCTGATTTGAAAACATGCCCTGCGCCCATACATGCATGCATGCCATCATGGCTGCCCTGCCCTGCCCTGCCCAAAACGCCTAGCTTGCTAGATACATAAGTCGATACAGATTATAAATAAGTTGATGCAAATCCCAATACCAAATGACAAAGATAAAATGTCAAGATTCCTCCCAAAACAAGAAATAACGTGCTCCGATATATTATTATAAGTCTTCGAGCTCCTCTTTGCTCTTGGTACTGACGAAGGCATGTCTCAAGAAGTGCAGCCATGTTTTATAGGCCTTCTTGTGCTTCTTATTCTTATTCTTTTTTTTCTTGTGCTTCTTGTTCTTGTTCTTATCTTTACCGCCTCTGAAGAAACTCCATATATCGGAGTCGCTGTCGACATCCTCTTCGTACTCTTCGATTTCGTCGTCGTCACTTTCTATTTCGAGTGACTTGGCTTTCTTCGACGCCTGTCCTATGCGGTGGGCGAGACGCACGTAGTTCTTCACCGTGAGGTCGTCGAGTTTGTAGATCTCGTCGTCGAAGGTGCTGTACTCGACCTCGAATTGGAACTTCTTCGGCTGCGGCTTGTCGTGCTTGGGTTTCTTGCCTTTGTGCTTCCCGGGGTTCCACCCGTTTGATGACGCGTCGTCGCTCTTAGGATCCACGAGGTCGTTGTTGATATAAGTCAGATTTGCGAAGTACTGCGTGTAGCCGAGTAGAGTCAGGGTTTGGGAACGGTATGCTGGGCCAGGTGGAGTACCCTTTTTGGGAGGGCCGGGAAGGATTAGATTGGGATCCTTTGGCGGCTTGTGGCCCTTCTTACCCTTACCCTTCTTCTTTTTCTTCTTTTCCATCTCAAAATCAGGGTCCTCGCGTCTTTTGAGCTCGCCGACATCGGATATCTCATCGTGGCTAGTTGGAGTCTCATCGAAGTGTGCTGCTCTTGCGGCATCTGCCCAAGTAGGAACGTCTTCGAGGCCTGTGATGTTGTATTCGAACACTCTAATGCTTGGGAAATAATTCGGCACGACGCTTGGAGAGATGAGTGTAAGTTGGAATCGCTCTGCCC
This sequence comes from Xylaria sp. FL0933, assembly GCA_022578765.1. Taxonomy (NCBI): domain Eukaryota; kingdom Fungi; phylum Ascomycota; class Sordariomycetes; order Xylariales; family Xylariaceae; genus Xylaria; species Xylaria sp. FL0933. The sequence goes on along the minus strand of MU389732.1, from coordinate 180,397 downwards.
ATTTGCCTCCAAGCTTATCCTTGCCCTTTTTGCCTTTCTTGCCTCGCTTCTTATTCGATTCATCAACATCATCTCCTAATGCGACAGGACTAGGAAGCTTAGCCCAATGATCACGGAGCTCTCTCAAGTACTCAGCACTTGACTGGATTGATAACTTATCTCCCATCGTTTCGCGGATTGAAGCCGAAGCCGAAGCTGAAGCTGAAGCCTGGATCAAGGCTAGGTCAATCTCTTTTGTGTCCTGCAATAGGAAGTGATCGATGTTCATGTGTCCGTATAGGGAGCCAACAATGACATCACGGTACTGCTGCAGCCATAGGGTATACTTCTGCCAACAAGTCTCATGCCACAATTGCTTGCCTGGTGTTCTAGCAGGAGGGACATGTCCCATGAGAATAGCCTTCATACCACGGCTGCGCATGAAGTCAAGCTGAACACGTAGCCATTCAAAATGCTTGTATCCTGGCTCGGAAGGATGCACACAATCGTCGATACCCGCGTTCCGATCGAAGAAATACATCGTGTTGAGTGAGAATACGGCAAGTTTCCGCGGCACGACCTCAACATAAAACCAGCCACCGAATTCGAACGAGTGCCGCTGGGCTTCGGGAATGAAAGGCTTCCAAATGCTGGTATATCGTTGCAGAATATCGTTGGGTCCGGGCATCAAAATATTGTGAGGGTATATATCGTTATTACCAAAAGTCGGCACTACGGGAATAATCAAGCCCGAATCATCGGAAAATGTCTCAACGAAGGCGTCGGCGATTCGGCTGTTCATGTCCAAGATATCTTTGTTGTGGCGGGGTAATTCCTCATCGCTGTCGTGGCGAGCAGAATCGCCGGTCCAGACAACGAAGTCAATCTCATCCCTCAAATGTTCTTTCACCCAGGTCAAGGTCGCATTAACAAGCGACAGTGGGGAGTCGCAATCCGACGTCTCGGCTCCGTAGATACCAGCAGGGCCATTGCCGCGATGGCATGCGATGCTCTCCTCAGTCGACGTGTGGGGTTTATAGTGCTCGTCGGGGTGTAGATCTAGATTGTACTACTAGTTAAAGACGAGTTCCTATCGCATCAATTTCGGGGTAACGGTGGTGTAGCGGGCATACCTGTGATATGGAGGAATCTGCCGTGAAGACGACGCTGCGAGGTAGCAAGCGGCGGCTCGCTACCAGGGTCTTCTGGTGGCTGCAAGACATACTGAGCTTCTGTTGTTGCCGCACCAAAGCGCAGCTGTGCCAGCAGGCCGGGGACTGCCAGCGCCGCCCATTGGAGGGCCTTCAGGGGTGCCATGCTGCACGATGAAGGGCTGGCTCTGTGAGCTGAAGGCAGCACGCGAAAAGGGTCTGGCGCATGCAGCGTGCGGTCTATGTCTATGAAACGGAGAAAAAGAAGTTGTTGTATAGATAATATTGATGCCACAAAGAGTCCGACTAAAGTATTATTGCAGGACTATCCTAGGTTTACGACATTTGCCTAGGTTCGCAAGTGCTTCCGCGGTGTGTGCTGTTACGATTCCGTCATTTCAGAATCACCGACTTTACCTACAACAGACATAAGCTATAATCCAGTCCCATTTTAGCAGTTTGGGTTAGGGCAGAATTGGATGGAATACCTAGCGTGGTGTCTGGTGGGGGATCGTCGTGCATCAAAAAAGGCACCGATCTGCTCTTACAAGTACGCTATTACTCTTGTCTTGCCGTGTAAACCGGACAGACGACGAAGTGGACAAAGTGAGTCAGGACGGGCGGGCGAGTGGATGCTGGAGAGATCATATTATATCCATTCCTTCTCCTACCTTCTCCTTCACCCTTTTCTTTAACATTTGCCAGGCGTCCATAGAGTTCCGAGCCAGAGAGGTGGCACCCACAAGAACAAGCCACTGTCGTCTGATGTGGAGCGAATCATGAGCCCGGATTTCGCACGTGTGGAAGCTTGAAAGATGACATCGTGAGCACATGGGGCATCTACTGCTTTCTAGTGACTGAGCGACACGCAGACGGGGCTGGCTGATGGCAGTGACGGCACCACGGTGGGTCAGCCGAGCGAACGCCTCTGATCAGGAGACCAATCAATCCTGTATGTACGTACAGAGTTAGATGGTGTACCTTGATGGCTGCCTGCTTGTCAGATACGAATGAATATTTAATCTCTGGATACAGTCTGGATACAGGACTGTACAAGGTAACACTTGCGGTGAGCAGAAATAATAATGAAAAATAAAAATAAAACATAAGAAAGTCGCACACATCACTGGTGACACTTGTCGCTTGTGACGTGCTGGCCCAGGGCCAACGTCAGCTGAAAGAGAGTTTCATCTACACCACGCCCTGTCCAGAGCCCTATCCACCATCCTTTTTTTACCTTTGGGGCTTGCGTCGTCAGTGGCTGCTCTTCCTCGAACTAAAGGAAGTACCGACATGGATCTGGACAAGTGTGGATATACAGCATACGACTAGTAATGATATGGTTAGTGTGTCTCTTGTCGATAAGGAATCTGTACGCCAAACATTTTTGTTAGGTCACATGCGCCACGTTAACAATTTCTGCCTTCTCTTCTTCACATTCGACAGCACATCTCAATTCACAATCAAGTTTTGGTTGCATCGGAAGGCCAACTTCTCTACAGTCTTTCGAGTTGAATTCTAGTGCGAGACCAACATAGCCGTTCGTTTGAGGGTAGTCAGCTTTTGCCAACAAGCTGGTTTCCCATGGTAAATCTCGGCCACATCGTAATATGCCATTTGCCCGTACAGTGTCATACCGACGCCAGCTAGGGGAAAAGTCCTTGGAAGTATGAGTCGTATTTTAGCTGCTTCTTCTTCGAGCAAATAGGCACGTTCTCGCGTTATCTTATGTACATTCTGAGACCACTGGGACATTGACGCGCTCCGGATGAGATTGTCAACTGTGAAGCGGCTCGTTTTACTCCCTTGACGGAATATCCTTGCTGAGTTCTTGCAACTCAACCAATTCAACCTCGCCCAAGTCATTTCTCTTTATGTTGTAGGTGCGGTATTCGACATTCCTGAATCTTGGACCTTGTACGACTCTGTCGAGAAACCCCGAATGGGTGACGACGACGATACACTTGTCCGGTTGCTCAGAGAGCCACTGCCTTGCAACTGCTGCTCTCTTCCGGATCGTCTCCTCCTCCGGCTCATATAAGCCCGTTTTCTGGGGGTAGATGGGGTCCAGCTGTGAGAAGTCGTAGTTCGGCCAGGCCTTCTCGAGCTCAGATCTCTCGGCGCCAACGTCACAAGGGTTCGCCGTATCTTCCTAATGTTTGTTAAGGTTTGCAATCAGTACGGAATGCTACCGAAAACCCCTCCACAGGACACTGGAAACACAGGATCGTCCTACCTGCCATTCTGCACGCGCCTCGACCGGCACACCGCGGTCCAGTAGCCATCCAAGCGAGTGCTGGACGGTCTGCAGTGTTCGTGACAGCGGACTCACTATGATGCGGCAGCCTTCCGTACCGTAGGGAAAGTCGGCCTCCAGTTGGGCCGCAAGAGTCTTGCATTGGGTTATGCCCAGATCCGTCAATTTGGGATCGAATATCGACCAGTCATGTGCCCAGGACGTCAGCTCCCATGTGTTATTTGATGATGTAGGGCAACTTATTTTGGACATCTAAGAGTGTAAGCACGGTTCCGTGGAAGGTTGGGTACAAGTCACTTACTGTGTAAAGCCTGTGCATGGCGTATAAGGATCACGACAGGTGCCATATCGACAAGAGTGCTGTTCAACGATCAATGGTGAGTATCGGATGTGTCGTTGCTTGGGCTTCAAATACAGGCTGGTTACCTACTATTAGCGTAGGTTTCTTAGCAATACGATTAAGTTCACGCTGTGCGTGTTGCAGAGATACATAAACAGGAAGACAATTACCTCAAGGTTGTTTGAGAGAATTAGAGTGTCGAGACATGACCTGCGTACCTTAATTCGCTGCTTCAACTGACAAGGCCATTGGGCGGAGTTCGCAGAGGGGTTGAGGCAAGCCAAGCTCTCCGATTCTTGCTCATTTGTCCTGCAAACCAACACAACAACTGGCTGTCCACCTGTCTACATGCTTGAGAACCCAACATTTTTACAATCACTGACTGTTAAAACTCATCTACCTTACTCACAAGAAAATATCATCATTATCTTCATCCAGTGTAAAAGAAAGCTACATCTTATTCTACTTTCTCAGTACCTAGAAAGTACCTTACGCAAGAGGCTTGGGACGGCAGGCAGGGATTTAGGTATGGTGGGGTCCGGGGCGAGCGGGGGTCGCCTACTGCCCAATTACCCCCTGTAACTGCTCAACTGAACCACACTCCTCCAGTGCTTGCCGCTATGGGGCCGGAGGCAAATACTAAGGCAGATCCATCCCGCCTTCGACTCACCGAACACAGCTTAATCAGCCTTTGTCTCTTGACTCACATAACCCGCCGGGCCTCACGCCGTCAAGCCAGCCATGTTAACTACTTGTTCCATGATCGAAAATGAGCCTCAGGTCAATTTTGGGGGGCTCAGGGCGGGTTAAGAAGAAGTCCTCGTCGACACTGTCGAGCCGACCGAGCGCAAAGCGATCACCATCTTCCACAGCCTCTTCATCTGCATCGCCTGGCCCGTCATGGGCCTCCTCGCTACCCCGCCGCAAACCGGGACTCGGTGCGAGGACGTCGTTAAAAGACAGCAAGAAAGGAAACGATGAGGATTTCTTCGACGATGATAAGCTGGACGACTTCGGCCTGGTCACAGCGCTTGCGACCGACCTCAGCCTTCGTGACACGCCCCAGGCTATTCAATACGTGCGGGCGCGCATGTTTGCCCCGGTCCCCGACACTGCCGCGGGCATGACGTCTACTCGAATTTCCGAGATCCTCAACTACCGCCGGAGTCTCCCACCCATCATCAGCGTCGCGCATGTGCAGGCGCTGCTGTCATCCCCCAGCGCCGTGGAGCGGGAGGTGGCCGAGCTCGCGCGACGAGGATTCCTCCGCCGCATCGTGGTACCGCGGCGGGGTGCCGTGGGCGAATTTATCGTGCTGGCTTCGGATTACGAGACCTCGCTCAAGGAGACGACAGGGCTTAGCGAGAACGCTCGTGAGAGCCTGCTGAAATACTTGGCGTCGAACCCGGATTCCCAGGTGATGGAGAAAGGCGCCCTGAAACCTTCGGAGATCGAAGAGCTCGTGCGCGCCGGTTTCCTAACCGCGCACCATTCCGGCGGCGTTGTGAGCTACGATTGTATGTCTGGCACCATGCGATCATATGCCCGCCCGGAGGACAAGATTACCCTGACATCCCTGGAGACCGTATCGCGGCAGGCGGCAGGATCTCTTGGCACAGTGGGTGGTCAGGGTGCGCTGCATAACGCCGGCGGAAGCGGCGGAGGCTCGCTGTCTGTCATGGCCCTGACGAGCTCCCCTGCTACGAAGTACAGGCTTGCCGTTCCGGGGGCGGGGGCGTTCCTAAAACTTGTGTCTACGGCACTAGATCATCTGGTATCACTGCTGGGAAAATCTAGGTTCCGCGAGGCTCCCGAATCTGTGTTGAAAGAGCGCTGGGACGGTGGTATCGCTAAGATCGAAGAAGCCCGGCACGCGGCAGCGAAAAAAGCCCGAGGCGAGTTCGCTGGCGTGCTCCCCGGCCAGACGAGGAAGTGGCGCCAGTTCTACGGACTTACCTTCGATTGGGTACTACAGGAGGCCGTGGGCGCGGGGCTCATCGAAGTATTCGAGACACGAAGTGTTGGGCGGGGTGTCCGTGCGATTAGGTGATACGCTGCAGTCTTCCCTGTTTTGCTATATATGAGGTGGGTAATCCAATGATTAGTGCCCTGAGACATGGCTCATGTTACCATTAACCCAGGGATGAAGTCGCACATTTACGAACTAGTTGTTGGTTCCTGGACTATCGGTGTTAGACTAATGTACAAAGCAGTTTATGCCAACAACTCTATAGATGGAATAGCATAGCATAGCATACCAAGCATCTCGAATGCGCTACATATGCACTATAATTGGCCTCTGCGCGCATGATTTGCGCTACCTGGTATTCGGTGTTTCGTACCAGGGAGTCGGACGTCTTATCAGGGTTATCCCTCGCAAAATTGATGTGGCATCTATACTCCCTTACGATATGTACATACGTCTGTTGCATCTGGCTGTGAGACTTTGTCGTCCCGGGTTTTCGTCTGGCGGTAGCACAGCGTTACTCGCTTATGTTTGAAGCGGACAAGGACGAGATTATATAACGCGATGTTTCATAAGATCTGCTTGTTTGCTCGTTGTTTCTGTCATCCCAAGCTGGTGTCGCACCGTACTGTTAGTAATGCGAATGGCAAGCAGAGGGAAGGGAGGAATTCATAGCGTCGAGATATCGGACGATTTGAGTCCATCGATACCTTCATAGTCTTTCTCATGGAATTTGCCAGCCTGCAATGATATGATTCATACCGCGAGCATAAATCTAGTGTGAGTCTGTAATATCGAGGCACATGCATCCGTTATTAACTTCGGATGCACGATGTGGCGGAGAACAGGCTGACAATGGCGTCTGCTACCTATGTATGGACTTCCGTATACTACTAGGTAGTTTCAAAGTGAGTAGGGCTGTATACTATCCGTGGCACGGGATGGCAACACAGCATGGACATGGATGCTTTCGAGAATCAAGATAGGATGCCACCTATACTACTTACACGATTTCTTGTATACGGTAGCAATCAGCAAACACACTTTGCTCTACTGCTACTAGTAACTTACCGACAACAGAAGCAAGCAAGCACTTTACCGCAATGCTACGGTGTGGTCTCCCTACCGATATATGTCTGGCTCCCGACGACCTGCGCCGGCGTCTTTGCCAATTTCGGTCTCGAGCTCCGGTGGTCGCGGACAGCGTGCGTTGCTCTCTATTCATTCATTCCTGTCTTTCGTTTCACCGACTGACGTTTTGACGCTCCGGCGAAACCCGTACCCGAGACTCTTCCCATGTCGTAATCCTACCCACGAAAAGCTTGCTTTTGCTTTCTCGGGACGGATACCAGCCAATGGTTAGATTCCCATGAACCAAGACATTTCAGGAGTTTGTGTGTCCGGGGTTGGATGGATGTTGGTATACCGGCAGTGTTCCGCGAGAAATCGTATCTGATACGGCCCCGACATGCTCGTGATGATTGCGCAACACCTCTACGTTGTAGTTTGTATTTGTTAACCGAATCCCCGCTTTTGTTTTCTTTGTGATCTCTGAGGTAGATGATCCGGTTGAATTGGAGATGCGGATACGTGCGTTAGAGGCTCCTAATGTCTTTTCATGCTTCTATCTGGGGACGAGGACGCAATCGTGGCTTAAGTATGCAGCTATAAAGTAGTAGATAGCTCGACTTGTATTGCAACTTTTTTATATACCATATTCTCGAATCACCAAATGTTTATTTTCTCAGCATATTGTACAGTCGCTAACTCTAAGACCTTTAGATGTTCAGTTACGACGGGTTTCTTGGTGACACTCCAAACCGTTTGAATCAAGCAGCTCACGATGCTTTGCTATACACACACAATCCTAAGATTCCGTGATAGAGCCTCGTCCGCGGCTCTCTCCGGGTACGACATATAGCTACCTTGTATGTATTTCCACGACCTCGTTTGAACCTTGCGCAAAAGTTTGCCGGTCTCCTCATTCGCTCATTTATCATTGATTGATCGGTAAACACCAAGAAGAGATTAACGAGGCTTTCAGCTTTGTGTACGATGGGCATGTATCGATGGCCGAGAGTCTTGAAGGTTACCCGGTCTTTCTAGTAGGACTCCTTTTCATGGCCTGATCAATAGCTATCGGCCGGGTGCTCTTACACACCCAGACTTATCATCACATTCATGATATCGGCTTATTTCGAAAGATTCCTAACAGCCTAAAGCAAATAGTTGTATCAATAACGGCAGCTTAGATAAAATTCGCGGCTCGCGGGATACAGCCTTATCCCAACGTTACTATCGATTAGTTGCCGTCTCTGGCTGTTTCGTTTTCGCCACAGCCCGGCCGAATGATTGATTCAAATCTTTGTCTGATAGGCTATAGCTTGATCGACGATATATCGCTTGCTAGACTGGCGGGCTTGGTATACGTGCAACAAAAGTCGCCCCTTTCTTGTGGCGTGCTGAACAATTGTGCTCTGTCGACAGCGACCTGTAGCAAACGCTTTGGAAACAGTCTAGAAGCAAACCTATTATAACGTACCAGGATGTCATGTCTGACATTTCGTAGAATGAAACGATATCCTTGATGATTATCAATGCGACTATGCATAATTCCCTGGTTTAGCAGTGATTGTTATACTAGTATCGTGAAGCAAGATTGGGGGTTCGTGGCCATAACGTTCCAGAGTACTTACTCCAAAGTAAAGCGGTGCGAGGTGTTACTATGACAGTAAGTAGGTCCCCATCGTCACCACGAAGCTTGCATGTGGTTCTCGTCGCCAAGCTTCCTGGCAGGACAGCGGGGTAATGTAGCAATTCGAAGAAAGATGGCGTTGGAATGGGAAATTGCAATGCGAAGTGGACAAGGGACGCGTTCACGCCAACCAACGCCAACCAAGCACCAACCAGTTACACTACACCAACGGGCGGATCTCCCGTTCGGTGCAGCGTGGAGTATCCTGTCCGTCAGCTCTCAAAGAAGCCCAACTAAGCGTTGCGCTTAATGATCGCCACCTAATCAAATGTGACAAGAGTGCCTAGACTGCAGCTCCTTCCAGTAGAAAAGAGCGAAAGGACTGAATGTATGGCTCGAGCGAGATGCCTTTCATGCTACTTCTTCCGATATGACTTTGTAAATATCATGCATGCATTCTGCTCCTTCGGCACCTTTCGACCCCTGAGCAGTAGATAGTGTACTCAGTAGCGTAGTGTAAAGTAGTTAGTATACTACAATACTCCATACTCAGTGCACATACTACACCAGTTATAGGTCCCCTGAGCGATACCCTGGCCAGTACCCTGACGAACATTCGGGGACGTTGCCGGGGATAGCAATCCACACGGGATGAGTGGCATTGGACCTGCGTAGAAAGGTTACAACTGCAACTGTAACTGTAGCTGCTACTGGCGCAGCAAAGCCGACTACCCCCGGCCAAAATCTTACCTTGACCACCACCCAACGGATATTAGCGAATAGTCAAGAAAGCGTGAAAGGCGCGAAGGCGTGGTGGCGCGTGACATCGCGGGGAACTAACTAACCTTTAATCCTACTCGTCATCGGAATTATTGATGTAAAACTTGCGTGCTGCTCGCTAGCAACGTACTAGTATAAACCTCTGCGTATCTGCGGCATTCTCTCATGGGGAGAATTAACATTTATTGAAATAAAGAGCTGGTTGGTATGACAGATGACAAGCAGCTGGACATCTTCGTCTGCCTACTTGTACACTAGGTCGACAGATCGAGCGAGTTGCTTGAGGGTAATTAGCCCTCCTAGGTTTTTGGGGATTTGTGACGGACTTCCATCGGTGTTTCTGTTGGTGCGAGAATGGCTTGTAGTGGCGTTCGGACGCCGCTCAGCTCGCCTTTGATTTACCATTACCTTCCCTTCAATTTCTAGCAAAGCGACATCATAGCCACGTGGATGGTATATGACAGCGCCGGGCCGTCCATATATAGCGTTTCTTCATGATCGCGTCAAGATGCCCACGTTGTGGCGATGACACCGTTGAGGATATTTTCAAGATTGATCGGTAGCCTTCCGGACTATTGGCAGGCTCTCGTCATTGTCTAGCAGGAAACCTGGTGCAATCTGCTTTACTGAGCGTATTATACATGCTAGGCAAAGGTTTAGTACTGGGACGGCTTAGCGTGGGGTTCTCGGACCAGCATTGGCTCTACACTACTGCAGTATACACGCTAGTGTAGGTCGGCCGATATTCGCGCAGGGTACGAGGCGAGGCGATGTAATAATAAACGTTTAGTCCCACTCATATATTTACCACTAGCACTACTAAACTTTAATTATTACACCACCTCGCGAGGGCAGGGTTCAAGGGCGGAGATTGGCTGGCCTGAGTGACGTTAGGCCGCGGTTGGAGATTGAACCTGGTCAGGGGTCGGGTGTGATGATGGCTATAAAATTTACGATCTACAAGACGTGATGTGATGCAGGATCGTCCGGTGCGGTGGTAAATGGTAGTGAAGGCCGGTGCGAATTAGTGTTGGTATCGGTATACTTGTTAAAGGAGAGGGGGAAAAATAAATTATATATATGGCAGTGGAAGGAGATGCAGCACAATCCACTGGTACTGGCAGTCTCGAGCAAGAAAGGCAAGTACTTGTGTATCTGAGAAGGTGAGGGTTCTTACTTCCAACATTAGTTGTAGGTAAGGTTTTGTTAAGGTATTTATGTATATAAACTCATTCACGTGCGAAGCGGCTCCCTACTACTAGTATATTTTCAAGCTGCGAGAGAATACTAAATCCTTAGCTCAATGTAGGTCCTCAAATGATTTTTTTTCCTTCTATCTAGCTCGTCGACTTTTGTAGGTTGGACGGGTGATACTTGGGACGGGGTAGATGACTACACGTACTAACATATCTCGGGCTTGTTGTATCTGGGCCCCTGGTCAGGTATTTTATATGTAGCACTTTACCACAGACCCGAGCTGGGCGCTGGGCGCTGGGTGCCGTGTGCCTCCTTGCTAGCCCTTAATGGGCATAATTAGCGCTAAGGTACCTACGCGACCTACGACCTAGAAGCACTGAGACCCGTTAGGGCCTTGCCATGCCTGTCGAGCCTGTCTATCATTCGTGTATTTACAGCACTGTCGAGATTAGATCACATTAACCCCGACTCCAACTTGTCTCTCAACCCCTAACTTGGCCACATCCAAGGGTGGGTAAAAGGGCAGACAAATGGGTCCTGAGCAATAAGCTACGCACGAGGGAGAGGTAGCCGGGTATCGTATGCTCCCTGCTCAAGCACCTATCTGCTGCATGTGGTGCGTCTACCTACACTTACACACCATTTGTGCCTCCACCTAAACTTGGGACCATCTCTACCGACAGCCATCTCGTTCCCATCCGGTCCAGACTTCCCGAGTTTTGGTCGACTACCGGTAGTGTTGCTGGTAGTACTTTGTTTCTATTGCCATTGCACATAATTGTTTTGTTGTTGTTCTATCTACTATCTCTTCCTGCCTGCCTAGGTACGGCATCAATACTACCTACGACCGGCCCGCATATTCCCACCTCCATCGTGACCTCCGGGTCGCTTATCTGGGCTCTCTCCAACTTTACGCTTTCTTGGGCAAGAGCTGCCTGCCTTTGCCTGCCTTACCTACCCATAGTCTGTTCTTTCTATCGCCACTGGCAGCGACAAACGTCTTCAGCTCCTGCACCCGAACTTTCGGCTTTCAAGCAGCTTCGATAGCTGCACTCGCTCTTTCTCTCTCCTTATCCACAGCATACTTTTCTCTTGAGTCGCCTTCCACCTCTGTCTCCGCCTTTCTCTCTCTCTTTCTTCACCACGGCCGCACAGGAAGCGATATCATCGAGCTGCTACCGATACCGACCAATACAAAAGCCACAGCTATATACAGCTATCCGTTAACTTTCTTTGACTTGCTCCGTCCCGGAAACTTCTGGCTGGAATAGGCAATAAGACCGCAGGAGAAGGAGGCGTACCCTTACTCCCTTACCATCAACTGAGACCGGTTCCCCTTTGTCTTACACCGCAGTCCCAACTCCCGACATACGCCCTCTGCCTGTCTTTGTAGGGAGCTCGCTGCGGACTTGTGTGTCGTGTAGTCCTGACTAGCTTCTGCCCTTTTGAGTCGTTACCCGTCGTCCCAGGGCGACCACGGCGTGACGCTAGCATTCGCTTCCCGTGAGTTATTACATCCCTTACCTGTCCTCCATTTGGCCAGTTCATTACACGTACTGCCAGATAGCGCGTTTGTGCTTCAATTAGCCTCACTAAAAATTTGACTGATGCAAATCTTTCCAGATAGAATCGCGATTTCGTTGTCTTGATCCCGCACTTAGAGTCCTGGACCTACCCAATTCCTATCCAAATTGCGGGCCAATCAGCGACTCAATCAGCCCATTTGGCCCTGCCGCCATAACGCTGTCGATCGAACACGACTCATTCGGCTTTTATGAGAACTTCGATCCCTGGTGTCTAGGTTGTGATTGCGGCCCAAGACGTCTCATCCGGTCCATTATCCTGTGCTTGATTGCCTTAGTTAGCATTTGAATAGGCCATTCCCACATCCTGGACGGATCGGCACCAGCAATCTCATGGAGGCGTGAAATGCGAACCGCACCCTCGTGAGCCCGTAGATTTGTGCGCCATACGCCTCTCGATTCCAAACCACAATGGCCACCACATTACCGCGGTTACGCGGGCCTAACGACCCCCCGGCGACCGCTCTTCCGGCTTTGCCCAGGCCGAAGAGTCGAAAGAGCACTGGCGGAATTGTGAGCCCTAGCAGGACACCGGGTACTCCAAGGAGCGGGCTGAGAGCGCCATCCGCAGCATCTATACATAGCGGCCCACCTTTATCGCCAGCACCTTCTGGGGCCCTTCCGATCCCCAAAGGTCCTGGAATTAACAGTGCAGGAAGGTCCATTCGCAAAACTGTTAGTATCAACTCGTTCCCTCAACCTCCGAGCCGAGGAGGGAGTATGCCTCCGAGTCCTCTGTCTGGAACCATCACACCTAGGAGGGCTCGCACTCCTCAAGCGACATCCAAAACTAGCTTCCAGTCTGGTGTAACGCCAAGCCTACTGAACGGAGGCGGAGAGGGCAAGTCGCTGTTGGGTGGGGCCGGCACGAGACACTCAGATGGATTAGTTAGTGTGGCATCGCCTCCTCAAAGCCGTAGCTCTTCAGCCCAGGATTCCTATTCGACGTCAGCGACCACATATGACGATCCTTCAGAGATGAATGGAGCTGGTATTAAGGAGAAGCGCGCTTCTAAAGGATTGGATGGTAAGGGGAATGTTCTGGTCAGCATTCGTGTGAGACCGGACGCTGGAGGCAGTAATGGACAAACAGAGGGGGAGTGGATGGTCGATGGTCGAAAGTCGCTGGTCGCATATCGTGGGCGCGAAGGAGGGGATTATTACTATGGTTAGTCCCGTGAATATTCAATATTCGGCCCTGCTAACTGTTTGAAGATAATGTTTTCACGACTCACGACGACAATAGCCGTGTATATGATCATATCGCAAAGCGTTTAGTCCGCCGAGTGATGGAAGGCTACCACGGAACGGTCTTCGCATATGGTATGACGGGAACAGGGAAGACATTCTCCATGCAGGGTACCGCCTCATCTCCCGGTGTAATCCCGCTCGCTATAACCGACATCTTTTCGTACATTCGCGAAACGCCTTCGAGAGAGTTCCTGCTTCGGGTGAGCTACCTCGAGATCTACAACGAGAAGATACACGATCTTCTTAGTATGCCGACCGCCAATGCCGCTGGAACCGGGGCTGCGCAGGAGGAGATTAAGCTTCGGGAAGACAGCAAAAGAGGTGTCTATGCAACTCCTCTAAAGGAAGAGATTGTGCAAAGTCCCACACAGTTGCTACGAGTAATTGCTCGTGGTGATCAGGCCCGAAGGACTGCCAGCACACAGTTCAATGCCAGGAGCTCACGCAGTCATGCTGTCGTACAGATCGTCGTAGAAAGTAGAGAGCGCATACCAGGAGGCTCGGGCGCAGAAGGAAAACGCTCAGGACTGATTCCCGGTGGGGTTCGCGTATCTACACTGAGTCTAATCGATCTAGCTGGTTCCGAGAAAGCTGCCGAGTCAAAGGAGCGCCGGCAAGAAGGGTCTCATATCAACAAGAGTTTGCTTACACTGGGAACCGTTATCTCAAAGCTGTCAGAAAATAAGGAGAAAGAAGGGAAGGGCGGGGACAAAGATGGCAAGCATCTGCCCTATAGGGACAGCAAACTAACTAGATTATTGCAAGGTGCGCTGTCTGGCAATTCGCTTGTGAGCATTCTCTGCACCATTCAGACCGGCACAGCAGGGAGCGCTGCTTCAGCAAACAGCCATGCGACCGAAACTCTCAACACTTTAAAATTCGCTTCCAGGGCGAAAAACAGTATTGTGAGCCATGCCAAACGAGCAGAAGAAGCCTTGGGTGCCGGCGGAGAAGGTGGCGCAAGAGTACTTCTCGAGCGCTATAGAATGGAGATACTTGAACTGAGGCAACAGCTCGAATCCCAAGCCAAAGCCAACCATACCAAGGTGGAGGAAGAAGAGAAGGAGAAGGACGCAGAAGAAGAACTCGCACGGGAGAGAGAAGCTGAAGCAAGACACGAAGAGCAAATTCTGGAGATGCAGCTTGCGCGCACAGCTTTAAAGGAGCGCATTGACCATCTTAACCGGCTAATCTTGAGCTCGAAATCGACAGGAGTTAATTCCAACGGCACCTATAGCGCGCTTGGGGTACACAACCGTTTTTCACAAAGCTCGATACGTACCTCACTTACAACACCCAGTGGTCTCGAGAGAGCAGTTTCGAGAGGGTCCTCAGCCTCAACAATTGGACGTAGATCGATAGGTGCGCGCAACTCAAGCGGCGAGGAGGCGACTGTAAATGAGGACGAGGATAATGTAGACGAATATGGCGACGGTACGGCGTCCTTACAGGCTCAGAATCAATCATTGCAAGCCGATCTTGCCGACAAAAACCGATATATTGCGACACTCGAGAAAAGGCTCCTCCAGGCTCGCCGGGCGAGCTCGTCGCGGACCTCAGCGGGCTTTACCACCCCGAATAAGGGTATCATGGTTGGTGAGGATCATAGTGTGTCCGCACTGATCAAGGAAAAAGATGCCGAAATCGCAGAGCTGCGTGCGAGGTTGGACGACAAAGACAGGATGTTGACCGCACTTCGTAGCGCAGCTCGTTCAAGGGACGCTGCTGAGGGCCTCGACACTCAAAAGAGCGAGGCCCGTTCCTCACTCCTCTTAGAGTCTGTCAGCCCTCCACCACAAGATGCTTTGCCGGATCCTCCCGTTGCAAAGAGCAAGAGGTACTCGCCCGTTCGGAAACGAAGCGTGGACGAAATGAGTAAAATGTTGGATGAGATGATCCAAGACCGTGTCGAATCTGGCCAGCTCGTAAGAGGGGTCCGTGGGAGTGTTCGGGTTGCCCAGGACCGTAAAGGAGCTGGTATCACGGATCTAAGTCAGCCTGGACTTGAGCTACGACGAACCCAATCGTCGACGGGAGGAGAAACACAGTCGTTAATGTGAGAAGTATGGGTCCAAAATCAGGGTTCTGACGGTGCCTAGAGCGGCCTTCCAATGGTTTTTTTGGCAGTCGGCCGGCCGGCGTTCCGGTCAACCTCTTCTTTTTTATTTTTTCACTTATAATATACCCCTATCATGTCTTTTTATCTGTCTGCTATTTTTTGGTCGGCCCGTGGAATGCGAATGTCCTGATGAGGAAAAGAAGACTGATAGATCTTACGTTCTGTTGCTTCCGTCTAGTCCCATCGGATCATATTTGTCCATGTTTTAGTACTCATTTTCCAAGAACCAAGGCGAGGGGCCAAGGTGCGAGGAGACCTGTATTTATGTCAATCGGTTGTGAAAGTTCGGTTATGCTGATCATGGAAGAACAGAGAAGACCAATTTCTTTCCTCTGCGCGGTCTTGAGACCTGGTAGTAAGAATTCGTTCCTACATTTTGTATATTATTTGAGCAGTCGACCGCGTTGAACGGACGGGAGATAATAGTATTTCTATGTGCATAATTGCTTTTCATTGCTAAATGGGAAGAACACGGGTAATCAAAATTCTAAATTTATTATTCATGATGCAACTACAAGGTGCCTCCCCCTATCCCGTACTACTGGAGATTATGCATGCATTTCCGAGTTTCCATTCGTTACCAACAACGGTAATTTTCAGCTCTTCTGGCTGACCACGGCATCATGGGTTACACCCGAACGGGCACTGAAATGCATGTAATATGGATGCATATGCTGCCCTCTTGTAATGTTAGAGACGCGCAGCATAGGTACCGTAAGCGGTGATCTATTCCTGGGAAATGGTTTCCGCCCCGGGTTCTTGCCGTGTCCGCGGATGGGTACATGGACAAGATCATTCTTTGTGGCCCTTCTTTTTTTCTTTCTTCTCTCCCCTCTTTCTCTTGCGCCTCAGTTGTAACTCATGGTTAGCGCCTCCCTCGTCCCTCTCCACACGCGTGCTGTAGTTTGAATTTTTATTTATTGCGAGTGGGTTATATATGTGTAGGTAAGTCCTAGCCGATGCGGAAATGCCAATATTGTGCAGATGCGGAACGTCCATTGTGGGTAGGGACCTCAGGATGTGAGGATATGGCGTTGGTATTTGTCTACTAGTAGTAGTGTTATTGTAGATTGGGCGTCCTTATGCTCACTATTGCGCCACGGTCCTCTTCCTCTTACATGTTTTGCCTTCTCTTTTAAACAAGGCGGCCTTTTCACCCCCACGTCTTTCTTCTCGTCGGCAATTCCCTTTTTTTGATGTTGTGTGATGTTGCTGTGGCTGATGACAGGCAGGCAGGCCAAGGGTTCCAACCAACCAGCCTGCCTCCAGGCTGACTAGATGATATCTAATGCCATTTGCGCCGTTGCCGTTAATTAGCTAATTATATTATAATACGAACAGAGTAAGGCATGTAGACAGGCAAGCTGGATTCTCAGTTCTGGTAATCGGTTTGATTGTTTATTCATTCCCGACAGCGCTGAGGCACTACATCTTGCATATATATATTGATATCTGCCCCAGATCTATTGAAACCTCAACCCAGAAAAGTCAGCCCTAGATCAGTCCCTATTGCTGGGTCCTTGGGGGCGCCAGAAAAGAAACCTGGGCGTCGCTGGGCTGGGGGGTCCGAGAGTACGCTAGTACTACTGTACGTTGCTGATTGGATCCTAAAGTGGCATCGTCTTTTTCGTACGTGGGATCAGTACTTCTAGTTCCATTGAAGCAACCGAGATTTGATGATTGCGCGGTCTTTTTGTTTTTTTTAAATGCGCGGGAGAAACGAGATTGTATCTTGCTATGTTAGATATTGCGGAGGCGGCGCGGTTACAATTCCCATAGGAAGATAGGAATCTCGAGCTTGTAGAGAAGCCGTTGGTTCGCATTTGTTTCATCGTGTCGGCTACGGCACGATAACACAGTAAGTAGCTTTGGTGATGATATGAGGCGCTAGGCAGTAGGATTCTATGCTACTTGGTTTAGACCAATGAGCAAAGCGAGGTTACAACCAAGTCAAGCCTCTTTCGCCAGCGGGCGCACAAGAAGCAAACAGCATTCGGTTCTACTTACCATACAAACATATCAGTACGCACATAAGCGGGCAGTTGGAATACCTAGACTACCTTACACATACTTACACTGGTTCAGCGAACCCGGGCGATTGGAGAACGCGTGAAGCAACGAGGCCTATTGGCTGCGACAAGGAAAAGTTCACCTACTGCCTAAGCCGACTTGTTCCCGTGTTTCATCTAGATAGGAGCACAGTAGGAGAACGGGATTCTCCGTCTTGAGGGGAGTTAATTGGACTAATATAGCCGAAAAGCCCAGAGCGAGGTGATGGCAAGACGGAACAGAGGACATGGCGTTGATCGTGAGCCGGTCGACTCGAAGGGGGAATGGTTGTCTCTGGCTCCCGCAACTACCTTGGGGAGGACCGATTACACAGAAACGGCTTCTCGGCGCATACGAACGACTAGCATGGTGTAGCATGTTTGCTTGTCCTTGGTGGAAGAGTTCGGCTAGAGTTCAACAAGACCTAGCCGTTGGTACAACATCTACTCAGACACAGATAGATCGATCTCCTCCGCCAGAAGGAAGCGCAGGACGACGGTGGGCGATGCATGTGGTAGGGCATAATCATGTGTTTGCGGCGTCGGTATAGTCCTGCAAGGCAGAGAACTGATGAAAAGTGCCGGCCATTGGAGGATGAAATTCGCACCCGAAGGTTGGTTCATACGTTGTCACCGAACAGACACAGGTCTTTGCGAGCGAGTTGCGCAAACGACGTTGTCACTCACTGGCTTGGTGGCTGACTGAGATCGTCCGTGATCACCTTGGTATGTGACGTGATCGTCAACGGCCCCTATCATGCAGCGAAGTTGTAGGTGTACGATAACACAATGCTGCAGCTTTCAGCTGCTCTTACAAAAGACTGCCAGAATCTGAGGTCCGTATTAGGGAAGCAGATACTTTACGTAGAGTCCTACATATATTGAAAGATGCAACTTCGACATTTAGCATACGCATACATAAAGAAAGGGTCACAGTACATAGGTACCAATCGCAGTCCGTGCCTACTAAGGTCCTAGTACAGACAAAAGCAAAGGGTTCTTTGACAGCCCCAACCCAAGCAGCCAAACAAGTCGCATGAATAATTTTTAGCTTGTTTCATCATATCAGGGGTGCCGAGAAACGGGAGCCTCGGCCCGTTTTATAGCCAATCACAGCAGATCAACATCCTTGGAGCGAGGGCTTGGAATGGAGACTTGTAGTTAGCTGCGCGCACCTACTAGTCTATTAGGGTATAAGACGTGCCTAGTTGAGTATTGCGGGCCGCCAGGGTCATAGACACAGGGGGTTTGTTGGTGAAGGTATCTCGACCTCTTGCGCTGAGGATTAGCTGTTAGCGTGCCAAGAATACCTGGTAAGGAACGTTTTACTGAACACCAACTAGTACAATCACCGGTGCTTTCAACCCGGCCGAGGCGGTGAGGGAAAAACTAGGCACTGCAAAACACTTTATACCACCAATATAGCCACTTATTCAGTGTTTCGGAGTGCCTAGTTTTTCCCTCATCGCCTCGCCGGCGAAATACATATGCGATTCCAGTATGGAATTTAGATGTTGTCTGACTTTCCCTTTTACCTTCTCCCTTATTAGTAGTGTAGATCTGTGTACATAATGAGTGGGCTCATGGGTGAGGCACAGCTCTCATAGAAGGAAGCGTATTTACAATCCCGTTGGAACAATCCTCCTAGAGACGGAAATAGAACTAACAAAAAAAGTAGGTAGCGAAATGGCATCTGTGGATATTCCGTTGGACGCGCACGCTTGTCTGACGACGCACATCTTGAGAAAGTCATTTTATGTCTGCCAGTAAAGATGTCGGAGTATGAGCACTCTCAGTAGTGATACACCTGACAAGCACGTCCTGCTAACGGATGCCCTTGATATTCGATTGATACTGGACTATGTCTCAGTCTCTGTCTCAGTATGCAGAACTAGGGAGCAAAATTGATCTACTTTTTTCTTTATCTTACACTAATAGCAATCAGTCAGGTACGTACCTAGGTATGGAGTTGTGGGAGTACAACGGGTACAAGTGTGCAGCCAGCGGTGCCACTTGTATAGGCTGTGACATCATTTTGACCCCACAATACCACAAAGGCGATCCCTCAAACGTCAATCATCGTCAGACGTCTCCCCACACCAGCCATGCTCAAACCCCACATTCAGTAACAAGGGAGAGTGTCGAGCGACACATAGCATTACTATTGGAACCCGCTTGGTAGTCATCGTTCGCTTACCGAATGTATGCGTTTTTCTCTCATTTTAATTATTCAAGTTCTAGCTGACACAAATTCCCACCAATGTAAAGAGAGAGAAACAGGCGTTTGTCATGATCCCCCAGATATTAATACGCGTGGCGTAGACAAAATATCTTCCAGGCGTACGTGCTTATGTAGGTACTTCATGCAGACCTCGTGGCACTGCTCTCGTGGCGTTTGGCTTTGTTTCGTCCGTTGTTTTCTCCCCAGCAGACACAGACCTAGTTAGCAGTAGTGTAGGTAGATCAGATCGTACTCTTCTTATTTATTCCCAAACCTAGTGTCCTAGTATATGTCTGGCGCTGTTTGCCTTTTGGTGTTTCCCCATTGCCTTGTTGATTCGCTGATCAGCAGGAGTTGCCGGCTGAATCTCTTTCGTGCTTCATTTTCTCACAGTCAGATAGGCTCGTTGTGATCGTCACTTACACCCACTCTTATTATACGGTCATCTTTGCAATACCATAGTCTTATTTGTACTGCCAATTAGTGTGCCCAATTTCTTGTGCCAAGACAAAGCCCACTCTGAGTCGTAGCTTAGGAGTAGGTACTGTACACTACTTTACACTACACTAGAGATCATCACGGCCTTCCTCCGCCTCCGGCCCATCACCTACCTTTTTTAGTTGACGATCGTTGCCCACCCATTTTCACTTCGCTGCTCCCTTCCCGTAAGGCAGGTGCACTGTTGCACCCAGCCTTAGCCTTGGGCTACTATCCGGCTGTTATCCGAAGCTGCTCCCGCTTTACTTCTTACCTCAAGTTGACCACTTTCTCGACGCCTTGACGCCTCGGTCCTGTACATTCTTTGTTCGTTTGGCACCATTCTTGGAATGACATCCAACAACTGGCTGTAATGGCCAAATTCATTATGTTCTGACTACCTGTCGTTCCTTCACACTTGTTGGTTTACCCATTTCGCCACTGCCACCTTTACACATTTATGTCTAGTCGCTCCTTTGATGCTATCACCACCACCACGGTATAGTGTCATCAGCCAACCCAGTTGTTGCTCATAAGCGCAAAAATACGCCCTAAAGATTGTGCCCGGCCGAAGACCTATGCGGTAGACCGCGAGAGTAACGATCATGGCCCCCGCTATGGATAACACCCATCCCAAGGTGATGATTGCGCCGCCTCGCCTGAATCTTCGTAGAGCTGCCTCGTATCAAGGCGAAAAGGCTCCATTATCATCTACATCGTCACGATTTAACTTCAACCACCTCATATTCTCTTCGCCGCCACCCTCTCCGGGCCTGCCAGCATTAGTTCCACGGCCGCGCAAGTCATCGCCTGTCCCGAGACCAAGTCGAGTGTTCCGAGTGTTAGTTTGGGTAACAGGTCTAGTAGCCATCGTTCTGATTGGTAGCACACTTATACAGGGAGGGAAACAGTTATCAGCTGTCAGATGGCCTTTGGAAGGCGAGGGACAGTATAAATTGGTTGGGCAGAATGAGCTGCCTGAGTTCCCAACAGCGGTCATGCTAACCGATCGACACGGAAAATCCAGATGGACCGTTTCTATCCCACCCACATATGAATTCCCTCTATCTATGAAGGACTATTCTGAAATGTGCACCAAATGCCGGGAAGCCGCTGCTCATGTTAGAGAGTTGCGTGGCCAGTCACCGCTATCCCAGCAGGTATCCGAGGGATATTACTACGAGGACCCTTACTTCATGGAGGTCAGGGATGCCGAGAAGAACGGCGTTATCCTAGGCGCCGAGAGTAAGAAACGAACAGCCACTGCTCAAGCACAAGAAGGTCAACTCGTGGGACAAAGAAAAGACGGGCTGGCAGATATGGAAACCTGCAGAACATCTCTGACATTTGTCCTCGAATCATCCGACGCTGGATTGGGACCGACTTTGATGATGCTGTGGACGGCCTACGGACTCGCCCAGAAAGAAAAGAGAGCTTTTTTCATCGAAGATTCGCGATGGGCTTATGGCCAGTACATTGGCATATTCAAATCATCTCCCGTGCAGGACTGCAAACCACCATCAAGGCATCAAATGCTGCCCTGTCCACGAAACGCGAAGCATCTCGTCGTATCCGCGGCTACAGCTCATGAGGTGTTTGGAAATAACTTCAACACTGAGTTCGAAAATATCAAGCGGACTGATGTCAGCCGAGAGCGGGCAATTTTTGACCTCGCCCGCAAAGGATACGAGGCATTATTTCATCTAAATAGCGATGACCAGCCCTACGTGGACAACCGCGTGAAGGAACTGAAGGCACAGGCAGTCGTACCGCAAGGTAACTACAACGATGGCACCATTGTTGGAATTCATGTTCGACAGGGAGACCTTCACCCGTTTGAATACCAATACAATGGTGCATACATACCGCTGGACCAGTATGCGCAGAAGTTCCAGGAGCTAATCGAGGAGCGTCACAACTTCAGTACGCCTCTTGGGGGAGAAGACGTAGTTGCCAAGCAACACTCGTTCATGGTCATCGCATCAGACAATCCCGACGTGTACGAAGCAGACGAGTTCAAAGACGGTTTCCGAGCTCAGGAACAAATCAAATTAGCCGGGAAGCAACACGCCGAGGCCGTTAGACACGAGAAGTGGGCGATGCATAAGTTTGTCGAAGAGGCGTTTGGCTGGGAAGGCGGCTTCTTCGCCAGCATGTTCTGGAACCTCGGCCGCACCACGTTGCATAATGGCGAGACGGCGGCGGCGGACGACAAAGACTCGCAAGAGACGCACCAACCTTCGGCTGATGCCGTGCGGCTTAGGGGGCTGGTTGGGCGGGCCTATGCGATGGATCTGGCGGTGCTCAGCCAGGCGAGCGACAGCGTCATCTGTACTATGAGTGCGATGGGATGTCGATTGCTGGCGGTCATGATGGGCTGGGATAAGGCCATGGCCGGCGGGAACTGGGTGAATATTGACGGGGACTTCTTATGGACTGGCATAACACTATAAGCCATGACCAACTCACTCCTCGGGTTGGGGGAGCAGCTATCCAGCCTCACTTTCTTCTGCATATGCATAGGCGTTCTGGGGTAACAAAGTAAGGCAGGCACTGATCATATTAAAAACAATTACGAACGACCTCATTAGATGGCGTCTTTTCACTTAGTTGTATACCACGGAAGGGGAATAATTCCATTTGAATAAGGAATGGCCTTGAATACTTGACTCATCGATTTCTTGAATCCTTCTGTATGTCTTATCTGACGTAGACGATATTGTGACACCCTGTCGAAGTAGAAGACTCTCGATGTGTGTAAGTGATGATGTTAACACTCGCTCTCTTTCCTCTTGCTCGGTCGTTGGTCAGAAGTGATGAACAAAACCAATCATGCTTAAGCACCTACAAAACTAGAACCGAAGTTTAACCATCAAATGTTATGTCGACTTAGATAAGTAAGCTATTTCCTTATTCTGGTGTCATCTTCTCGACAACATTACGTGTCCCAGGTAACCATACCTCTGGTATCTAGTGGCTTGGCTGGTTGAGCTTTGTGGGCAAGTAGGAAGGTATGTAGATAGGCAACCTGGGTCGATCTCCTTTAGACTGCCACGGAGCAGTTTGTTAACATACACAACACGCAAACAGCGGTGTATATATGTATCGGACCATTGCTCGTATCATGTGTGGTTCTGGTCTATACCAAATGGCACGAGAGCGGGATTGCTACTTATTGCTACTCGAAAATTTCCAGGGAGAACTTTTTTCAGGGCAAGCAGCTAATGTATTGTTAAGCTAGCTATGGCATGATTGCTCTATAAGACGATTTCCTTGCCATCTTCTAGAAACAAGAACATGGCTTAATGTTATGTATCTAAGCCATTTGACAGGGCCTGAAAGGCGAATATTTTAATCTCAGTATTATACTAAGAGATGCATGCAGAAGGCGAACATCGACGCGTTCGTATTCGTATTTCCAGTCCGAGGGTACTTGTCACAGGCCGTCCAGCTTTCCGATTGGAAACAGCGATACGCGATTGGTCAATACGGCTAGGTACCTCCCCGCAGTACCCCTTATCCCACTATCACCATCGCGCCACCCATTGGGCAATGCTCTGGGTCCCTTGAATCCATGCATGTGCCAGGAAATGCTAAAGATTAAATGCTTTAATTTTATAAAGTCCTCCACCGTCCTCAAACCCTCAATTTCTCTCCATACCTATCGTCTGGATAGTTCTCGCCCCCCTTCTTTAGGCACGGCAGGTCAATTCCACAGCGGGAGTCGGAGGACAATATCTCTGCTAGAATGGGCATCATACAAGATGTCTCGGGGCCTCTGTCCCAGCAGCTCTCCAAGCTGTCGATTGTGTCGCAAGCGGGAGTTGCAATTGCCGGTCTCTTATTTGTAACCGTTTTTCTCAACGTCTTGAAGCAGATACTATTTAAGAACCCCAACGAGCCGCCTCTCGTGTTCCACTGGTTTCCGGTAATAGGAAGTACCATCACATATGGTATGGACCCTCCGCGGTTCTTTAAAGAGAATCGTGAAAAGGTACGTCAACACGTCATGGGATGCAGCTTATTGCGCGCTCTTCACTAACTCTAGCATTTTAGTATGGCGACATCTTCACCTTTATTCTCCTCGGCAAGAAGACAACGGTCTACGTTGGGCCTGCGGGTAACGAGTTCATATTAAATGGCAAGCTTAAGGATGTCAACGCGGAAGAGATCTATACAGTCCTTACAACCCCTGTCTTTGGAAAAGACGTAGTCTACGACTGTCCTAACTCGAAGCTCATGGAGCAGAAGAAGGTACGCCGTCTTATTCACCAGGCTCGTCTTCCGAGCGCGACACTAAAAAACAGCGCAATAGTTCATGAAGATTGCCCTTACCACCCAGGCCTTCCAATCGTATGTGCCCATCATCGCCGACGAAGTCACCGATTACTTCAAGAGAAGCCCTGATTTCAAGGGCAAGTCCGGAATCGTCAACATCTCAAAGAGTATGGCTCAAATCACTATTTTTACCGCCTCCCACTCTCTTCAGGGTGCGGAGATTCGAAACAAGTTTGACGAGTCCTTGGCCGATCTATACCACGATCTTGACATGGGCTTCAGCCCCGTCAACTTCATGCTTCACTGGGCCCCACTACCTTGGAACAAGCGACGAGATCATGCCCAGAAGACCATTGCTAAGATCTACATGGATACAATTAAGGAGCGCCGCGCTGCTGGCGCCTCAGATTCCCAGGACATCATGTGGCACCTCATGAATTCGACATACAAGAATGGTGTCCAGATTCCCGACCACGAGGTCGCGCACATGATGATTGCTCTTCTCATGGCTGGACAACACTCGTCGTCATCCACCAGCTCCTGGATCATGTTGCGACTGGCTTCCCGACCAGATATACACGAGGCTCTCTACCGTGAACAGGTCGAAGCTCTTGGCGCTGACTTGCCACCACTTACCTATGAAGACCTTGCGAAACTCCCCTTAAACCAGGCTATCATCAAGGAGACGCTACGGCTACATGCTCCTATTCACTCCATTCTCCGCGCCGTCAAATCACCTATGCCTGTACCTGGAACCAAATACGTCGTTCCTACCAGCCACCAATTGCTTGCCGCTGCTGGCGTGAGCGCCACAGACCCCAACTATTTTCCTGAGCCGGATCTCTGGGAGCCGACTCGATGGAACAAGGACTCTTCCCTCGCGCCTAGGATGATCAACTCGGTTGAAGATGAAGAGAAGATCGACTACGGATATGGTCTCGTGAGCAAGGGTGCCAACTCACCATATTTACCGTTTGGCGCGGGACGACATCGATGCATCGGTGAGCAATTCGCCAACGTGCAGCTGCAGACCATCGTAGCCATGGTCGTTCGTGAATTCAAGCTCCGCAACATCGACGGCAGCAACAAGGTCATCGGCACGGATTACGCGTCGCTATTTTCGCGGCCCCTTGAACCCGCTAATATCGTCTGGGAGAGACGGGAGCAATAATGGTTAATAAAAATGACTAATTCAAAGACATACACTTTGTAATGTGAGAAAAGCTCTGTATTAATACAGGCTGCCTAGGAACATATAGCCCTGGGCATGTTATGAGGATACGCCATAGACATACCTACAATATTACTTAATAAAATAAAGAGAACAATAATGAAGATACGATCTATAGGTATTGAGTAAAAAGGTATGATATGGCTTTCGGAATCGACCGATATATATTGTCTATTCAAGTGGCCATAACTTCATCATAAATTATATCATATCTCGAACCTGCTAATTTGCCTTCTTATTAACATATTACTAGTAGTAGGCAATGCTCGGTTGATTATCGGTAGCAGTAGGTACTACACTTGCGTAATGTAGCACCCGCCAGTCACGGAAGCGGTTCGAAAAGCTTATTTACTGCAGTATGCTGCATGTGCGATGATTATTGTCTGGCTCCTGCCAATGGGAGTGTAGCCGAGAACACGCAACAGGCCAGGGATCATGGACCCAACACCGTAATGCATCTACACTCGGTTAGTGTAAGTAGTAAGGAGCTCCTACTGCCGGTAGTCCACTGAGTACTGTCTTACCTGCCACTTCCCTCCACGATAGAGGAATACATATTCTTCTACCTTTCACCCTCCATAGCACATATCCTATTCTGATATGCCATAGGCCATTTCCAAGGCTACGGCACTCTTCGTTGACCTATTCTTCCCCAAATGGCTTGTATCAATTAAGCTGTACATCTATCTACTCCTGTATTAGAGGATCACCATCCCCCTTACGGCTAATCGAACGCGTGATACGGCCACAACGGGACGGCGATTGAGGGAAGCTAGATTGCGTCCATTTCAATTGAAGACCTAACCCTGAGACACTGGGCCGTTGTTTAAAACCTCCTGTTCTCTTCGAGCATAACTATTTAGGCATTCTACGAAACTCCGATATACGTTTAGCTACACCCGGTCGTCTTTAGCCTACCAATTACCTTGCGAGCGCTCTCTGTACTAGCATTTGAGACTCTATTTACGATGTCGACAGCAACCGAGCTGGGGCCGCTTGTGCGTCGTTGGGGTTTGCCTGTGAAGCAGCTTCCCTCCGCAACAGCTGGGCCGGACGAGCTAAAGCCATTTTTCGCGTCGATCCTGAAGGAAGCCCTTCCTTTCATCGACTCCGCGGCACCCAAGACCTCGTCCGAAGCGAAGAAACTCTGGAAATCGAAGGGCACCAAGTCTGACCCAGACTCGACTGCCAAGGTCGACGTCTTAGAACGTGTCATCTCGACCAAGGAGCTCAAGGCTATCGCCTCCAAGCATGGAATAAAGGCCGATGTTGAGGAGGAGACGTGGGCAGTACGCCATAGCGTACACGAGGACGCTGCTAAGAAAGGCACGGCATCCTGGGACGAGTTCGACCGTTCTTTCCGTCTAGACCACGGGAAGACAGAGATGGCTTTCACGCCCAATGTCATTGGCGCGAACGAGGCCCAGCGTTGGGATTGCACTGGTATCGAACTAGAGGAAGCTGGCCAGTCGTGGGACAGGTTCTCGCTCGTTGTGGAGGAGATGCGCCACAAGATTGGTCGGCCCATCCTCAAGGACCGCACGTTCCCTGTGCTGCAGCTCACGTGTGCGGTGAAAGAGGGAACTGGAGCGCCAGAGTTCGTTATCGTCAGCATTCCCGTGCCAGATTTCGCCACGAGCGACAAAGCCAACTTATCCAAGGAGAAAGGCGCCCAGATCGCATACTACGTTAGTATTGAGCGCATCCGCAAGCTTGAGGACGGCAAGATTGAGTGGCTCCTGGGAACAGCTAGTGATGCCACTGGTGTCCTACCTCTGTGGATCCAGGATTTGGCCCTCGTGGGTATCGTCTGGAAGGACGTTCCCCTATTCCTGGGTTGGATCGCGAAGGCAAGAGGGAAGGCTGCTACGCCAACTTCTGCTCCTCCTGCTGACTCTGGGGCGAAAGCGGAGACCGAACAGACTCCTCAAGTCACAACTGGAGTAGAGACCGCTCCCACTGCCGCGGTGACTGATGCGACTACCGCTGGGACTGTGAATGAGGCTGTCCCCGACGTAGCTCACGTTGAACCGCCCAAACCGGCCGAAGAATCTAAAGCTGAAGCAGCAGTCGAAGGTACTGGAGCCAACACAAAGGCCTGATTGAACATTTCGCTCTCGTAATGAGAGGGTTGGTACCTACATCTGCTCCCAAGATAACATATCTCTGGATTGGAACGTTCCAAGTAAAGAGCACGGGCTGAAGCTATTGGGGAAGAAGGCTGTTGAGAGTGCATTGTATAATGTGATGCGGTTAGCTGAGATATTTCCTGCGTCCCCGAAGAACCCTAAATACGGCGGCGCAGATTAATCATTCTTGTTTAGGGGAAACATCAGCTTTCATAGCTGAGTGTTACTGCATTCGCGCAATTGTTACTTGGGCTTTTTGATACCATTTGCAGCGTTTGGCAGACTGGAGAATTGATGGATCGGTGTTTATAATGCACCGCGGCTACTTATAATCCCTTTAACATTACCTCTTAGCATTATAGGGATAGGAGAGACGATAATAAAACTTTTGTATACCCTTGAGAGAGAGGGAATCATACGCTCATCTTCCATATAAGAGAGGCAGTCACAGATTTGATAGTTTAAAGTGGTGGTAACTTTACCTTTGTTGTAGGAGCACTGGTGTTACCCTGGAGGAGTGTGTAAGCTGACATGTGCCTCCTCACCCAATGACGTAGTTCTCACATCTCACATCTCGCATACAAGTATGATACCGAGAACAACACGCGAGTATCCCAACTGCATACTATATCAACTCGTTAAATATAACTCTGAGACGACGATCTTCTACCTAAGCAAACCTACTCATTAATATTTATCGATCACCTCAAGTTCCTTCTCAACCATCGCAATGGCGACAAACAGTCACAGTCTTCGCGTTGGTACGCTCTCCCCCAATCCCCAACTCACTTAATTCTCTATCTTGTCTGGAAATTACCTACCTACACTACTTCTCCCCTATAAAGGTTCCAAGACTCTCACAATAGGATTACTTGCTAATAAATCACCACTGGCTCACGGATTGACTGCTCGCCTGGATGAAAGGAAGAAGGCTAACACCTACCCTCCCAGCCCCGCCCCCAGTCTCAGACGACGTAAAAGACATCACGACAAAAGAATCCGAGAGCGCTGCAGCAGGCGTCCACGCTTCGGGGCAAGACGCCGACATGCAGTCGAATAAGGCGCCCAAGGGGCCGGCGACGAAGGCCGAGACCGAGACGGAGGAAGAATGTGCGTAGATTCTTTCTCCTTCTCCTTCTCCTTTTTTCTTATCTTTCCTCATGTTATCTGTCTGAATTTCTTCTCTTCTCTTTTCTTTTCTCCTTTTTTGTTCCTTTCTCAATACCTATGTATATACTCCATACCACTAGAAGACACGATGGATAGATGAACGGTTGAATTTGATGTCTCCTTAACTAACCCTCTCACTTCTGGATAGCGCATAGCTCAAAAGACCCCAAAGCCTCCGCGGGGGACACTACCTAAGCTTGTGACTTAGATTGTGGCGGGCGGAAAGTGGAAAAGACGCTCTGGTGTATTTCATCATGTACATGCATGAGGATTTGTAATAGTTATGTACTCCCGAGGGTATGTGGGATGAGCAGGACGACGGAAAGAGTCCAATATACGATTCAAGAAGACTAGAACCGCCCTCTCAGATCGGCTTCTAGATACCTTTCATTTCGCCATCTCACGTGAAAGAAGATAATGGTGTCGATACGCTCTATTAATCTATTTATGGAATACACCCACGTACTCCCCGCTAACCTGAAAATATCTTTTTACAGAAAGTAGACGCGGTGGCCCTGGGCTCTGGGGATAGAATCAAATAATTCAAGAAATCGAACTGATACAAACCGATACTAATACTGAACAGTCAAGAATGGTGTCGCTAGGAGGCGGGATGTAAAAGTAATGGGTGTGTAGTAGTTCCTTACCGTATGATGAAACATGAACAGGAAGGTAGGAGATAGAATGATTGACACGGACAATCAGTCGCACGTTACTCCCCTCCGATGTTCCTTCCTAAGGGCCCACGGATTAGTTCCCTGTCCCCAGAGTTTTTTTAATCTAGCCCTGTCCCAGCAAGCATCTGGGTCGTCGTAATGTTCTTTAAGCTGTACCATAAGAACAATAATCTGCCGAATCTTTCCATTTCACTCATTTGATAAAATTTGATTTGTTAAAAAAGGACACGAATCAAATGATAGAGAGGTCGTCGGTGATGGTATTACGGTATACCTCGTAGCTCAGTATTCTGTGGTCGTAATAATGGAGCACGATACGGTAGCGGCGATTGCCGAGGGATTCGCCATTGGTTCCTCCGGATGAAAAAATAGGCCCAATAGCGACGCCGAGCAAAAGACAGTTAGGTCGTATACGTCGATCCTCGTCTATTGTCTTCGGTAGAACGAATTCAACTTTGAAGCCGCGCTTGAACGAGTAGCGCGGGTATTCTGGCCGTGTCAGTGTTATCAATGCTACACGGCCGCATTGAGAGCCCGCTACGACGAGGGACAGCTCCGGCACATGTATGAGGTTAGCGAGTCGTTCCGGAGGGAAGTTAATATTTGGTAGCATGGCTCGGTGAGGTTTCTTCTGTAGGATGGCGTCTTTGAAAAATATGCCAGTGTTCTTGTCACCGGCTACAAATTCAATGTCCGTTTCATAAGTTCTCATCACTATATTGTCCACTATTAGTAAACTGGTATTGTTCCCTGAAGCTGTAATGGATTCTCGACACAAAAGAGATCTCGCACAGACTTATGATACTTGCCTCTCTTTGTTCCAAGGCAGATAGGAAGGGAATTGTCTCTCGAGTATTACTCACCAGTCGCGCCGCCGGGAAGGATAACTCTAGGATTCCTCGCAATACAAGGAGGTTCATGATCCAAGCAGTCGTCGGCGGCCTTGTCATGGACGAAATGCCATTGTTCGTCATAATCTACCCCAATATCGTACCAATGACGGCGATAGGAAAACGGCTGGTGCCACTGGGGCGGCGGTAGCCGAAATAGGTTTGATTGATTGTTTCTGACCCATGGGTGACGAGTCGAGTTGTTCTTGATGTTCCTCACAGCTTTTTCGGTCCCAATGTAGTAACCATAATATCTGCTTGCGACATATACGGCTTCTTCTGGGGTCAGACCAAGAGAGTCCTTGAATGTGCTCGTCGGTAGAAAGCTACTTTGTGGTAATACGAGAACGCCCCACCCTCTAGGTAGCCTATTTCTCTCCATGTCAGCATGACTCAGCAACATAGGCCAGACAAACAGCTAACAGGGAGATAATTAAAGCTATGCGAAGTTATAATGATAAAGAAGTCTCCGAGTTATAGCCTTGGGAAGCCAAAACAAATGCTTGTGCGTGAAGAGAAAGGTATAAAACGAAAGTAGCCGACTTACGAGTCTGGGGGAGACCTGATAGCAGCCACACCTCGGTGTCCTTCGTATAAACTATAGATGACTTTAGGGTCGTGAAATGACCAAATATCGATAATCCAGAGGTTGCCTTTTATGTTGATAGCAAGAACCTTCACATCACTACCGGCATCATCACTGAAGGCTACATTTGGAATGTTGTCTTTTAATGAACCGACAACGATTTGCCAGTTGCGATCCCGTTGGCCCGAGAGAAACGCGGTTATATCGGCCCTGGGATCTGGGCCCTGGATATCTGAGGAGCTAAGCGCTGCTCTGTTATCAGTTCTGCCCAACCGAATAAATGGACCACGTGTGGACGATAGTTCAGGGTTCACTTCAGAAGGTCGGTTTATATCGTGTAGTGCGAACGCGAACACATGCACTTCGTGCTTATTGCTGCCAACAGCAATCAAACGCGACTGCTTATGAACCGCAAGCCCCCAGGCTGAGCTCCCGACGTTCTGGTGAAAGAAAGGTTTCACTATGGTCGCTTCTTGAGGAGCATCACCGGACTCGAGCCGTAAGAGGGCCGTTTCAATTTGTGAAGTATGATAGCCAAGCACGTCGCCATCATCACAGGCGAGCAGTAGAACCTCTTCGTGACCCAAGTCGCCTATTATTAGGTGATTCATTTGATGGGGCATAGCGCGGTCGATATAACCTCCTACCTTGAGGGCTTCTTTGCTTGTTGGAGGGTTTACAATCAAATCTAAAGGACGACAGTCAGTTATCCATGCATCTATTTATCACGAGTTTGAGAAATGGGCAATGCGCGTCGGCCAAGCACGATCAAGAGGCCGTGCGGTCTTGCAACGGGCTGACTCACCAGGACGCGCGGATAGCGAATGGTCCACACAGCTGCGGACGCGGGATATATGGATTGCGTTTCTATAAGCTGCGGCGTATATATTGTAGCGCTGGGAAAGAACGGTGAGGTTGAGACGATAAGCGGCGATCAGAGGAACTCCACTATCGTTGGGCTCATCGCCGGCATCGTCTTCATCGTCTCCCATAGTCGTATTAGTATCGGTGTCAGTAGCGGATCCGTCGCTTACTTCCGTCAGATTTGCTACGACATCGTCAGACAGATCAACCACAAAATTGTAGCCCCCGATAAATTGATTATCCATGGCTTCTTGGAAATCGAGGCCCACGACATTCTGGGGCCCAGCCGCAGCTCCTGGAGTTTGAGCCACGGGGGTATGGTAACCATGACCGTGGTCGTCATCCACATCCGAGCCATAGTCAGAGTCAGCTTCTGGATACAAGTGAGGCGCTGGCGTGTCCACTTGGTTTTCCCACGGGATGGAGAGGGAGGGCCGGGTGCGGTACTAAGAGACGTCCCGTTAACACGCCCGCGGGCTGTGCACGTACCGGCGCAGGACCTACTCACCCTCTGGCGGCCCGTGACGTAGTGGCAGGGCCCAACGTCCAGGGCATAGCGTTGTGGTGGTACCATAGTAGCGCCAATATCCGTTCCTAATTTCTATTGCTGTAGTCGCAGGCGCATTTGCTATTCCTGCTGCTGTTGCTGTTCGTGTCTTGTGTTGCTGTGTCTAAGCCTATACTTGCTAATAGCTGTCGGCGGTCGTGGGACAAGGAGATATATGTCGTCGCGGTGTGCGAGTGTGCGAGTGTGGGGATTGAGGATGAGGTTGAGAATGACGACGATGTATGGCGGGAATGGGCACTATAGGCTTGGACGAGAGCCCTATAGTAGTAGTACCTTTGTTAGAAGGCGCCGTGAGCAGATGGCGACGACCATGTTCGCAGTTGTCCGCGGTTCTGCTGCTGCTCAAAGTTAAAAAGTGTCTGGCCGACCTCTTCTAGCTTTTAGTGGAGACAGCTCCTCCTCTGCCTCTCGCCTTCCAGTATTGAATTTACATACCTTCCACGTCACGTCGGGATTGAGGCCTTGAAGTCGCACCTTATTGTGCCAGAAGCATATGGACGTTGCGACGTGGCACTGGCTAGCTAGAGGCGAAAAGGAGAGAGAAACACAACTCGCGAACTTGAATTCCTGACCAGGAGCCTCGGCCTATGTACCCACCGAGGCATGTGCCTAACTGCATGCGAATCGCCGCAGCACAGCTCTTCATCTATTACTACTTACGACCTAGATACATATATATCAAGGGCTACAAAGGTAGTAGGGGGAAGTAATATTAGCAAGTCTTCTCTTCCGAAAGGAATGATGCAATATTGGGGAGAAACAGCCGTTTACACATGTGCAGTGAGGAGTGAAGGGTGAAGGTGGCACCCGGGTACTGCCCGGGCCCCAAAAGTACCCCGCACTTGCATGTCGATGCTCCCAGTGCTTATCTTATCGTAGCTGGTGGCCATTCAAATGAGCCATTCATTGCCTGGCGAGGCGGTGAGGTAAAAACTAGGCACCTCAAAACACTTTATAGCACCAATATAGCCAATTATTAAACCACCTAATGATCTAAATAGCTATTTTTAAAGCTGTTGTTAATATAGCACGCCTATTTAAGCCTTCGGAAAGCATTTTAACAAAATAGCTTAAAAAATAAAGGGTTGAATAAGTGTTTATATTGGTGGTATAAAGTGTTTTGCGGTGCCTAGTTTTTACCTCACCGCCTCGCCTGGGTATTGCCAGAGGTTGCTTGATGCCATGACGTAATGGGCTTCTTCGATCTCTTGAGTACGGATATCATGGATCCAATGCCGCTGGAGGATGCTCCTCCTATGAGCTGAAGCCCCTTGAGCATAAGGTTTGCATATCCTGATCGAAGTCGGCAAATTTGGATACAACCCTGGAACCCCTGTAGGCCTCTCGATGACTTGGGAGAATATTCCCTTTCTGTACGGCCTAGTTCAGTATGTGCCTGGGTAGTTGGTGTATGAGGGTTGCAACCGACCCTCGAGAACAAGACAACAGACGTACGTCTCCAACGCTGTCTATATACCCATCGACGCGGTACTGCTTATAGACGTATGCTAGCCCACTTCGATGGCAGGGGTGGGCTATGGACGGACAAGTCTTGCTTGGTCTGGTCCCGTCATCCTGGAAACAGCAATCGAGCTCGTGCTCGCGCAGCCTCCATCACCAAATTTTTACGTACTCGACACGACTGGCCACGCCAAACTAAGCCCTACGGCCCGCCCCATTGGGTTTGGGTCGATGGCATCTGCCGAATGGGGCTCATGGCGCGATGGTGCCAGGGGATTAGGACGGCAATTAAGATATGCGAGGCTGCGATAATGTCCCCAAGGCCTGCTGCTTCTCCCTCTTGTCTCTGTTCTGCGTCGTATGCAGCTTAGAGGTATTGTGAGGTTGGCGAGGTTGGTTCGGAGAAACATCTCCAACATTTCGGTGGAGCTGGGACTTTAGGACACGCCAAGACACGATTTGATCGAGCAATGAGAAATTCCTCAGCGCGCTGCGAGCTTCCCATTGGCGAAAGATAAGCTAGCAACCAGCTAAGCTAGCTTGTTCCACCATCATGACGCTACGCCCGTACTGACCAGATATTCACCTGTGACGACTCTCCGCAATGGCTGAGCATCAGCTCACTTGCAATGTTCTGACTGAGGGTGTTCGTCGCCGAGCAGCCGCTGTCGAAGCCGAATCATGCCACTCGCGCGGGTATGATTGCTCATATCGGTCTCGGGGTAGCTACTTTGTCGCCGACAGACGCGAAGACAATGTGATCCTTTCGTCCCCTTTTGTCTTTCTCACCAAGCTTAAATCGACACATCGGCGCCTAGGAAATTATTCATTTGACATCATCTTTTTTTTCTCGTACTAGGCTAGGTTAGGTATTCTGACAAGGTGAATACTGAACGGTGTCTGAGCCAATGAACGACAAGTCCTCTACAGTCTGACGTTAGGCCTCGCATGGGAAATAGTTAGTGAGGTACTTTGAATCTGACGGCTTGCATCCATCCCTGTTACGCATGCATGCATTTTGGCTAGGACCGAGCGGCAATTGGCTCCCTTGAGGGCATAGTGTAGGGAATCCAGCGTGGGGATACACGGCAAGGATCGAAGCGACGTATTGTCAAGATATCCTCCCGGGATGGTGATGATTGGATACCTATTCCTCCAACAATATCTGCTGTACCCGTGGCGTATACCTGTTATTGGTGTAGGAGTCGATTGTGCCTGTGACGCTGAAGTTGAGGCTTCTCTGAGCTAGTCGATAAGGCTTCAGCGGAGGCTACCCATATGGAAAAAAAAAGCGGGAAATTTTAGTATTCACATGTATAAATATCCAGAGATAGGGATTGCTCGGGTGCAAAGACTGGGGATTTGATTCGTTCATCGCAAACCGTTGCAAATAGAAATGCGGCCAGAGAGCAATCTATTTCGTAACGAATACTGCGTACCCTTGCTGTTTAGAGGCTCGAGCTTCACCTTAGCTCAGATTTCGGAAACACTGCGTTCGTTGGACATTACAGGGTCCTTTTAGTCCCCGGATACGACTATAAGTACAATATCATTAAAGAAAAAAAGCAGATGTCAACACAACCAGTACCTGTAAAGCTCATTACTTGGGATGTTTGCAATTCAGGTAGAGAAGGAAGACTTGCGTCATAGATACTGTGGAGTTGCAGGCCCCCCTGACTGCTAGGTATGCTTAAGCACTGCTACCCACTTGCTGTAGGAATGCAGCTGAGACTCTGAGAGAGAACAAAAAGGCTGCTGGACGGGAGCTGTGGGTCATGCAGCTAAGCGGCCAAGAAGGGCATTCTCCACACGTCCACAAGTTGGCTCGATGCGGTAGTCTTCTAGACCATCAACCCCCCAGCTGTCTCGATGTGGACCATCAAGAACCATGCGCCTTCGCCAGGTATTCAGATTTATCGTTTCCCCTCGAGCCACAGATACTACTAATATCTGTAGCGGTTGTTACGAAGCGCGCAACTTGACACTTTGTTTGCGCTCGGCGTCTGGCGACTAGTTGTACATACAAGTATGTACCTAAGCAAGCAAATCATTGCGAGTTCGGTAATACTCTTAGCGGTTATGTCGTACCGAAGAGGCTTTCGTTCATTCCCTAGGAATGTCATCAAACACAGCTGGACCGATATCGCTCCTAGCCTACCAAAACCGGGTGACCGAGGCCATGGATGATGGACGTCGAGAAAAACGCCACGGTAATGCGCCGGCGAGCCGTCGGGCAGTAACGCTCCCTGCTTGGCCGTTTATAAGTTTATAATGCCATTACATATACTACATACGGGAGCACCATAATAGTCCAGCTTGACTATCGGCGGAATAACTCTAGTCTGCTTACTTGATCCTAGCGTGCCTAGCTTCGCTACCCAACCTTTAACTTACCCTTGTACCTGGTGCAAATTTGGGGGTTTTTCCATGGACCGTGGCAGAGCCGTGGCTCGTGGGTCGTGCGGTCCTCGTCCAGGCCTGAGTTGAGACGAGTTGAGTTCAGTTTGAGTTCCCATTTCCCAAGTCCCAAGTCCCAAGTCCCAAGTCCCAAGTCCCAAGTCCCAAGTCCCAAGTCCCAAGTCCCAAGTCCCAAGTCCCAAGTCCCATATCCCTGGTCATTTACGCATAGGTACGAACCTAGTGACCCATGCCCACGCCCCGTCCGGGCTGGCGTGGGACTTGTACCCGACTAACACGCCTTCGGGGAACTCTTATCTTGCTCCCTCTGATTGGCCCCGGCTATCGATGTCTCGCCATCAACAGAGAACCATGAAGATCCCACCATTAGACCCTGCGAATACATTGGACTGGCTTCTATGCAGTCTAGCTTGCTGCAGTAGTGTGGTTCGACGTCCATCATTTCGACGCCAGGCAAGGACGCAGACTCTCGCTATATAGCACGACGGTTCCGCATCGGCCGTCGCTCATATGACACTGCTTCTTTCCTTTTCCCCCATTCGCCCGTTCCATTTGCTGTTTTTTACTTCTTCAGTTCGACACAGCTCTTTCGCTCGTAGCACGATAGAGCTTGGGTTTAGATACACCACATGAAAAGTAACACTAAGATATCGCCTCACCTGTACAATTTACTCTCGAACCTAAATCCGCCTTAAACATCTCCGAATCCGTCAGCCCTTCATCCTCCGCTCCGTCACCATGGCGTGGCAGCCTTCGTACTCGTGGACGGGGGCTCCTACCACCTTCAATGGCAGCAACCCAGAAACTGGAGGAGATTCCAGTACGTTTTAAGCACCCGATGAGATGTGGGGAGATCGTGGCGCGTGGAGAGACAAAACTTGAGGACGTGGGAGAGCGGGAATGGCTAACGACAGATTCAACTTCTGCACAGACACCGAGAATTTAAACCAATGGTATCAGTCGGGAGACCAGGCTTTTATCATTGTCGCATCATGCATGGTATTGCTGATGGTACCCGGCATTGCATTTCTATACTCGGGTTTATCACGAAGAAAATCAGCCTTATCCCTTATATGGGTGGTCATGATGTCTTTCTCCGTCATCATATTCCAGTGGTATTTCTGGGGCTACTCTCTCGCTTTCAGCAGCACAGGGAAGAGCGGCTTCATCGGCGACCTCCACCATTTTGGCCTCATGAACACGCTGGCTGTGCCGTCACCAGGATCTCCCCTCATTCCAGAGCTCTTATATTCCTTCTACCAAGTAAGCCCGCCAAACCCATTTCAGTGAAGGGTACTTTGTGTCAAAGCTCGGTGAGCTGCCAGATAATTCTAGACAGCTGACATGGCGTGATAGATGATGTTCTGCGGTGTTACTGCGGCCCTCGTCGTTGGTGCTGTGGCTGAGCGAGGTCGGGTGTTACCCGCTATGGTTTTCATATTCTTTTGGGCCACGATCGTCTACTGCCCTCTCGCGTGCTGGGTCTGGAATATCAATGGATGGGCCTTCAACTACGGCGTTCTGGACTATGCAGGAGGTGGCCCGGTCGAGATTGGCTCGGGTATGTCGGCGCTTGCGTACTCGTGGATCCTTGGTCGCCGTCATGAGAGGATGATGCTCAACTTCCGACCCCATAACGTCTCTCTCGTCACTCTCGGAACGATTCTCCTGTGGTTCGGTTGGCTCGGTTTCAACGGTGGTTCTGCATTCGGTGCAAACTTGCGTGCAACCATCGCTTGCTGGAACTCTTGCTTAACCGCCATGTTCGCTGCCATGACATGGTGCCTCCTCGATTTCCGCCTCGCTAAGAAATGGTCCATGGTTGGTTGGTGCTCTGGTACTATTTCTGGCCTCGTCGCAGCGACTCCTGCATCTGGTTTCATTCCTCCCTGGGCATCTATCGTTTTAGGCGTCGTGACCGGCATTTGCTGTAACTTTGCCACTAAAAGTGAGGACCTTCATATTCCCATCAGATTTAGACGGCCTTCTAATCATCTGCCATTTAGTTAAATTTCTGGTCAGGATCGACGACTCCCTTGATGTATTCGCTGAACACGCAGTCGGCGGCATCGTCGGCCTCATCTTTAATGCGCTATTCGGCGCGAACTACATTATCGGACTGGACGGTGTCAACAACGGGGTATACCCCGGTGGCTGGGTAGATCACCACTATGCACAATTATACATTCAAGTAGCGTACATTGTGGCGACATCCGCGTACTCTTTCGTATTATCCGCCCTCATTGCGAAGATAATCGACATGATACCAGGCTTACACCTTCGGGCTTCAGAGGAGGCTGAGCTCATGGGCATGGATGACGACCAACTAGGCGAATTCGCATACGACTACGTGGAAGTGCGCCGTGACTTCCTTGCCTGGACTCCGGCTAAGGAGGAACCTGTTGCCGATGGCCATCGCATCATACCCCAACACGGCATCGAAGAACACCAGAACTTGGCGAATACTGCTGGTCATTCACCACCGAGCTCCTCACCCATGGAGGTCGAGCAAGAGAAGATGGGCGCATCTGTTCGCGCCCCGGCCAAGGAACAAGCTGCAGAAAGTGCAGCTGATAGCAGCGGCAACTCATTACCTGCATCGAGGGGTTCACAATGAGTCTTGGGTTCCTTTATTTTAAGCTTGTATAACCATTTCCTACGTGGTCCGGGGGAAAAAGTGCTTGTGTTTACATATTTTACAGCCAGCGAAGATATCTTTTTTATTAACTTCTATTTCATTTGAGTACATTAGCTTCCTGGATAGGAGGTACATATATATAATGGCGGGATAGGCAAAATTCCATACACAGATTCTACCTACATACGTTCTTGTGAATTATACTCTCGTGTTCAGGTGAAATGGAAAACCTCAGATGAGATGGCGTGCGTACGAGGTGAAATGAAAGGTATTTCTGATATTAACGTTCTTTACATCATGCTGTGAGTCGTTGGATTATCTGTGTGCGTATATCTGGCTATTGGAGTCTCCTATCTCTGGATCCTCTAGCAAGCGTAGTTTGAGAGATAAACGAAGGAGCAGCGAAAAAGTATGTACATCGCCCGAATTCCAGGACAGGTCTTATTGGTAGGGGCCATGGACTTCTTGTGTGAGCCTCGCTGTTACCTAGAGACATGTTCGTTGACTAATCTATGGGGTTTTGTTTCATATCAGGGGGTTGTTACTGTATTTTATTCAATTACGACTTATCCTTTGAGTCTCGATGCTGTTCTACCCATCCAGGTGTTGTACATTTGGGGATCTGAAATGTTAGGATACGGCATGTGGTCGAGGTAAGGGGCGTATTTCCCCCTCAACATATCTTCGGGTGCGGGTCACGGAGTCTTGGGCCATGTGTTACTGCCATGAGTGATAACCAGTTCATTTTTCTTCGCTTTTCAGATGATGGTGCAATGATACGCGCTACGTATACGTCGGACTCTCGCAAGTTAAGTGTAGGAGTATATATGCTTTCATTTTGTCGCATGAAGAGCAAATACCCGTGCGTAATCTAGTACTAGGTATTACAGGGGCTGAATATAGAGCGTGGAGAATCATTCAATATGAGATTCATTTTCTATGAGCGCATAGACCCTTGACTATCTGAAGGACCGTCAGTCTCTTAAAGGGTCGACCAGTCTCTATATACAGCACTCCCACGGCCTCAACACCTCCCCTTGAAGGTTTAGCCGAGTGTCTCAGACTCTGAATAGCTTCATTAATCTACTATTCGAAACCTTTACAATTAGGCTTGAAGCCTATGATATGATGAATTTGTACGACTACGAAGGCCTGATGCAGTTCGCGGGGCCTTACCCATCTGCGGGTAAGCTCCCGTACAACACTTGGCGAAATGTATACAAGTGTCTTACTCTAGGGTCAAGATCATAATAGTATACTATCAGTAACAAGATAAGAATGTGGGAAATATCATCGCATAAGGAAGAGGAAGTCCAATAAGAGGTAACAAGAACAGCATTACGCAAGCTATTCACATTTTGTGGGCTGACCTGGTTACTAATGCTTAGCGTGAGCATAGACGTTCCTCGCAGATGGTGTCGTACTTAGTTTAGATACGAGCAGGCAGCTAGGAGGATCATTCTTGAAGCAACTTGAGGATAAAGTCTTAGGTTTGAGTGAAGCGAGACATGACGGCCGCGTATTAAAGCGGCGAAATGGCGAATAACCGTAGGAGATACACAACCTAGTGCTTACGGACGCAACATCTTATCTATTCGACACAATGGGATTATGTTAGTGCCGCCTTATTATTTCCTACGTCTGAAAATCATATTCTCATTCTTGTAATGAAGTGTTATCACTTACGAAATCAGCCACGACGAAGTGCATCCTCAACAGGCACGCCTCACCGACTCCAGTCCTAGTAGATAGACCAAACCCACACTTCTTGAACAATTTAACAGCTAGGAAAGCGATTCGTTTCAATTCACGAAAGTCTTCGTAATCCTTATGACCTGGGCTATCTATAGTCGCCTGTTCTCTAAGATCCCTTATTGAAGGTAGGCTTATCTCGCCGCTTAATAGCTAAGCTACCTCACTCAGCCTCGCTTGTACTACTCACTTTACTTGACCTACATTACGTCTTCTTCTATTGAGGTGCTTTAGGTAAGACACAGTCATATGTTTTAGTCGGCAGGAAGCAGCTTGACTGAAGAGGGATAATTTATAAAAGAGAATTCAGGAGGTCTACGAAAAAAGGGACACAGGAATAACAAATAAGCAGCAGCTCAGTCGCCTGGTTTTTCAATGCAAATAACGTTGTTTTCTCGAGATCACTCAACTTCCTAAGCTAATTCATGAAAATTCTAGGCCTGAAGGCTTTAGGAAGTGCAGACGTGGCCTTCAGACCGCCAGGGCCCAATTATGGGCATCGGCCCTTGAGGTTCACTTCACTATACGCAAATGTAGGTCTTGAGACTATCAGTGCTGGAACTTGAGCTTATTCGCGCAGCATGTCTGTCAAACTAGTATGAGCACTTGGTACTCTTACTTCTATGCTAGAGTGAAGATGAATAGCAAAGAGGTGGCTGAAAAGCTTCCAGATAGAAAATATTCGATAGCTGTCTATGGCGGCTATTTAGGCCCTAAACCTGAGCATATAGCTACCTGTAGGCGTATGTCTCTTCATAATATTAGAAATACTAGTCTAGTATAGCACACATACAATCAGAGGCTAGCTACAGATCTGGACCATTCTCATGAAAATATCAGTTACCGTCTAGACCTGTAAGTGTCTGATCCTTGCAGGCATGCAGTTGAAAGTCGTCGATAAAGTCCCCGAGTATGTAATATCAACATCATGAACAGTGTCACTTCACTTACCCTCAAGATAGGCCTCGAAAGGAGGCAACATAATTCGTTTGGAACGCATCATATCCGATGGAGACGGTCCCTCTCAACAGTGATACGTCTCGTCCTGGTATGTTCCCGATGCTGATACATGTAGTCTTCTATGAATGCCCTGGTATGAATGTCGCGTAACAGAATAGAGACCTATTATGCGGCTTCCTGTATCGTAGGTGCAGCTCATGCAAGACACGCAATATACCGTGCGGTATTACATTAGTTGAAACCAGGGACGAACTACTATGCGCACGGGAGAGAACAATATGGTGGATGGCCAGCAGATTGAGAACAACCTCAACGACGCAAGGCAGGCCAAGGCCAGGGTAGACGGGTAACGGACATGTGCATAGGATGCCGTGCGTAAAGTGGCATCCCGTACCGCCATGCATCTTGCTGGATAAAGCGATCGGGAAGAGATAATCACTGGATAATGGTGTATCTCTCCGTGACTTCAGACTGACCTGTTGTATAACAAATGCTACAGCACGGCTCGTATCAAGCCCATTAACGGCTTTGCCTCTGGCCGAGATTGTCCCGCCTGGTTGGTAGCAAGTCCCCGAATCTTTGAGTACTATCTTGGTGTCAAGGCGTCTTTATTGCTTCTACCTGCGCGTTTGATTGTAGCCTCTCCCCTGTTATTAACGGGCGCTATAACGTTGTCTGTGCGTCTGCCTTGCAGTCGATCAGTTCGCCTTGTAGCAAGATGAGATGACATGACATTTAAGGGCGAATGATCATTAGACTTTGTGCTTTCAAACCGCTTCGACATCGGACGAGATCTACCGCCGCGTCTCACGGGCTTCGAGAAAGATCTTGAGATGAAGATATGATGAGACTCCTCAGTGCAGATCCG
The DNA here is from genome assembly GCA_022578765.1 of Xylaria sp. FL0933. NCBI lineage: Eukaryota > Fungi > Ascomycota > Sordariomycetes > Xylariales > Xylariaceae > Xylaria > Xylaria sp. FL0933. Next base: position 137,843 of record MU389732.1, on the reverse strand, counting down.
GGGATTCTAGCTGTGAAGATGTGCATGACTTATCTCGGGTTAGATATCGCGTCGAGTGGCGAGAGTCGGGACGGTCCTGGAGGAATCCGTGTCTTCATTCCAGGGTATCGTGGAGGAAGAATCGTCCTGACATGACATCGGAACCTAGTTGATAGCGACAAAGTTTGTAGTTCTACTGGTAGCAATCACGTTCTAAATGCCGTCCCATCTTGGCGTCTTTCCCACGTGCCGTGTCGCGTTTGGGGTGTGTCCATCTGATTTGCGCATGTCCATCAGCCGCCCATCCCAGACACTCAAGGGCCGTTTCGAAAGCAACCCCTGATTCAAGATAGAGAAATGAATATCGAATTTCTTGGAGAGGACTGGAAATATTTCACTTTTTAGGTTCAACGTATTGAAGTGCACTAGTTAAAATGAAAATCGGAATTATCATCTAATTATTAGGTCCAGGCCTCCTAGCATCTTCACTGGCAGTCCATAGCTATCCGCGCGAATTTGGAGAGAAAACTTGCGTATATTTTCCAATCAGATAATCAATCTCCGTGCTTCTACAAAACCTACGTACGTTAATGTAAATAATCAGAGAAATGGAAAGGGACCCTATTGAAAGAATAGCCGCATTTTATTGCTGTACCCGAGTAGGTATGTGAGTGTCTCTTAAGGGCAAACGATATAATTATTCGATAAATTCCGATAGAGCGTGAACAGATTACGCACCGTCGTCCAATACGAGAACTTGACACTGCGGTAACTTAGTTGGTGTTCTAGTACCGTCAATGGTAGCGTGGCAAAAGTGCTTAACGGATGCGTAAGGTGGTCAAGTCAATTTACGTTACGTTAATGATTTTGAGAGCATAAACGTGAGAAGAGGTCTCGAAGGCATTCACGATCCCGTTGCTGCGTTAGCGCATAACCACGGCCGCATGAAGCGTGGCCTTTTGAGAGTCTACACGTCGATTTCGTGTCGAGAGTTCCCATCGTGCGTTCCATTGAGCGTCATACGAATCTAAATGTAAGGTGAGAAAGTAGTGACATGCACTTGGTCATAGCGGTTATACTGCAGTACGATGATCCTTGGAGCCGGGAGTCCTCTCATATAACCTCGTATCACGATGTGGCAATCGCACCATGCCGGAGGGAGTGATCATCTGAGAGTAGTGTGTTGATGGAAAGCGTGGCAAGAGTAGGTAGTCGATTAGAAGCTTGTTCACTCCACAGCGCCACCGCGGTCTGAGGGAAGAATGGAGAGCATGAAGCATTGGACGATAGACATCCTCACCGTCGATCCGGGGTCGCCACAGCCTAGATAGTAGTCGAATGACGCGGGGTTTGATCGTCGGCTTCCAACGGCTTCAGTTGATCCTCGAGCTTTGTATGGCCTGGACCGTCGACTAATAACCGGAATGTGGAGGTTGCATCGGCTGGGTGCCAATCGAGGCGACAACCCCATGCAAGGAACTAGAGCAACGACGGTCGATCGCCACGCCTTAGACATTTGAGGAGGAGACAAGAAGCTAGTCGACACTGACTTGAGGTTATGCCTTTTCCCCATAAGGTATGACGGACTGCTCGAGCGAGGTAATTAGAGAAGTGGCCAAACCCGGGATAGCATCAAGTACGGTTCGACGTCTAGGCAAAGCATTATATGATGCAGAAATACGACCCAAGAATGGAAGCCATGCCCACAATAGGGCATAGAATGCAGTAGCACAGCATATATCCCAAGAGATGCCCGTAGCCAGCTTGTGCTAACGGAAGTGGAAATCTGTATTGGTGTATTCCGAAGGTGGGTTGGCCGATAGTGAGCCGCATAACAGTCTCCTCAGGAACACGGCAGTTGACGTCGTTGTGTGATGTGCCTAGAGACCCTGACCCAGAGATCTCTGCTTTTCATAAGCTACTGTACCCCAGATCGTTTGGTGGACTGCCGAGAGAACCCCTGTTGTCTTGGGGGCATTACTGATCTGGAAGGCAAGCCGCAATTCCAGAGTACCATCGAGGCTTGTACGTCGTGTTCGGCACCCAGCCCGGATGGATACGCCTTCTGTGACAGCTTAGATGTCATACATGTTATCCGTACTCACACGTGGAAAACATGAAGGTTTTTGTCTTGCTTACCCACTTTGTCTTTACCGAATGACACTTCGGGACTTTCTTAAAGTCGTGGAGACCGCACGCCAATATCATCCTTGCCCTGTTCATGTGAGTTTGACGTCAGGGCAGCGTGGATATCGGCATATAATAAATGCCCTTTTTCCCTTCCTGAGTGTGAGGTATTCTAAAATGGAAGATGCGCATTCGTAGTAGATATCCCAAAGGAGTAGTAGGTTACCCTCGGAGGCATGACAGGCGCGCGCATACCGCTATGTTTCAGACTCGGTACCTAAGAGTACAACATTCCTATATTAAAATGTCGTCAAAGTTGTGTATTGCCTCTGCTCGGCCTTAGTTTATTGGCGCTTCGGTAGTTCTTTAATGTCCTTGTTGTTCCACCATCCTGGAGACACGGTCCCACGGGATGGCGTACCTAGATCCGTGTCCACGATTGTGCTGTGCTGTCGTATTGTAGAGGACCGGAAAATTCCTAGATTTTTTATTAAGGTACCGACAAGAGTCATGCATATTTTCCGTTTGGCTTGATGATGCTACGTCAACTGACCTGTCAACGAAACCCACTCGGTCTGTTAAGCGCGATATTGCGCGGTGGACACGGCGTCAACGATGGTGAACAAGCTTCAACTGAGTTTATGGGAGATGATTGTACGCATGACATGCTCCCGGTATTATTCAGTAGGTAGAAGCATGACTGTTTCATCATGTGGCGCAAACAGACACGAATGCCGCCTCACAGCCAGGTGGTTCTTCATATTCACACTCTCGTGACGCCAATGCCACTTCGTCGCGAGATGCTACTGTCATGTTCTTGCACTCTTACCATAGCAGACACCATGCTACTGCAGCCTGGCGCCTAGCGGCAAACGAGCCTTATGGTTGGCTTGCCGTCGAGACTGAATTTTGTGTACGTAGACGGTAGGCTAGTAAGTATGCTTCTGACCGAGCCGGTGGTGGACTCTCGGTCCAGATTTCCGTTGTCGGGATAGCGGCTTACACTGTAACGCTGAAGTCTGAGCGCATTTGATCTGCTTAGTGTGTAAGGCAGGCCTCTGTTAAGTACAGTATGCAACTAAGTTAAGCAGTACTTAGTAACTGGCGTATTTCTCTAAGCATTTGGCTAAGGCTAGAACCTCTGTTCTCACCAACTAAATTGGCGTTAGTGTGATTTTTCAGGTAACGATACAGAAAAGGAGCAGGTGGTTATTTGTTAGGATGTCGACTATCGCTGTATCAGGCGATAGGCCAAGAAATTTGAAGCTCACTTTCCTATTGCTTACAGGCCTAGAGGGCAAAAGTGCCATACCTACGCTAGTACCAACGACGGCCAATTACTGTAGGGTGATATCAAAGTGGCAATTGGTCCTTTTGGCTCTTAACTACCTAGATAGTTAAGCTTTTGCGGCCGGATGTTTGAACTCGAAAGTCGCATACAAGTCCTATCCAAGCTTGGGCGCTGCGTTCGCTGCTTGGAAATGACCGTACGTCTATTGCCGACGTACTCGCTCTCTCCAAGTGTTGTCATGAATGATTTGAAGGCCGGAATCCGCAGCGATTTGAAAGTCGGCTATCTATCAATCATCGAGCTCACAAAAGATCCGAATCATGAGGCTACCGAATGCGTGGCGTGGATCAATGACGGCAGTTTCCCGGAGGATGCCGTAGGATGTTACATGGATGGGTGCTCCATCTTACTACTAACTACGGAGACTGGCGACGCCGTTAAGCTGTTCGGTAACCGGCAGTTGAATTGCTAGCAGCTGGATAGCCTTCATTGCATCTAAAGTAGAATTCAAGATCAACCTAAAGCTTCAAATTCGATACTCTGTAATACAGAGTCTTAATTCAGAGTCTTAAGAGCCCATCTGAGGGAAGCTGTGTAGCGCATGTCGTATGCATCGGCCAGTGGTAAGCTGGCTGTCTGCAAGCGACGAATAGGAATTCGTTGCGAGAATGAGCCCGTCAAGTTTGGTACTAACAGGAAGTTCGGTCCGGTCACCGGCTCCTTTCGGCGATATCACGATCTTTCCCCAGCTTCCGTACCACAGTGAACTGTACAACTGTGTCTGATATCAGCTGTATTTGCATGATGTCACTTGGCTTACACGAGCGGCTTCCTATTCCAATTCCGTTTTATTTGTACTCTTTACTCACGTCGAGAAACTAGCAGAGGGCGCACCATGCGAACGTAGCTTCACGTACCATTCAGTTTCCCCAGATCAATCTATCCCCACAGTTTCACAGGGTGATGGGACGATCACGTCTTTTTTCACTGCTAGCGTATATTGTGACAGGTGGTTTAACGTTATCCGAATGAAACAACTTTAAACGCGGCTTGGCTAGTTCGAAGAAACAACAGACCAAAAGCAAAAAGGGACGAAGTATAGTTCAAGTAGATTGATTTCCGCCTTTCAGAACGAGTGATCTTAAGTAAGCAAGCAGGGAGGGTGTTTCGCCAAAGTGAGATAATTACTCATCTGTCTGTACGGAAAGTGAACAATTTCATACCGTAGGGCCACTCGACCGGTTTCCACAGTACCTATAATGCTGCTATGCTATGGAATACCCCAGGCCTGTCTTACCTGAGTGGTGCGGCCCCGTGACGGTAGATCGAATACGACGGTCTCGCATACCCTCCTAGAATATAATAGCGTGCCATTTCTGCATGCAGGAAACAGTTAATCGATGTGATGCATATGCAGATATGCAAGCGCCATATGGTGAGTCCACATGCTCGTGAGGGGTTAGCGAACGAGAAGGACGTTGAAGCGCGGAGAAGCATGACTCTGTGAGGGGCTCCTCAACCCCCGAGTCGACTGTAAGTAACTACCTAACCTAGATAGAGATATTGAACATCAAAGAAGAGGCATGGGGATGGAGCTTAATGGAAGGTATTCGCCGGCTTGGCAATATTCAAAAAATTGGCATGTCGTGCTACCAACCTCAAGATGGCATTAGCCCGAGTCTTATGAGGAGATTGCATTACGCATGAAAGACATGTTAGGTCGCAATACTGTGCATTAAATCGGTATGACTGAGGTAGCCAACCAAAAATAAGGAAGGAAAAAAACCTCAACGAGCGAACAACGTTAACCTTCGGCAAGGACATGATGACTCTTTTCGATACTATAGAGTCGAGTTCGAAAGTCACGAGCTTAACCAGCGTGGACCTTTTGAACATCATTTAATATAATTCACACCGCCAAGAAGAATTGTAAACGGGGCATAGAATGATTCAAGTGTGGTTAAGACTATAGCACATACTATAGTGTACCTGGCTGGGAACGTTGACATGAAGCCGCTTTGAGTTAAGGACTCACATCGTGATACTCATGAATCATCAGACCGTTCTCGTCAGACAAGAATCGCGTCGATAATTCCGTGATGCGCATCCTCAAACACGTTCAAGATGAGACGAAGATACGAAGATACCGAGATCTTGCCCGGCCTTCAGTGCAGCTCCTATACCCCTGTTAGGCTAACCGACTCGATATAGTATTAAACCCTATCCAACTTACTATCCGAGTTTCTGCGTCGCAGAAAAAGAATATGAGAGACGAGGTACTCAAGCTCGATCGTGAACAATGAACTTTACCTCTCTAATGACTTGCTCTACCGGTATAAGCACGATTTGACCGCTATGGCTAACAAGTATACTTCCCGTATCTGGTATAAAGAATTGCCTAGAAAACGCCATGGTGTAGTCAACTAAAGCTTGCTGGAAGGTACCGACTTTCCTTCAGCTACGAACTACCGAAAGCGAAAGGTGACTATCTGCCAAGACCGACTGGGTTGCATCGATCGCCATGGATGGCACGGATCCGCTAGAAAAGCTGGGGACAAGTCACTCTTTTCCTCCTGACTTCTGTGTCCCCATAATATATTGGCACTCCGTCGACCGATCCGGATCATGAAGGCCCTTTTCGTTTCCGGTGTTCCTTGACCTCGACAGCCGTGGCAACTGGCTGCGCAGAAGAACATATTTCCTACAGATGCTTGGCTTGGATAGTATCAGAGCTCTCCAAACTCTACTCTACTTCTGCGTTAAGTACTAGGCCAAGCAGTGTAGACCAGGTTCTCCACAAAGTGAGGACTGGATGAGTTCGGTGGGCACTGGTAGTCTGCCCTAAACTATGCACATACAAGCTAGTTGCTAGATGCTGTGGCCACGCGAGTTGCAGAGGAGCGTGTCTAGACCAAATTTGCCAACATATGGCATACATGCCTATACCGAGTCTTGTTAACGCCGTCTTCAACGGTGGGCCGTCGTGCTGCCCTGCCCAGCCGGTGTGAGTGCCTGGATTGCCCACCTCTTGTCTCGTCTAGTATACTACACTACCCATCCGCCCGTTTCCTCCGAGCCAGTCAGACCCTTGTCTCTGGCCAGTCTCCAGTCATGAAGCAGGCCATATAACAGCAAGGCCGAGATGCGGCCCCCCAGAACGACCGTTCTTGAAACGCTACCAAACTTCTGACCTCTCACCCCCAACAAGTTAGCGGCTTCACTTGCCACAGCATAGCTCTGTGCCGTCCTCGTATATTAAGCACAATATATACTTACTCTGCTTGTCTATATTGCCCTGGCAAGAAAGGGACCCTCCCTCACCAATCGAAGCAGGTTGGAGAAGGGTAGGAACCCTTTCTCTATATGCACGCCAAGCATACGGAATTGAGGTGCTCGCTGAAAAGGTGGACAGCCCAGACCTAGGATATCGCCTTCATCAGATCGGACATTTCTGGTCTTCCCTTGGTCCATCGACCCTCCGAGAATTCAGGTCATCCCTGGCGTTAACTTGGTCGCTATTATTACAAGTCCGGGAGAGGCTACTGAGGTTTCAGTCACAGACGTTCTCCGGAACGTGGCAGACAGATTTTGACAGACTGAGTCGGCAAACCCCTGGATATCAACCATCACCCACTCATTTGCGCTCATACACGCCAACCCCGCTACCCGTCTGGAATCCCACGTATCCTGAATTCTGCATGGAAAGTTGTGCCGTCCGACCAAAATCGTGCTGATCATTTTCTTTGCTTGTTGTTCTGAGCCTACCATGCAGATCAACCTATCATCATGCTCATGCTCCTAGCTCCATTATTAACAAGAGGGTGTCGGTCCGTTCCTTAGCCAAACCACCGTGCTTGAGGCAACTATAGCCAAAGCAAGGCAAATCTTTATAGCTACTATCGCGTGGAACATATAGCTCTACCCGTCGCACGTCTTCCCGGATTAGCTGAGACTTTACGCTCTCTGGATGCACCTACACTTCACCCAACTGCTTGCACTCGTTCGAAGTCTGCAGATTCCTGCGATGGTCATCTATTAGATATTCATATTGACGAAGACGTTTTCTGCTTAAATTCTTACGAAAACCAGACTATCCAAAATGTTGTCAAACCCCCTCCAGCGGTTTTCCCCGTATCATTCGATACCGTCGAATACTATCTTATCCAACACCCACGTCCCTGGAAGCCACCTCCATGCAGGTGGCCTGGAACCGTTTGGGCATGGTCCTCAATATGCTCTCCAGCACCTTCAGCAACATGTCGGCATCCATGCTCCTCACCTTACGAGAGCCCCCCAGCAGAAACACCGTCAACACCCGTATGGCGGGCCTGGAACGAGAGCAACGGGATCGTCTGGACCTATAAGAAGAAGGATCAGTAGGGCCTGCGACCAATGCAACCAGCTAAGGACTAAGTGTGATGGTCAACACCCGTGCGCTCACTGTATAGGTAGGATCATGCTGCTTTTCTTGTATTCTGAGCGTTAGGATCGCAGCTAATACCCGACAGAATTTGGCCTTGGATGCGAGTATATTCGGGAACGGAAGAAGCGTGGAAAGGCGTCACGAAAAGATCTTGCCCAACAAGCGGCCGCACAGGCTGCTGCGGCTGCGGGTCAAAATGGTCAAAAATCACCCGAGCACAACGACGACAATGGATCGAGCACCGAGGGCCGAGCAGAAGACGCTGTGTCCTCTAAACAGGAACAGCAAAACTCTTCACCCGACAAAGCCATGGCTGATATTGAAGAGGATGGATTGGAACGCAGTCAGAGGACGGGGAGCCTCGACAGCCTAGCTGAGTTTGGCTCGCACCAGGCCAACCTGGCTAGCCACTCCCTGGCTCTGGATAGGGAACACATGGAGAGCCCGGCATCAATCGATTTCAACGGATATGGGAATATTCACAACCCATTCGATAGACAGACAATCAGCCAATTGATGGGCAACCCATCGTCACATGGGGCTTATGGATCTGGTCAAGGAGGTCTATCTAACTATCCTGATCTTCCGTACGCTCTCCAGGCTCACAGTCCAACTGGATACTCGACAAATCCTCCAACGGCCTTCCGGATGGAACCTAGCCCAATGGGCGCGTATCCGCTTGGTGGCGATACCGGTTCGCCCGGTTGGATGAACATGAGCTCACCACCGCCTCAGTATCAGACACATATTCCACAAAACACTTATCACCAGCAGCTCAGATATCCTGTGCTAAACCCGCTCGTACCGCATCTAGGCAACATAATCCCCGTCTCTCTCGCCTGTGATCTAATCGACCTATACTTCTCAAGCTCCTCATCAGCTCATGCTCATCCAATGTCGCCATATGTGCTTGGTTTTCTGTTCAGAAAACGATCATTCTTGCACCCGAGCAAACCTCGACAGTGCCAACCAGCGTTATTGGCGAGTATGCTTTGGGTAGCTGCACAAACAAGCGATGCACCCTATCTGACTCAAGTCCCATCAGCGAGAGGCAAGATTTGTCAGAAGTTGCTTGAGCTGACCGTTAATTTACTGAAACCCCTGATCCACACGTCATCTGGGGATACATCACCATTATCTAGCCCTGCAATCGACGGTGTCTCCCTAGGCGGTCTTGGAGTAAACCTCCCAAATTCCATAAACATGGAGAACATCAGCGGAGGAGACCCGGGGGCTTTCGGGGCTGCTGGGTCGCTGGACGATGTTGTTACGTACATACACCTGGCAACAGTCGTCTCGGCAAGCGAATACAAGGGCGCCAGCATGCGGTGGTGGAACGCAGCGTGGTCTCTCGCTAGAGAGCTGAAACTCGGCCGAGAACTTCCTCCAAATGCGCCCATCACGACTCGGGATGTGAACGAAGTTGAGAATACCGGTGACATAACGGCGGAGCTTGAAAGCGAAAGCGGCCATGATACCGTCAGCGAAGAGGAACGCGAGGAACGGAGGCGGATATGGTGGCTCGTCTATGTCATGGATCGCCACTTAGCCCTCTGCTACAACCGGCCCCTTTCACTGTTAGATATAGAGTGTGAGGGTCTGCTCCAACCCATGGACGATACGGAGTGGCAGAACGGAAATTTCGGCCCATCCGCAACAGATCCCGCCCTAGGTGATGAGTTAACGGAGGAGGGAGGTCGGATCCGTGGACCTCAGTTTAAATGTACCGGCCACAGTATCTTCGGCTACTTCCTACCACTTATGACCATCCTGGGCGAGATTGTTGATCTCCACCACGCTCGTAATCATCCCCGGTTTGGCGTCGGCTTCCGTCCAGCTCGCGAGTGGGATGATCAACAGGCAGAGATCGTCAAGCATCTCGAAGTTTACGAGGAGAGCCTGAAGAACTTCGAGCAGCGCCACTTCAACGCTAGCTCCGAAGATAAAAACGAGCAGGCAGCCACGCTGGAGATGCCCTCTGAACTGGACCACCTTGACTCGTCATCGGTGCGCTCCGTACATACAAATACGTCCCGGATGACGGAATCTGACATCCAAACCCGCATCGTGGTGTCCTACGGGACGCACGTAATGCATGTGCTGCACATTCTACTCTCGAGCAAGTGGGACCCTATCAATCTACTAGACGACAACGATCTGTGGATCTCGTCCCAGAGCTTCATCACCGCCACGGGGCACGCCGTGTCGGCTGCCGAAGCGATCAGCAACATCCTTGAGTACGACCCGGGCCTCGAGTTCATGCCCTTTTTCTACGGCATCTACCTCTTGCAGGGCTCGTTTCTACTACTGCTCATTGCCGATAAGCTCCAGGGCGAGGCATCTGCCAGCGTCGTCCGTGCCTGCGAGACCATTATTCGCGCCCACGAGGCGTGCGTCGTCACGCTGAACACTGAATATCAGGTAGGTCGGATCCCAATCCTTCCTCCCCTACCCTCCTCTTTTTAATGCACGTCCAGCTAACGCGTTTCCGAATAGCGTAATTTCAGCAGAGTCATGCGTAGCGCCCTCGCCCAGGTGCGCGGCCGTGTGCCCGAAGATCTCGGCGAGCAACACCAAAGACGCCGCGAGCTACTAGCCTTGTACCGCTGGACCGGAGATGGTAGTGGTCTGGCTCTCTAATAACGACCGTGACGTTTTTCTCCACCTATAATGTGTTTTCCTCCTCATAATCGTCATAAATACCCCTTTCCCTACTTCAATAAGACGGCGTCAAATCGATATTGTCTTCTTGATTCTTGAAATTATTCGCTTTGGTGTCCAGGTCCAGGTTGATGGGGGGTTCTGGGGGCTGTCAAAACACGGGGACAGGTTGCGGCTGGCCAGCCCATGTTTTAAAAACTTATATCCGGCGATTTGATCTGTGGCTAAGACCAAGTATGGCAAGGAGTCCGAGTTCTCGATGTGTGCGCTCATGTTTTTGTTTCCCCATATTTTTTCTTGTTTTTCTGCGCGGTCTTGGGTTGGACAAAATCGGATATTGGATAGCTGGAGGGCATCGTCAACGACGATTTTGAAAGAAGGCTGTAACTATAACTGAAATTCGTTTTGCGCTGGGATTCTTGTCACTCTTTTGCTATAGGCGGAACTTTTTTTCTCCCAAGTTGCTCAAGTTGCTCGAGCTCGAGAACTAGAAGGATGTCTAATTAAGTAAAATAAATTAAGAGATTCAAATTAAGGCAGTGTCTTGAAGTTCTACGATATATGCTCACAATGACATGTTCGAACAACTAGGATTTGTCAACTCAGCATTCAGGCTCTTTTCAAAAACTACCCGACACGCAACCCACCGGGGACCCAGTACCAAGCATTGGACAACAGTGAAAGATAACTCGGGGACTGGCCAATAGAACAGGGCAAATCGGGTAGCTGCGTCAGCTCGCTACCAGGAAGCTCCAGGGTCCAGGTGAATCGTTCACAGCTGTGGGTTTTTTTCCACCAAGGACATTCGCGCAGTCAAGTGGTCAATGTAACGGTCCCTCTCCCCCGGTAGCAGAGACATTACTAATGATTTTTCAGCACGAGGAAATGACGACGTCTTTATCTCTAGATGGCTACGTAAAATAGGCAGAGGTAACGTAACCGGAGCTCGGAATGTCGTTAGTTTGAATGCTAGATAACTTGAGCTTTCACGGTATGGACGGCGAACGTGATGCCGTGAGAAGATCGGGCTTGGCGGTTCCTTGCCTCCTATTCGCCGATGGACCACCCATACAGAGCTCTGATAGATTAAACATGTAACTTGTCTCCAGCGTCTAGATGACTCTAGGCTCCGGCGACTGTTCCATATGTATGCGTTCGATACTCTGATTCTCTCAAACGCTTACGACGATGTCTAATGAAAGATTGACCTGTTTTCTGAAAGAAATCGTGTCTACAGCTTGTGTCTCATAGTTGAACACATCATATTGACTTATGAGGCGGGTAGCAAGTTCCTATAGAGGGTTATAACTGAACACTAGCAACGTCCGGTTATGAGAACCGTATTTGTTAGATTAAACTGACAACTACTGGGACATCAGTTTCGTTATTTCCGGGACAGTCAATAATCATATCGGGAAGTGGGTGGTGGAAACTTGAACCCAGCCGTGGTAGTCCTTTCATCCGCACGGCATTGGATATGATGTCTATATTTAGCTCCGTCTTAGACAAGTAAGTATCTGCAAGCTACAATCAATTGTACTATTTTGAGTTTCTCTGGCCACTGCAGATTTGACCTGAAATAATTCCAGGTCTCAATACATAATCAGATGATTCCCCTCTCAGTCAGATGTGATGGCTTTTGGTAGTGGGTGTATTACAAGGACTGAATACAGGGCTTGGAGAATAACTCAATATGAGAATGATATTCTATGAGCGCAATGATCCTTGGCCATCCAAAAGACCCTCTGTCCCTTGGAAGGCTAACTAGTCTCTATATACAGGAGTCCTGCGGACCTAAACCTCCGTCATAAGAAGGTTTAGCCGTATGTCTCAGTCTCTGAATAGCTTCATCCGAGACATCCTGCAATTCGGCTACATGCCTATACGAAGAGTCATGAAGTTCGTGGGGCCTCGCATAGGTGACCTCCCGTCAGCGTGTAGGCTTCCGTACAACAGGGTGTCACCTCAAGGGTGAGTCTGGGTCAATAGTAGCTTACTAGTAGATTGCAGCAACGCGGTAAGGCATCTATCATTAAATAGTTGTCTCCCTAAGAAGGTACTCAGGGTAGAGTAGGCTGTTATATAGTGAAGTGAACCCCATGGGCCGGCACCCATCCCGGAGCCCAAGCCTTCACAAGGCAGATTAGCCTCACCTACATTTCCTGAGGCCTTCAAGCCTTGCAGTCTCACGAGAGGAGTTAGGGATCGAGTGGTCATGGGAAATTTTCATCGTTTCCATTGAGAAGATACGCGTCAGCTATGTGTTGACTCCGTGGATGTCCTTCTGACTTCCTGAACCACCTTATATCCCTTTAGGTCAAGCCACTTTCAGTTGGCTGAATACATTAACGTGGCACACCACTTCAATAGAAAGTGTTAGAGTATCTCCACATCCAATGATCTCTTCTAACCTTTTGTGAACTCAGTCCCTGGTAGCCTTGTGTCCTGAAAAGATATCGGTTGATATCTGGCCAGTTCACTCAACATCTCAGGCCCAGGCTATAACTATTCATTAATTTGATACACGCACATTACCCTCTTTTGTGTTTGATATTCACAATATTGAGCCATATGCAACGACGCGAGTTTTATTGCCCTTCCATGCCCTGAAATCTAATACCATCTATGTCATGCTCAATGCCTTAGAAGCCCTGTACGCACGATGGCCTCTAGGATCAAGTCGCGACCATTCCCCTCAGACAACCAGTACGGTTTGTGGTTCACCGACCATCCTCTCCTTGTCAGTGTTCTAGTGTTAGTGATAATGGATAGATGTCTCTACTACAAAGGCTAGTGACAGGACTCGGAGCCAGTCAGTACGACAATGATATTCCACGGCCGCAATGTCCGTTCACCATTTGGAAGGCTTCCTTACAGCTTTCTGTACATCTAGCTCTATATATACCGCTTCGCTTTGGACTTCGCTCATTCTGGGTTTGCATACGAGTTTCAAGCAGGCCGCGGATTATCGAGGGCTGAATAGCCTCGCTGAGACAGTCTCAAACGATCACTAAGACCTGTTTGAAATCAAGTTCATCACGTCCACCGTCACAGGCCCAGTACGTTCAGCGCATGAAACAGGGTCTCGCGTGGTCGTTACACACAACGGTCTCGTAAAGAATTAGACTGATTCTACTGACCATCCCCACTACTTACCTATATACGTAAGACATCATCCTGGAAAATGTGACATTTCCATCACAGATCGTGCAATCTATATATAAAGATGCCTATCGTGATATCTCAATACTTAGACCTAAACAGGGAGATCCTAATATGCGCCCTCAACTCACCAAACGAACCTGGTATCTTTTCCCCTCCTGAGTCTTGGATAAGTTAGGTGTCCTAGCTTATTTCTATCCCCTTTTCTACTTGCGTAGTATCCTATGAAGACATCAGTTCCCACATAGGGCAACTTTTTCGTGTCTGCACTATCCACCAAGTAAAGTTCTTATGTTTTTCTTCCTGGGTGCGTCGATGTTGTAAGGGAGCCTATGCAAGGCCCCGCGAACCTTCGTACGTGTATTCATCATATCATAGGCATGAAGCCGAAGTGCAGAAGCTTCGGATAGTAGATAAATGAAACTACTCAGACTCTGAGACACTGGGCTACACCTTCCTAAGGAGAAGTTTGAGGCCGTAGGAGTGCTATATATAGACTAGTTGACCCATCAAGAGACTGAGCGCCTTTTGAATAGTCAAGGATGTATGAGCTCGTAGAATATCATTCTCATACTGAGTCATTCTCCAAGCCCTGTATTGAGCCCTTGTAATACCAAAGGGTACCCTTTTTCGTGCCTGTGCTGTCCGCCATGTGAGGTTCTCATGCTTTCTTGATCCTTGCATCGCTGTCCCTGTAAACTGAGTAAGCGGCTACTTGATACACTGGGCTAAACTAAAAGGTGCCGTCCTATTCCCATACCATTTAATGAGATCATCATACCTGTATCCACGAAATAAGCGATTGGCACTTACCATATCATTGGTCTTGATCTTGTTGCTTCTGACAATCTGTAGGAGCCATCAGCCATAAGCGTTGAATAAAACAACAACGCGAGGGATGGCAGTTGAACATTCACAGGTGCAAGGAAATAAAAAGTCTGCCAGGAGACATGCACGCTGGTTTTAACGCCGGAGATATTGTACATAGATGCTGTGGGTATACCTACTACTCTGCTCGGCACACATATGAATCAGCAAGTGACTGCATATGTCTTTGCTTACGAGACGTGGGCTCTTTTTAACTCCCATCTATTGTATCTTTATGTCACGATCTTGACCCTATAGTACGTTTAGGACGAAAGACACTTATGTAGTTTAAAGATACAGCCAGAAACAATAACACATCTTCGTACATACCCTTATATGTGACTTATGAGAAAGCCAATACTCTGTCACTCACTGCTATCTGGCCGGGTTATGGCTAGCTACGAACTAGCCTCGTCCAGGTATTGCTATTCTCGGGCAGGATAGCTTCAGCACTTGGGCGGGACTTGGTGGGGTAATCGGCGCCGTCCCTGCAGTAAGCTGAGCTGTCACACCGATTGAGGGGTTACAGGTCCTCGCAGGTCCAATAACTCTGGCAAGCTGTAACGTGGGTTTGAACCCCAGCTTAAGTAAGTAGCTACTGCCTTAGCTGCTTAACTTAGCCCGTCGGTCATATACTAAAACATCAATTGAACAGACACAGCACTCCGGTCAAGCAACTAGTTCCTGGCATAGGCGAGGGACGTCTCGGCTCAGCATTCAAAAATGGCTACTATCGAAGAGGGCAAGAGGCGCGCTGAGGCGCTAATACCCAAGTTCAAGTTTGAACGCATTTTGAATCAAGGTAAGCGGCGGTGGATGCTCCTGGACATTTACCATGTCTCTCTTGCCTGATCTACTTATAGAAGGAGGCTGATGCGTCGTAGACGAAGCTGGTCGACGCATCAACCTCTATGGACATGTGGACTCGCAGCCTGCCCTTCTAATCCTCCAGCGAGCCCCTATCCCCGACGCACCCGAATACCTATCCGTCCTACCCACTAGCCTACGTAGCCTGACAAACCTGGGGAATAACGACATATACGCCTGGTTTCTGGGGTCTGGTGGTCCGATACTCCAAGACGACGAGAAAGACAAGTTCGCCGACTTCAAAATCGATCTGATTTGCCCTTGTACCGACAAGCATATCAAGAAACATAGTCGTCAGGGAGTTCGCTTCGTGACCGAGACCCCCGAGATATATCGCGAGAAAGTGCGCCCTTTCATTGAGGCGAACCGCGCAGAGGGTCGTCTAAATTGGATGTACAACATTATAGAGGGGCGGAAAGAACAGGAGGACGTGATATATAGGACGCCGCTAGGACGGGATGGCGACGAGGGCTTCCTTTTGTTGCCTAATCTGCACTGGGATCGAAAGACCATCGAGGCATTACATTTGTTGGGAGTTGTTGAGCGGCGGGATCTCTGGACTCTCCGGGACTTGAAAAAGAAGCATCTCCCCTGGCTTAGACACATGAGGGCTAAGCTGATTGACGCAACAGTCAAGACGTACCCGCAGATTGAAGAGGACCAGCTCAAACTGTTCTGCCACTATCACCCGACATACTATCATCTCCACATCCACGTTGTTCACGTCATGTTGGAAGCGAATTCGACCCAGTCGGTAGGCAAGGCAATCGGTATGGACAACATCATCGAGCAGCTCGAGACTATGGCAGGCGATGAAGAGACAGGCATGGAAAGTATTTCGATAGGTTATACGGTCGGCGAAGCGGGGGATTTGTGGACGGAGATATTCGAACCACTCAAGAAGAGCGGTAGAGCTTCTCTACCTTGAGAACTAAATCGTTAACCGATGCCCCGCTGGGGCAGTCTTTCCACTCCCCACCATCGCGCACGCAATAAACCTCGTCGTTTAAGCGGACCGTGCAGCTCGTCTTGATGCCCAACTAGCATGTAACCTTGAATTAGTATCCCATGTAGATGAAGATAAGAGGACTGAGACTCAGACGTACGCTGGCAGATCTTTTGACGCTTTCGCGTAGCATGCCCATTCCAAAAGCGCCATCATCCCGAGTTGCGCATTCGTTGATCTTCTCAAAGTCGACGGCATGCTCTAGCGCGCAGTCTTCAACCAGCTCGCGCTGAGGAATCGCATGATAGTCCTTGGTCAAGCACATAGTGAACCCCAACCATATCTTCGGGTCCGGGTACAGCTGGTGAGCGCAGAGCTCGATGATGTTGCCCATACACTCCCCGGGACCGTGTTTGCATTCGACGCCATCGTTTTCAGTCGGAGTCCCTATATACGTGAGGGTGAAGTTCACCTTTTCGTGTACTTGAATCATAGCGGGCAGGAGTAACTCCTTGAGACAATCTCTTGTGTCTGGACATTTGCTTATTATGTGAGCCTCTAGGGGTACTAGCTCCCCGGCGGCTAAGGGCACGGCATGTTGAGCAGCGTTGCCCACGACAGGAGGAACGGAGGCAGGCGTAGGTTCGAAGCGGGATGATGGCAGCGTGCCCTTGAATGATGTGAGGAAGCCAAAAGCATATAGTCCGTATGAAGTTATGGCAAGAAGAGCGAGCACCAGGAGCGGTCGATGTCGACGACGAGTCCGGTTCCGTATCGGCCGTTTATCCTCCACTGCAGACAGCACGAGTCAGTAACTTCTGTTTACCGCGACAACGCGAGCGAGAAGGATGATAGCCAATAGGTGACCCGGGCGCGCAACATGAAAACTATGAATCAAGGCGCTACTCACTCACGGGGAGGACGATTTTGGCGGCCATATTGATCTGGTTGTTTGCGTGTAATTAAAAGTAGGCTACGAGATTTGGATGCTGTTATGTGAAGATTCAATATATACAAAGCGATACGTATAGTACAAAGAGCTGATGGAAAGCTGTCTGCAAGCGAAATTGATGCGATGGGAATGAAGGCGACAGGAAGAATACCTAGGTAGCTATGGCGGGATGACAAGGAGAGGTCTGCTGACGATCTGTAACACGAGACCCTGATGATTGACGGAATTAGGTACTTACCTAACGTAGTGTGGCGTTGTCAGTTAGTGGATAGCCAACCTTTCGTCATCTTTAACTCCGAAGATAGGGGAGCTGATGGGTGCAGCTGACTGGCCCAGTAGGGCAGGTAAGTACTACCTAGGTAGTGGAAGTAGTAGGTATCATTCCACTATCAACCTACACTAGAGTACTTAACTGTTAGGCACCTACTTAAAGCACCTCCTCGACCTATTACATGTAACTTACATACATGCTTAAGTACTTTATTGCTGGTAGGTAGGTGAGTGTTGCGTGCTCACGGGTAATTAGGCGTTATTTATAGCTTTTATAAAGGTGGTATTGCTGCACGTAATGGGTGACGGAGTTGAGGCGTGGACGGGTGGCTGAAAGACGTGCGCGGCAAGACATCCCAAGGGAACGTTTCCAACAAATAATCTAATAAGCTACCCTACATACATAATATCTTTCTCAGTACTAGGTAGTGGTTTCTGTCTGGATGTGAGTATAACACCTACCTAGGCACTTATGTAAGGACTTGCGTAGTTGATAATGTCGACAGTGATACGGTAACTTGTATACCTTACAAGGTATCGTGAGGTATACCTATTTATAGCAGGTACAGGCTACCTAGGTGCAGTTGTTCCGATGCCCCTAAATGCCATATGTAGCAGGTGCTAAAGCTGAATCGCTCCAAGCCGCAGATATCATATATCATTCCTCACACGATCAGTCTGATATGTTTGTTTGGGTCGTGCGAACTTACTTCAGAACTGCAGTCTACCCTGGTTGGTTCATATGGGCGTGCATGCAGGGGACCGAGACGTTTCCAAAGTTCTGTAAGTACTTCCATGTGCTTGCCCACAGCGCATCCGGGGCACTCCCTTGCGTAATAGGTAGGTATGTTTGTGTTACCGGCCTTAATTGTGGTCTATTCTCTCTTTTGTATACCTCCCTCCCTACTATTACTGCTACGTAGAAACACTTGGGTACTTTGTATATTACAACAACTACTACAACAACAACCTCAGGTGATCTGACCTGGGATCTTTAAGTAGCTTGCCCCACGTCAATCAAGGGCTTGCACCATCCTCCCTGCAACTGCAACGTTTCCAGAGTCGGCAATTCTCCCTGCTACTAGTGCATCTGCATTGTCCCTTACAGTAAGTACATCTGCACATAAGCACATTCACAACACTACATCGTATGTATACTCCTTTCTCCCGATAGATATAAAATCACCCTAACGGCCAGTTATCCAGCAAGTAGACTATTACAGTGCAGTCTATCCATACAGATTGGGTGCTCAGTTTGTTTTACCTTGGTAGCTGAATAACTATCTCCCACCTACATCCAACGGCCACTCTCTACAGCCTCCCCATCGTGCGCACCACATATATGTACATTATATGGGAAGCAGATGGCACAGGACAGAGTATCATCGATAGACAACATGTCGATTCCAGTTCGGATGACGCCTGAGCTGGAACACTTCCTCGAGCCCATGCATGTCGATGTGACAAAGGCTCACGTGCTCGCGCATGAACTGTATCAGACCTTTCGTCACCTCGCTGCTGAGTCCTTGACGCAATTCCTGCCAACACCTATATCCGAATCCATTCTGCGCCCGACAGAGGGACGCGAGAGAGGGCGGTATGTTGCTTGTCCCTTTCAAGATCTGCCTCTTATATTGTGTCTCAAAATCACTGACTATTGTTCTAGGTATCTCGCAATAGACATGTATGACGTACTAGCCAACCATATTTCATCGTGTTTTTGTGAGCTAACACAACCAAAACAAAAAGTGGTGGCACGAATCTCAGGGTAGGGTTCATCGAGCTCTTGGGCAGCGGCAATGTTTGCACTAGTAATGGAGCCGCTTCGAACGGGCTCCATTCCGATCATCGGATGCAATCTAACCTTCGCCGGGTCTTAGAGAAGTCATGGCCGATCCAAGAAACACTCAAGAACGAGAACCCCGATTCCTTGTTCGCCTGGATCGGAACTTGTATTGCCCAGGTCGTGAGAGAGGGAGTCGAAGCCTTCAATCTGGAGCCTAACAGTGAGCTCCCGATGGGTGTGACTTTTAGTTTCCCCATCGTGCAGAATACGCTGTCGGACGCCATTATCATGGCAATGGGTAAGGGCTTCGCCATCACCTCCAAGCTGGATCTTGGGACCCTTCTAGTGAATGGTTATGAAAAGTCAAGGCCTCCTGATCTCCCTCGCATCAAAGTTACGGCAATACTGAACGATGCGGTCGCCACCTTGGTTTCATTCATTTACCAGTTTCAGGAAGATTGCAATCATAAAGCAGCAATGGGTCTTATATGTGGGACAGGCACCAATGCGACTATTCCCCTGAGACAAAGTACTCTCAACCGCGAAAAGTTGCCCCAAAAGATAACGGTCAAGGCTGAAGACCAAGTCGAAGATGTTAAAGTGGCAGTCAACACTGAATGGAGTATCAACGGCTCTGCTTGGCCTCTGCGAAAGCTTGGTTTAATTAGCAAGTGGGACACTCAGCTCGACGCTGAGGGAGAAGTTCCTGGTTTCCAACCTCTCGAATATATGACATCGGGAAGGTATCTAGGTGAACTGGGACGTCTCATGTTCCTGGACTACATAAAGTCCCACCTGGGCCTATCGGACGAGAATCTACCTAGCCAGCTGTTGCAGCGATTTGGGCTTACAACAACTTTTCTAAGCCATTACCAGCCGCCACACCCGCCCACGTTACTTCGCAAGCTTGAAGTTGAATTTCCACCGACCACATCGCAACTACCTGTTGAATGGAGCGAAGAGAGTGCAATGGCCTTATATCACATTGCCAAAGCCATCGAAGTTAGGGCCGCCGCACTCGTTGCAGCCGCTATAATAGGACTGTTGGCATGTGCTGACGATATACCACTTGCCAAGTCGCTCGAAGACAAGACGAGCCGGCAACTCACAAATGGGAGCGCTGATAAGATGAACCTTGTGGTAGGGTATACTGGTGGCTGTATTGTCCACTTCCAGAACTACCTGTCAGACTGCCAATCGTTCCTGGATTCGATCATGGAAGCGGAGTTCGGAGGCCACACCCCTGTCCAAGTGACATTGAGCCCCTGCCACGATGGAGGCATCACTGGCGCCGGTGTTTTGTGTGGTGCTTCGCAAACCAAGTCGAAAGACGTGTAAGATTATATCGGGCGGTTCATTGAAGTAGCTGGATTGTACGATGTCACGATGAATGAATACCCCAAGGCGCGGCAATAGAAACAATAGATGGGCCACCAAGCTCTCATTCCCATAGCTCTCTCTGGGCAGAGAACGGTGTTATTTCGGTTGAAATAATACAATCGAAGAAGTTAGCTTCCTTACATGACATGCAAGTGCGTCTGCGGCTCTTACTAATCGCCGTGCGCGTCTCCCATTTGGCAATAACCTGGGCGTACTGCCTGACTTACAGGGAGTACTGCATGCAGCCCAGCGATTGTCTAGACTGCCTTACATGTGGGGTTGGTAGTATGCCTAGATACCGTAATAGGTAAGTGACTACATTAACCACAGCGAAAACGTGCAAGATTGGTTGGGTAATCAGCCCAGAGCAATGAAACTAACAAGGGAGCCAACATGAACTGCTGAACAATGGCTTTGATTCTGACGATCATAGCCAAACGACGAGAATGCTCACGATAACGTAATCGTTACACAGTATGGATTAGACAATTGGCAGAGCCCCCCCTCGATTATTCATAAGACGTCCTCATACTATATGATCTTTGTTTCAATCACCAGGAGGACATCAAAAGAGCCTAATATATGTAAACAAACACGATGGCGCATAATGACCACCGGGCCGGAGAGGCTCAAAATCGCAATGATGAGCCGGATGAGAACACAGCTCTCCTACAATCCTCGCAACCGGCACAATATGCCTCCGTCGCGTCAACCGCCGATGGACGTGACGATGCAGAGGAAGAAGACGGCGGTAGCGCGGAGCGCGACCTGCTTCTCGCGCGCGACGGCCCGGCGCCGCTCGCTCCGGAACCGTTGAAGCCGGTGGCGTCCCCCGAGTCCGTACGCGACGGAGAAGGGAGTGAAGATGTAGAAGCCAATGCGGCGGCGGCCTCATCTAGCAGCGAGCACCCGGCCTTCCTCATCAACACGCACCCGCGCCAGTTCCGCATCGTCTTCTCCGGGATCATGCTGACGTACTTCATTGCTAACTTCGACGGCACCATCATGGCCTCGTCGCATCCTGTCATCACGTCGCACTTCCACGCGTCTAACAGTAAGTCCCGTTGTCTGTTTGTTGCCCATGCTATCAGCTGTGTGCCTGTTGTCGGGGTATTTCAGTTTCTTTTCATTTCAGAATAGGAGGGTGAGATCGGTGTTTAGACTAGGCTAGGAGAAGTTTAATTAGTCTTCGAATCCTGACTTCTTCCTTTTGATATCCTCTTTACGTTTGAAATTGGCAAATTCTAACAATCGTCGCAGTGGCGTCCTGGCTGACGACGGCCTTTCTGCTGACGGCCACGGCGGCCCAGCCGCTCGTCGGCAGCCTGTCGGACACCATCGGGCGCAAGCCGCTGTATCTCGTTACCATGGCCTTGTTCGCGGGCGCTACGGCCTGGTGCGCGCTCGCGCAGTCAATTGGGAGCTTCATTGCCGCCCGCGCCGTATGCGGTATCGGCGCTGGTGGAATGATGACGCTGGGCGCTATCGCCATTAGTGACTGTGTACCTATTGAGTATGTCTATCCAGTTACTTAACCTCGCTCGCCTATGATATCGAAACGTCTCCTGAACTAATTCATTCTAGGCGACGAGGTACCTACCAAAGCATCATTAACGCCATCTTCGGGTTAGCAGCGGCGTCGGGCGCCGCGTTCGGCGGCCTCCTGGCCGATACTCTAGGCTGGCGTTGGGAATTCGGTGTCCAGCTCATTCCGCTGTCGATCTGTCTTGTCACTGCGTTCTTTAGCATGCCGGCTGACCT
The DNA here is from genome assembly GCA_022578765.1 of Xylaria sp. FL0933. Classification (NCBI taxonomy): domain Eukaryota; kingdom Fungi; phylum Ascomycota; class Sordariomycetes; order Xylariales; family Xylariaceae; genus Xylaria; species Xylaria sp. FL0933. Next base: position 115,371 of record MU389732.1, on the reverse strand, counting down.
GGGCCTGTATAGGCGGAAGAAGCAGACGCTCATGCAAGCCTTGCGCGGGTATGACTTCAAGGGCTCGGTGCTGTTGACTACGTCGACTGCTTTTGTGATTTTGGGACTTGTTAGTGTGCCCCTTTCTCCTGTTTGGCAGATTGGCCAAACAAGAGAATAACGTTTATGTAACGCCCGAATAGATGTATGCTAACGATGAACATTAGAATCTCGGCGGCAATGTCTTGCCATGTAAGTTTAGTCCTTGCACTTCTATTCTCCCTGTTTCTGTAGAAACATCCACGGCCCGAGCCTGGTGCGAGAAGGCTAACACATCACCAGGGTCACATCCATTCATCATCTCCTCATTAGTCATTTTCGCCGTATGCTTCCCAGCATGTCTCTATGTCGAAAGCCGTGCAGAGCGCCCCATCATGCCCCTCGTTCTCCTACATAGCGCGCCGCGAGCCAATATGATCTTCGCCAATTTCTTGGCCGCTTTCCTCATGAATGCTATCCTCTTCAACGCGTAAGTTTTCTACCTCCCCATTTCTACTTTTCCTATCTAGTCGACCAGATCTTCGGGTAAAACCCCAAGACTCCGCTCCCTGGAATGTAGTAATATGCATGTATACACATGCACATGATGAAGGAATAAAGCATCGCTAACCCTCGCATCAAAGCCCCCTCTTCTTCCGCGCCGTCCTCCTGAAATCCGCCACGCAATCCGGGCTGTACCTCGTCGTACCCACAGTAGCAGCCTCAATAGCAGGCACAGCAACAGGCATCCTAATCACGCGCACAGGCCGTCTCAAATGGCCCCTCCTATCCGGCGCCATCCTCTACGTCGTCGGCACAGCCCTGCTCTCCTCCATGCGCCGCGGCTGGCCCGTCGCGGCGTACCTGCTCTGTCTCGTCCCCGCAGCCGTGGGCCAGGGCTTTCAGTTCCCGGGCACCGTGCTCGCCGTGCTCGCGGCCTCGACGCAGCGCGAGCAGGCCGTCGTCACCAGCACGCTGCAGCTCTGGCGCGCGCTCGGCGCCGTCTTCGGCGTCGCGTGCTCCAGCCTCGTCTTCCAGAACGCGCTGCTGCGGTATCTACTCGCGTACGTCTCTGCCCCGCCTGGTGAGGGTAAGGACGCAGAGGAGTGGAAGAGACGGCTCGTGGAACGTGTGCGGAGCAGTATTGAGGCGATTGCTGAGCTGCCTGATGGACAGGCCAAGAACGAGGTCATTCTGAGCTATGAAGCCGCTTGCAGGGTTACGTTCTTGGTTTGTCTGGGCGTTGCGGTCGTGAGCGTCCTGTTGATTTTGCCTATTAGATTGCCGCGCCTGGGTAAGAAGTAGACAGACATCCATTTTTTTTTCTTTCTCAGAACAGCGACATAGATAAGATATCTCTACCAAACAGATCCCACTTCAACTAGACAGTCTCACGCGCTTTTATGGTGGTTGAGAGAACAGTTTGAGTTCCGGGCTGCTAGACGCCCTGGGTATCTGCGTTTGTTTTCTATTCTGTTTCCCCCCGACCGAATCATACAATTTGTAGATTATCATACAATTCTTTCCCCATATTCCGATTGATATATATGCATTAGTGATGATACCCGTTGACACCGTCAGCAAAACTATCAAGTTCCTCCTTGGTGCGGCGGTATGCTTCCTGCGCCTCCCTCTCTCTACGAGTGATATAAGTGACCTCTTCTCTCAACGCGTCTAGACGACTCCTGATAGTAATTTCCTCCGATATGGCTAAGGTCCTAAAACCTCCTAGCGCAAATGTAGCCTTTTGGAGCGCTTCTGCAGCTTCCCCCATTTTTGAGTACAGCGTCTTTGCTCTTTGTTGATACCCTCCTAAGTGAAGACCTAGCTTCTTTTCTAACTTGGTGCATTTCTCTGCGATCATCATCGTAGATTCTTGCGCAGCCTATGGGATGATTAGTGTCGGATTAAGAGAGAAAGGGAGTTCATAAAACAGGAAAAACTTACGTCAAATGCAGATTTCATAGCGGCCACCTGTTCCTCTTCCTCGTCATCCTCGTAGCATCCCAGGCCCAAGAGCAATGCGTTACTGTTTTCTCTTTCCCAGACAGCCTGAACCTCTTCAGGTTTCGGCTCATTTTTAACCTCCATTAATATTTTAAGACGAGCCTCAGCTAACGAGGCATCATCTATCTGCCGTAAAGGTGTTGCGTTGCCCTTGACCTTTGCGCCTGCAATCGGATATCGCGTAGCGTCGTTGGCGATAAGAAGAGCCGCTTCTCTTGCAATTAGAGCTTCGACCGGGTCGGCAATGGCTGAAGCTTCTCTCACCAAAGCCTCGATGTCCACGAACTCTGGTCGAGGCAAGCCTTTCTGCATCACCTGAGTTCGCCTTTTCAGCTCTAACTGCTCCTGAGCTTCTCGAATCGCACGTTCCCGCTGGTCTCGTACTTCGGCATCCTCTTCGAGCTGATCTACAGCCATGACCTCTTGCTGGTCTTCAGGAAGCTCTAACTCCCACTCAGTCTCCTTGGGTTTTGGAAGTGAAGCTAAACTCTGTTTAAGCTGATGCTTCATAGACCGCTCTCGAAGGCGTATATCGTTTGCAGCGCCTCCCGCCAAGGCTAATTCGCTATCGCTTTTGTTGAGCGCAAAACTATCTCGAGGCGTTCTCAGAGGCGTCTGTCCAACCCTTTGCGGGGTAGCTCCAACCCCATTCATTCCACTACGCAACGGAGTAGCCATTGGATTAGGGGTCGCGATGGTTTGCTTCCGGGGCGTAGCACTTTCGAAGCCAGTAGAGCCGGATCCCTCATTAAGGTCAGCGTTTTCGCCACCGAGCAAGGCAGACTGGTTCTCAGTAAGTGCACGAATATTTCTAATCTCTGTAGCGACTCTGTCTTCCTGCGCCGGTGCCATCGGCGTTCTGATTGGCGTTTGTGTGTTCAGGCTTGAATACGTGTTGACTAAACCCCTTGTCGCATCGTTATCGCTAGACTGTGCGAGAAGGTTGGCTCGCTCGCCCATCATACCCATCTTGACGATATCTTCGAGCTCGCCCTCGCTAACCTGCGGTGCTGGCAAAACCAGAGCCCTTCTTTTGCTGCTTTGCTCCGCTTCGCGAATCTTCTGCATTTGACCGGCCTTGATGGCAGCTTGGGTGGCAGCTGAAGGGGCATCCTTGTCATTTTTCCGTCGTTTTCTGTCCGCTTCGTCGTCTTGATCCCCCTTACGTTTGTTTGCGAGCTGTTGTTTGCGGGGGTCGAAGTTGGATCGCTGAAACTCGTTCCGCCTCTGTTCATCCGCAGTATCGTAGAAACCGGGGGCCGGAGCTTTCTCGAACGGGATGTCCGCGTTGTAGTCCATCTGTCCTTTTTTACGAGTGACGACTTTGATGTTGATACCCGCTGTTTTGAGTTCACGGCGCTTCTGTAGAGCTGCTAGGCGACGCGACTCCTCTTGTTGGCGCTCACGGGCTTTCCGCTTCGCCTTCTTTCCTTGTGTGTTGGCCAGGCGGGCACGCGCCTCGCTCAACATCTCTTTCTCATCTTCATCAAGATCGATGGTGTCGGGTCTCGCGGGCTTGGTCTCGGGATCGGGATCGACTTCGCCAGGGCGTAGTTTCCGGACGTCGTCGGCGGTGGGTGCCTGGGTCTCGCCGCCCTCAGGCCCAGTGAGACCTAGACCAGCTGATTCACGCTGCTCGGCCTCATCAAGAAGCTTCTGGTAACGCTCGAGACATTGGTTCGCAGTGCGCCCGACGATGGGAGCGATGGTCCTCCATTGTGTGGGCATCAACTTGGCTAGATGGAGTAGCTTCTCATCCTCCTCCTTGCTCCACTCGATCTTCTTGATGCTCGGGTCTAGCCATTCGCTCCATCTCGCCTTGCATTGCTTGGGAGTTTTGCGCGGCAGCAGGGACGACACTCGAGCCCACTGGTTCAGGCCATACTTGGAGACGGAGGCCTTGAGGATCTCATCCTCGATGTTCGTCCACACTCCTCCCTTGACAACCGGCATTGTTGACTTGTTCTTATCTGTCGGTACTCTGCTGTGAGAGAGGGGAGGAGAAGGAAGAGTGGGAACGAGGGGCGGGGTGAGTTCCGCGTTGTGCTGTTGAAGAACTTGATGGATTGACTGGGCTAGGAAACTTTATCAAGTCGCGATGCGCGCAGGAGCCTCTCTTGAAAGCTTGTGGCTAAGGTGCCTAGCAAATTGCTAGCGTCTTCAGCCACATTCCCCACTCATGCTCATGTTGACCCACTTGCCGTGTGGCTACTAGAGAGCAACGACGTCAGTACCTATTAAAGCCATGCATTAACCCCACACTCTACGCGCCTACGTGCATGTAGTTACCTTAGGCAGTACAGTCTAAGTACTTACCTTGTAGGCTCCTGACATTTGTATCTAGTGGGATGCTATGTCTGCAGTGTAGCAGTTGAACTGGAATCTATGTTCACAGCGCTGATACTTCTGTTGTTCTGCTATTACCAGAAGCATTACATATGTAGGTAAGGCCGCATCCTGCTTTAAGTACCTACTAGGTAACCACAGTGACCATAAATACTACCTCCTGTCGCCCCCCTGTCCCGTGCTTTCCTGTGAACTGGCACCGGAGGCCGATATAACTTACTAAAACCGGCATCTCATCACCTTTTTTCAGTTGCGCACTAGAAATCGGTCGTGCCGCACTCACATCAGCTATGGCGTCCGTCGGTGAAACTCCCGCGTCTCATGACTGGTTTAACCTGTGCCAACGCCTTGACACGGAAGAGATCAATCCACAGCTCTCTTCTCCCTTATATAGTGGCCTCATTCCCGCCGAGATCAGGAATCTCATATTTGAGTTTGCCGTTACAGAATCCCCGTCGCCCAATGCTAAGATAATCAAGCCTAATACCTGGGTTCGAAATTCACACGACATCGCTCCTGTACCGGGGACTCCTAACCCTGCAGCGGTCGGACATGTGGTTGAGCGTGTCAGAAGTCGGATCCAAGGCGTGGTTCGCCCACGCCGTGGCAGTTAGTTGCACTTCATTTCCAATGTCATGGAGTCTCGCAGTCTGGCACTTTATGTATCCGCGATGAACCTGTCTTTGAACTGCTGAAACTAACTTATGATGAACAGTGCTTCCCCTGACGCTCCCTCACGTTCCACAGGCGGCAGATGGTTTTGATTGGCTTCGTTTTGACAATACTGAGCCTATGAGAGTCAATACCTCGCTACTGCTAACCTGTCGACGGGTTTACCTTGAAACCTGCAGCCTACCACTAATGCAAACAGAGCAACGCTTCTACTGTCGTCGCGGGCCTCCTGGTAATGATGGCAACTCAGATGGTCCGCGGACGGATGTACACAAGTTTGTTACTGACCGGTTGAGTAAGCCGTCACCGGTACTGAGAATGAGTCAAAAGGACCTAGTACAGTCGGTGCGAATCTTTGCCCAGCAATTCTGGCTTGAAGACAAGTTCCTGCAACTCGTGCGCAGTCATCATTGGTTTGCGAGTCTTCAACACCTTCGGTTCACGCTGCGTCGCAGCGATTGGTGGGATTGGGAGCTGAATGAACCTCTCAGGATCAATCCATTCAAAGGCAACTGTTGTCATGGCCACACTATTGGTCTTATGCGGAGCGATATGTTGGCAGAGAACGGAAATGTTGAATTCGCGCAAGGGGCTTGGGGAAGGGCATTCTTCCATATGCCGAAGCTAAAGACTCTGACTATCGACTTCGAGACATCCGAAGATAAACGAGACGAGATGGAAGCCGTGGTCGCTTGGGCTCTGAAGTGGAAATTTCCTCTGTTAGATGGGCGGCATCTTTCTACAGGTGGCCGGCCCGCTAGCAAGATGAGTTGGCGAGGCCTCCCGCACCACTGGAGTCATAGATGTGTGTCGTGCGGTCGCCTTACTCAGTATCGTCTCCCGGGGGAGGATTGCCAAAAGTGCAACGAAATGAGATGGCTTGTATCGCAGGGATACGGGCCACAATTGTTGATCTGGACCTGCCTCTGGAAACCTGTTCAGGATAACTAAGCTGAAAGGTGTCACGCGCAATGTTATAGCTTGTTGGCGATAGCATAAACACGCCTCTATTTCATGATACTGAATGGACGCCTGTGTAATTATTATGGCAAAGACTGTGAAAGTTAGGATTACGGTAATTCCAAGACCGAAGGCTACAATATCACTCGTTGTGCCACGCTGGATCATTCCAAATCAGAATCAGCACCAAATGTCGCCGCGAACTTAGGGTAATGCGGTTAATGGTTGAAAAGGGGGGGCTAGCTTAGTCACTAAGAAGCTAAGTTAGGGGTGTACGCAGCAGGCAGCACTAAGTATTAGCTCAAAGAACGCACAGAATAGTCGCCAAAGATTCAAGTCAATTGAATTGCGTTAAGTTTCCCTTCGATCGAGAGGGCCCCAATGGTCTGGGTATGAAGTGAGGTCCTATCTCCTCGAGGGAGGAGCCTCTCGCGGGCGAGGATTCCCCGGGCTTATCTTAATATATGGCCACTGCTTGTCCAGTAGATCTCATGATATGATAACACTTATTGTATCTTCAATTATATACACTGGAGACATACAGATTCACTTAACTTCATCCAGCGGGATCTTCTCTTCAAGGTCGAGAAATCTCTGCAATAGCACTAATTCATCCCGATACACCAATGCCAGATGGTTCTTGGACACTACATGTATCATCAAATCATTTCCCGTGCGCCAAAATGGGGGTATAAAAAAGTGTCTCGAATAATGCTTTCCACTCGAGGAACTCTTCATGTTATAAGAGCAGATCCAGCCACGCCGTGTAAGAAAGAATACCTTCGACCCCAAAACGCCTAACAATGATCTTATCTGGCACGGTAACTTGTGGATTGTGCCTAGTGAAGGTGCCTCAATGGAACCTGATTGTAATTGTGAGCTGTCAAGTGCTAGCAATGTCGTTTTCCCTCCCAACCCTGCGTCCAAGACGCGGACGAGGAGACTAGTGCCAAGGCGAGATGCCCACTGGTTGCTAGGACCACCGCTCGCAACAGCATCTAGTTGTGATGTGGTCTGAACCATAGGCGCTTCGTCAACCTTTTTCAAGCCCTTCCAGTGATATGGATAGATGGTATTTCCGTTGATTAATAGTAATCGGTTCGTGTCGGATGGATGGAGCATCCAACTCATTTTGTCTGTAGATATGTCGCTCGACGTAAATTTGTCTACTTCCCACACTATTTGTGAGGACTCAGTAGCAATTAGGGCTGTTAGTTCATCTTGTTTAGCGAGAATCTGCGTCACCCTGTCGTTTACCCTGTGGTTGAATAGCTGGTCGACCCTTTCCCAGCGCCCTGCCCTCGATACTGAAAAGCGGGTAGCAATGCATCGACTAGATATATCCACACTATATAGGATTTTGAGTTTATGGTTCCATGCGAGGTGTAAGATACCTATTTTGTGTTCTTTGATTTCCATTGACACATTACCACTGTTGGTGTCATGGATAGTAACAGATCCATCATGGCGACCGCAGAACATGAAAGGCTCGTCGCCTGCTTGTATTATACAGGTTATGCCCCTATTGTCTTGTGCCAATCGCGTAGTACCGACATCAAGAGACTCGTGATGGGATTCATCTGCTTGGCTCGAGTCGTCATCTCGTCCATTATTCCTCAAAAGGCTAGGCGGCTCCCAGATATTGCATGATCGCCCCCGTATATCATAGAAAGAAAGGCTGCTCGGTGAAAACACGATGTTCGTGATGATGCTATTATAAGCTATCCGATGTATCAGTTGCAACGTGTCAAAGTTAAATAACGAGACAGCGCCGCTGTTTTCGCCCACCGCGAGGGTGCCACCGTCAGGCGATGCGGCCAATACCCGTGCGAATATATGGTAGACATCGCGTTGAATGGCACGATCATAATGATCGAGTTCCACCGTGACTAAATCGCCATCTTGGTAAAGCACAGCAAATGTTCTGTACTCTGTCGCGGGACAGAACGCCACATCCAATACTTGTGGGGGTAATGCGAGGTCTTCTGAGCCTTCTTTGGCGAATTTCCCAATTCGAGTCATCTTATTAAGGCTATAGTCGGTGGAGTACAGCGTCAAGTGCGTGCTTCTATACGACACGGCAGCAAGACCCAGGAGCGGGGACATTTTGACCACCTCAGGGATATATCTGGCGTGAGATTTCGTGTTATCATCTGAGTCTGAATCGGCGGTGTCATCGTCGATTCGCATAAACCCGACAGTTGCTCCGTCCTTGGTTCCAAATGCCATTATTAATTGATCAATTGCTCCCTTGACCGTCGCGAAGACCATCGAGTCGTCAGGGCTGAAACAGACAGAAAATAGGATACCGGGAATAGGAGATGTCCAAAGCTTCTTCCGTTCGGCCGACCACTATGCTCGCTGAAGTCAGTAATTACTCTTTTAAATAATTATTATGCTCCTGATGTATGCTCCCGAGACCTGTTCGGAGCTTTCAAATCACTCTAAAGGGGAGAAAATGACTTCGATGTGTACATACTACTGCGATTAGCTTAGGACTACCAGACACGATAACCCCGGAGACATTGCCAAAGGCCAACTGCCTTACTGGTCCACCGTGCTGCAGCTCATCGACCAGTTGTAATGTTAAATGATCATATATCCGGATTTGTCCTTTCACCAACCCTACAGCAACATATTTGGGGCTAGTTGCAACTGATTTAGCATCGCTTTGGAATGGTATGCAAGAAGACCGTTCATCAATCTTCATTACACGAGCAAATGACTTTTTGTCTGAGGCGACCAGTGTAAGTCCTGTGAATAATGGATGAGCTTGGGCATAGAGAGGGGACTGAGGTATAAATGGACGGGGGGGAGTCGACAATGTTTATGCCAAAATTCGTGACCAAGCGAGTGAGGTCGGTTATCCAAGATCCTAGGCTCTGCAAGCCGTTGTCGAGAGGATGATTCGCATCGAGTTGCCGGGCTAGATATTGTTTCAAGCTTTTAATAGCTCTAATCATTGGGTCCAGCTTTCCTGTCTCAGCAATTCGCTCTACCCATACTAACGCTTTAGTATTCGTGAATGTCTCCAAGGCGGCGAAGACTAGGCGCGAGAGCGAACGAGAATGCTCGAGATGATAGGCGAAGTTGGCTACGGCGTATTTATCGAAGGCGGCGGCGGTAGCATCAGTGTTATGTGAGCGTCGGCTGTTGCGAGGCTGGAAACTCGACCCGTTGAGGTAGTTCAGGCAAATAAGCGCAATATCTTCGTGTGCCTGGCGTTTCGGTACGTAGAAATTGGAGTCTTTAGACGTTAGGTAGGTTTTGACGGTTTGATGCATGAGCTGGACTTGTCTATCATCGTTCACCAGCACAAGGTTTCGGCAGATTTGAGATAGCGCCGCTTGCGATCCAGTAGTGAGAAGAGTTCGCTTGATGTCCAACCTGACAACCTCTCTTAACTCATCAACCGATAGTGGTTCTGGCGCGCTGATAATCCACTTAAGAATACACTTCGCGAGGTCGGCGTTGGTAGACTGTTCAATCTTCTCGACGATGTCGGCGTAAAAGTCGTTCATCTCACTTGGCACGCCTTTGACAACCGATTCCATGTCCTCGATACTATAGCAGTCATCCAAGCGGTCCATGATAAGTGCTGCCCAAAGAAAAATACCATCTGACTTTTGAAGTATCAACTCGACCAAAGGTTGGCTACCTCCCTCTCCACGTAACTTAGGCCATGAGCGAAGGTAGGCACCAATATCTTGCAACGACTCGCCTTGACCTGTCTGGAACTTAATGTACTTGATATTCTCTTGCTCGAAAACCTGCTGGACTTTACTTTCTGGCCGACTGCTGAGAAATATTTTAAGAGGAATGTTCGGATTGATTCTTGCCAGCATTTGAATCAGACTGATGAGTGAGTCTCGTGGGCACTCGTCTAAAGCGTCGATCACCCAGTACTGAGGTTGAAGGAATTGGGTCTTGAAAATACATCCCAGAAACAGAGTATTCCATATCATGGTAGAGTCATGAAAATTAACAATGCTTTCAGCTTTAATCATTGTAAGGAAACTTTGCCGGATCTCAAGGTTCGCTTCGGCCATCTGGTAAGCCAAACTAAGTAACAGTAGAGCAACTGTAGAGTTTGACCCAGACTTGAAGAAGAAGTAGCTAACGTCAAAGTTGTTTGAGTCAAGATAGCTGATCGCATGGCCTGAAGCGATGGACTTTCCCGACCCTGGCGGCCCCTGAAGCCAGAGAAAGCGAGAGTCCAAGCTGGCGTGGCTAGTAGCTAGAGGATCAACTTCGTCATAATCCGGGTCTGGGCTCAGCCATCTCAAAAACATTCCATCCTCGGTAAGCCATTGGCAAGAACCATTGTGATATTTCGATGGAGTCTGGGTCGCATATAAATCGTTACAGGGCCGCTGCGCGTTGTCGAATGCTTTAGAAATGGTACTGAGTTGGGCATGGTACTCTTCTCTATAATGAGATTCATCTGAAGAGTTAGTTGCAAAGCCAACACCGTTGGGTACGAAGCTTACAATCGTTCAGTATGTCTTCGACAGTAGCCTTGAGCTTTCTCATGACGATGAGATAGCCTGGGTCTTGATCGCTTTCGAACTTGCACACATGGCGATGGTCGGCTGGTAGATATTGCTCCTCCTCGTTTGGGAGCCCTTTTCCTGGTCAGTTTGCTGAGTGTGACAATGATAATGTATGAAGTCTACAGACCGATCACTGCGGATTGCTTCTCGACGATCATGACCCCAGCGGTCGACTGGCTCTCGAAAAAAGAGAAGAGTTTCAAATGCGAACATGCATATCGGAACTCATAATTGATGTCCTGTATCTTTGTGAGTGGTAGGTATCATGTTGCGACGCGCGATAAGCTTACGTGAACAGTCTGCGAATCGGGCATGAGCTCTTTAACGAATGACTTCGCGCCTGTGGGTAACGGCAGCGACAAGTAAGCCTTCAGGTATGCGGCTGAGTCTGACCCTCGATGAGGTGTTGCGAGAAAGTACATAGTGTGAATGCGCGAAGCAATGTCTTTGTAGGCTTCGTTCCTCGTGGCTAAGAGATACGCCTACTCGGTGTCAGATCATTAGGGTTCTCGCTCAGTATTAATTGATAAGATGACTGCTGGCACAGTACCTTCTTGATAACGAGTCCGCCCATGCTGTGGGCGACGAAAACGATCGGTGTCTGTATACGTTGGCGTCGGCTTCGCGGTATTTCCCTAGGTCTATACGTACGTTCCCATTTCTCTTGAAGGCCTGTGAGTGCTTGAGGTCTGCCAACAATGCCACTGCGAAGTCGTGGACCGTCAAGGTGCTAGCAGCCGACCTTCTCCAGTCTGAGTCGTATCCAAAGCTGTGTATCCGTGCATGGCGGAATCCAGGCTCAAGGGGTAGCCACTCCTTGGGCCAATATGTTAAAGGGTCTGTAGGGTGAAGCGACCAGGTCTTCCTAGAACCGCCTTGGAGCCCATGTACCTACGTTCCTGGTCAAACTTGTTATAGTATGGTCCTATGAGTGTAGACCTACGAATATTATGTCTAATCTTGGCTCTGAAGGCTCGAACAGGAGATTTAGACCAAGGGAACCCCTCGAAACCTCATAAGTACTTGCGCCGCTCACCGAGCTGGCTGAAGCCTCTCGTCGGAGACGCCATGAACGCAGAAGTCCCGGGGCACTATGCCTATGGGGAGGTCCCTGTAGCTCAGTCGCTTGGTCTACGAGGTCCGGGGGCATGACTGAAGGACCCGGCGAGATCGGGAGATTCGGTCGCTGCAAGTGAGATAAATTATCTACTTCTCAGCGACCTACGCAATTCCCCGCAGACGAGGAAAAGAAAGAGGCCGGAGTGATACAACATAGAACCAACAAGGCCTCTGTCATCTGTGCTATACCTTCTTACTAATGGCTCGGACTAATTAGCCTCGGGTATTCCGGTGTGAAATCGGGGCGAGCGTTATACTACACGGTCACTTCGGAGTGCCTTTGATGCCTAAAAAGAAGGATTGCTTTTCTCTGTATAGAGGCTTATAGGAGATTAGGTGGGCATAACGCGCACCCCTCATGAATACACGTACTGCGACTGCAGGGTTGTTACAGGGTCAGCAACCGACTCTGACTTGTAGAGACCCTAGCAATATCGCCGCGCTAGACATGGACCTTCACCATTTGGAGAGGTTATAATCCCCGCTCATCAAGTACTCAAGTAGGGCTCGGAGGCTGTGCCCGACTAGAAGTATACTGCAGTCAGCAGCAGCCTCTTCACTGCGTAGTATATACACATGAATATCAGCTCAATATGGAAATGTCGGGCTGGAGCCTACATGATCCTACTCTCCCACGCCGCGCTCGACCTATCACGCCAAGTCACACGTACAGGGGCTTGATTTTAAGCTAGACCAAGTCTGATTCTGTCTTCGTTTAAGTGGTATTGATGCGCACGCGAGGCTTGCTCTCCTTTCAGAAACCCCGCAGTAGTAGAGGTTGGCAGGTGGGAGACCCGATGAGAAAGGATAGTACGTGTAAGAATAGAAGCGGTATGAACTCAGAGGCTCTACTCCGTGCCAGGGGATCCTATGACCCACTATAGCGTAACAATAAATAGTCTCTGGTGGTAGCTCTACTTCGCCCGCTGAGACATCGTCCCTCCCATCTAGACCGGCATATACGGAGTAAGATTATCGTCAATTGTTGTTCTGATAGCAGTGTAGCGTCAAAGACACAATTATGAACCTTGACGAGGCAGTTCTATCACGTAGGCAATACTTCTTAACTGCTAATTCACCTCACCAGACTGATTTGGATATTAGACCTACCTCAAGGATGTGAGGTGGTTAGTGTCACTCCCCTAGGACTAAGTGAGAATTGTGATACAACAAGAATCGAGGTTCGACTACCGGACGGTTCGACCGCGCGATTCTTTGAAAAGGCAATAATTCATCATATCTTTAGGTATTCCAGATGATAACAAAACTGTCTAGTCGTCTACCGGACAGCATGGATTTGAGCTCATGCGAGCCCACTATGAATCAGAGAGCAGTCTCTATCAATTTATTCCAAAGAATGTGCCTCCTCCAATTGCGCTGATCAAGTATCACTCCGACCCAAATCGACATTCATTCCTCATGGAATTTGTCGATATGGTGGATGACGAGCTTCCCGGCCCAGAACCGTTCATGGATACCATAGCATCTCTCCATCGTGAAAGCGCAGGGAAATCGCCAACCGGCAAATTTGGGTTCCCCATCGATACTAAATTTGCCCACCTAGCAACACCTAACTGTTGGGATGCATCTTGGGAATCCTGGTGGAGGCAACACATGGATATGGTCTTCAAACGGGAGGTTCAAGAGCGTGGGCCTCGAACCCAAGAGGAAGATGATCTAGTAGACTTCTATTTGAACAAAGCTATCCCTCGTTACATCCGGCCACTTGAGAGTGATGGTCGATCAATTCAGCCAACACTTCTACACACTGATCTTTGGCCCGGCAACGTGCGATTCAAGCTTGACAACGAAACAGTCTGTATTTTCGATGCCAATGCCATGTGGGGACATAACGAGAGTAAGTGTGATGTCTTCCTCTCACTCTTTGACGACACTAGGTGCTCATTAAGACAGTGGAGCTTGGCTTGGTCGCAAACCCTCGATACCCTCTAGGTCATGCATACATCGAAGAATACTGGAAGCACATTCCTATCTCGGAGCCCGAACAGGACGCCAATAGTCGTGTCATTATGTACATGATACGTCACCAGGCGTGTCTCGCTAGTGTATACCCGGACGACTCAAAATTACGAGACGTGTGAGTGCGGCAGTCACAACAGACTCTCAGCACCAAGCTAACTGTCATATCAGCTGGACGGAAAATGTTCGAATTCTGTTGGAGCAATACCTTCTTGAAGAGAGGTCTAAAAGCTAATGTAGTAAGGATGGTGTATACTCGGCAGTCCAGAATCCAGATAGAAGAGGGCTCGAACTCAAGGCCCGAAATGGTGGCCTCCGCATACGTTGCATTAGAAGCCAATATCTACATAGCGGTCTATCAATGTCTTCTGGTCTGTATTGACGCTGAATTAGGAACGAGAGACGGTCTCCTTTATGGTCATTAGTAGAAAATGTTATACTTAAGAGGGAGGTGGGGGATGATGTTGAGTAAGTGAAATACAGATGCTAACTGCGTTTAGGTACATGGGTGTCGAGGCTTGTAGCTCCTGAAGATACTGTCACAATTGCACTGCTGGTAACTCAATATTGACTAGTGTTATCGCACAAGGAGAGAAGGTCTTGCTATGGGTCTTGCTATGCAAGTAAAGCCTCCCTTGAGAGTATATAAAGCACTGGCTACGCCCGTGCAATATCTCCGCTTAGGCATTGTATAGTCCCGTGACAGATATGGCCAATAGGATGATCCCATGCTCATACCTAAGGGCAGGCCTATTTTACGGGAAGTGTACGTCACGTCCCGGTACGCCCTTTATACATCAATAAGATTTGGCTACCCGTGTGAGACTGCCGTGTACCTCCGTAATTATAGCATACGAAAACAGACTGCACAGCTTGCAGCTACCCTATCAATGAGGCTATTCAGAGATTCCAAAGAAAACACTGCGGATATACCCCAACCTACGCGAGGTCTGGAAAAGGGAGTCCTTTGATAGTCAAGGGACAATGCAATTAGAGTATTAGTGGCGTATCGGGTCGATTCTCCTAGCCCCTTTTCCAGCCCTTGATAAGACATCATCCCTTAACCAACTGTCATGGGATCTCTCTGCCATCATCAACAATTCCAAGTATCTTGAATTCTCCGATAAGGGAGACAGTGGTATAACACCACAAATTTGTGGTAAGGTGACAAACTACCCCGCCTATTGACAAAATGTGTCTCGCATTTCCACAGCTCCGAGGCCGGGGTCGTATGGGGTATCCAACATAACCGCCGATCTCTATTCGGTTTTCTTTTCGAATTGCCGACATTAACAACTCGCTTCTGGTTGCTCGGAAACCTACTCACTTCAAATTTTGCTCATGATGGGTGTCGAAGTCGGAGTGATTTCCCCTGGTGACTCGAAACGCATTTCAAACCCAAATGATGCCAAAGAGTCGTCCCTCAATGATGATGACCCCGCAGTATTATCCGTCGAGCCGTACACTGTTTTTACACAATGGCAGAAGCGTTGGATCAACCTGCAGTCGTCCTTTGCTGCCATGTTCTCCACGTTGAGTAGCTATATCTACTTCCCGGCTCTGGTTCCTATGGCCAAAGACCTACACGTATCAGTGGCATTGATCAACCTTACTGTAACATCATATTTGGTGGTAGCCGCGGTCGCTCCGGCATTTATGGGTGATTTGGCCGACCAAGGAGGGCGAAGGCCCGTCTATATTCTCATGTTTCTCTTCATGCTCGGAGCCAACGTCGGCATGGCTCTTCAGACCAGCTTTCCTGCACTGCTGGTACTGAGGACGTTACAAAGCGCAGGGGCCTCTGGCAAGTACTATAAACGCGCCATAAAGAACGTATTCTCATATTACATAGGTCTGATAGGCGCGGCTTACGGGGTAATAGCTGATATTACACAAAAGGAGGAACGCGGAGGATTCGTTGGCGTACTTCTGCTCCTGTAGAGTCTATGCCTGGCCTTCTGCAAGACATCACTTTGACTGACCATTTAAAGCACTGATATAGCACCCAGCCTCGGCCCAGTAATTGGTGGTAGTCTTACACAGACCTTGGGCTGGAGATCGATATTCTGGTTTCTTGCAATATTGCAAGGTACACATATGCTTGTGATCATATTATTCATGCCCGAAACCCAACGCAACATTGTTGGAAATGGTAGCGGAAGATGTCGGGGTGTTTACTGGAGCGTACCCTATATGCTACAGAGCCAGGCCGTCAAGAAGTCTAGGGTTGATATCAAGCGCCCGAGGCGATACTATCCGAATCCACTAGCATGTTTACCAATCTTAAGAAATAGGGAGTCGTTGACTATTGTAGTCATGTATGCCATTACGTATGCTGTCAAACTAACACTTCAAACAAGTCTCGGGGCACAAGCCTTACAGATATACCAGTTAAACTACTTAGACGGTGGTTTGATCTACCTTCCGTCTGGTGTAGCAGGTGGCATAGGGTCTTACATGACGGGTGGGCTCCATCATCCCCTGTGACTTAATTCTTTCATTGACACCATGAAAAGGACGATTTCTAGATCGTAACTATCGGAAGGCGAAGGAGCAGCTATTCGGCAGCTCCAACACGGATCCTTCGAACCACCTACCCAAGACGACCTTGATTAAGTCCAGACTCAAAGGGATATACGTTCTAGTCATAGTCACAGCTGCCGGTACCCTTGGGTACGGATGGGCACTTGCCACAAGAGCAGTCAGTTCAGCGAGCCTTAGCCACGACGAAGCATAGTGACTAATTGTCCATAGCATATTTCCATTATGCTTATTCTGCAGTTCCTGACGGGCATGACCACAGCTAGCACTTTCACGGTATGTCGAAATACTAGAAAGCTTGATACATGCAAATTACTGATGAGCGATAGATGACTTCTACGCTTCTAACCGACCTTAATGCTGATCTTTCGGCTACAGCTCAGGGTGCTTCTAGTATAGTGCGATGCCTTCTTGCTGCTGCTGCGACCGCTTCCGTTGAGCCGCTGGCCGAAGCAATTGGGCTTGGATGGTGCTTCGTTGTGTATGCTTTGATAGTAATAATAAACCTACCACTGGCTTGGGGACTGCAATACTACGGGGTTTGGAAATAGGCGATGCTCTTACGAGCTAGATAGAACCAACCTGTGAGTTGAGACAGCCACTCCTCTATTGCGATAGAACCTCGTCTTCAGATTGCAATTCACGGTATTGTCCAGAACACTTCAGTTCATGATGCGCTAACTCGTTCTTGACCGGAGGCATTACTGACTGAACAATTGGACAAAAGTACACGGCTATTGTCGTTTCATATGAATGATCATGTAGCCTGCGCCTAACTGCATACATGGCGCAATGTATTGTGCAATGTCCCGCTTCCCACCTCGTTTGGATTGTCGACAGCCAAGAGAGACTCCGACATGCATACATGTTGCTCAATCGCTCTCATGCGCATCGGTCAATATATAGTCCCAAGCCAAGATTAGCTTTGAACCCGGCCCATAAATCAACCCGTTCTTTTCAAACATCTAACCCCTCACCTTTCGCATCTTCTCCTCCTGTTTGAGTCTAATATCAACCACGGGGACCACCGATTCCGATTACTCTAGCCATCACCAAGCCCGATGCCGAAGAGTGTTCTCATCACGGGCTGTGGGCCCCCTGGGATCGGCAATGCTCTCGCCCTCGAATTCCACCTCCGCGGCCACCGTGTTTTTGCCTCCGGACTTTCCGAAGATCTCCTGGCGCCTGTTAAAGATCTCCAGATCGAAACCTTTGTTCTGGACGTTACCTCTACCTCGTCTATCAATTCCGCTGTAACTCACATCTCTAGCGCGACCGGTGGAAAACTCGACATATTGATCAACAATGCGGGGGTTATGCACGTAATGCCCTTCGCAGATACCGATGTCGCAGAAGCGCGGCAATTGTTCGAAGTCAATGTGTTGGGGGTATTCGCTGTCACCAAGGCCTTTCTACCCCTTTTGCTTGCTGCCTCCGCGAAAGGGGATGGAAGCCGCCCTCTCGTCGCAAACATCGGCAGTGTAAATCAAGTCCTTAGGCCCGCGTTCCTCGGAATCTATAACGCTTCCAAGGCCGCCGTCGAGACTTTGGGTGGGACAATTCGGAATGAGCTTGCGCCTTTAGGAGTCCGGGTCGTAATCGTGAAGACCGGCAGTGTTCACAGCTCGTTATTCGACAATACTCCCCTGAAAAGACTCCCAGATGACAGCTTATATCGCCCTATCAGAGAATTCATCGAGGGGCGAGAAATGCTGAGAAGTGCGAGATTCATCGATGCAGATGCATACGCAAAAAAGGTCGTCACGGAGCTCTTACGTCCTTCTGTTAAGCCTGTCATCTGGGCTGGTGGATTAACTACCATCGCTTGGCTGTTAAGCTGGTTTGGGTGGGAGGGCATGCTGGTAAGGCCGGTTCATCTTCCTGGTATGCATTTTGGGTGTCGCTAACAGGATATGGCTACTACAGGATGGCTTGTATATCAAGAAGAATCATTTAGATAAGATTCGAAGGTAGGTCATGTACGTATATGAAAAGACCTTTACAAATTATGCGGGAAAAGCTACGATGGAGATGATCACAAGAAGATAACCCAGAGACCGCCGCACCCCTGTGTGTGATCTCAATGCAGTTAGTCCAGCCCTGCAGTAGGTAGACTGTAGGCTAAAAGGTTTGCATAGCACTGTTCCCTAGTGGCATGCAGGCACTTAAACACCTGAAGATGTGTTTATACACTCCCGAAAATATAACAAAAAGTAATAGTAATCTATACTAATCTAAAATCTATGCATTCTAAACAGACTTTTGGACTTGTTCACTTCCACTGCACCTTACACTCTTCTCCCATGCTCACGATACTGATACAAAGACAGCTAGATGACTCCAAAAATGACGCTACTCTTGACCACCAGGTGCTTTTCTAATAATAGGCAATACCATCTTCCCTGAACCCTGCTGGAACGCGACAAAGAAGTCGTGTACCAGCGGATGGAGACCTTTGGCGGCTGCATCTGCCAGCCATTCTCCCATCTCAATCTCGCGCAGTGGCTCTCCCGCGAGATTCTCTAGATATTCTTTGAGCTTTTCATGCGGGACTTTGTCCTCGCTGCAATGGTTTAGAAAATGAGCACCTGAGCTCTGTTTTGTCTGCTGGCAGCTAATCGCTGAGCCTAAGACAGACTCGATTATGTCCTTTGTGGTATCCTGCACTGTTACGAAGTCCCACTGGCCGATGATGTCTTGAGGATCGATTCGAGGTAGTGCGCGAAGTAATAGTGAGTACTTAGTGAGCATGCCGATTGCATCGAGCTCCGACGCGTCGTCACCGACAATATGTGCTAGACGGTGGACGTACGCCGGCAGTTCATTCCCACTCGCGACCTTATCTAGAAGCATCTCGCTGACCCATTTAGAGGCCGCGTAGCCGTCGACAGAGTTTAGTAATTCGGGGACCGCAGGCGACGGGGCGACCTCGAGAAGGTCTTCTCCAGGACCCTGCTCGACGACCTTGGCTACAGACGCCGTCGATATATAGTGCACAGGTACGCGACGTGGGATGGCCATTTCGCAAAGCTTGCGCGTTGAGAGGACGTTGGCGCGGCGAAGAGACCGGTAGGTTTTCAGTAATGACACGTCCGCGCCGTTGTGGATGATGGCGTCGGCATGCTCGGCCAGAGATGTGAATTCGGAGTCTGAGAGGCCAAGACTTAGGGTGGAGAGATCACCAGTATGCTCGATGATTTTTTCGCTTTTTACCGAGACATGGCGTGGTTTGCCTGAATCATCAGGCCGTATCGCTAGGCAATGTATCCGAGATACTCTGGGATCCTGAGCAAGACGCGATAATAAGTGCCTTCCAATGAATCCAGTGGCACCCGTCAAAACGATTGTCAGCCCTCCTTTCCCGTTTAAAAGCCCTTTGTTGAAGATTGAGGATTCAGCACTGGGCTGGGGAAGCCCATCGATCATGCTCGCAATCTCGAGATCCCAGTTAATTGTCTGCTGGGCGCCTCTAGGCTTTAGGAAAGAATCTATCGTCGGGGCTGCGGAAGTTTCTTTGGTGCGTAAAGAGGCAGTTTCAAGAAGAGAAGCCATGCCGCTTAAAGTGCTAGAATGGAAAAGCTCAGGCATGGAAACCGTAATGCCGAACTGGACCTCGAGGAGAGTTTTGAGCTTGATCATCAAAATGGAATTGCCGCCAATCTCGAAGAAATCCGAAGTTGGTTGGATGATCGTGTCGCTGCTTTTGGAAGCCTGAGCCGTCTGGGTCGAGAGAGCCTCCTCCCATACTTCCTTCATTGACTCTTCCCAAGAAGTCAGGACGTGCTTGTGATGTCCATTAGTGCTCGTACCCGTCGAATCGGGTATAGGCATCTGGTCAACAGCGCGTCTATCAATCTTTCCATTGGGAGTAGCCGGAATACGATCTATGGGAACTATGAATCTTGGTTTCATGTAGGTAGGAAGAGGGAGGTTGGATCGGAGCCACTTCGTGAACTCCGACTTGTCCTGGGTAAATGTCTTCTCGAACACGACGAACGCAACCAAGGTTCCCGAGAGATGTTCCGGTCTCCAGGAGACGGCAGCATTCACCACTGCACCGTCACTAACGTGGACGACCACATTAGCAATTTCTTCTAGCTCCACTCTAAAGCCGTGGATTTTGACTTGAGCATCCCCATCTAGGCGACCTAGCACCTTGAGAGTGCCATCAGGCAGGAGCCTGCCTTGATCCCCTGAGCGGTAGATTCTGCCAAAGTCTGTTGACGATGTGGGAGATCCTCTTTGGAGGAATTTCCTTTCTGATTCCTCAGACCTGCTAAGATATCCAAGGCCAACTCCTCGGCCCGAAATGCAGATCTCACCTGGGAACCCAACGGGCAACACGTTCATGTCCGCGTCCCTGATTTCCAGTCCGTAGTTCGGCGAGGGACGAAGATAGTCGCTATAGCTGTCTTGGTCGTCACGTAGCTCGTGGTACGGGACAATGCCTCTAGCGCAAGCCAACGTTATCTCCGCTGGTCCATAAACATTGACAAGGTTTAAACCACTGCAATCAAGCTTGCGGAACGCTTTGCGCAGCTCCCAGCCAAGCTTCTCCCCGCCTGACATGGCATAACGCCAGACGTGAGCGTTTATGAGGATATGTTGTCCATAATTGAGCAGTGCTAAGTACTCGGATGGCACGAAGTGCGTGAGGGTGACCCCATGCCTGACCATGAGCTCAGCCATATGCGTTGGATCACCTCGCCCGTCTTTTCCTACCATGATAACAGTCCCACCGTTGCACAGAGCTAGGAATATTTGGTCCAGCATCAAGTCAAACCCCAGAGGGCTCTGCTGCAATGTTGTCTCGCGCCCGAGTTTAAGTGTAGCGATTGTGCCGTATATCTGATTCACCAGGCTATCGTGTGTCAGAACTACACCTTTTGGCACACCAGTGGAACCACTGGTGTATAAAATCATGGCGGGCTGAGTGCTACTTTGAACTCCTTCGATCAAGCTGGTGGGTGATACAAGAGCTTTCTTCTTATGCTCATCCTTGGAATGGATACCATTTACTACCATTTCATCGATGTTGAAGATTCTTGTACCCTCGATGTCTGCGGCAATTTGCTGCGCCAGCTGCATTGTCGCATTATGGCAAACTAGTACTCTCGGCTTGCTTTCCTCAACTATCGCGTGGAGTCGCTGTTGATGATTCCGCGTGTCCAATGGAATCCAGACTAGACCCAACCGCAGGACAGCTAGAATGCAGCAAACAGCATCAGCAACAGGGTCAACAAGTACGGCCACGTGCGAGCCATTAGATAGCTCAGGAGAGATTTCTCGAATGCGGCGCGCGATTTGAAGCGTTCTGGATGTTAATTGAGCATACGTGAGTTTTTGCCCTTGATCATCTTCAACCGCGATCTCTCCCGGTACGTCAGCAGCCACTTCGTTGACACGGTCGACTAGAGTGCCGCTCCACGGGACTTTAATGCTATCTCCCCGTCCCAGTTCTATCGCCTCGGCGACGTCTGCCTCATTGGATATGGGGCACTTTCCAACTTGAGAGAAAGGGTCCTGCGCTAGAGCTTGTAGTGCACGCGTGTACCATTTCAATAGAAGTGCACAGTCGGCCGGATCAAATAGGCTTTGTTGGGTGATCAGGGAGACGTAGGTCCATTCCGACGTCGAAGCCACATTCAGGAACAGATCATAAGGGTTCCCTCCAGGCACAGCGCCATCCCACTCGATTTTCCCGTCGCGGCCAAAGTCCGTTTCGTTTAACGGTGCTTTGCGGTAGTTGATAGCAACTTGAAACAGAGGATGATGGCTGACCGACCGGGACAGTCCCAGCTCGCCTATGATCGTGTCTATCGGTGCGCGAGAGTGGGTAAGAGCGCCGAGGGCCGCATCGCGAGACTTCTTCGCCACCGTGTCGAATGTCTCGGAAGGATCGAATTTGATTCTTGCCGGTAACATGTTAAGGAAATATCCAATTGTCTCTAGGTCCGCCGACTCAGTCCTGTTGGAGTCTACAATGCCAATGGCGACATCGTTAACTCCGAGGCATCGGGCAAGAAAGGTCGCCAAGCTTGCAAAGTAGAAGTGGAACGTAGTGACACCGACCCTAGAAGCTGCGCGCTCTATGAGCTTGGTGATGTCTTTCGGCAGCTTAACGTCGGAAGTGTTGATAGCGTAATCCTTGACTGTAGGACGCGTCTTCAGCTTAGAAAACGAAAAAAGTGGCAGCGGCTCAGGGATCGTTGTATAGGTATCCTTCCAATATTTGAGATCTGAGGGCACCTTCGGGGACGAGACCATTTCTAGCTGTCTTTTGGCCATGTCGATGGATTGCTGGGTGCTGGGACCTGCTGAAAGGCCTTGTAGTCGTCCGGAGTATGCTTCAGCGAGGTCCTTTATAAAGATACTCCAACCGATCCCGTCAAGGGCAATGTGATGGTGAATAAACAGGATGGAGTGGAGAGACGATGAGTGTGAGATCACTATTACTTTCATAACAACACCATTTTCGATTTCGAATTTGAATCGTTTCACAAGGTTCATCTCATCCAGCAATTCGCTTTTGTCATGTGCCGTCCTATGCGACAGAATGATTCGAGGTTCGGGGAGTACAGCCTGTACTGGTCGCGCGGTCGCGTTATCCATGAAGTAGGCGCTTCTTATAGCTTCGTGCCGCTTGCCCACTGTCTGGAGAGCGTTCCGTAATCGTGCTATGTCTAGTTTCCCATGGAAATATCCTGAGTATGCCACATTGTGCGCATTGGTTTGTAGGTATTCGTGCAGGAAATAGAGTTGTGCTTGGGAGTGAGACATTTCACCGATTCTTTCGTATTCTGTATGAGGCCGCGGCTGAGCGATGTCCTGACCGGAAACGCCACTTGGAATATCAGAATGAGCCGGCGTTACGGATCCTGACGAGGCGCTTGAGATCTCTTCCCCGTTGACATTCAGCGAATCCAGAGCTATGGCTGTTTCAGCTTCGTGGGATACAAGTCCGTTTTCAGGTAATTGATCAGGCCGTTCCCGAGGGGTGTCGCTCACTTCTCTGTTGGGTACTTTCTCATCACGGTCGTCGCTTTTATCCCAGGTTTTCGCCGAGTCTGGCAGTTTTTCGAGGACGTCGAGGCATATGTCATGCAAAGAGGAGCCACTCAGGAATTTCAGAACAGGTACATCAACCTCAAGTATCTTCAAAAGCCACGAACGGATCTCAACAGCAACTAATGAGTCAAGGCCGAGAGTGATTAACCCAACGTGTTCATCTAAGCTTTG
This sequence comes from Xylaria sp. FL0933, assembly GCA_022578765.1. Taxonomy (NCBI): domain Eukaryota; kingdom Fungi; phylum Ascomycota; class Sordariomycetes; order Xylariales; family Xylariaceae; genus Xylaria; species Xylaria sp. FL0933. The sequence continues at coordinate 91,936 of MU389732.1, read as the reverse complement.
GCCAGGCGAGCCGATTGCTAAGCCGACTCGATGGGCAATAGCCCCTTTCAGGATGGACAGAGCCTCTTTGCCATCATTGGCTTTTTCCAATTGGCTGAGTACCCCCTGGAGTAATTTTTCTTGTTCTTGGGGTTGGCTTCCTTTCCGCGTCCTGTCACTCTTAATTCTGCAGTGGCTAAATCTGGGAATGGCTCGCCAGGGGGTATCGATCTCTGTGCCAAGTCCAGCCGTGACATCGGGGCTTAGTCCAGAGTCAGGACGGCCTGAGAGTATTGCCTGGGCGAATATTTCGTGAAACTCGGGCTCTGAGATAGCAGGCAAGTCATCCTGGCGAAAGCGGGCCTCGACAGTTGGCCCGGCTTGTCCATGTATGAAGCCAAACCCAAGAAGCATGCCGAACTGCATCGCAGACGCGGCTAACCCCCTCTTGCGTCTCTGGGCGGCCAAAGTTGACATGAACAAGTTGGCAGAATTATAGCTGGATTGCCCGGGCTTGCCGACAACGCTAGCAATTGATGAAAAGAGAATGAAAAAGTCCAATGGGGTTGAAAAGAATAAGTTGTCAAGGTTCTGGCTTCCAACCACTTTAGGTTTGAAGACCGTCTCGAGGTCTTCAACGGACATCGAGTCGAAAGGGTGGTCACGCACGACTAAGGCAGCGTTTGCGACTCCTCCGATCGGTGGCATAGAAGCTACTATCTCTTCGTGGACGCTTCTTAGATTGTTAACGTCTGCAACATCGAGAGAAAACACCCGGACGATTGCGCCCGTCATTTGGAGATTTGAAAGCACCGCTGAAGGTATATTTGGGTTGCGGCTAGCAAGGGCAAGGTGCCGGGCGCCGTGGTCAACCATCCACTGGCAAAGGGATAGCCCTACATCTCCAGTGAGTCCGACCATGAAATATGTTTTATGTTCGTCAAAGAGTGGGTGACTGGTTGCTGGTGTTACTTGCACGGGAATAGACTGAATACCAGCCCAGGATATGACACTATTGGCGGCCGCCATTTCCGATTGCTCGTGTAATTCGCCAGCTTTAACAACGACTTTCGGGGCTAAGCAGCGCCGCTCAAGTTGCAAGTCTGGCGTAAGACAGTAATGTTCTAGTATGTCTACCAAGCTAGAGGAACTGAATGACAGAGAGAAAGGTTCTGTGACAGGGACATGAATGCCTTTGCGGATGTCCACTTTACGCTCCGGAAAAGATGCTACGAACTCGACGAGGCTAAAGCTAGGCTCTGTCCCTATGTCAACGAACCGACGAGTGTTTTGGGGGATCAAAGCACGCATTTCGCGTTCCGCGGCTCTAGGATGGATGTATGTCAATCTCTCGGATGAGGCTATATTTGTGCTTGTGGTTAGAAAAACGGAGGCACGTTTGCGCTGGGCCACAAGCCACAGTATCTCGGCGATGGTATCATCGGCATTATGAATCCAGACTGTCCCTGTGGTGCCTGACAGCAGACTTTCGCACACGGTAACTGTCAAAACGAAGAAGAGCAACTCGTCAGGGTCTCCATCATTGCAGGCAAAGCTGTTTGCAGGTATAGTGACTGATCCATTGGTCTCGCATATCGCCAAGACTCGGCGTTTCGTTTCGTCTACGGCTATGCACATATAAAATGGCATATCCGAGTCCAAGCAAGTGAAACGAAGTACCGAGGACGTAAGAACATTCAACGGGCCTGGGGAGGATGTATTCATATCGCGGTTCATCTCCTCAATTGCAATCCTCCCGTCCCTTATAGCCACCTCAGCAGGGTGAGAATCAGGAGAGATGTTCTTGGTAATGCTTCTCCTTGAAGAGTTGAAGGAGTTGTTCAACTCTTCGTCGGGGACTACTCTCGGAATGAAGACAGCTCCTTGTTCGACGGCTACTTCGGTCTCGTTTGTCCAAAGAACGCCTTCGAAGCTCGGCTGATCTAAGCAAACCATCTGCAAGAGCATTTCAGAAAGCAGCGTTGCCTCAAATTGCTTCTTTTGAGAATTTATCTTATCAAAATCGACGAATTTTAGTCGGAGATGAGCCAATTCTCGGGACACTGAGCGGCCGATACCAACGGCGATATTGGCATAGGGATCGCTATCGCGGCTGCCCTTGGTAGCCCATAACATATATTTCGCGTTGCGAAATAGATCCTGCATGGCGGACACGCGCTGGTGGCCCATCTTCTTAAAGGTCGCTTCTTCTATGTCTGCAAGACAGATCACAGCAGATCCATATTTCAACCCGCTCACTGACACATTAGTCAAAGAGTTGATTACTGTTATGTCTTCGAAATATGGCCTTAGAAGTAGTTGTATCTTTGCCGCGACTTTAGACAATGCTAGAGTACGTCCACCAACGATGAGTAGCTTCTCGATACGGGTAGCATCAGGGGTTAGATTTAGCGGATCTCTCAAAGCGCTGACGCGGGAATCCGATGCTTGGCTCATCATGACAGAAAAGGTATGCATGGAATCGGATTCAAAGTCTCTCAGGGAGCAATCTACACCCGAAAAGTTGTTCTGTCTGAGCACCACGTCCCATTCCGCCTCCGTAAGGACTGGCCCCTGTGTTCTACCATCTGCGTGACCGAGCCACCACCCCGGCAAAACAGAAAACATAAATGGGATCCGGAGGCTCGTATCATCTGTCTGCTCGAGTAGGATTAGGTATCCTCCAGGGCGCAGTAGCTCACGGCAATGTTGTACGGTTCTCGTAATAGAGCTAGTTGCGTGGAGAACATGAGCAGCAATGATGAGATCATATGAATGGGCTACAAATCCCTGGTCAGTAGGCGATTTCTCTATATTTAAGACCTTATATCTCATGATATCATCGTATGTAGAGAATCGATCGCCAGCTGCTGAGAAAAAGGTTGGCGAAAGGTCAGTAAATGTGTAGTCCTCAAGATTGGATCCCAGGTGTTGCAATGCGACCGACGTGGAGCCGCCGGTTCCAGCCCCAACCTCAAGGACTCGCATCCTGGGGTATTGATGGCTGATGTGGTCTAGAAGTTCTGTGAAGTGATTGTTAACTTCTGGAACTCCAAAACCTTCTATGTATAGCCTCTCGAGCATGCCGTCTGTCTTTAAGACCTCTAATGGCGACTGCGAGCCACGCAAGATAGAAGGAAGTCTCATTCCTAGGTGATTTATGAGTTCGAGATCAATCTGGCCCTCATAATGCTGCTTCTTAAGATTTATTATTGACTCGAGCGTATCGATGTCCCAGTTGGCCCTCCCGTCAACATGCTCAGTCACCCGGTTATGAGCCCATGCCATGAGGTGTTGAAAATGCCATTCTGTTGAAACAACCTCATCGGGGCTGACCTCATTCAGCAGTCGCCTTAGATAGAAATATGCAGTCCTCTCGCATGCTTCGTGAAGCCCCGTATCATGTTGAGAGGGTATCAACAGGTGAGTGTCTTCAAGTGAGTCGGCAACAGACGCTAGGTCCATCTTCCAAACGGTTTTCCAAAACATGCTCCGATCATTAGATGGGCTAGGTACTTCAAGCGCCGATAGAATAACACCCTGCATCTGGACTTCAGCATGGCCATTCTCTGCGCAAAATGCATCAATATCACCACAAATAGTCCGTGCGTTTGCCTCAGTAAGGTAGCAGTCAGCGACAAGTTCGGAATTTGCGCAACAAGTTATCCGACGGGAGTCATTGATATTGAAGCGCACTCGCCGAAAGCTCTTCGGCAAATAGGTCGTCCATACTCTCCCGTCGCCAGGGTACGAAAACGCAGCGTATAGCCCCTGGAGGATGGTATCCAGTGTACCCGGATGAACTGTGTATTGATCAGTTGCGACACGGGCCGTGGTGACTGTGGCAGAATTCAGCCGCCTTTTTATCGAACTCAGCACAAAGGGATCTGAATATTCAAGGCCGATTTTACCCATCCAGGTGTAGAAACGGTCCGTGGCGACGTCTGTCATGGGAAGAATGGGAACGACCCTACTCGGCAAGGTTTCTTCAACAGTCGGGGTTAAATTTACAAAGACCCGGCCTGTGACAACTTCCTTTTTGAACTCTGGGGACGCTGCGTCGGCGTTACTGCAATAACAATAAAATTCAGCTATCTTGTTTGTAGCATCCTCGTCAATAATTCGCATGCTGAACCTCATATCAACGCCAGGGGAGCCTTCTTCCAGGGTGATTCCGTTATGTATGACGACGTTCTGCAATTCGACCATTTGGACTGACTGGCCATGGGCGAGAAATTGAAGGGCAGCGTTTATGGCCATCGCTAGATAGCCTGAAGCGGGAAGTAGAACCTGGGTCTGGAATCGATGACCATGCAACCAATCCAGATCGCTGAGTCGCAGAACATTACGCCAGTGGCGTTCTTTTCCACCATCTTGAATTGGGTAGCCTAGTAGCTCATGCATTGGAGAGTCTCGCATTCGCCAGGCTTTTGATTTGCTGGATTCTTTCAACATTGGCCGATCATGGTCCCATGGGTAAGGAGGTAAAGACTTAAGGACTCGCTGCATCGTCCAGTTGGGCCCGTCACAAGCCTTTCGGAAACCTTCAAAATCAACATGTGAGACGGGCGAATGAACAGCGCTCCATACCGAGCCCAGTGCACCCGAAAAGGTATCAAGCGCGTCTCTTTTCCTCTCGAGCACACCTTGGTACGGCAAAGTGGAACCCAAGGCTTCTCTGATACATTCCAAGGCAGGACCTTTCAACGCTGGGTGTGGTCCAACTTCGAGAACGATATCGTATTGCTCTGCCTGTGTAGCTGATGTAATAGCACTAGAAAATAAGACAGGGTTGGTCAAGTTATCCGCCCAGTAGGTGGCTTCGAATGAGATGGGAATTGTCATATTCAAAGCGCCTTCACCTGAGCTATACACACTGGAGTACCAATTGCAAGAACCACCAAAGCAAGACCTTATTGGTTTAATGTTGACTTTCTCGAGTGATGATATATATGACTCTCTGATAGCTTGCATGTGATGGGAATGATATGCCATATCGGTCTTGAGTATCCTAGCGAACACGGACCTCGCATCCAAGAGTTCCTTGGCTTCTTCGACAGCTCTAGCATCTCCCGAGAGTGTGACACTGGAGTTGGAGTTCTTTGCTGCCACGACGAGTTTTCCGAGGAATTGTGGCTGTTTGCAGAAACTTTCCGCGTCACTTGGCGTCATGCTTACAGCTATCATTTTCCCAGGCTTCTTATTCGCAGATTGGTTGCAATGAAAGCCTCGGTAAAACGCAATTAGAATGGCATCCGTAGCTTCGATTACTCCAGCAGCATACGCAGCGGCTATTTCACCAGATGAATGGCCGACGACAGCATTAAACGTTATGCCACAATCCCGTAGTAGATCTACTAGGGCCACCTGAAGTGCAGTGCAAAGCGGCTGAGAGATCTCCGCAGACGAGATACGTGTCGGGTCGTCTTGTCTCAATAATTCGTCTGCAAGCGACCAACTTGGAGCAGACGGCAAAGCCCTGAGAACTGAATCAAGCTTATTAAAAGTGCGTCGGAAGGCTACTGAATGCCGTAAGAGACTTGCTCCCATTGCAACCCATTGAGCCCCCTGCCCGGTGAAAATGCCAAGAATTCGGGCGCTAGGAGACTGTATTGATCTTGTAGCGAACGGAGATTGTTCCTTCGTTTCGATTATAGAATCCAGCTTTTTTATTAATTCCACTCTATCAGTCGCCGAGACAGAGACCCTGTATGGAAATTGTGTCCGCCGAGTCTGAAGAGTCCATGCTAATCTGGAAAGATCAATGCTCTTTTGACTCTTGAGTGTGTTAGAAAGGGAGGCAATGGTAGCTTTTAGTGCAGTTTTGGAATTGGCGGACAAAACAAAAGGGCCCCAGCACGGCGACGAAGAACGAGTCTCAGCGGCAGTTGTTCGATCCTCCCAGCTTTCAATGATTACGTGAGCATTTGTTCCTGATAGGCGTTAGCTTTTACTCAAGAACAATAGGTGTGAGCTCACCCACCTCCAAACCCGAAACTATTGACACTAGCTCTTCGAGGCGCTCCTGATGGTAGTTTGGGCCACTGCTTCAAAGTAGTTGGCACTTCTAGATTGCGATAATACGGCGCAATGGCTGGATTCAGGTGGTTGAAGTGCAAGTTCGGTGGGATCATCCCATATTGCACAGCTTTCGAGGCCTTGATCAGCGAGGCAAGGCCTGCAGTCCCTTCGGTATGTCCAATGACGCTTTTGATAGATCCGACGTAGAGTTTCACCTCATCGACATCTCCGTTTGTCACTGGATCACGAAGGCCATCAGCATGACTTGGGAAGAAAGTCATGCTAATGCCCTCTGCTTCCTTTGGATCTCCAGCTAGTGTGCCTATAATCGTTTAGAGATATATCCTACTGGGTATGAAAGACCTAGGATGAACAATTACCTGTCCCGTGAGCCTCGAAATATTGACAGCGATCTGTTTCCCTGAGATGATCCAGCCCACACCGTGCATATGTTGACCTCATCAGCTCAGCCTGGGCCACAGCACTTGGAACTGTGAGCCCTGCCGAATGGCCGTCTTGATTGATACCCGTATTTCGAATCAAAGTTTCTATGCCGTCACAGTCGGTTATAGCTCTATTCAGGGGTTTGATGACAACGGCAGCGAATCCTTCGCCACGAGCATAACCATCGGCACTGGCATCCCACATTCGAGAACGACCAGATGGTGAGAGCATACGGAGCTATTGAAAGCATCAGCTTCTAACGTCTCAATATCCAGATATGTAGATCAATATAACGACTCACACTCGATAAGAAGCTAAAAAGCTCTGGGCTGAACACTAGATTCACACCAGCAACTACAGCCATCTCACACTCTCCGTTCCTCAGGGATTGCACCGCTTGGTGCAGGGCTACCAGACTAGATGAACATGCTGTGTCAACATTGATAGACGGTCCTTTCCAGTCAAACGCGTACGATACGCGGTTGGCCAGGATGGACCGAGCAATGCCAGTACCCGCATATAGCGAGTGAGAGTCTACGTCCCGCAGTATGAGATCACGGTAATCATCTGACATCTGTCCCACAAATACGCCCGTCGATGAGCCGCTAAGCTGCGAGATGGAGTATCCAGCAGACTCTATGGCCTCGTAGACTACCTCTAGGATGACTCGCTGCTGCGGGTCCATCGATTCAGCTTCCCTAACGCTGATGTTGAAGAAGTCATTGTCGAATACCAAAGGGTCATCATCTAGAAGGTAGGCCTTTGTTACATTCGCCGTCTATGGAAATGTCAGTCAGCCGTATCTAAACTCGGAATATCTCGCAACTGCTCACACCCGAGTGCTCTGGGTTCTCATGATAAAATGCTTCAGGGTTGAACCGGGTAGAAGGGACCTCAGTTAGGAGATCCACGGGATGCTTCAGAAGTTCCCATAGCTTGCTAGGAGAGTTCGCACCGCCTGGCAGCCGGCAACTTGTGCCAATGATGGCAATAGGCTCGGGCTTGTTGTTCATGATTTCCTTCATGTTTCGAATATCCGGCGTATTCCCTGACTTTGTTCTTGTTCCAGGTACAGGAGTTGGGGTTGGAGAAAAGAAAGACTTAGCAGCGTAATCTTTGAGACTAAGAGAAGATTCACCACGCTGTCACACTTGGTGCTTCTTATTTGGAGGCAAATAGACAGGATCGGGGTTTCTACCCAGGGTGGCAGCAGCCCTTAGTGAAGAGTCAACCTGATCCTGCCTTGTCTCCTAGGACCAGGAACATACTCTACCCAACCATGTACGTCGCATTTGGCAGAACTTAAAGAAGGTCTAACAATAACAATGTCACCCCAAAGATCTCTTAATCCAACAATGCTAGGATGTAGGATACTCTGTATGGCGCGCGCCGCAATTACGCAGGGTCTTGTGTGTATGGCCAAGGTGACGCTGGAGTGACGCCGAGAGGATAAACACAAGAAATAAATGTTTCTTTCCATAAGATCTCGTACTACAAGACGACACACTCAGTCTGATGGCTGACCCTGGTACCGCAGGCTTAAACGAAACTGCCAGAGGGGACTATACAAGAAAAGCCCTGCTTGATCAACTATGGGTCAGGTTCTAGGTCCATGGTGTAAGCTGGGATGGTGGTGGTTTCGTCTACGACTGTAGAACTTGGCGGTGTTAGCTCTGGTAAATTTTAGGTCAAGGGGTCATTCGACGTTACTTACCGCAACATCCGTACATCCCCTTCAAGGCGGCCAATGGCACGCCATCTACGTCTGGATAAACATCTGCCTATCACCGATACTCTGGGACCTGCGGAGTACAAAGTACTGTGCGTAGGGTGTTGCGTTCCCCAAGGCTCCAATGAGGGGCTATACACACAAAACAAAGGATCAAGTAGAAAAGGAGCTCGCTCCCCCTCATCCAACTACTGACCCACGCAGCACTGCAAATTCCTTGACCACTGATTAGTATATCCACTTCACGAACGTCAACATGGCCACTCAGCCTCTGAAGTACACCGTCACTCACTACCGCAAGCCGGAACACACCCATGAAGAGTTTATCAAGTGGATCGTGGAGGTACACCTCCCACTTGCCATACCAATCTTCAAGAAGCATGGCGTTCTCGAGTATTCACTCGTAAGTGGCCACAAGACCGGGAAGAGGGACTGAACTGCTCGGCGCTCGGTACTAATCTTGGCCTAGTTCGTGACGCCCAGTGACCTTAATAGCGCACTGAAGGAAGAGATGGGGAAGTTCAGGCCTACGTGGGATTTTGCTGACTTCGACTGTTTCATCGAATACACGATTACCGACCTGCAAGTGATCAAGAACGTCATCTCTGACCCTGACTGGGCAGCGGCGATCGCGAACCAGGACGACTGGGTGGACACTAGCAAGGCGCTCATCTCGGTGGGATACTCTACCCCCTACCTGCTCCAGACGGGAGAGGTAGTGAACATGCCGAAGTGAGCAAGGATATCTTGTATTGGATGGTTTACCGCCCACCGACGCTCGCCCGTTGGCCGAAGAAACGCGTCAGCCAGCTCATCTTACTAAGTACGAAGATGGGGGATTGCCTGGGGTGAGGTGTGTAAGGCGGGATTAAATGTTGCCGGAGAAGTATTTGGCCCATTATGTAAGAAGACTTCCAAGTTCACGGACCTTGGGGATCGTGTGTGCCGAGTCATCAGGAGTGAAATGAAAGTACACGAAGAATACACGTATATTCACGAGTACATTTTGCACCATGTCTCGCCTACCCGCATGTGCCGTAAGGAAACCCGCCTAAGGCGGAATTTTCCTAGCCACGATACCCGCTTAGGTTAGCATTCTCTCGGCCCTTGCCTTGGGGGCCAAGCCACTTTACGGGAGTGTTCGCGAATCAGCTAATCATTGCTCACTACGTTTGAGACGTCTTCCTTTATGCCTCGGCTTTGTCTCGCATTTACTGTGGGATTTAAATCGGTCTCCTTATGGCAGGAAAGTGACACTGAGGGGTAGTTATGGCTTTCTTGGCATCGCAGTCGCCACGGATAGCATATTGGCTACCAATCTGTAAGTGGTGCGTGTGGGTACGGTATTCATACCAAGCGAGGCGATCAGAAAATAAACTGTCATGGTGGTGTTGTTGGCAGTGGTGGTGGGTCCGACAGTTTATTTTCTGACCGCCTCGCCAAGTAACGCAGTAGGCTGGAATAAATAGATTCCTGGGCTACTCTAGCCACGTCGTTGTACTGTAACCGTCTCCTTGCTGCTGGGCTGATGATACGACGTCGACCCGTCCTACCAAAATACAACATTGGCTCCCGGGCTGCTTGATTGGTCTGAGGTTGAGCTTCTAGGCTCCTACATCTGCAAGCACCGTGCAGCGCATGACGTGAGATACATTAATGAAAAGCCGTCCAATCCGGGTACCGGACAGCGATAGACCTGCATGAGAGCCGATGCAACCAAAAGATCCTTCCAACCTGTTCCCTACCTAGGTACTTCACACGTGATAAGATCGTGGCCGCATACTGTGGTATAAAGAAGCATGTCAGCATCTGATCGGATGATGGTGACAGATGTTCAGTGTTACTTAATGAGTACTGTCGCATCTGCCAATGTCGCCTGTTGCGACGCTACCGTCTCATAGGAGTATGTTACCGTGACACGGACACGGAGAGATGGCCTGTTGGGGACAATTCCCCAGTGTTCTGGAATCTGATATTGGGAAGAGCTGAGAAAGGGGTTACCATGTGCATTCTAAGAATACAAGAAGCAGCAGGCTTGCGATAAAGGACAATTTACTCTCGTATTCATCATGTGTTGTTGAGAATCATGTTCTCTTTTGATGACAGTGGTCATGATCAACATAATCCTACTGTATTTACATCCCGCACACTTTCCCAATGCAGCAATACCCAATACAGTAAGCAGCTTGGAAAATCATGTACCGAATACAGGATAATCAGTCTGTATTGTAGTGTAGTGTAGTGTACCTAGATCGGCTAAAACATGACAGCCCTCCAAGATAGGGCTAGTTCATCGGTATTAAGATTCTACAACTTCAGAAGCGCGCTTCTCATTCTCTTCGGCGCTCTTGTGACTCGAACCCCCAGTCTCTTCTTCACTCTTGTTCTTCGTGTCCTCAGCCAGTCCGAATTCTGTCTCCAGTTCAGTACGCATAGGCAACTCTTTAGCCAGGAACGTGAGGAGGAACCCGAACAGCGCAAATGCCAAACCTACTTGCCAGCATAACCTAAGACTGTCCGCGTAGATGCCCTTCACAGTAGCTGCAAGAGTTGGGTTATGATCCAAGTCCAGTGTGGAGTAGAGTGAACCACCCGCAGACAACGTATAAGCGCCTCCGTTCGCCAGCAGTTTCCGAACGGTTTCATTGTCAGCCAGGCGAGATGCTACTAATTCATCGGCCTTGGAGTTGAAGACGGCCAAAGGTATGGCAGCCCCCCAGATTGTCCCGAAACCACGCATGAAGGCCCACGTGGCCGTCGCAACGGCGACATCTGACTCGGCTAAAGGGGTTAGAATTGTTTGTAGTGTTACCGGCGTGATGATGCCAATTCCGACAGCGGCGAGGATTTGTATGCCAACCCAGTAGCCGGTCGTGGTGTTTTCATCAAGTCTTGTGAATAGTCCGAAAGCCAGAGGGAAGAAAACGAATCCAACCATCAATAATGGCCGATAACGTCCCAGTTTACTCATAACACCCCCCGCAATGATGGTGAAGGGTGTGAACACAGCAGCGGTAGGCAAAATATTCACGCCCGAGCGGAACGCAGAAGTTCCGAGGACCGCCTGGAAATAAACGGGCAATACGAAGAGAATCCAGAACACGAGCATATTATGGGTGAAGGCGCATAGACACCCGGCAAGCGACGTGCGATTTGAGAAGATTCGATAGGGCGTTGTTGGTTCTGGAACCCTCGTCTCGAAAAGTAAGAATAGAGGGAGCCCAACAAGACCCAGTACTAAGGGTAGGATTGTTCGCCACGACGACCAAGGGTACTGACCACCTCCCCAAGTCAAAGCGAGAAGAATCGAAGTGATAGCAGTGACCAACAAGGCATTTCCAGCAAAGTCGACTCGTTTAATTGAGCTCAGGGACATCGTTGAGCCTTTAGGCAAAGCCCCCAGCGACACAACGACCATGGCCAGTGTTATTCCAGCTAGTGGGAGGTTCAAGTAGAAAATCCATCTCCACGTAGCGTAGCTTGCGAAGGCTCCGCCAACAAGTGGCCCTACTGTCGTTGAAATAGCGTATATAGCAAATATGAAGCCCATGAACTTGCCACGTTCACGTAAGGGTACTAGGTCACATACCACCATCTCTACCATGGTGTTGAGACCAGCGCAACCGATACCCTGGACAGCCCGGCCGACGACTAGGGCGCCAAGAGTGGGCGCGGGGCCGGCAATTGCTGATCCTACGGCGAAAGTGACGATGGCGAAAATTGTTAATGCGTTGCGGCCAAAGATATTCGCTGTCTGGCCGAATATTGGTGTGAAAGCAGTCGTGGTGAGTAGGTAAGCATTGGCAATCCATACGTAGCCTTGGCTCGCCCCAAGATCATGAATGATGGAAGGCATAGCTGTCGAGACTGCTGTGGCGTCTAAACCGGCTAGCAGACTCGACACCGCCATAGAGGTCATGATGGCCTTCAAAGGCATGAGCTTCAGTAGGCCTATCTCATACGAGAATGGAATCACTTACCCAAAACCGCCATCCACGCTTCTGTGGCGTGGCTTCGCTCGTTATTTTCTCAGCTGGTTCGCCCATTTTGTGAACTCTTTGGCTCATTCGTTTCTATGACGCCTTTTCTGGGTAAACACCATGAGCGAAATAATTATCTATGAAGCAAGAAAATGCTAGTAGGTACCCACGATTAAGTAGGTGTCTAAATGAGTTGCAAGAACTTAGCCCGCCTTCGTTCCCCCAACCGCGTGATATAAAGAGCAAGCGCCAGTCATATTCTTTATGAACTGACCCAAACTCGTGTTCTTTTGGCACGGTACTTTACCAAGTTTCTTAATAGGTGCCAAGATCTACACTGCCAACTCAATTATATCATCGCTACTGCTATGCTAGTAGTGTAGTATCAGAATTCCCTGTGATACATCCAATCGGAGTGTCCCGGCCAAATGCGTGGCTGCGCTACCGTGGCAATGTGCCGGCAGTAGGCAGCAAGGGTCATCTTTTAGGGCAAACGGCATGACGAGCAGTCTCAAATTTGGGCTGTTGTGGTGTAGATATGGTAGGCAAAGTCGTAACGAAGGATTCACCCAAATGTCTGTGTCTACCGGCCAGGCGACTGCCGACACCGCCGAGGAGCGTTTGGAATAGTGGCGCTGATAAAGTTGCAGCTTGGGAAGTCCTGTGCAGCTGGTGAGTCCTACTACTACGTAAGGATGTAAGTCCCAGGAGTCTCACCCCCAAACTCGACAAGGGTCCAACGGAGCTGACATCTTCCAGGGATCTTGAGGTAGTTTTGATGTACCTCTCCATGTCTCGGCTTCGAGTGGAGTAAGCTGAGCCGAGTTTTGACGATTTTGTCAGCTCCAATAGGCCACCTCCTGCGGAGTGACCCCCCGACTTGTCCTGTACTAGTACGCAGTAGAGCAGACAGACAGCCAAGGACAGCTTCACGTATGCATGATCCTACGGTCAGGATCGAGGCGCTCACGGCATATGATATTATAAGACTAGACAGAAATGGTGAAGCCACCCGCATCCCCGCAGAATGAGAAGTCCTTCGTTGCGCCATTTCATCACCCCCAAGACCCCCAAATGTGCTGCGCACGCTCGGTGCCTCTCTGGGACCTAACAAGCTACAACATCCGTCTGTGCTGACCTTCGTGCGCCCACAATGTCGTACACGTCAGCGCCGCTCGTCGCAAGGCAAGCGTTCGACTTGAATGGACCAACAATTCCTGCGCCAGAGGGCTACATGTCCATGTTGGACAACCCGCCGAACAGCAACTACATCGCACTGCCTATTATCACTCTTTGCACCGTTCTCGCGGCCATCTCCTTCGTGACCCGCTTTTACGCGAAGTTTCTTGGGAAAAAACTGAATGTGGCGGATTGTGAGCATCTTACTATTGTCAACCTTGCTTCAGGCAGCCTCAGCCTAACTAACCTCGAATTAGACTTGACATTTCTCGCATTTGTGCGTTGGCTAATAGTAGGACCTTCTCAACATGAATACAGTTGGCTAACCTCTTATCCAGCCTGTCTTCTGGGTGTATGTGTATTATAGTTACAAACTCAGCTGGACGGGCGGCTATCTCGTTCATCTATGGGATATCCGATTGGGAGCCGCGCCGGCTTTCAACTATGTGAGTTATACTCGCGCCTCGATATCAGGCTCGAACTGAACTAACAATTTTCAGATTACTTGGCTCGCTACCCTTCTTTACCTGTGGATCATCGCCTTGATCAAGTGTGCCATTCTTCTGGAATGGGTAGACATCTTTGTTCCTAAAGGCGAGAGGGGCTACTTCACCTACACATGTTGGGCTACTTGCTTTGCGTTTAGCGCTCTATCTTTTATCATATTCATATTGGATCTCGTCAACTGCACACCATTCGACGGCAACTGGAATATCTTGATTCCCGGTGTAGTTTGTCGGTTCGCGATACCGCAATTTGGCCTGGCCTCAGCTACCACGAACTTCACGTTAGACCTCATTCCGCTATTACTCTCGCAAAAGGTGATTTGGGGACTCAACTTGTCCTGGCGTAAGAAGATAGGAGTCAGCTTCATCTTCCTCTTCGGTGTAGCGTACGTTTGCCTCACTCATTTGCCGAGTTGACACATTGTGACCTAATCCTTTTAACAGTGGCTGCGCCGCAAGCCTCGTGCGGCTGTACTACTCGACGCGTTTCTACGTATCAAATGATATCAGTTACTTTTTCTCAATCCTTGCGATAACTTCGCTGGCTGAGACAACGGCGGCAATCATAGTCCTATGCGTGCCTTTCTTGCCAAAGGCCCTCCTAGGTCTCAATCAAACCCGAGCTGTCAAAGCGCTGAAAAGTTACGGGACCCTTAAAACTGATACTACTTACGTTAATAACTCAGGCGCTCATTACGATTCGCAGGAACTGCGCCCCGTTCGAAAACCTAAAGAACACTGGTTCATGAGCTCAAGGGTGGCGGACACTGCTACTGCCCGCTCTTATGAATCCGAGAGGCCTCTTCAACATCCTGAGTCTGCCTGAAACATACAAAGTTTTTCGTCATAGCGTGGTTTAGTCATTTCTCGAATTCGAGCCCAACTTTCTGTATTCTATTTGTGTTGGTCTCCTTCCACCTGTATAAGTCGTGCTCGTTGTTATTCTTATTAGTGAAACCCTGCTGTGCGACTATCCCTCCCAACAGCTTTGGGGCGAGTCATACAAGCTCATCAGCCCCCAATGAAATAAGCAATACGATACCCAAAGGAATCAGGGGGAGGAGCCGATTGATGACTGTGATTGGGGGCCAGATGTATACTAGATGAATCACTGAACTTCCACCTGCAATGGACAATAGCTCATGATACCATAGACTTTAATGACTGGAATGCCCTTTTTGTTCTTCTCAGGACTTTTGATCACTCTCTTGGTCACAGCCACCTTTGAGATATGAGATCCTAGCTATCAGACCAGGCCCCCAGGTCATTCACCTCTTTCCGCCAGACAACGCGCCAGCTCAAGTGATCTTGGAAGCACTAAGCAGGTCAACTTCTCCATGTAGACTGGAAGCCGCGGGAGACCCTTCAGCAACCCGATATTCTTTGGTTGCGTTCAGTCACCATTCTGGCTATCATGAACAGGGGACAGCTGATAGGGTATAAATGCCGACAATATAGTAGCTATTAATAGCTGCGGAGCATGCTTCAAAAGCCTAACAACCCTAATTGGAGATAAAACGCTTCAGCGACACCTAGAGCTCGTTCTTAGGTTCTATTGGTTACATAATAAATCGAATGAATAAATTCTGTCATCCGCATCTCGTCAAGGCTCTCTAAGATCCGTGCCTTTCAACGCGACTGTACCGTATCACGTTATTGATCCAACTATAAGGGGTTGGGATGCGCTATCTCACCACCACTCTACCTCTTACTTTAGTTCAATACGAGTATCTACCTACCTAGGTAGGTACCCAACTATCGGTATCGACAAATTAGCATACACTACCCAGCACTACCCCACCAACCCTCAACCTGCATGCCTATTCCCACTACAACATAAGGTAGGTATCTACAGAACTCCAAAACTGATCCTTCTGATGTTTTGTGGTGCAACTGTAACACACAAATCCCACCGTAACTGCGCCGATCTAATTGTGACGAGACATATGTAACATCGTGAAATGTGCTGTATTTATGTCGCCGTAAAGACGGATATTGTAAAGTTATTTCCGGATTACGTCATGTCTGTTGGTCGAAACCAAAAAGGAAGCTCAACAAATCACCGATCATGATAAGACAAGAGTGCGTATTTGATATAGCTAGATCAATACAACACATAGTTGCATTCCCGTTACTGCGAGCCACGCGAGATCTCTAGGGTTTGAATAAGTCCACAAAAGGGGAAATGATCAGATTTTGGTACAACCATTTCAATTCGCACACCTCAGATACCGCTGGTTTGTGACCAACTCCTACGTAGGAAGCTCGGTGCCGTGCAATAAAGTAGAAATGCAGCTGGTATGCAGTCTGCACAGAATATTTGGTCTGACTCGGCAAAGCATGAATATCTTGTCTTTCCTTTTGGCGCTAATGCTGAGCCGGAGTATCGGGTTGTTAGACAACGCTACCCAGCACAACTGTGCCGCCGCCCGGCTTTCACCTGGGCATTCTTGAGATTCAAATCTGAGAACCGAAATAACGACAGACCAATGACGAGCCGGCTACAGTCGGCTCCCCGGTCGTCATCAACGCTTCGCCTCACATTTGCAGGCACCGATGATGGGGGCGGTTCAGCCATCTCGCCATTGTATGGTCACGCACTGACACACAAAGACAGAATCGGCCGTAATAGCCGGTAGGTCTCTTTTTGAAAATGCTCCCTTTCCCCACCCGAATACAGCGGTGTGTCTAACATTAGAAAATATGATTCAGTCGCTCAGGACCAAGTTGGCGTAACTTGGATGTGAGGACAATATTCAGGGTCAGAGAGAGGCCCATGCCAGGTAAGAATCTAGATTACTCTAGATATGTCCCCAACAAAACGAGAGCTTTCGTGGTCAAAGATGGAGGCTCAAATGTCTTCAAATATATTACATTGCATAATGATATCAGCCCGAATCCGCAGGTTGTTGTTGATCTGACACTGGCTGGTTTGTCTCGGAATGATTGGCTCTGCCCAAAAGCCGCGATTACATTCTATGGCAATGAACGGAACACCGCTTTCAAAGACCGCTCTTTTTTTTATACCGAAACCCGATACCCGCGACTAGCTACCTAGTCCATCTGATCTTTGTCAAGGGTGGCACATCGCCTTATCTGCAACGTCGCACAATCTTACTACCACCGAACAACAAAGATTCTACTGTACTACAGTAGTAAGGAGACATATTTGGTTCGTTTCGTTGGTGCAACCATGACGCACATCTGGAGGATTCCGTGCTTACAGTACATGCAGTGGTTCCCACCGGCCTTGTGGCTTGCTCCATCTGAACGAAGCCTTACTCTCAGGAAAGAAGCTTAGTGGTGGCAACGATGCAACAGATCCAAGCTCCGAGGTCAACAGTAAGGCTCCGCCACACATGCAGCCGCAGCCATGAGTCGAGCTGAGTCACGTTTTTCTCCTTCGCGTCTTTTTCAATAGCCTTCACCGAAGGAAGGATGATAGGAGCCCAAGCTAGATGGGAGATGGCGAGGGAAAGGCCTTTTTCCTTGTTAACACAGCATCCAGTACCTGTGTGATGAAGATGATTACATACCAGCCACATACCAGGGGAATGCACCCTTTTCACGCACCAGACTAGCAGAAGAGTATCGCAGAATGGCGCCGCA
Source organism: Xylaria sp. FL0933 (assembly GCA_022578765.1). Taxonomy (NCBI): domain Eukaryota; kingdom Fungi; phylum Ascomycota; class Sordariomycetes; order Xylariales; family Xylariaceae; genus Xylaria; species Xylaria sp. FL0933. The sequence goes on along the minus strand of MU389732.1, from coordinate 74,489 downwards.
GGAGAACGCCGTAGTCAGGAGGAGGCCGAGCACTCTTGGTGCTCCGCGAGCGAAGAATGATGTGAAATACTTTGGTAGCAGTTGGTTGCTTAGGCTTTTCAACTCCTGACTGCGGAAGACCGTCATTTGCTCGTATTGATCCCAGGCATACCAGAGAGACGAAGTCGACGACATGATCGGGACTAAGTGCAGTAAGACTGGTAACCCGCTGGTCGACATTGTGAACGAAGAAACAGTCTATTGGAGTTTACTGTATAGCTATAAGAGGCGGTTGTGTGGCTAGAAGATGGCGTTAGATGAAACGGGAGAGATCATAGAGATCGAGAGTCTAACGTGAATGAGTTGCTTAAATCTAGGTTTCTGCGGAGGTTTTTAAAGAGCTGAAAGTTATTTTTAAAGCTTCTTGGACCAATAACATTATGTGTAACCGAACAAAGGATCAGGCTAACATCGCTGATATTCTCGTGCTGCGCGTGCGGCCACCCTCAATCCCGCAGAACTTTGACCGTGAAATATCGACATTTTATAATTCGACAATTCCACTCCATACCTACATGATGCTCCTTTTTGAGTTCAATTTACTATATTCCCCTCCGGGAACCCCATCCAGGATGTATAACTCAATCACCCTCCTGGCGGTTCGACAAGCGTTTGACTTGAATGGGCCTGTTATCCCTCCTCCTCCTGGGGTAGAATCTCACTTCGACAATCCACCGAACCGTAATACATTGGGAAAGGCCGTGGATCTCACGTCTCTTGCACTTGCAACTATCTTCTTTTTTCTGCGCGTTTTCACTCGTTTCAAGCTACGCAGCAGGATCAATATCGTTGATGGTATAGCACATGAAATCTACCTATACTTCGCAACGCTGACATGTTTGATACAGTACTTTCGACACTAGCATATGTGCGTATCGTGGTCGTCTTGACTGTGATGGCGGTTTGAGCGCAGCTAATCACTGAGACCTTAGATTCTTTGGGTGCCCTACGTCTATATAAACTATCGCTTGACGTATTCAGGTGGCTACTTTGTTCACTCTTGGGACATCCGTCTTCGAGACCTCCCAGACTTTCAATATGTATGAACTACTCGTGCTCTATGAGGATTTCGACTCAATGAATCAGCAGTAACTGAGCGCGCCTTTAGGTCATCTTCGTAGCGAGCGTCTTATACATTCCTATCCTCTCTATTGTGAAGATAGCCATATTATCAGAATGGGCTCAAATATTCGTTCCACGTGGCACTCGGAATGGCTTCTGGTGGGCATGCCACGTCGCTATAGGCCTTGTCGCCACCTGGGGGATCCTGGCTCTCATTCTGCTCAACGTTAACTGTACCCCGTTTGAGGCTAACTGGAACATGTTGATCCCTGGAGGATTCTGTCGGTTCAGTTACCCGGCGTTGACGTTGGCATCATCGATCATTAATCTCATTCTTGATCTTGTGCCGCTGATTCTTCCACAGAGGATCATTTGGTCCTTAAATATGTCATCGTCCAAGAAAGTAGGGGTGTCGCTTGTATTTGCTGTGGGTCTATTGTACGTGAGCCCAAAGACAACGACATCTTAGGTGTGGTAACTAATGAGCCGCTCAACAGGGGAACTACAGCTGCACTCATTCGAGTAGTCCTGGCAGCGCAATTTTATGCGTCAGCCGATCAGATTTACTTTGTCTCACAGGTGGGAATCTTAGCTCTCACCGAAATCACGACAGGATTCCTAGTCCTATGTACACCATCCCTTCCCAAGGCCTTTGACTCACTCGTCTCGACATCGGGCTTCTCTTCTCTGCGTTCTTGGTATTCCCGATATAAAGATTCGAAAGCAAGCCATGGGTCATCCTCATCGCATAGTACAGACGTTTCAGCAGCGTCCAAGCCCGGTCGATATCGAGAAGTCGATGAGATCCCGCTCACTGATATGCAACGGAGAAAGATGGAGATGATTCAAGGTGGACGAGGTATTAAACGAGAAATTCATTTCACTGCGACGACGGAATTTACCGACCAAGCTAACATCGACACCGAGCAGTATAACAGCCAGCACCCGTGGACTCGGGATGTTGTTTAGGGATGAGAACATAAAGAGGCTAACGAATAGACGGAAGTTGCTCAGCAATGTTACCAATGAACTCTTCATGAGTTGCTCAAGCCTATACAGCTGAGTTAATAGGCTCAGTTCAAGGGCGATGTACTTACTCTTTCCAAGTGTTTGATAGTTTATAAAATGGTAGATACAAAACATCGAATCACACATCTATGTGATACTTCGATGACTGGTGGTGCTTCTGATGATCTGCATTCTCAGCCTGAATGCCCAGTCATACTCTGATCATCAATCAGCCAAGTTTTAGGTGACAATCTATAAAGACTCACTCACCCGTGAAAGCCCCTCATGGCATTCACCACGCCACACAACCAACCTTAGCAGCACTATTATAGATCCACCTACAGCGCTTAGCGTACCGAGCAACTGGTAATATGCATTCTATGAAGATTGGGGCTTTGACACGAGTATCTTTTGAGGTGCCTGTCTAGCCGAATGAAATATCCCAGGTTGCAAAGAGCATATCCACATAGCATGAATTTTCGTAGACGACAACTACTTTTATGAAGAAGTCTATATAGGCTAATTCAAATGACGTCTTACTAGATAAGCAGATGTAAGCTACTTCTATCAAATTTAATAGACTGAAGCGTGGTGTTGAAGCCTTGGATCACGTTTTACCCCGTCCAGACTCCAGTTTTGCGGCACGGCCCGTTAGCACTTCATCGCACTAAGGCGCTATACTACTGCGCTAAAAGCTAGCGCTAACGTGCAAGTTGATTCCCGTAACTGCCCTCTACTACTTTCCCCATCCGCGGTATCAGGCCGCTATTGAATGGGGTACTGAAAATAACGTGCAGCGACGCCTTTATTGTTGTGAAATGACGGAGTGATTAGCATGTGAGATATGCACTGTCGAAGTACAATTTTTGAAGAACTCGACAACGACTAGAGCTAGGGAGAGTCACAGAGTATCGCACTGATCCTCCACCCGTGCTGCGAACGGAAGCTAGGGCTGAAGGCGCTACATAAATTTGCATCTGCAATCGAAGAAGTCATCCTTCTCAGTCTCAATGATTATATGCGTCCAGATGGGCATCGGTTTCTTGATGAGGTCCCTCCAATGATCGGTGGCAAGATGGATAGGCAAAGCCTGCTTAAAAGAGATCTCAACCTCCTCCAACCGTCCACCGGACAAGACGCCGATGTCAGTCTTGTAGGCGAGATGAACGGCACTGAGAGAGCCTCAGCAGTAGCTATCCCCATTCAAAGCAACATCTATGATCACGATGTTGAAGCGACGCTCTCTCGGATGGGAGAGATCAAGCTCCCGCTAGGCCCCCGCTAGAGGCCGAAGCGCGTGGCCTGTCGCAACACGCCTGATGAAATTTCCAGTGCTCTAATCACCGGTTCTGAGTCTAGTATCGGGGCCAAAATCCCTAGTACCATTCCGGTCCGTCGAAATAGACGAAGCCGGCACGCTGTTTCAATCACAACAACGGAGTTTCATCGCTCATTCGCTAGGCGACAGGACTATTATGTGAAACTCAAGTCACGACGCCCACCGAGCACTGTGTAAAAAGAGAGGATACAGTGACATATGTATTCTTTCTGTCTTAATAACAGTGCCCGATGTTTGGCACGCGGCCAGTACGGTTATTGGTGTGCCTTGATCAATGTACGACCACAACCTCAGAGCTTCTTAGTATCACAGACCAGAGGCAAACTGTAGTAATTAAGTACACGATACTAAGGTTAGCTCTCGCCACTGAGCAAATGGTTATATGCGACGTAATGATCATAGTATGATTCAAACAGGTTCCTTGATTGGCCACCTGCTATCAACAATCACACTGCTCAGCTGTCAGCGATATGAGAAGAGGGGTTCCGAGATCTAGTCTTCAAGTTCCGCTCCGGCGCTCTTGAATTTTATGCTTAGGAATATTCACATGTATCCGACCCCTGAATGTGTGAAGTGATTGCGACTTCGAAGCAAAACAGCATAGCTTAGGCCTCCTGCCCCAGACGTCCTTTAGTTTTCACAGTATGACGAGCAAAGAATCGTCAAAGTCTGGAATGCGGAACAAGGTGCTAGAGACCGTGCCTTCTGATCCCTCTTCAAGCGACGACGCAGCCTTAGCTCGGCTTGGAAGGAAACCCGTATTGAAGAGGACCTTCAGGTGCCTTACAATAGTAGGATTCAGCTGCATAGTCCTGATCACCTGGGAGGGTTCATTCAGGTATCAATCTCATAATTTTCGGCGTGAATGCTCGCAGAACTGACGAGATTACAGTGTGTTTTCGTCGGGATTACAGAAGTATATTATTGTTTCACGGATTATCAAAAGCTCAGACTGGCCCGTAGAAAGCGGCAGACCTTCAGGAATCATCTATGGATTTATACTTGTCTGGGGAGGAACATTATTTCTCTTCTTAACTCTCTCTGAACTTGTGTCGATGGCTCCAACATCAGGGGGTCAATACTATTAAGTCTCTATGCTAGCACCGCCTTCCTATCGGAATTCCCTGGGATATCTAACAGGATGGCTTACGTTGACAGGCTGGCAGGCCTTCGTTGCTTCAGGTGCCTATCTAACGGGCACAATGATTCAAGGCCTTATTATTCTTGACCATCCCGGCTATTTAGTCATGCTATGCAGAACTGGCACGGTACCCTCTTGTTCTGGGCAGTGATTCTTTTAAGCTACAACATCAACCCTTCTATCAGATCGGTTCTTGCCCAATTCGGAGGCATCGTCCTTTTCATCCATATCTCGGGGTTCTTCGCAGTCATCCTGCCACTCATAATAGTAGGTCAGCCTTCGAGCGCAGGCGCAGTCTAGAGCACATGGTTAAATCTAGGCGACTGGCCTACGCAAGACTTGTCACTCTCTATTGAAATCTTACGCAATGCATTCGCGTTTGCTGGTGCAGACGGAGCTATACATGTAAGATATGCACACCGGGTCTCTCATCGTCGTTGTCAAGATACCTAGTGCTAATGATTAACGTAATCAGGTGTCCAAATAAATCTGGAATGCTTTTACTGTGATTCCTCTGTCTTTACTAACAGGCCTTATAATTAACAGAAGCTTAGGTTTTGGGATGATGGTTGTTACTTTATACTATATGGGAGACATTAGCGCGGCTCTCGCCGAAAATCCCATTTTCCCCTTTATGGCGATCTTTTGCAACGCCTTATATTCAACCACTGCGGCTGCTGTTCTATCCTCAATTCCAGTAGTCTTGGAATTCAGTGCCACGACGGGCGTATTCTGCTCGCAACTGCGGTCTTCCTAGCTAGGAATATCTAAAGCGAGTAAACCCACGAACTAGCATTCCATCTTATGCTGTTGCCACTACAGCTATCGTTGCCATTTTGCTTTGCCCGGTCAACACAGGAAGGAGCATAGCATTCTATGGAGCGATATCTATCTCAATTGTAGGTCTTTTTGGATCCTACCTCATTGCAGCATGTCTTCTACTTTACCGTCGAATATCTGGGCGTATCGTTCCCCCTGAATCCCAGTTCTACAGCTCTTCCACAACCACTACAGGTAGCGCAAATTGTACATGGGGCCCCTAGAGGTTCCATGGAATCAGTGGGAGTGTAAACAACGCTCTCACATGCGTCTTTCTTCCATACGTCTTGTTTTTTTCAGTTTCTGGCCCGCGCTCATCGAGATTACTCCGCAGAACACGAATTGGTCAATTCTAGTCACCGGAGTTGTGGTTATTTTCAGCGTATTGTATCATTTGGTATGAGCTAGAAAGTCCTATACAAGACCGGTCATCGAAATCACACCAGTCCTAGCAGACGGAGGTCGCGAAAGTATATATCTGGAACATCGGTTATGACATTGCTGCCCCTTCATTGTACGCTGGCACTTGCCTGGCGTATTGGGGTAATTTTTACTGGCAAGGATTTCTAGCTCGGTCTCTTTGAATAACACCATAGGTTCTATGACCTGACGTTGAGACAGTTTCTCCCCAGTGTCTGAGGGGTAGCATTGCATAAGGCCAAGGCACGTAAGGCAGACTGCACACAACGTCTATGATGCAACACGAAGGAGTCTTTGTAGCTCACAAGTCAAGCGACCTTTCTGTGTTACGGTCACCGGTTCGATGAAAGTCGTATCGCAGGGATCCAGCCAAGTCGATATCAGGCGCATCGGGGTCTGGGCGAGGCAATGTGCCTCATTACTGCGTGCACTTGCTGGCAACCCCGCGGTAGCCAGGACTCCTTACAAAAGAACATTGGAGAATGCCGGTCGTAAGAGCCAGGCACCTCCTTTATTGCTTCGCAGCTTGGCGTGAGACTTATCATGTAGCTTCTTGAGTCTGAGTCTGTACCGCCAGACTATTGCTTGCTTGCAGCAAAGACCGTTTACTACAAGTATTCACCGCCTTTTCTATTCGACGAAGCAGTCAGTGTCGTATCACATGAACATACTACTTCAGCTGAGCGAAAGTCTTCTTTTCAACGGTAAAGTAACATCGAGCGTGAGGGGTAACACACCAGTCCTCCAAACCAGCTTCAGAAGCATCATCGTGCTGTTTATTTGCTTACATCGCTCAGAAAAATATAATCGGATGCATAGCTCTACTGAAACAATAACAAGCTCTTACGGAGCCGAGGGGCAAAACTCTTCGCTTCACCAAAATCAGGGGTTCCGGGGCTTCTAGGGTAGCTCAGCTGGTTGGCGGGGGGGGGTTGGGGGGTTGGGGGGTTGGGGGTTTGGTATACTACTAGTATCTGGATAGCTCATTCTCTGAAAGCTTAAGTCTGCCTAGTACTCAACTATCCACCACTGGTATTGTGACCAGACAAATGAAAGGGTCTTGAACAGAGTTGAGACATTGTGCCAGCGAGATAAACTTCGCGGCTCGAATCGAAGACGAATTACAGAGACAAGAGTTCAAAGAGTGTATTGATGTCTTTGCAATCATCTCATCTTCATCTCATATTCCACCATGAACTAATAATCATGCTTATTTCTTCTTTACGAGCAACCAAGCATAGAAATGGTGTGCTAAAAACACGCTTGTCGTAAATACATTCACTATGCACACTCTCATTTCTCGCCCTGGGCCACGAGCTTGCCAACAACAAGGTACTTGCTGAGGAACCTCTCCTCCCAGCCCTGCAAGCTCTCCATCTCCTCGGCGCCGAGCCCCTCGAGGGTGTCGAGCGGGCCGTCGAGGTCCTTGGTCAGCATCTCCTCGTCGAAGCTGTGGCAGGCGAGGCCGCGGCTGGCGTCGCGGCCGGCGAAGTTCTCGTAGGGGCCGCCCGGGCCGTAGAAGTTGCGGCCGCTCGTGACGTCGAAGACGCGCCCCCGCACGGCCATGTACACGGGCATGTTGTTGGTGCCGTTATAGGGCAGCAGCGAGCGCGGGGTGAAGGTGCGGAAGACGACGGCCGGCGGCTCGCGCGGGAGAGTCGCGGGCGGCGACGGCTTGTAGAGGAGGTACGCCGTGTACAGCGTTATGGCGGCGAGGATGAGGTTGAGCGGGGTCACGAGTCCGGCGCTAGAAGTTACCGTTTGTTAGTCTCGAGTAAGATCAATTTAGTCGCCATGATGGAGGGGAAGATGGAATAAATGGGAAGCTAAGAGAACAAACACTAACTAGAGCTCGGCGTTATCTTTGGTGGCCTCTTGGACCATGCGTTCCTGGACGTAGTCCATACTGAGGATGCGTTAACAATGCCTCTATATGCTAGATGTAGAAAGATGTAGAATTGCGTATTTTGTTGGTTGTGTAGATTGGCGAGTTCTGTCGACGGAGTGCTCGTTGCTAAGGAAGCTCCCGGGATTTCCGACCTCATCAGTCCGAGGACGTGGGGTTGAGGCTCCGGCTGACCCGCCTACTAGTAGTGGTCTAAGCGCTGTATCCATTACCTGGGAGCTGGGCTGCTTGGCCTGGGTACAAGCCACGAAGAATGCCATGAAACATTACGTCAGTGAGGCTTCGCTCTCTTTTCTCACATTTAATTGGTGTACATTGCAAAGCCATATTTTCTGAGTTATGCTTTCATTATTTCTCGAGACTACACACCTGCATTGTTCAATTAATACTTCCAGGTTACTTTCAAGTTGTCTAATATGCGGCGAAGTTCTGGAAGGCTAGTAGCTTGGTCCCTAGAGACATTAAGATCTACGCTAGGTCGGTAGTTGATGCCCTTACGAGCTGTACCTGGCAGGCCTGCCGCCCGCTATCATCCCCCGCCAAGAAATATGGCATCATAACCTGCCGTCAAGTGTTTAAGGCTGTCAGCGCCACTTGTGAACTCAATTGGAAAGTGTACACTCCTCCAGCCCAAAAGTTCACGAAGATTTATAGATTGGAAACCAGTACATTGTGTTGCCGAGTTGCATGATTGCCGTCCTAGCCTTCAATGTCAGCTTCGATCGCATTTCATAATGATGTACACTAGCAGTTGACGGCCTTAAAATGGGTCTAAACCAACAGGCCGGATAGATAAGCTCTAAACTAGCTATGAGGTAGCCTAGCAAACTATTTCCATCTTAATATGTCCCTTCTAATATTTATCTTCCTAACTAGCACCTCCCAATTGTTTGTTCGTCTGTTAGAACCGTGCCTCACTCGTCCTTGCGTCCATCGACTTCCATTTCGGAGTCTAACAGCTCGGAGCTTGAATTGACTTGCGAAGCTCCGGCAGCTTTCTTTCTCATTATTTCCTCTACTTAGGCCTGGATACCTATACAAGTCTACACTTTTCCCAATCTCGCGACCTGAAGAGCTCATGTTAATAAGCTACCAGTCTGTTCCATGTCCAGTCACGATAGGTTAGATGGCATTTACGTGACGGCGCATACTATTTCTTCAAGCCAATTACTATTGCGCTTTGGTTTCCATTGAAGATACGCAGTTGTCTGCCTACGCAGTTTCCAGGGGCTGTATCAAACGATGCCCTAAACACGCCTAATTTCTAAGGTTATTTGAAGGAACATACGCAACCATGCTGCTAAGGCGGCTCAACCGCGCGGCGCGCAGGCTGCCTTTCTTCCTCCTGCTACTCGCAGCCGCGCCCTTCATGCTCGAAGTCACAATCCACCTCTGGCGCTCCCAAGTCCCGCGTCCGACCACGGACCTCGACCCGCCCTTCTTCACGTCCTGCCAGGAGCCGGACGTCGCCGCCGAGCGCGAGAACGCCGCCTTCGTCATGTTGGCGCGCAACGGGGAGCGCGGTCCGGCGAAGAAGACGGTGCGCTCCGTCGAGAAGCACTTCAACAAGTGGTTCAACTACCCCATCGTGTTCCTCAACGACGAGCCCTGGGACGCGCGCTTCATCAGCGAGCTGAACAAGACTGCGGGCGGGAAGGGTATTTTCGAGGTTATTCCGAAAGAGCAGTGGACTTTTCCGGACTGGATTGATCCGGACGCCGCTAAACAGAGTATTAAGGAGCAGGGCCACGGCGGTGCGCCGCACGCTGGGTTGGAAGGGTATCATCATATGTGTCGGTTTTATTCTGGGTAAGTGAGTGAGTCTGGGGTATCAGCGTGTGGAAATGCTGGGGTGGAATAACTAACTCTTCACTTCGCAAACCGCTAGGAAATTCTACCAGCTTGAGGCCCTGAGCAAATATAAATGGTACTGGCGACTAGAGCCAGACGTGGACTTCACCTGCGCCATCACGTACGATCCCTTCGTGCAGATGGCGAAGCACAAAAAAGTGTACGGCTACACCATCGCGTTATGGGAGGTCGGCAAGTCGTGTCCGGGCCTCTTCCACGCGACGACAGAGTGGAAGAGGCTGCGGGGGGTATCTACCAGTAGTCTGTGGACTGCCATGATGGAGGCGTCTTGGGTGCCGTTTCCCTTCCGCCGCTTGCTCGGCTGGCTGCCGCATCATGATCCTTATGGCGATGCCTGGAGTCTGTGCCATTTCTGGAGCAACTTTGAGATCGCCGACATGGACTTCTTCCGCTCGAAGGCGTATCAGGACTACTTCGACTATTTAGACAAAAAGGGTGGTTTTTACAAGGAGCGGGTATGTATCTATGCAATAATCACTTCTTCACCTCTGTCCCCCCTCATGCTTCTCGCCCCATTACCTTCTACGCAATTATTCCCAACGATACACACTGACCAAACTCTGACGCTGGTAGTGGGGTGACGCAGCCGTGCACTCGCTAGCCATCGGCATGCTCGCAGACCCTCAGCAAGTGCACCACTTCAGCGACATCGGATACCGGCACGCTAAACTCTACCAATGTCCGGCGAACGCGCCCGACGACGGCCAGCTGCCGGCTTCCTCGTCGCTGGCGGACAACAAGCCGTGGTCGCCCGAGATCGCCGGCGGGGTCGGGTGTCGATGCGAGTGCGACGGCAAGAAGAGCCGCAATTACCGCTCTTACTGTCTTGATAGGCTGAAGCAGCCTAACACGCCCAAGAAGGGGTGGTTTTCATGAAAGGATAGATATTCCTTAGTCGGAAGAAAGCGGAATACCCTTTTTGCGCGTAGAGCCTGGTTCTCTCGAAACGGAAGGGATTCTAAAGCATGTTCACATATGCTATCTGCCAGTCCCAGACGACTGCTGCTAAACACAGCCGAGGAATATCCTAACCATCGAAGGGCAAGCTTGCCGGCTTGTCTCAACCATCACACCGGTAGTAACTAGAAAGCTTCGGCCATCTGACCGAATCCAGGATATAGAGAGTAAGACTTGGACGATCGAATACTACTTAACCGCAGGATCAGGAAATCAGCAGCCTCTTTAAGGCAAGCCGGAGGAAGTTCGCTATTGAACGCAGCCGAAGCAATACCATGTATATAGATACTTGTACTAAGACACCTGTCAGACGGAGTTCCTTAGGGCGTTAGAGAACAGCTGCCCTTGATCAGCATCCATCAATACCCCTATAGAGGTTGTATTGTGTCCTGTATTCCTAGACAATGCACAAATGCTAAACATTCAACCACATTCGAACAATCAAGAGGTTGTAAAAGTGCACACTTAAGCTATGTATACATTGCTTGATCCTAATCCAACGTGGTATTAGATGAATGACTCCGACCAGTCACGTCTATACAAACGCCCCAATAGATGCAACAAGATAAACGCCGATATCGATCATTTAATAACACCTGCCAACACTTTCTAAGCCCGCCTCCTCATGATACACATTAACACCAGCCCACAACTCTCAGGGCTCGAGACTGGAGCCAAGCCGAACTGGATCGAGGGAATCATCATCAAACCATCTTGATACCAGGTGTAAGGAGATGAGGTGCTTCCTAATCCTCGTCCTCGTATTTGCCCTGGTAATCGTTAAGGAGGATATCGTCTATGCCGAGACCGACGGGTTGGCTGTTATTGCGGATCCACTCTGTCTCGACGCGGAAGAAAATCCATATCCAGCGACGCATGACCTCGAGAAGCTCGACGATGAAAATGGAGCTCTCGAAATCGGCAATGCGGTCCAGATGCGGACTGAGCTTGAGACTCCATGTGCACCGCAGGACGAGGTCGAGCGCTATGACTCCGTAGTACAGCCCCGGGGGTCCGAGGCGCAGTGTCCGCCGCAGACCGAAGGCGTGCTCGGGGTTATTGCGGGCGCGCGTGCCTTCGAACAAGGTCAAGTCCCAATCCTTGGCGACGTCCCAGTAGAAGCTGTAGAGGCTGTTGGCGGTGCATGCTAATACCCAGAGACGGTAGATGGTGGTTGAGTCTTGTGCCCAGTTGCGCTGTAGCGCGCTCAGCAGAATCACCGGGAAGGCTGTCGAGTACTTGAGGGCGTTGGCGAGGTGTTGACCTCCCCATCCGGTCGACTCCTTGATCGGACCCCGGCGCACGCGGCCGTATTCGATCAGACATTGACGCAGACGGATCAGAGACGGGATAGCTAAGATCAAGGGCACCATGACAGTACCGCCGCACCCTCGGTCGGGGCGCGCCGTTGCGGAACCATTGGTCCTAAAGAACATGCATAATGCGACGTAAAGATCACCAAGCACCTTGGCATAGCTGGTCAAGACATCGGCGAGTAATATGTCGCCAAACTTCCCGTCCCTCGCCTCGGCAATGCCGCCAATGGCTATACGGCGCAAAGTCGCACGGAGGCGCGCGCGTCCAGCATGAGGTAGTCCCGTGGTGCGCGGCAGGGGCACGGCGAAGAAGGCGAGCAGCACGACGAGGTAGACCAGAGGCAGCCAATCCCATGCCAGCACGAGACGCGGGTTGCGATGGGTGAAGATCCAGAAGACGAAGAGCGCGAAGCCGAAGATGGCGGAGAGGACGCTCGCGAGACGGTAGACGGAGAAGTGATGCGGCGGGTGATGCGGCGACGGCCGGCCGGGGTAGCGAATCAGCGCGGGCACGTCGATCTTCAGGAGGTACAGGCAGTGGAGGTTGATGCCCCAGCCCCAGACCGCTGCGGTGGAATCTTCGTCAGCATAGCATCCCTCTTCTTCTATGTGTATATATCATGTTGTGGAGAGAGCGAGTACATCGAGCAGCGACGCACCCAGGATAATGATGAAGGCCACGCGATACGGCAGCGGGAAGGTCAGACTGAACGAGTCGAGCTCCGACTCAACTGCTGGATCACCGTCCATGGCTTCCAGCGTTTATTGAAATGCGCATTGAGCTATTCGGCAAGCTTCATCGACCTGGAAAGCGATACGGGAATGGGCTGGTACGGCGTGGGCGCGCGAGGTGGAAAGAGAGGGTTAGAACGAGCGTTACGCCATCAACGGACGTGGATTCACGATAAAAGCTGAGGCCAATCTCACTGCACAATTATTATTTGGAGGAAGATCGACGTCACGGAAGACCCCTGCCGCCTCGTGAAGCGCGCTAATAATGAATGGGAAACAGCCCCTGGCGAGCATAGGCCTAAAACAGTGTAGGTACCGTGCTTTCCAGTGGCTGGCCAATTAGGCTTAGCGTCATGCCGCTTTTGCTCCGGTCGATTCCGGCATACTTCGGGGTTACAATCTGGCAGCGTATCCGGCCTGATGATACCAGCTCAACCGCACTGGATCAAGAATTTGATAGGTATAGATCTCTGATGTATATACACTGGTTGGCTCGGGAATTTATCTTATAGTAGTACAGGCAGGTTATAGCTAGAACAACTTCCTAGAAAGTCATACTCAGGCGTAACGCAGTCAAGCGCAGGCGTAAAGTGGCATTCCCGATAATACCTGGTATATAATATCCAAAACTTCTCTGCCAGGCGGCTATTAGTATAAATCCAAAAAACGTGCTTCACTCACTTATACTCTGGGCTTCACCATCAGTATAACTGAACAGAAAAGGACAGTCTAGCAGATGATGTATCACTAAGCCGAGAGTACAGCCAGCTGTAACGTCTAACACTTTCCACGCAAGGAACGAGAGAGATTCCTACCATGAACAGCCACTCTCGGGTTTTTATTTCAGCTTCGCCAAAGTCGATATTTAGGGCTTCCTTTGACTGCCCTTGCACCTCTCTAGGAGACATTCTTTATTGGCCGGGGAGAGAGAATGTTCATACGTTTATATTATAGTTGCTCATTTATACCTAGTAATTCGTACTTGAACGACTAGGTACTCATCATATTACAAACCTTGAAACGACGTAGTTTTGACTGCCGCCTATTTCCTTTGACGACGTTAAGAGTTGAAGAAAACTACTTGTACGGTTATATCATCCCGTACACGCCGGGCGGATGGAGCGCTGAAGGCCAATCGTCCCGCTATCAATTCATGATGGTTTCCACCGAGGGCATTGCGCACCAGGTGCACGGCGACGTTGTCATCTTGGATCGTCGTTCTCCCCTCTGTAAACTTCCAGCTCACCCCCTGCCAGAACTGACCGAAGTCGAACGGCCCATACGTCGGCTCTGGTAGTACGTTGTTTCTCTCCTTTGCTGTAGGCGCGTCCACCCATTTACCCACGAGGTCGACGGCCTGCTCGTTAGAGAGGGTCCACCACAAGCCGTCCGATGCCATGATCAAGAAGGAAGGTCTGCTGGGGTCGATCTTCGTAGTTGTTACTACCGGCTCAGCTATCAGGTATGGTGGTGTTCGGAAGTCTTCCGTTGGCGTCAGAGGGGCTGTACCATAGAACCTCTTCACGAAGCTCTGCTGTAATTCCAAGGGCCACTTCCACCGAGCATCGCCAAAGGCTCGCGATACCATCATCCCGAGCACCCGCCCACCTTTGACTATGTTGTCTTCGCCAGGGTGCTCTTTGCGAAGCCTGGCGACCTCTTCTTCGTTGTCGCCGGTTTGGTCCACTGATAGTGGTATCGCTTCCCATTTGCCGCTATTCTTCTGCCCAAGCACTGCTCTCGAATCGCCAGTGCACGCCACATGCAGGTTACACGTAGCAGGATCGTAAATGGACAGCAGGGCGCAGGAACCAGCATAGGAGACAGCTAATTTCTTCAGTTTATCTTGTAGCGGTTCTTCGCTCTGCGATGTAGCTGCGCCTGCCTTGATGATGGAATCGTCGAGGTTCATAAATGCCTTTTTGATAGAATCTTGGATTGTCCCGTCGGGTACGGTTCCATCTTTCGAGGCTGTCGGGTCGACTTGGCTTAAGCTGTGGCGCACGAAGGGCAGGAGTTGCTTCGTTAGTAAGTCTGCCGTCTGCCAGCCTGCATGCCCGTCAAAGATAGCCCAGGCCATCCACTGCCTGCCGTCATTCCACGGTGAAGGGAATTGGCCGTGGGTGAACCGGTCCTCGCACGGGCTATTGGAAGCCAACTGGGCGCCGTCGTATCTACTGACGCCGGGCACGCTTCTGACCTGAAAGGAATACGCTTCTTGCGAAATGATGCGTGTGACATCATCTTTGGAGGGACCCGTCTCAACAGCCACGTGCTCCGCCGGCGGACTCTCAAGACGAGGCACCTGATCGCGAGTGGAAGATCCCAGTAACCACCAAATACATGGTGTACTGACTGCCACAGTGATAATCGTAATGTATCTCGTCGCCTTGCTGAAAGTCGAGGCCGAAGAGGAACCCTTTGCTGAAGAGAAACACCTTGCCTGCGCTTGCACAGCTGGCCAGGGGCCACTGGATACGCGACTCAGACGGGCTCGAATCACGCGCAATCGCAACATTTCTGCTAGAATACGCCTAATTTCAAGCTTCAAGATAAATAACGTTCTCACCATCTAAAGAAAGCCTAACATAGTGCGATGCACTTCACGGGAGGACCGTTAATTTTAGAAAATCAGCGTGTGTTAACAGGCATGGCCAAAGGTCTCGTTCCAAGATTGCGCAAGGCTCCTGCAATGTCTAGAGATATGTATTAAAGGTCGCGGTCCCAAGCTTATGGTTGTACCTACATCTGGTCAGCGTCGCATAAGCTCTCGTACAGAGCCGCATCAATCGGGATTGAATATGGTCTTGGTCATTGCGCTGTCTTACTGATCCTCCCACCACAATCAGCAGCCGTCGTATCACAGTTCTCATCGCATGCCCTCTTTAGCCCAACCTAATTTGAATTATAAGATTAATAATATTATTCTATCTTTATGTTTTATATTGATACCAACATAGATATATGTGAAGCTTAGTTAAGATATAAATCATATATGTACTAAAAGCGGCGTATTAAGGACCTGGGTACGGAATACAAGGATCTAAGTTTTAGCCCCATGGTGGTCGCCCAATGGACATGGCAGGTCGGGATTGAGCCGGCCAGCGGCGCTTGTGGTGGTTTGCGCCGAGGTCCAAGCACTGCCTGAGCTTCGAACCAAGCTTCATCACAACTAAATTGCGCCTCCCATCTACAACTTCGACTACGATATCACCAACTGTGATCGATCTTCTCATTCAATCGACGACTTAAAGGAACGCGCATCCCTCTGTGAAGGAATATCCCATCAGGATAATTGGATTGGCAATCCAAGATGCCAAAGGAGGCTCGGAACAAACAGGGCAACTAATAAATAACCCAAGCCAGCCAGTCAACCAGCCATGGCAACATCATCATCGCCATCTCCGCCGACCTCCTCCCCCTCCCCCTCCCTCGCCAGCCCACCATATCCATACGCCTTCGCACCAGACATAATCCGCGCGCACCAAAAAGACGCCTACTTCCAGGGCCTCCTCACAAACCAGCTCACAGACCTACACCGGCGCCTCCTGGGCGCACGGTCCGCACATTCCTGGTCGACCGAATCCCGCACCCTCGCCGACCTCATATACCTCTGTCTGACAACGCTCCTCGGCAACCGCACGCTAGGCGAAGAATACTGCGGTCTAGTCCAAGTAGAAGCATCTCCCCCGCCCTCACAGGGCCGCCGCCTGCCCACGATCCAGCGACGCGCCGCCTACATCGCAGGCAGCATCCTCCTCCCATACGGGCTCGCGCGGCTCCTCCCGTTAACCCGAGCGCGGTTACGCGCGCGTCTGCAGCGGAATCTAGCGGCGACCGAGTCCCAACAATCGAAACCGAGCAGTTTGAAAGGAGGCAGTGGAACAAAACCAGCAACGCAGAAATGGACGTACAAAGCGCAGAGTTACCTCCTGTCGCACCTCTCAACACTTACATCCCCGGCGCCCGTGCACGCACTCAGTTTGGCGCTGTTCTACTTCAGCGGGTCGTACTACGAGCTCGCGAAGCGCCTCACGGGGCTCCGGTACGTCTTCACCTCGCGCGCGCAGACGGGGATCGACCCAGCCACGGGCGAGCCGGGCGCCGGTGACCGCGCCGGGTACGAGGTGCTGGGCGTCTTGCTCGTCGTGCAGATGAGCGTGCAGGCGTATCTGCACATTCGGTCGACGGTAGCTTCGTTCGCCGCAATATCATCTTCGCAATCGACGCGCGAGAGGAGCGCTGTGAGCGGAGGAGGAGGAAGTGTGCATGTCTCGCTGGACGAGCACGCGTACAGCGCGAATAACGCGGTTTTGCTCACGCAGATGGGCACGCCGGGTGCGAGTGGCGGGCAAGCTACGCGCGTTGACATTGCGGCCGTGACGCATACGCCGGTCCCAGTATCTTCTTCTTCCCCTTCTTCGTCGCATAAACACAACGACAACGATAACGGAGCGGCGCGCTACGACCTGACGAACGAAGGCGTCATGCGCTGGATCAAGGGCGCGCAGCAGCGGAAATGCACATTATGTCTCGAGGAGCTCAAGGATCCCGCGGCGACGCAGTGCGGCCACGTCTTCTGCTGGGCCTGCATCGGCGACTGGGTCCGCGAGAAGCCCGAGTGTCCCCTCTGTCGGCGGGAGGCTATGGTGCAGCATATCCTGCCTTTACGGGCATTTTAGGTTCAAATACTAAAGCAAAAAGAAACGAGAACTCCTGTATAATTAATGATATAGCCTTAGCATATTGCATCACTGTTCTGAGTGAAGCATCGTTGCTTACCGTCACGCACAGTGGACGATAGACACCATCTAGTGGATCGAACTGGGAATTCGAACACATTAATATAGTATTTGTACCTAGCCTACCTAATCTATCCTGCCAAGGGAAAGAGGTAAAAAGAAACTTTGCATCACATTAGATTTTGGTTACAAGTCCATAAATACAGAACGGGGTTTGAAAGAAATACGCCCAAAAACAGAGAGTATACGAGATCGCTCCGAAAGATGATAGCTTGTTTCCTTCAAAAGTTCGACGACGCTGCGAAAGAAGCGAAATGTCTCCCTCCCAAGCCGTGCATGCATTGTTCTTCTGAAATTCCCCTGATTAGATCCAGGCCAGGTGAGGCCCGGTAATGACGCGCGTCCTCTTCTCCCCGCCTGCCCCCTTCCCTTTCCTCTCTGGCAACACCGTTTCAAGATTTGCCATCCAGCTCTATGAGAAGAGCTCCAAGTCCAGCTTCAAGAGCAGATGGGTGGGGATGTGAGGTGTTCCAAGATTCCATCCACGCAAGGTAAAAAGGTTATAACAACAGCAACAAGAAAGTGTGTATGTCAACCGTACAGCCTCCGCCCAATGCTCCTCCCGCTCCCATTCCGTACACTGTACGTAGGTATCAATGATATTTCCGAGTTTCCTCCGCCTCCCAAAAGTAAAGCCATCCAGAACGCCAATGCCCAAGTCTAGGTTCCCATGCATATATACCCCTATTGTGCATCTTCAAGTGAGAAGAGTACAATTTCGCCACGCTCGTTGCGGCGCATGCGTAGTGATCTCCAAAGTTCCTTCTCCTCTGCCCCTTTGCTGAGACTATCGCCCGAGGCTGATCGCTCCCGGTGGTAGCGTTTTAAAGCTTTATTTACACTGCACCCGCGATCGCTCTCTGGTCCCTTAGTGCAGAGGCTTAGGAAGAGGTCCGACCGGGGCCGGTAGACAACTAGCGCACCACTCTCATCGCCTTTCTCCTCACCGGATTTGGCACGATATTCGATAAGTTTTGGGGCCTTTCTGGAGCTGGAATGACTGTGAGTTCGGCGTTTCTTTTCCTTCCTTTCCGTCGAATGCTTTCGCTTTTTCGAGACCTTTGACTTGGAAGCCCCTGATACAAGAGCCTTTAAATTGCTTCCAATGCTGTCTGTCCGTCTAGCTTTGGGCGATTTTGTATGCTTCTTCTTTACTACGATCGAAGCTGCTGGCGAAGTTTCGCCGGCATCACCACCGGAATAGTCCGGCGATGGTGGAAATTGTGAAGGACGCATCATGCGGTTGAGTCCACCTGTTAAACCAGAATGTAGGACAGGTGGTGCGTCCGTCATGACTTCATCGGTACGCGGCTCCAGCGCGGCCGGGCTTGTCTCGATGTGCAACCGCTTCCGCTTCTTATCCTTCTTGAGTTCACGTTCAGCATCCTTGGTCTTCTTTCTGTGCGCTTTGGGAGCCGGTGTTTCGTAGGCTGTACCGTATTGACCCATCGCACCATCATCCACCATATAACCGGAGTCGTCGATGTAGTTGCTTACGTCATTGTCGAATCGGATAAGTTGACGACCTCCTCCATACGCCGCTGGCGTTTCTTGCGGTTGGAAATTGACCTTAGAAGCAGTCGGGGTTGCATCTAGCAAGTAGTCGAAAACGTTCACATTTGCATCGTCGGGGACAGCTGGAGGAGGCATGGGTGCTGCGGGCGGCATGCCATTGTACAAGTGGTCGCCCTCCTCGCCAAATTCGTGGACTTCGTAGTTCTGATACTCTTCGAATTCCTCTGGCGCATCCTCAACGTATGCCTTGTGTGCCATGGTGTCTTGGTTGAATTGTGTTTCTGTTTGATTGGGCTTTTGTCTTTTGGGTCTGTATAGTGCGCCTTGGTACTTTTGGTCTTCTGTCATACAACTCTACCCACAATGTCAGCCATACAGGATAGCAGACAGATGCCATCGTTTAGAAACCTGATGCGACCTACTGTATGCGACCGGTATTCAGTGCCAGGGAAATGGACCATGCAATCGATGCAGGTGAATGTTGCGCCTCGACAACGGTTTCTGTGCGGGTCGAGCTTCTTCTTGGTCAAAACGTCGCCACACTCCTAAGGGCGGAAAGAATACAGTTAGATTATACAAAAACGAATGGCGAGAATGAAATTATACAAATGCGACGAAGGAGACGAATACAATTGGACTTAGGGAGTGTGACTGGTTAAGAGAGTTGGAGGGGCGGAGGGGTGGGAGACAGGTCAGGAGATGACGGAGGTCCAGGTGCTCTGCTTCACGGGGGCGGGATGGGATGGGAGGGCAAGG
The DNA here is from genome assembly GCA_022578765.1 of Xylaria sp. FL0933. Lineage (NCBI taxonomy): Eukaryota > Fungi > Ascomycota > Sordariomycetes > Xylariales > Xylariaceae > Xylaria > Xylaria sp. FL0933. The sequence goes on along the minus strand of MU389732.1, from coordinate 54,805 downwards.
GAAGGCCAGTGCGGGCCAGGGGTCAAGGTCAAGGTCGCAGCCCCAGTAGAGTAGCTTTAGCGCCTTAGGAATGGACAGGGAATGGGGCCAAAGTGGCAGATCAATGCCCGGGGTCGACGAATGAAGATCAATAAATAGAAGAGGGATCAGAGGAAGAAAGGAATGTGGTGTAGGGAGTGGGCGCGAAGAAGGGGGGAGGACGCAACACAATAACGCGATATGGTATGCGTGATGCGTGTTGTTGCGTGTTTTATTCTTGCTCTCTCTGCTTTTCTCTGCTTGTGATCGCGGAGGGACAGGAGACGGGAGATGTGTGGATGGGGTGCTGCTGTAAGTAGACGGGCGTTGGGTACGGACGGATCCCGGTGGAAGGGGGCAGAGAGAGGTGATGTCAGGCAGGCATTCTTGGCTGGCTTATTACATTGGCAGTGGCATTGGCATACCTACCTCGCACGAAAAGGAAACCATTGTTCCTGAATGGTCTAAGACTACTGTGACGCTGGATTGTCTCCTGATTGGGCGGGAGCTCGTCGTTACGCGTTGTCCAGAGGTCTGGTCTGTATCGGCGAGGCGAGGCGATGATAGATTTGATGTTTATGCGCTCGCGTGGATTGGTCAACTTGTGCTGAAGACGACGATAGCGACCACTAAATGCTGACGAATGTAGTGTATATAGTATGGACTGCCGAAACAAGAAGCCAAGGGAATCCAAGACTCTCTCTCAATACCTGGAGATAGCCCGTGTCTGCTTGGGGAACGCCGCGGGACTGGGCTATAGTAGACGGCGTTTAAGCAGGGTGTGGCAGCCACTAGAATATCAATGTTTAAGCAACGTAGCAAGAGATTGATAGAAAGCTGACGTGGAGACGATAGTATACTACGACAGTAGTAGTAGTATATTCTGTCTCGGTGTCGAATGGAGAGGCCTAAGACAATAACAGTGTGAGTATGTAGAGTTATCGGCGCAGACTGCTATGAAGAAGACGCCACGACTGGGTTGCGCCCAAGCTGTCGGGTTCCGGGCTTCAGCCTTCTTGAGAGTTGTTTTTGGAAATTTGTGGAGGGGTCGGCAAAGTGATTTCCTGTTCAGGTCTGGGGTTTTTCTGCAGCGTAGTAGGAATAGGAATGTAAATAGTAATGAGTATAAGTTCTCGAGGACTGAGTTAGACCAGACCAGACCAGAACAGAGGACAAGCGCTCGTTCAGGTGGGAGTGGGCAGTGAAGACCGCAGCGAAGGTGGTATAGAATCCACAACAAGAGCAGATTAGGGTGTCTACAGTAGACCCCAGTTATGAATTTCGAGCGAGCGTATATAAAATCACTAGCTGTAGCGAGTGTGTTGTTGTGCACTGCAAGTTTTTCTTTTCTTTTGTTTTTCTTTGCTCCTGTAAGAGGAATAGCAGGGTTTATCCAGTGTTGTGCAATGGGTAAAGAATTCGCTAGGCCGTTTGTCACTCCAATACAGGCGTTGCCAGGGCAAACCAAGGCTCCGACAGCCGACCAGTCAAGTGGGAGGATACCCGACTATTGGTTGAATAGTCTGACGCCTGCTCCACACCCCTAGTACCGACCTTATTTCTACACCCCCTGCCAGAGTCACCTGACACCTCCTTGAACCTCAGACACTGCCCGAAACTACTGGCCTGCCGACTTACATATATATGGAACCACCTCAGTCTGGATGGCACACTATTCGCAGTGACATACGTATTACTGTACGTATCAATGCTACCAATCAACCGACGTGCCAGAGGGCGCAAGAATCGTTCGGGCAGTGGGCCCCGATTGGGTGGGTTATCGCAATATTGTCAGGTCATCCAATCGAAGAGGTGGGAGAGCTAGCAACTACGCATGACCTCTTGTGTAATTTGATGCCGTCAACTGACTGTTTACAGATGCACTACCCGCCTGCTAAGCATGCATAATGATAAATCGTGGTAATCAGCGGGGTATTCCAGTTCATGTTTCTAGAGAGCCCCCATACCCCAAAAGCCCATCTGTCCATCTTCTGCTTCGTCCAGTCTGGTTCGATCTTCGTTGGTTGGAAGCTCGATCCTGCATTGCTTTACGAGTTTCAGCTGGAACTAGTCTGAGTGCGCCGCTCGGCTTCCTATTTAAAGCAGTGTCTCTTTTAGGAATGTGGAGCAGCTATGTAAGACAACGGGAGTCTTAGGCTAACACACTGCTATAGACATAACATACGTGAGACCCAGCAATCCTGAAGACAGCGGGAACTTACCTATATAGACAGTGGAGCTGGAGAGACAGTTCGATCATCCTCAACAGATAGGTTCGCTGATTGGCGAGCGCATCGCAAGACGAGTGACGGGGTCGATTACAATAGGAACTTTGAACACGATCCCCAGCTTTTCGCAGTTGAGGCAAGCTCTTGGCAAACTCCTTGACGCAGGGCGACGCAAAACGCTAGCCAATCAAAACGGTGTGCCGGCCGGCTATTTCTAATTTAGCACCAGTGCTAAAGAATCGCGACTCGGCACGTCGCGCACGCGTGCGCGCAACAATCTCCTATGGTTGGCAACTGAACCTCTCAAGTAGAAGCCCTGAATCCTGCATGCTCTCGTCCATTCCGGCTATACATATACTAATAGGACGTGATGGTACTGTATGTCGCCGGCCCTATACGGCCTCCCTAGGTGGAAGTTCGCCCATTTCCTCGCCGATCTAACTAATCTATCTCCCAATATAGATAGGACGGACTTCGGGAACAATCCTTCGACTACATACCTACCAACAGGACTGTACCTAACAACGCAGCCCATGAAGTATGAAACAGCAGGTATACTGTTCTACTTGCCTATTGCAGTACTGTGCAGCTGATGTCAGAAATGCCTAATATTAGATTAAGCTCCAGTCTTCGGCGGTATCACGATTCATGTTTAGAGATTGAGTTCATCGTTTCAATGTTTCAATTAGACAAACATTCCAAGTTTCAGTGTTATATTGTGTAGAACTGAAAACTGCTCGGTTCTTTTTTCCTCCTCTTATCGAGGGTTTCCAACACCGGTTTAAGAACCACTACATTCTTATAAGCGGATCAATCTGACGATGGATTGCATTACAACGGATAGGCGCCAACCAACTTGCATGCAGCCTGCAGAAGTCCCAAGTGCTGCAGGTGTCCTTAACCATGACCTAATACGTATAACCTACCTCATCGTCATTTTAATTTTTGGTTAGAGACACGCGACGACAGTGGGTAATTTACAAGCCAACGGCGATCCACCGGCACCAATTCATCCCCAATATTGACTATTGCGTGTACTACACTAGTAGGTAATTCGTCTTCCCTTCTGCCGCATGAACATGTACACGTGTCGAGACGCTGGACCCGGAAAGCGAGATCGGTTTCCTGCCAAGGCCTTGTTTCCTAGCACTATGACTACTAGCCAGCTGATATCCCATTCCAATGTAATTTGTTGGCTACGGCCCAAGGGGAACAGAGAAGAGAGAAAAAGAGAGAGAGAGCGGCTTGAGCTAATTCGTGAGTCTTTTGCCGGTTCTTGTCTAGCCAAAGTATCTAGCGGTACTAGCTCGTGCCGACCCAAGTGCGGTAAGCAGCAGGGACCATTCGCAACCAACGGCCATCGGAACCAGCACTCGCTCAGTACATACTAATACCGGCTTGCCAAGTGCCTTCCTCCCTGTCTCCTTCCCGTCTTCGTCTTCCTTTTCCGAGTTGTTGGGCGTGGACCTTGGCGTGGACCTGACTTGACCTGACTTGACCTGACCTAGACGGGACCCCTTACCCAGTCAGCCCCGTCGCAGACCAGACAGACAGACCCAATCCTCAATAAACCTAGACATGTCTCCTCCCCCGGGAGCCTCAATGTCACATCAGACCTATCTGCAGCAGTCTGCCTCGCTGCTCAGTACCGTCGCCGGCTACGTACGCCTACCGGCGTTGGCGACTTCGGTATGCCTCCACGCTCATCGTCCTTCCGGTCAACAGCCTCTACTTCAGCCTCGTCCTGCCATTCGTCCTTGACTCGAGCCTACCATCGCGCCCAGTCCGCCATTGCAAGCCGCCGCCGTGCCGCCGCCGAGCTAACTGAGGTTGCCCAGGGTGTTGCTGCTGTCTTGACCTCGCTCCTATATTTCAAGCAGAAGTGAGTTACAGCCGGTGCTTCTCTATTCTGCCGCATAACCGGTTCCCCCCTTTTCTCGTGCGAGAGTCCTGTATGACGTTGTGGTACCCGAGGCCGAGACATAAGAAGTAGCTCACAAGTCCTGTTCTGTTCCCCTCTAGGACTTTGATCTATCCTTCCCATATTCCCGCCAATGCCCGAACGGATGTGCCCCGGCCTTCGCAATTCGGCCTCAGCGACTTTGAGGAGCTCATGATACCGACGAACGATGGCGAGAAGCTGTCAGCTTTTTATATCCGCGGGCCGAAGCGTGGTCGGTACACCAATTGTACCGTACTGATGTTCCACGGCAACGCGGGCAACATTGGCCATCGTCTACCGATCGCCCGCATGCTGATAAATTCAATTGGCTGCAATGTGTTCATGCTGGAGTATCGAGGCTATGGCATGTCAACTGGCGAGCCAGACGAGAAAGGTATCACGCTGGATGCTCAAACGGCCCTCGACTATCTACGGAGTAGAGCGGAGACGAGCAATCACAAGCTCATAGTCTATGGGCAAAGCTTAGGAGGGGCCGTTGCGATTAAACTCGTTGCGAAGAACCAGCACGCCGGCGACATTGTCGGCCTTATCCTGGAGAACACCTTCATCTCGATGCGAGCTTTAATACCATCGGTCATCCCACCAGCCAAATACTTGACTATGCTATGTCATCAAGTATGGCCCAGCGAGTCCATATTACCAAGCATTTCTGAAGTCCCGATATTATTTCTCAGCGGATTGCAAGACGAACTCGTCCCGTAAGTCGCCCCTTCGTGTTCATTTACAATATCTGCGGTCTGTGCTCTTATGATGACTTAAAATAACCATCTACAAAACCTGAATCCAATCATGGATAAGGATTATGATCATTTTACCTGATCTATTTAGACATATCCCTATACTTCGTGATTCGTATAACGTCAATTCAAACCCGACTAACCTCACGATACAGACCTTCCCATATGCGAAGGCTATACGAGGTCGCCACAGCCCCAACGAAAATTTGGAAACCATTACCTGGCGGCGACCACAACTCTAGCGTCTTAGAAGAGGGCTATTTCGAGGCAGTAGCTGACTTCATCTCAAACGTTGCAGCGGGTGAGAAGTTATGATTGCATTGGCGTTATGGGAAAAGGGTAAACAAAATTGCATAATTAAATGGGTGGCCTCTTTTTGTTTTGCGTGTTTTAACAACCAATGGCGAAGCCCAGCGTGGCAAGTGGGATTAGGGTGCATCCATCCCAAGTTTCCACCTAAGATACCCTTCCTGCCGGGTCCAATGAACCTGGTCTGGATTTATCCTGTACTCAAATGTGTACCTCATCACTAACTTAATACGCTTATAAATATAATAGAAATATATTACCACTTTAATAGACATCATGATGTTGCGACTATGATCCCATTTTGATGGTAAGCCCCTCCTTCTATTACTCTTCTAGCGAAATACCCCAAGCAATACTTTGCGTGCTATTTACAGCGAAACAGTTCGATAAACGTGGTGTTGGTCGACACAAAGAATCTCAACCGGCTGCTCTAGATAAAAATAAAGCGCGACCAGCATGTAACCTTGCAAACAAGTAACGGAAACACGACATGCGAAAAGCGCGAGCGTCAATTGATGTCTGCCGACTGAACACGGATGCTATGTTACATGAATGATGTGTTTTCAGGTTTCTCGCTGAATTCAAGAACTCCCGCTAGCAAATTCCATGGAATTCTCAACATTACTTTTCTTCCTTCGAAGTTCTGCTCTTCGTTTGGAGTAGGCAGTGAAACTGGTGATGGGTGGTTGAACCAGTCGTGTTCGGCCCCCAGTCCGGATGGATTCGTGCTTGTATGTTCGTTTTGCCCGTGTGTTTTCCCCCTCATGAAAAACAAAAGAAATATTCCCTCTCGTCTATTTCCGTTTCCGTTCCGAGGCATCCATTCTAGCCTCCAACTCCTTAACATAAGCGTCTAAACGTTGGCAAGCCGCCTGCAGCGCCTGTTTTCAATGAAACCACCGGTTAGCAAAATATTTAGAACCGCATTGGGGGTGTTTATGTAAAAATAGGCAAAGGATTCTTCACTGAAAAATGCGGCAAAGAATTGGGGACTCGCGCGCGGGTTTTCAGTCAGTTGAATGAATGACATGACATGGCACGACACGGCGAAGTCCCCGTCCCCTTCCTCCCTTTTTTGTTCTTTTTTCCAGAGAATCAAAGAGGCCAGGCGACGATATATAGCGGATCAATCAAATGCAGTAACGCACATAGATGTCTTCCGTCAATAGCTCGTTCGAAGCCTTGTAGTCTCTCCTGTTGTGCAATCTCGCAGTTAGTAATTATTATTGTTCAATGGTAGCAGGATCACTCGTTTATATAGGTAGGCAGCTCAAATAGCCACAGACTGAGTCATCACCAAATTACGCGAAGATATGGAAATTGAATCGAGGAAGAGGTGTGGACGAGGAAGAAAGGAGGCTGCACTGACAAGGTATAACCGTAGACACCGCCCCCAGCGAGGGTCGTGCCCAAGAGAAAACCGAAGAGGCTACACAACGGCAAGCCGTTAGTCCATCGTATGAATCCCATCTTTCGAGCCTTGTTGAAAACTCACCCTCCGCGAAACGCACCGACGGGTTTACGAGTCGGCAGCGCAGCGGTAGCATCGGCAAGAGTTCGCGAAGTCGCGTGGAAGCCGCGGGCAGCAGCGCGCATAGTCAAGGAGGAGGTGGTGGAGGCCGCGAATACGCTCCGGGCCCCCGTGGATACAATCGGCGTGATCATTGTGTTCGTCGTGGGAGGGTTTTGCTCGATGTTGGGTCTGGTTTGGGAACAGAGTGGTTGTGTGAAGGAGAAGGCGGATTTCGAGGAGCGCCGACGAGGGTGGCTAAAAATACGGAGGTACAACGTTCGAGACTTGTCTGTTCAGGTCAAACGTACGTTGCTGACAGGCAGGTGACATCGCCACTACCCTGTTCAGCCCGCAGCCATTGGCCGTTGGCAGCGGAACGCTCCAGGGGATTTTTGCGGTTATTGGTCGGTAAAACCGACAGCAAATGACCTCCCCTTTCCTGCTTTTGCCCCGCCTCCCCCTTCTAATCATGGCTGCATTCTTACAGTATTCTCACAAAATTACTACACTTAACGTTGCATTGGAAATCTTTGCGTCTTTGTGAGGATAATTTTTTTCTTTTAGGCTTCATTATGCATGAAAACCCACTTGTTTGACACTTTGGAATTGTTTCCTGTCCACCTAACTATCCGGTTACCCATTCACAAGCCAAAAAAGCCCATGTAAATTCATGCAAACCGTCAAAGAAATTCATTATATCTATGCCGGCTGTCCGAAGCCGGCACTTTTACCATGCTAAGTAGTCCTATAGAGTGTTATTTAGAAGGGAGTCGATTAAACTCCCCAAGACGTAACCGTAACCGCGTAAAGAAAAACTATCCAGGTATACAATCTATAGTTCGTCGTGCTCAGTCTCCTTGGCAGCCTCGCTGCTTGTCGTTGTCTCTGTCGCAGCCGGGGCAACAGGGGTCTCTTCCTCTGCCTTCTTCTCCTCGACCTCAGCCTTGTATTTTCCGTTCTCCTTGATGAAGTTGATCAGATCCTCAACGGTTCGGGAGCCGTTGTAGGTGACGGGCTCGCCCTTGGAGCCAGCAGGGTACAGCTTAATGGTAGGGAAGCCTCGGATCTCATCAGGGACATCATTAGCAGTGGCATCGACCTTAGCGATAACGACCTTATCCTTGTACTCAGAGCCGGCGTATAGAGCACCTAGTTCTTCGTACTTGGGAGCCAAAGCCTTGCAGTGACCGCACCAAGGCGCGTAAAACTCAATTAGAACATCCTTGGTGTCATCAAGGACAATGTCTTCGTAGCTCTTGCCAACGACCACAGTGACAGGGCTGTCCTGAGTCTCAGGGATGGGTTCCGACTTGAGACTAGGCTCGATCTTGCCAGCAGAGAAGTCCTCAACAAAGGAGCCAATGTTCTCAACTGTGATCTCTTTCTCGATATCAAAGGGAAACTTCTGGTTCTTAACCGTCTCCTGAATGGCGAAAGAGGGGAATTTGTCAGTGGGAAGGTTGAGGTTACCAGCGTGAGCACCGAATGCCTTAGCGTCAATGGTAGCAAAGTTGATCTTGCCACGGTACTTCTCAGCGAGAGGCTTAAGGGCCTCGCCGAGTTCCTTCCGCTCCTCGGGAGTTTCAGCAAAGATATAGGCAAGAGGAATACCGGCGGACATGTAGTCGGAGTAGGTCTCAGGGCCAACTTCACCGACCAGAGGGGTAGAGGCAGTCTTGGCGAAGCTCACGATAGCGTCCTCATCGAACTTCTCGGAGAAGACAGCCTTGCCCTCGTCGAACTCCTTGTATAAAACTAGAGCAGGGGGGGTGACACCCTCAGCCTCGGCTACAGCGCTGTCGGTGACGGCACCGAAAAGGTAGTTATCCCGGAGCTTCTCAGCAACGGTATTGTACACTTCGTTGGAGGCCTTGTCAGAGTCAGCAAGGTAAGCGACCAGGACAACCTTGTCGGCAGTCTTGAACTCCTCGAGGGTTTCTGAGTCCAGCTTTGAAACGGCAGGCAGGGACTGCTTAATCATGTAGGAAGTTATGCTGGAATGAACGTTAGCGCCACGATCAGCATATGGCGATGTCTGATAAAGACTTACGCAGCAGCCTTTCGCTGGCCAGAATAGGGAGTGATGTTGTCGGGACCCCGGAAGATCTTGAGGGTTGGGTATCCTTCGACGCCATATGACTGGCAAAGATCCTGCTCCTCTGTGCAGTCGACCTTGACCAGCTTGATATCCTTTTCTTTTAATGTAGTAGCCGCCTCTTCGTACTCTGGAGCGAGGGCCTTGCAGTGGCCACACCATGGTGCAAAGACTGGATGGAGGCAGACGAATTAGCGGCCAGTCTTAACATCAAGGGTATACTTTTCTGATCGACTCACACTCTGCTAGGACGAGGCTGTTCTCCTTGACGAAGCTTTCGAAGTTGTCCTTCTTAAGCTGAACAACATCAGATGCTGCATCGGCCGCGGATACGACGGCGGCGGCCGCAAGCAAGCCGAGGGCGATGTTCCGTGCCGAACGCATGGTGGCGGGCTGTGTGTGTGATAGGGCAGATTAGCAATTGCGTTCCCCCCGATAGACGTGAACCAACGGCAAGTATTGTCCACGTTTCCTGTGTGACGCTGCGAGGTGGGAATACTAGCAGCACGCGCGTACACTTGGAAAGGCGAGGGCAGGAAGAGCAAGTAGACGCAGGCAAGTTTACCTTCTTGTAGATGTATCGGAACGGGACGAAAGATGGTTGCAGGGACTGAAGAATATAAAGAAAATAACACTACAGCACGCAAAGATCTAATGCAGGGCAAAAGTATGTTTGATTCAGCAACAGCCCGGAATAACGGAAATGTGTCCCTTCGTACGCCCTTGATCAATGGGGCAAGAATGTTGGATGCTCCGAATATAAATCTGTCCACAGCGGATTGATTATACAGCAGAAGTGAGAGGCTAGAGCTGAGATCCCTCGCACCACCAATAGGCGGCGAGTGTGGCGGGGAGCAGAGGGGTGTGGAGGGGCGTATCAGTGCCCTTTCTGGGCTCCACAGTGGCTCCATCACGACCTGGAACATTGTTGAGGTTCCGAGGTACGTACCTTGCTCTAGCCCAGATGACAGATGACAGGTGTTCTCTTTCCCATAGCAGTGGTACATGGGGAAGATCAACGGCGGTGTCCAGTGCTCTGCCCAGTAGCTAGCCGCCCTCCCCTGTCTTGCCCAGCCTTCTGCCCGGCCAGCCGGCCTAACAGCACCGCAAACAGGGTACGGCACTGCACCTAAACAAGATACAGTGCAATGGCACTAGACTTTTCAGGGTCCCTCACCTCCTTGTTGGTTGGCCAATGGCTAAATCAATGTTCAATATACACAGACTGTCCCAGACAGAGATACCAAAGAGGGTGATCACCTCAATCCCACTACTATCTGTGTCGATAAATCTAAAATCGTACGGGGTATTCTATTGTTAAGTTGAGACCAGTGTTGCAATAAAACTTCCGAACGCTTACTTGAGGGCGATGTATCTTAAGAGATAGACAGTTCTGCTGTCAGACAACATGTGACTCTTGACAAGATAGCCTCACTCAGCGTGTACGCTATAATGTCTCGCGTTGCTTATTGGTGTCATCTTCATCTCTTCTTTGTGCCTCGTCGCGAATTCCGCTCCGACCACAGCCGGAGGGAGACCTAGACTAAAATACGATAGCATTCGCAACAAGAGAAACGGAAGAGACCTAAAAATACGGTGCAAGCCTCATCACAACTATTCTTCGACTCTTAACGGGAGCCACGGAAGCTTACCTACCTAGGTAAGTATGTGGTAAACTCAATGGATATAAAGCTTTCTCCCTTCTTTGTAGATATGCTATTCACCGGGATCCTGAGATTAAGACTCTCACTTTCATCGTCACACGATGCAGTGTCGTTACGACCTGATAGCTGTCCCACACCCGCCCTAGAAGTTGTTTGATAGAACATACATATTTTGAATACTGTTCCAATTATTCCGTTGCATATGCGGCTGAAGTGCCCCTTAAACCAGATGAGCCCAACAGAACCCCCTAATGAAATAACTACGACCAGCTACTCGATATTAGTAGAAAAGCACAGCGGCTGTAGAGAGTGTACGTGCACAGATTCGCGCATTATGACATCATGTGGGATGTTATGACCTCCTTATATCAATGGCTTAATGGCGGTCTTTCTAAAAGATTCGGGGTATAATCTCGTATCGGTCTGGGCCCATTGATATGATTTAGAGTTAAAGACGGCAGGCCGTATCAGCAATAGCCTCATAAATACGTCGTCCAACTTGATCCCATCGACGGCTTATCCAAGTCCGCAACAATGCGAACCTTTAAGATCCCGTTAAAGATCCTGAAGCGCACCCCGCCTTATGACAGTGTCGTGATAATTTCCCGCCCAAAAGCGAATCGCGATATCCAATCGGTGCGAATTCGCGAATAATCAATTTACAACAAGACGATCCAAACATCCGAACCGCAACCTGCTCGTCTTGAGCACTAAGTATTCAACTAGCCTGAGTACATGATGGCTGCGAGCACGGGGAGCAAGGCTGCAGTAGCAACGGCCACAGTGAGCCTGGCGAAGCCGGAAGATATCCCAGACTTGATCCGCATATTCTGGGAGGCGTTCAGCGGCCCAGCCGAATCGACTTTTCCGCAAACGGACGGTGGGCGCATGTGGTTGGAGCGCAGCTTCCAGAACTTCCTCGGCCGGCAGTCGTATTATCGCGTCGAGAGCAAGATACCCGTTGTGAGGAGTGCAGCGACAGGGAAACCGGTCTCTTTCGCTATCGTGCACATCGTAAAACCAGGACAGACAGTCGTCGGCAGCTCGTGGAAGCGGCGCTGGAGCCGAGCTGACGATCTTCCCGACGTCAGCGAGGAGCGCTTGGCCAGTTTCTTCGAGCCCCTAGCCAAGGCGCACCATATAGCCGTGGGCAAAGAAGGGCACGTTTGTAAGTAATTCCGGCTGGGTCATCCTTATGCTCGATCCAACATATATGGACGATACGTGGATTCTCGGCGAGAAGAGGATTGCGAAAAGGGGTATTATGTTATTCAGAGCTGATATCCAACCTTTGCATCGCATAGATATCGAATTTTTGATGACAAAGTCGTCGTGGCGCTACAAGGGATACGCCACGGCAATCATGGACTGGATCACAAAGCTAGCAGACGAACTGGGCTACGCTTGTTACCTAGATGGTGGCGGCCGCGGGATGGGAATTATCGAGCGCGCTGGATTCCTACCAAAGAACATCGAGCACAAGTATGTCGATGCAGTACCACCATGTACCCCAATGGTACGGCCAAAGAAAGGGGTGTAAGTGATGGGGCCGGTGTTGGTCAGAAGACAAGAGTGTAGCAGACTGGGCAGGAGTAATACACGAAGAGCATTCTGGAAGGAGCTAATATTGCAGGAAAAACGTCCTTAAGCATGATTAAAAAGGATCTTCGGGTGATCTTGGAGGTTATAACAATGCTTTCTGGCTTAATAACACACCGAGACTTTCCAACGCTTCTTTAAAATTTAGACTTGACTTATATAGAAAGAAGCAGCTTCATTCTTTCAAAAATACTGCCTACCTAGGTATGTCTTAAGCTAATTGGATTTTCGCCTTCGCACACATCATCATTGAACAAGGCCACGCCCAAAGAATCACAAAATGTTAGACATTTCACCAGAACCCACTGATGTTGTCTGCATAGTCCTGATTTTACGCTCACATCCTTTCATCTACAGAGATTGGATCGAACCAGACTTGTATCAAAGCCCCCATCGTTGGTGCTTAACAAGACTGTGGCTGTATCAAAGTTGATTCTACCGTCTGCTCGGCCTATATGTAATCACTGACGGCCACTCAGCTTAACAGGGTAATATCAAAAATAGACTGGTCTACATGCCGATGGGCTTCGCTCCCTCTATGTATCAACCAGGCTTGTTTTCAGCCGCACATGCATGTTGGTGACTACCTATGTAGGTTCAAGCTCAATCAAGAAATTACCTAGGTCTCTAGCAGGCAAAATGGGAGCCGGCTGAGAATAAGGCGTGTTCAGCAGGCAGCTTTGATGAGAGAGTGCAACTATTAGCTTACTTTCTGTCAGTGCCACCTTAATGAACTGATTCCTATCGATCAAAAGCTGGAACTCACTTCTCCGCTTTGGCAACTGCCATGACGAGACGTTGGCAACTTCTAGATGTTGTTCCGATTAGCTCAGGTCGAGCTTTCCGTCACTTCTCTACATCAAATCGAGCGCGCTTTCCCTCTCGAAGTCAAGTATAGCCGACCACCACCTGGTTGCGGACCATTTGATCTGTCGAGATGGAACCAGTTCTCCACGACTCTCTTTTCCCGTCCCAATCCACCGCCCAATATCGTACTCGAATACGGCCGTTGTTGGCACCGCTGGCTACTATTCCAGTGCTTGCTAACAGAGCCATAGACGACGGCTAGGACTAATTGAAACCCCCGTCTTGCTGGTGACCAGTCTTTCTACTTCATCTCTGTACTATTTTATTTCATATTATGCTCCCCTCGAACGTTGTTGTGCTTGTGTAGCCCGCCCTACCCCCCGAAATACTTGCTCTGGCAATGGAGCAGCATCGCTTTCCTCGACGTAGTGCGAGCCACGGCACACTCCGAAGTAGCTATTCGTCACATGGCGGTCCGTCCCTTGGTCCGCCCCCGTATCGCCCTCTTCACAAGCCTCTCCGTAGCGTTCACGAGAACTCTGTCCTGTTGCATTCTCCTGGAGCGCTGGAGAGCATGCTCAAAACGACTACGGAGACTGGCGATATCGGCATCTTCACCATCAAACCCATACCACCTTCGCCTCTCGTGCCAAGAGACACTCTCTCTGATGTTGGCCATCCATACCCGAGGCCGCGTCGCTCAGTCGACAGCCTGTATCGTCAAAACATTGTATTGCGGCCACCGTCTCACCGAGACATCCTGCCTGAGGTCTTCTCTGTTTATGGATCAGACAGTCTGAAATCCGGTACGGGTACCATCTCTCCAAACTCGACGGATGATGTGGGGCAGCGTTCCTATTCTATGACCACTTGTGGCTCGCGGCATCTATCCCATCACAGATCAACCAACACCTTGCAGAGCCAGGGGAGTGGTGGCAGCCATCTTCAGCGTCCACGCTCTCCGTTTCCATATCCAACACGTTTGAAGCGTCCAGGGGTTCGTCCTGCGTCCCCAGCAGTTACTGAGAATGGCCAGATCGACTACAGCCGCATGGTGGAAATTAATAGAATCTCCTACGTGGGTACTCGACTTTTCTACTATACGTGACTATGCCGGGCTAACTCTGAATTCTAGAGGACGGTCCATGGCCACTTCAAGCACGGGTGCTCTCCCATGGTAAGGAGACCGCCTCCTTTGGGATTGAGAGCAGATATCAACCGATCAACTCCCTCGCTGGTACCTCCTGGACCACCCCCCAATTTTCGTGGCCCGCCTTGTCCCCCCTCGATTCGGACTCATTCGTCCGCATCCATGGTATCGTGGAATCCCCCTTTTCACGAGAGATTCGACAGTACGTCTACGCGGACCTCCAGCTTTACTTCGGTTACGAACATTTACCGCCGAGTCCCGCCTGCACTCAAAACCAGCCAAAGTTGCACTGCGCAACCTCCACCACGCTACTACGATTACACAGAAGATTTTGAAGACAAAGATTCTCAGTTGGTTCCTCTGACTCAGACTATTGCGCCTCTAGCCCCTCAGCTAGTGAGGTATCCTCGAACAGCAATGCTTCGAGGAGAGGAAGATCACCTTGCTATAGAGCACCTCGCTGCCGTTTTTGGCGAAGGGGACTCTGCCTTTTGTGACAGCGAAAGCCAATTAGTTGATGGGCAATGCACGCTTCCAACCTTAGCTACGATTCCAAGTCGGAGTCAGAGCCAGAGTCGTGCAGATTCATCCCAGCGCCGTCCAGACTCTGCACCATCCCAGGATAGCACAATCGACATCGAGATCTCAGAAATCGGTGGTAGAAACGCAAGAAGTAGCGATATAGATCTACTCCCATCGCAAATTGGCCGAGAATCAATTGACACATTCAATCCAAGCTTAGATCTAGAGTCTAGGGACTTGCCGCCATCATATAAATGTGTCACCTATCATTCCAACACGACTCCGAAGACCCAGACGAAGTCTCCTGGACGATACGTGGAAGTGTTGGGCGGCCGAGCCCCAACCATCCGGAGTGAGCAGGGCGTTATCCTTCGAGATGACGCTCACTACGAAGCAGCCGACAGAAAGTCCTCTGAGAGTTGTCTGCCTCATGCTGAGACTGAGGATGATATGCAGTATTCACCAGAGCGCCCTGATGAACACCTCGTGAAATGCAATTTCAAAGGCCAAGATCACGATGACTGTACCGTACCAGACCGGAACAAGCCGCAGTATACTGAATTATCACCTAATTGTGTTGAGAACCTAGCCCCGGAAGTCGTGTTAGATTCCCACAAATCTGCTGGCTCAGCAAGTTCATGGATGGCAGAGGAAGCAGCAGAACTAGAAGACGCGGCAGGAAGTGAGGCTGAGCACAAGTCAGGGGAGATTGAACCTGAGTCAAGTTATCCTACAGAATTTCGCTGTCATAGGAGAAACCATGCAGCATTGAGGATTAGTACTACAAACTTACCCAGGGAAGATAACGAAGGCCACCCTCACATCACCCCAACATGCTCTACAGCTCCTCTCGTCTCGCCAAAACCAATCTCTCCTGCTCGCCAGCTCAGGGTTAAGAATAGCATTCCCCAGCTTATGAAAGCTTTGCCACCTTTGCCAGGTGCTCTAGGATACGATTTGCCCTCAACTGCATCAGATGTCGTAGAAGAAGACGATTTCGCTGAAATTCTTGTTCCCTTCAATTTTCACAAGCCAAATGAACCCTTTCAACTTGGCCAACCACAGCGTGCCAATGAAGACCACAGTATGAACAGCGAGATGATCCTGAATCAGGAAAAATACAGTCCTAAATTCAAGCTGAGGATCAAGACAACTAGCTG
Organism: Xylaria sp. FL0933; assembly: GCA_022578765.1. Taxonomy (NCBI): domain Eukaryota; kingdom Fungi; phylum Ascomycota; class Sordariomycetes; order Xylariales; family Xylariaceae; genus Xylaria; species Xylaria sp. FL0933. The sequence goes on along the minus strand of MU389732.1, from coordinate 39,040 downwards.
CTCTGAAGCTTCGGTCTCGCCTCAGTATAAGCAAGAGCTACATGCAGGTAGAAAGGTGCGTCGTTCAGAACACAATTCGGGTACAGAAATTAGCGATGAGTTTGGCGACCGGCATATACTCAGTCGTAACCGAAACAAGCTTAAGGTCAGGTCGCCTCGGCGCTCTCGACTGAGCTCTTCGCATTGTTCCACTGTCCGGCGCATCCCGCGGGTAGAAACGCCCCGAATTGTCACAGAAATTATACGACATAAACCGCAAGATCTTTTCGGCGGGCCCTTGAAGTCGGAGCCAGTACCGCTATGCAGACGGAGAAAGCCTTTGTCTCATGTGGTTCAACTCCAAGGGGTCACAACACTCAATGCCTCCGACTTGGCTTCAATGAATGAAAGAAGCGACGTAATTGGCTATCGAAGGTCGTCAAACAACTCAACTCTCAACAATGAGATACCTGTTATGGACAGAGACACACTAGTCAGCTCGATATCGCGTCATGGCTTAATAAAGCGCTTGTCACATCTGCGAGCGCTTTTATCTACTTCTACGTCGTCAGTACCCCGGGTTCGACACTCGAGTAGTGCTAAAAGACGAAGGGTCACCGCTAATGCGGTAGAGCATAATGATTTCGACATTGAAAAATCGGTGAAGACAGCCGACTCACCAACAACAGAAGCCAGCCAAGCACGTTTCGGTCAACGAATGAGAACAAGGTTTTCTAGATGGGCTAGAGGTGCTAGAACTGTGATGCGAAGATGTGCGAAGACAAAGTCTACTCATCACAAGTAAGAGAGGTCCGAGCAAATATAACATAACCTGCGTATGATATGATTTTCTTGTTCTACAAGAATCCCAACATCATTGGATTCGATCGAAGGCAGGCCCAGAAGTCCTTCACTGTCTGATTTTGGAACCTTTTGGACCAGCAATTTCCAAGGCTGAGGTATATTAGTGCATTTGCCTTGCCTTTGCTCCGCTTTTAGCAAATCGATTGGCTGTCACCTTGGTATAGGCCAAGAATGGTACGGAAGGCTTTCAAACCCAGGGTAACGGAAGTTTGGCAAGAGATCGAAAGCGATTCATTCTCTAGATAACTTACTTATCGTTTCTAATAAATATGCCACCATCTGTTACTCTCTAAGATGTTTGATCCCTTTCTCATTCCTAATGTGCTCATTACAGTTGGACATGGGAAGTCCACTTCGTAGAAGGAAAAGGAAAAAGTAAAAAGAAGCCATGTTGCCGCCTAAATCACCGTACGCTTGCTTACGATTCAAACAATATTTGGCTATCGAGACTAGCACTGGTTGAGGAGTCATTTGTTGTCTGGTATTTGAATTGATTGTATGTGGAGTTGAAACCTTTGAACCCGCGAGCTGAGCCCAATTCTAGTAGACGGCGTTAACCACATATTTGCGCTATTTGAGAGACTATTTGAAGTACTTGAGTGTGTACTCGCAAGTGTTCCCTTTGATATCCTGAATAGTAATAGTAGTATGGGTTGCTACCATTACTACTACATGGACTCCCCAGTCGCTAACGGCACCATTATCGCTGTAGCTGAGGAGTGTAGTTCATGTAGAACCTTAGTATCTGTCCGGCGTACCGGATGAGCTCTTAATATCTATACGGTTCGAAGGCTATTTTTAGGAATGAGCTGCATTATTGGCTGCCACATCCGATGGCCCAAGGGCTACAAGTTTGACAAGTGTCCCATTCTGTAACCGTCTCGTCTTCTCTAATTAGGCTCTGCTTTATCGGCGCCAATCTGTGGGAGATGAAGACTTCAATGGTCTTCAATCCGAGCGCTCTTGAATATCTCTGGCGATTATCCCCTCCTTAACTAAGGTCGCCTACTTCTGGGTGCTTTGTCGACCGCTCGGATATTGTCATCGGGGAGCTGATTCAGAGGTAGAGCCTGAACGATATTTATCGTAACGTCAGAAGCGACTCGAATTTCAGAAGACACCTCCACCAATGATGAACAGCCGTTCTTCCTCGCGTTTTGCCCACTGCATGATCTTGTTGGCCCCTTGCGTCATGACAGCACGAGAAGTGTTCGGGCCAGCAACACAGTAAAACTCGAAGATGGGGGTTACCCAGGCCAGCGACGTGGCGTCTTCACTAACACAGTGAAGCACTTTCGGATGGGAGTGCCTGGCGTGCATGTTCGCGTGTAATTCGGAATACAATGACATGAGTCTTCGATGTGAAATGAGGCTGCTGAATGTGGGCTGCAGCGATGGCATGCAAAATTGCACATTAGCCCTCGACTTGAATAAGAAATGGCTGATGTGTGTGTTTGGTGCGATTTCCGTTACCGAGGGACGACCCTTCGATGCTGTTGTCTTGATAAGATCTATGTGCCCCTTTTTCTTTAACTCGGCTACAACATCGTCTCGCATTTTCTGCAGGGCGAAGAAGCTTTCCTTGTCGGGGCTGATGAGGATGATGGCGACTGCTTCGTCTACATCCGGCGCATCTGTTACAGGTAGGGAATCGTCTTCTGCGCGATCATTCAAGAAGCTGACGTACATGTAAAGGTAACCTCGGTTGTTGAAGGCCGGTAGGCAAAGCGGGATCCAGTTTTCACCACCTGCAGCCGCAATTCTGCCAGACTCGAACAGCATGTTGAAAATCAGTTGTAAGTCGCTTGGGTGGAGTGAGTGTCTGCGGGGCCGGATAACGCTGACTAATCTTCCTCCAGCAACTATTAAACCATAGAGAAGTGGCTCAGCCCTGGCTTTGAGGAACGCATTGTTAATGGAATGCCGGTGAGATTTTCGCAGTCGAAGACATTCTAAGGCTCCTAAGAGTACAGATGGCGAGCCTCTCGTGAAGCTATCAGCCAGCGAGGATAGCAATGTCTCTGTTCCTTGCAAGGGCCGTCGTAGATCGGTCGAGGGCCGATTAGCAAAGATGTGAGTCAAGGCGGGAAGTGTCAATGTGGACAGAATCTGCATATATAGGGCGTTGAGCTGAGCTCTTAGTTGTGAATCGCTTTCGCCGAGTCTACTAATGGCTACAAAATAGAGGGGGCCCTCTGTGGCAATGACGAAGCGCGCATCTCCGGCTGTGAATCCAAGGAGCGGGCTCTTGGCGCCTTCATAGAATGATATTATAGTCTGAACGACTCCCATGGAGGAGTTGATCAACCCGAGGTCACCATGTCTGCTGTAGATAGGTTTACCTGCCGACGAAAGGATCATGTAGTGTTTTAGTTTGGACTTCCAGAGCTGGAGCCTGTCCCCATCATTCCAGTCTTTGTCCGCTTCGTCCGGGATCTCGTCGAACTCTTGATCAAACCCAGCGAAGGTAGAGCTCTGTTCCGCCCGAACGGCCTCGAATGGCAATACTGCAGCGGACTGTGAGCGCAAAAGCATCCAAGCCGGGCTCTTTTTGGCCATGTCCCCGACGAGCAAACTCTCGAGATCTCCGGGCGGCCGTAGGGTCGGGGCCATGCTCATGACGCTCATAGACTCGTCCGTGTCTTGCTTCTTGGTGCCACCGATGGGATGGAACCCCATGGCAGAGACATCATAGCCGTCTGTAGGCTGGGACGTGCCGTCGTCGGCCGCTGAGCCACCAGCCGTTGTCGAAAAGGTGCCGCGGGAGCCATCGGGAAACGACAGTGTCTGGATTGTCATAGAAGATACGGCGGTTGTTGGTTTCGATGACAAGGCAGGTCTTTCCTTCGGCGTGGGATGTTGCGAAGGCCGTGGCGGCAAGGGAGGAGGACGCTCTTCATCACGGGCGGCGCTGGTGCCGGGCGACAAGCCAGCGTCTTCATTGCCCGTCATATTCGGCGTCTAGGGCGGCTTTCTATCATCCTTCAGGCAACCCGAAGCGACTCCATATGTATGAGGTAGACAGGGAGGTAGGTGTTTGCGCCAATGAAGTTTCGCGTTGCACCCTCATTAAATTGCACACTCATGTCCCCTCATGTTGTTTGTCTCTCTCGTCCGCTCGTGCATATGTAGATCTTGCGAGAACAGCGGCAGTGGCGGTGAGGCTATCGTTATTGTAATGAAGCTGGCGAGCGTAGAACCTAAGGTTAGACCATTCGTGAATTGAGGTAGGGAGTACTATATGTGCTGGCGGAGATCCCTGCCCAAACGTCATGCCCGCTAATGTACCCTTGCATGTGTTACCGGGTAGCACTAAGCTTACACTAGGTGCGAAGGTACGTACCTGGGTATCGAGTTCGAAGTAGCGAATACTACTTCACTACACTCATGAGCCACCAGTCGCTAGGTTACAGGTACCAGTCTTGGCCGTCCTAAGCTGTCCGCAACCCCTTGCAGTAGACATCGGTAGTACGTCGTGTCTTCTAACGTCAAGCACCACAAGGCAAACTACTACCTACTACTACTGTGAAGACGCATTTGCGACAGAGAAGAGCAATGCACCTCGTGTAGTCCGTCGACTGCCGATGCGACTCCATGTTTCTTCGGTCCATACCTCCTTGATACCTGACAGCCAGCCATGGCGCTCGAACCAGGCCCCCGACGTTCTATGTCTCCCGAGAGCTCTGGGCGCGATACTCCCACCTCACGACAATGGCGAAATCAGTTGAGTGCAGGTACGAATTGGCCATGCATAGAGGGGTCTTGGTGATCTTGGTGGCCTTGGTTGCATGTCGTCTCTCTATTAGCTGGCAGCACAGACTAACCGGCCTGTTCCGCAGACGATGTCGTGCCCAAAGACAAGCACTACCGAAAATATGCTTCAGGTGTTGAGCGAGCCCTGGCGCTGTTCGATACTGCCCTGGAAGAGTGGGCAGATTACATCTCCTTTCTGAGTAGGCTCCTCAAAGTTGGTGCTCTGTCCTCGCCGTCTTGCTATGCGCCCGTTGTCGAGACACTCACTTACACTCCGGGTATCTCTAGGCCTTGCAAGCTCGGCAAGCGAACATAACGACGATACCCTCGAAAGCTTTGGTCGCAAAGCGTCTTGCCCAGTGCCTTAATCCCTCCCTCCCGTCCGGCGTTCACCAAAAGACCATCGAAGTATACGCGCATATCTTCTCCGTCATTGGGGAACATGGACTGTCTAGGGATCTTCCGTTATACCTCTCGGGCTTGGCTCCAACCCTTTCGTTTGCCTCCTTGGCCGTCCGGACTCGGTTCCTCGATTTGCTGGAGAAATACCTCCTTCATGTAGAGCCGTTAGCCCTGCGCCCGGCCATGAAATCTATCATCATGGCGCTTCTGCCTGGATTGGAGGATGAGACAAGCGAGGATTTTGATCGCACTCTTAGCTTGATAGAGAGTTTTAAGGCAGTCATTCGACCACCAAATAGTCAAACCCTCACAGAGAAACATTCTACTGGCGACGACTTCTTCTGGCAATGTTTCTTCCTGGCCGCCATCACGAGCGGAAGCCGGCGACCAGGTGCGCTAGCATATCTTGTTCGAAATTTGCCGCAGTTAGGGCAGCCCCTGAATCTCGAGCCATCATCGAACGAAGGTATAGAAAAGAGCACCAAGAGTCTGACGGCTGCCCTTGCAAGCATGGTGACTTCTCCGGAGCCAGGTTTGCTCTTGCGATGTTTCGCTGCTGGCCTTGGGGATGAGCAGCTTCTCATTCAACGAGGCTTTCTTGATCTTCTCGTGGCCAACTTGCCCCTACATTCTGAAGTCCTTCAGAAACGTGTAAAACCAGATGACTTGGAGCTTCTTCTTCGTGCGGCTGCGAGAGTTGTGACTAGGCGAGACATGAGTTTAAATCGAAGACTATGGGCCTGGTTTCTTGGACCTGAGCAGCCCCAACAAGACCAGGAAAATACCTTGGAGTCACCTACGTCACCGTCCGAGAACCATCACAACTACCTTGCTTCGAAAACGAGCTATTTTGAAGAACACGGCCTCCAACCTCTGATCAATGCATTAATGTCCATGATAAACGGCTCATCTATCAGCGACGCTGCAGAAAAAGCTAAGCCGTATCGAATCTGTTTGTCTCTTATGGACAGGTGGGAAATAGGTGGTCTTGTTGTTCCTGAAATCTTTCTCCCTGTGATCGTTAGTGTGAGAGATTTCAAATCTAAAACCAGAGACAAGGCTGCCTTCAATGAAGTACTTCGCAGTGCTAGTGTTTTTTTCGATGGTGTCGAGAGTGGCCTTATCTACGGTGAACTTGTAGGGCTTATAGCTCAAGCTATAGGCCCTGGAAACATGCAAGTATCGGAACGTGTTGAAAAGCTGACGCTTGTCCAATTTGTTATGGCCCATTTTAATATACGAGAAGAGGAGATGATAACTCTCCACGCTCCTCTTACTGCATTATCCACCCTTGCCATGGTGGAAGATGTTAGCGACCGTACCGAAAATTCGCAGTCTTCGCCCGCGAACGAGCAGGCTCGTATTATAACCCAGGCACTCGGTATTGCTATGAGCATGATCGAGCTTATCCCAGAGCGCACATTCTCTGTCAAGTCGCATCAAAACTCACATTCGTCCACTGATAGTACAATCTTAGCTTCAATCTCAAACAGCGAGTTGCTCAAGAAGATCAGGCACTTTTATGTATCTGAGCAAGGGAATGTGGAAGCTGGCTCAATTCCGTTCTCTGGCTCCCAAATAGGGGAGCTTTTGGTACAAAAAGCCTGCAGTCTACTCTGCAGCAGTTTCACATCCACAAATAACTTGGTTGATGTATCTATACGGAGCCGTCTACTCGCCCTTTTGCTATCAAAGTCGTCCCCGGAAAATGTTCTCGATACAGAAAGATTGCTCTCTTCGATGCATGCCCAACTCGCAAACTCTACGATCCCCTTTGTCTCCTTCAAATCCGTCTTATCAGTTGCCACGCAGCTTTACTATAGCGATCTGATCACAACTCACTCACTGTCCGGTTTAGTGGATCCTTTGGTGCGCCATGCTTGGGGTTTTCTATCAGCAGCGGATCCAAAATATCATGTCGAAGCTGTCAAATGCCTGTGGCAACTACAAACTGCACTTACGGTTTCAAACCGTGAAATTGAAGCAGCAATAGCGAACATTATGCTCAAAGATGATGTCTCAGGCACGTTCGTAGTTCGCGCGGCTGATCCAGGTCGGAGCTTCTGTCTTCTGTGGTCTCACACCTTGCAAGACAACTCCTCATATTCCGATCGAAGAGCCCCCAAAACGCCGTTGGGGGAACTAAAGAATCCTCCTCGGTTATCCGGGATGGATTACTATGAGGTTATGCTAACCAGACCGCTTTTCCTCATGCTTGATGCCTTACTCGATGAGAGAACTCAGTTATTCATGGTAGTGAAACATTGGCTCAACAATATGGTTGGCATCGAAAAGTACGTTAGAGATCCCAATGGCATCATGTTAACAGCTATACTAACCTTCCTCGAGGCTCTTCTTGGTGTTTGTCACAAAGATTTCGGAATTAGGTTTCCTCCAGACCCTCGGGAAGACTGTAAATCATACTACGCCAAATGCGTTAGCCAGCTTTACAGATGATGACGAGCTCGACCTCTGTTTATATTATATCCGCACATTATCGAACGTTCTTCGATGGGCCCCGGACGCGCTGTGGGGTGTCTTAGCCACCAGGATTATAGAGGAGCCTGGACGGAGTCTGTCCAGAATAAGTGAGTTCTCTGTCAAGTCGTAACAATCAAACTCAACTAACAACTTATAGCCGGCACCGAAGGTGACTCTTCTCTTCAAGAATTTTTTGTGCATGTTTGTATGCGTTGTGTGGCTGGGAACAAGTTTCCCAATAATAGGACGATGCAGATCCGCGCAGCCCAACTTCATCGCAGTGCTCTTACGCTGCTGCATCAGATACTTCTGAATCCATTCGCCGAGGCGCTATCCTCTCTTAAACTAGAGGGGTTGTTGATCGATCGACTTAGTCAGTCGCTGGAACTTCCTGATCCATACATACAAGTCCTGCTATTGGATGTGGTTTTCGCTTCTCTCAGGCTTCGAGATGCGTCACCGGTTGCGCTACCAAGTTCTCCAACCGGGGAAAAGCGCGCGTTGAGTTATCCTTCAGGCAGTTTGCGGGGGACGTCTGCGTCGATGGAACACATTGCGGAACCTTCAGCGCCACCGCCTTTACTCCTCAAATGCATACAGTCCGGGCTCAGTTCACCAAATAGCCGTTCAGTCTTGGATAGCTGGGTGGGATTTCTGACAGAAACTCTCCCATTATATTCCAACACCATATTTCAAGTACTAATTCCCCTCGTTGGGACCCTATGTGGCCAGATTGATAGCACTTTCCATGACCTCCAAAGTACGTTCAATCAAAGCGAGAGGTCCTCTGGCACAAGTGCCCCCGAGTCCACGCTTATCTCGCTGCTGAACGCGCTCGAACAAGTATTAGCCAAGGCACATGATCAATTGCTCATGGAGGAATCCAGAGCTCAGGTAGTAAAGAGCCCTGATCACCCCCAAGGCTTCTTCGGAAATATGGTGTCCGGAGTTTTCAATTCGGATGCGCCACAATCTCGAAGCGCCACTGCAAATGACAGGCTCACTGTGCTTCTCGCTTTTCAAGATGCTGTTCGAATGTGCTTTAAAATCTGGTCCTGGGGTCAAGGCCGTGAGGCTAGCCAGCTTGACCCTGACTCAGCATCTTCATTCAAATACACATCTCTGCGAATGCGTAACCGCGCCAGGCGCTTACTTGAACACGTCTTCGCCGCCGAGGCATTGGAATGCCTCGAGACAGTAATTGATATATGGCGTACGGCATTAGAATCACCTAATGTTGCCAAGGAGTCTGAAGAAGTTTTCAATCTCCTGCCCGCATTAGATGGTTCTCGTCCGCAGCATACAATTCCAGCTATTTTCAATGCGATTTATAGTCGCACAAACCCTAGTGCGCTAGATCCCTCCAGAAAGTCGACGATGACTGTTTCATTGCAGGACACTGATTTGGTCATCTTTTTGGTCGATTACGCAAGATCGCTCGAGGACGATGCAATGGACGAGATCTGGCAGGACTGTATGCTTTTCTTGAAAGACCTTCTTGGCAATCCCTTCCCGCATAGGCAAACATTACCTAGCCTATTGGAATTTGCTGCAATTCTAGGCGAGAAAGTGGATAACACAAACTTCGGAGAGCAGCGGAAGATGAGACGGGAGCTCGGGGTGAGTTATTCTTCATTTCTTTGATTCCTTGAAATCTCTCTAATGGTATTTAGGACCTTTTCCTGAGGCTTCTAACAGCTCTCTTCACGACAAGACCGACCTCGTTCACTGATGGTCTGTCAAGGTCTGAACCAGACGCAGATATCAGGAACAGGACTCCTTCTGAAAGAGCAGATGACGTTGTCGGTACTCTGTCCAGGATTGTACCGAATCTCCCCAAAATTTTAGTTGAGTCAGACCGCGTCTTGACTGCTGCCCAGGCTATATCTACAAATTTGATCGGGCCATGCATTCGCTCAAAAGGCTTCCCAGACACTGTTACGAAAACAACATTAACCTTACTGCAAGAGCTTACAAGGTTACCAAACAACCAAAAGACCTGGAAGAAAGATGTGGGTGACGCGTTCAATGACCCAAGATTCTTCACCTCTTCCGCTACTCTTGTGAAGAGCGACTGGCTACCGCTTCTCAAACTCTGGACGGTTACTGACAAAGATCGTATGGCGGAGATCTTAAGTCGTATCTCGTCCCCCTCAACTGCGGGCATAGTGTTCGGAGTGGGCGCAACTTCAGCGAGGCTTGAGGCCGACCGTAAAACGCAGTTGAATCTTCGACGCGTCGCAACTCTGATTCTATCATGTGGGACAGATACATTTGTGACTGACCTACCAGCAATTCTGGAGCGTATCGTCGAGCTTCTTGCAGCAACTGCAACGTCTTCGCCTTCATCCACTACACGGGCAGATATCTACATGGTAGTCCGGGCCTTAGTGCTTCGGACATCCACTGTTCACCTAGCCCCTCTATGGCCGATAATTAATTCAGAGCTCCACGTGGCTATCTCATCCGTCGTAGCACCGGACAATAGTCCTTCATCGGACACATACAGTAACGTCTCTATTCTTCACGCATGCAAGTTGTTAGACGTTTTGATTGCTGCTGCACCTGATGACTTTCAGCTACATGAATGGCTGTTTATCACAGACACCATCGACGCCATCTATCGCTCGGCTACTTATCAGCCGGTTGCATTAGTGGACGAATTATCAGAAGAGCTGGGAAATACAACCATCAATTCAGCACTACCGTCCGAGTCTGCCGCGATCATCGCTTCGGGCGGATCAGGACAACGACGGCCTCTCCTGGGGTCGGGAGGTATTAGCGATGAGCTCATGGTTGATAGAAGGGATGAGCTTATTGTTAAAATTTTACGGCCCTTCTTTGGGCAGCTTAGTATATATGCCTACGAGTCCACGTACGCTATGGGCGCGCTGGATGTTGAGGGCTGCGTAGCGAGCCTCCTCAAGGACCTGTTTGATGAGAAAAGCATCGTCAAGGCGTTATGAGCTTGAGTGACGGCTTCGTTGCGTGTGTGTAGTATTAGGTAGAGGAACTTGTTAGCATATTTATAAAAGAGAATCATTAAGCCTCCTAGTTCAACGGCTCAAGTTTAAAATGGCAATGATGTTTTACTAGGCATTCTTGTCCTCATCAGATAGGGGAACCTAGTATAATTAGTTCTTATCATTGCACAAAGTATCAAATCAATATCTCGTGTTGTTGATATTATCTTTTTGTATCTTCTAATTTATTTGAGTGGGATAGTACATTGATCAGACGCACCAAGTGTTTTCCCCCTTCCCCCCTTTTCTGTTTTACACTGAAAAATGACATCAACAACTACTACGACTTTTCAGCCCAGCGGAAACAGTCATCTCCCTTGGGATCCGGGACTTGATCTCCCGCATTCATATTCACATGCATATTGATCTCGTCCATCCCGACCTCCATCCCCATGCCTCTCATATCCTCCATCATCTCTTCCACGCCCATCCCCATCCCACTCATATCCTCCATCATCTCCTCCATATCCATCCCCGCCATATCCTCCAACATCTCCTCGACCCCCCCTTCCTCATCCACATCCACTTCTTCATACCCCATGCCCATACCCATGCCCATACCCATCCCCATCATCATTCCCTCCTGCCCCTCCCCCCCTTCAATTCGTCCCTGAATTTGCGCCCGATGAGGAGGAGTAGGAGGAGGCGGAGGCAAGAACCCGATAACCCGCTTCAGCACGCCCTCGAACACGTCCCTGTCCACCGCGGCCCCGAACATGACGCAGTGCACCTCCCCCGCGAGCGCGAACTTTAATCTTTCCAGGACTGCGCCGTCCGTCGCGACGCCCACGCCGTACAGCGAGACGAGCTCGAACCAGGCCTGCACGGGGGCTAGCTCCGCCGCCGAAGAGGCGTTCAGCGTGCCGGCTAGGCGGCGCAGGTTTGATAGGGTTAGGGCGCGGGATGGCCAGGCTAGTTGGCCGCTTTCGGTACCTCCTAAGGCGGCTGTTACTGTTGTTGATTGGGCAGAGGTGGAAGAGGTGGTGGGAATGTCGGTGGTGTTGGGGGCGGAAGTGGAAGTGAAAGATGAAGAAGCAGTGGTATTCATCTTCTGCTGTAGGTCGTTCATGCGCGTGAAGACGGCTGGGGGCGCGCCTTGCAGGGCGAGCGTCGTGGCCATGAGGGTGTGGCCGTTTACTGCTCTCTCGTTGGGAGAATCTGCTGCGGGGGCACCACCTTGCTGCTGGTGAGGGTGATGGTGGTGATGGTGAGTGTGTTCGAAGCAGGATTTGTCGACGTGGTTCCAGCAGCAGTGCTCTAGTCTAATTACGGGAACAAGGGTTAGCTATGTTGGCTTTGTGTGTTCGTGCTTGCTTCTTGGCTAGACGTATATAGTTATCCCTCATATATACGTATGTATATATATATATAGGCGTATTTGTAGTCTGAGCCATGAGGATAGCCACAATAGGACCAGCAACGCGAATAAGGGATGAGAGCAGTAGAAGGTCAAACGAGAGAAAAAGAGGTAGGTGTCAAGAGAAAACTCATACGCTAGGATAAAATTAATCGCCTGATCGATCTGCTCTTCGGACAACGTGGCCTCCATGAGCGCGACGTCGTCCAAGTTCGTCGTGTCGACCGTCGACACCGGCGTAGCGCTGCCCAACGTCTCGGTAGCAGTGGCCTTGCCACCACCACTGCTGCTACTGCTGCTGCCGTGCAGCGAAGGCGGGGAGCGACTGACGTGGAACGCCGGCGTGCCCAGGCTCTCGGCCATGTCGAGCGAAACGATATACTGCGGCGCCAGAGTCGTGGAGAAAGCCATATCCGTAGTCGAGGACATCAGGTTAACCGGCGATGAAGACAACATGTTACCAGCTGTAGCAGCAACGGTAGCCGACGGTGGTTGTTGTTGCTGTTGTTGCTGCTGCTGGGTTTCTCTGCCGGTCAGTTGACACCGTATGGCGCCGTTCTGGGTCCTCAGGCTCTCGAGCTGCTGCTCGACCTTGGCGATATCGTCGCGCAGCTTCGTGATGTCCATCTCGAGCTGCTTGGTGTAGTTGGCCTTGCGCAGACGATGTTGGCGCTGGGCGTTCCTGACTTGTTGCCGGCGCGCCTTGGCCTTGGCGTCGGTAAAGGGTTCTTCTGTCTGGCCTTCATTTTTACTTTTTTGTGCTTGGGAAACGGTATGTTAGCTTTAAGTCTCACGATCTCAATTACATTATAAGGGGAAAGGGGGGCGAGTTGGACTAGTGAGCAATAAGGTCGATATCTGAGTCATGGAGGTATGAATGCTGCTGAGGAGTGAATGAGCCCTTATAAGAAACTCTCGACCCGTATTGTTTCACTATTCTATTAAGAAAGAACATGTGGTTTTCCGAAGGTTGGGGAAAGACTCATAAATATACCTGATGCTGGTTGTTGACCTAGCTTGCTCGAAACGAAGGTGAGGTTCTGGGCTGCTTGTTCGTCTTTTGAGCGTTTCCAATAGCCCGTGAACGACGGCCTAGGCAATCGAGTTCAGAGTTAGAAGTAATCACTTATTAGAAGACAACAGAACATTAGAGTTTGCAGGGAGCTTCATGGAATGTTTACTCATCAACTCAACTCGACTCAACTCACGGCCCGAGGTAACGATCGTTAAAAGAGGGGGGCATAAGAGATCTCAACCCACTAACCTATCAGAGTCAGGCTTCGCATCCCCTGCTCCTAGCGAATCAGGCATTTCGACCTTCTTCCCTACAATCTCCTATTAAACTCGAAATCCAACGTACTCCGTATAGTTAGCGGTTCGTGTAGACGAGATGCCCAAAGACTCTGGACGAACTAACTGGGGGTTATGTGAATGTTGTGCTCAAGCAAACCTTTTAGTTGACTCTTACTATCCTAGAGCCACTGTCAGCCTAACACCTTGGAAGATGACGTAAGCTCTACATAGCAAATCCCGACTGACGTACGGTTGCTGATAGTAGTATATCTGGTATGGCCGTCTAATTCAAGAAATGTAGTACTCCAACAGGAAAAGAGCTAGATAGGAGAAAATGAAGACCCGCTAATGGCAACTGGGGAAAATACGGGGCAAATTTCATGCAACCAGCAACCTGTAATGCTGCAAAGGTTGAATTACATTGGCTATTGTATTGTGAACCAACTTTTCAATATAACATCATACCCTAGACATAGATCGGCTCGCTCCGACAAAAGTCTATCTTAACATTTACTATAACAATCAATCGTTTAGTACCTCGCCCAGAAAATTATAAGCAAATCCTAGTAGCTAGCCAGCCATTTCAGCAAACGCCTGTAGAACACCGCCCAATGCATCATATATTCATGACCATGTCCTAGTCCATTCCTCCAGCGCCCTCCTCGGTAGCTGTGTCCTCGTCAATCTCATCTTCCTCATCGTCCAGGTCGTCCAGATCGTCTGCGTCGGTATCATCCTCAAGATCCTCAGGATTCAGACCGGGAATAGGTCGCCATGGCAAGTAATCATCATCTACCCAACGCTTGCTCTTTGGCAGTTGGTAGGGATCGAACGGGAAATAAGAGCCCAGCTGCTGCCAGCTCTCGTCGTTGACATCGAAGGACATGTCCCGTAGCGCACCGCCGTTGGAGTAGGCGCCAACCGAAAATTGGGAGAGCCGCAGCCGCTTATTCGACTCAATGAGAGGGTAGACGTACATGAACCGGAAGTGGTGTGCAAGTTTAGCGAATTGGTCGACGATGACGGGAGAGCACACTTTCATGGGATTGAGCTTGGAGTAGATGTTGCGCCTCATGATATCCTTGATTTCTGGCACCCACTCGATTTCCTGGTCCAGATACGATAAAGGATCCTCCTTGTCAACGTCATCTGCAGTAGACCTAATCAGATCCTGCCATCTGAAGCAGAAAACGTACATTAACGCTTGCATCAGGGCGTAGAAAGGTGCGTATCGACGCACGTCAGGGCCGCGACACGAAATTTCATAGGATGCACGCATTTCATCTAAGTGGTAACCAAGGACTTCGAAAATATTAACGACGATATGCCCAGGAACGTGCGCTCCTCTAGCGACAAAGCTGGCAAGATACGCACAAGCCGCCTGTCGCAATACAAGGGGCCGTTGGGACTCGAAAGCAATGTTGATGCAGGTGCCGCAGAACGCATCGATGAGCCTTTCAGAGCGTTGACCGAAGTGAAATATGAGAAACTGGGTATGTCGCGACTTGATCGTGGGGAGTATGAGATTTGAGAATTCAGCCAACATGTCCTCAAATACATCCATAGCTTCTTGAGACTGAGGATCGGCAAACATCGGCGTGTACAGCTCGAACAGATTGTCCAAGATGGCGTCCATCTTCTCGATATTCTCTTTTGCTGCCTTGACACGATTGTATTCGTCGTCTTCAGACTCGGCGCTGGAAACTGATTCGTTATCGCTGTCGTCAGAATCTTCGTCTTGGTCCTCATGTTCTTGCGCAGACTTCAGAGCCATGCCAACCATAGCTGTGAGTTTATCATCCATGTCGTCGAGATCCATTTGCATCTCAACGTCAATCTTGACTAGGCGGCTGATAATGAGGTCCATGATGTCGTTCTGGAGTTCTACGGAATATTGACGAAGTATTAAGAGGTTATCGACATAAGCCAAGTGGGCTCGTTTTGGCTCCTCGTGGAACGGATACTTGCTGGCCAGAATGGGCTCTAGCACGGACTCGGCCACGGGAAAAAGATTCAGTATGTATCGCAGGGCCACGTGCAGTCTCTCTTGTACCACTTCGCGCGCGACTGGGGGCCAGCCATCAACAGCCCATTCCGCAGACCGAGAACTAGAGAATTTCTCCACTATCATGGAGAGGACCTGGGTGAGGCGGGGTCCCTGAGCGCTGACTAAGGCGGCGAGGAACTGAATATAGATCTTAGCAAATTGGTCGTCGCGGCCGAGCCATTGGCATTGAAGAAGACCCCTGACCAAGCCATCGCACGATCTGCCGAGGCGGGGTGAGAAGGCAGTGAGGGCAATGTAGTAGCCCTTGAGCTCCAGGCGCTGTTTCGCTATCGCAACCGGATCGACATCCTGGTCGTCATCGTCGTCGTCGTCGTGCCAGGACATGGGCTTGCCTTGCAGCGTTTGTTTCAGCACATCGTAGTCCTCATCCTGGCCCTGGGCATGGCGGTCCAGGGCCTCCCGAATTTCGTTGCTTATTTCTTCCACAGACCTAGCACCGATCTCGTGGACTTCGATGTTCTCTAGATCAAATTCTACGCGCGCTCGCTTTCTTCGCGGGCTATGAGCACCATCTATGCTGCTCGCGTCATCGTCATCGCTGTCGTCATGGTCGTCGAGACCGGCCTCATCTCTGGATCGTCTAACGCCGAGGATCGATGAAGAAGGCTTAAGGATGGGTTTCAGAGGGCTACCGGCGGCCACCCGTGCGAGCTGCACGGTCGTTGAGGCGGCGGCAGGCAACATCAGCACGACAGCACAGGCACCACGGTCGCCAGAGCCACCACAGACACCACAGACACCGCAGCGCAGCACGGACAACTGGTGAGAATCGAATTACCGCGTTTCGGTTTCAGAATGTCGCCAGGCAATCCGGGCTATCCAGACGGTCGTGCAAACTTGTAGAATGCGTCTGGTCATAGCTTGCCGTGAAATCACCTTGATGGTAAAAGTGTCTGCTGTCGCGGGGGTGGTCGATGAAGGAAAAAGAGCTGCTGCACAAAATGTTTTTAATCGGGGTCCTAGACACACTTTAACAGCGGGGCAAAAGCGCCAAGTATCTGATTGGTTGCTTGTTGTTGGTGCGGGTCGGTCTGGGGGATTAGGTACATTCAAGGTTCCTTCCTGCCCGGTCAGTACCTCCGATATGTAAGTACCCTAAAATACTGATGTAGCTTCATACGTTGTCTTGCTTGTTTTAAGACAACGTTGGAAGATGTAAAAGTTGTATGTACTTCTGAGACAATACTTCTGCTTACTCGTGCTACAGATACTGGCCCCATCGTCGGATGATATAAATAGGAACGGAGGGAAGAGGGAAGTAGGAAAACAAAAGGCAGAATATATATGTATTTATATATACGTATACCGTATACACAAGATATATGTGACTACTTCACACATTTTTAGACTTTATCTATAGCTAGCACATCACAGATGAGGTAGATACATATATTAAGTCCAGAGCTAGTAAGCTAATATTCCGAACACCGCAAATACTCTTCTTAACTACGAGTACATAGACTGAAGAAGCAAAGGCTTGGAATGTCGCTGCTATATAGCTAGGCTTCAAGGTTAGGGCTGTGTATCCTATGGTATGAAGCTATGGTGACTGTCGAAATAAGTGTCGATGCCCGATCTCAGGAGACATCCTGAGTGCGCTTTGACTGAAGTGGGAAGAATACCCGTGGGGGTCTATCGAGGATTAAGAAAAAGGGCTGTTGCTTCTGTGCCCCTTCCCTTCTGTCATCGCCATCCGCCGGCCCTTCATATACAAACACAACTACCGGCTTCTAGTCCTCAAGCAAAAGAAGGCAAGCTGCCCTGTGCGAGAAAGCGCGCCTGGAACGCGGAATGCCTTATTTATACACACTCGAAGGAGATCGAGTACAAGTTATCCCGGAAGACCTCCGCATCTCTGGCTGGGAGCCAGACTGCGAGATCGATTCCCAATCGCTCAGTAAGTTGACGGTTCGCCGGCCGCCCCATTATGCCCGCTTTGGGTATACATGTAGCTCTCGCCCGCCTCGGCGATGCCACCTGAAGCGTCTCCGCCTTGGAAGCCTGCAGACCCGACAGCATTTGATCCGCTAGCAGCGCTCGCTCCATAGCCTTGGCTACCAGGCCTATTCTGCTGGCTGTCACCCCTATTGGATTGAGACTGTTGCTTGGCTGGGTTAGCATAGGAGGTCATCATGGCGGGAGAGAAGAAGATAAAGAGAGATGCAACCACGCTGAGGTCATGGGGATGAAAATGGTGGGAGTAATACTTCTCTATATTTTGTCAAATATATCTTGAGTGCCTCGGCATAATTCTCAAAGCCTAGTGAGGTCATTGCAAACAGTATATCCTCGCCATTAACGGTTTTCCTCTTCTCCTGGTGGCATTTTTCGGACGCTATATGCTTGTGAGCCTGAGTCCGTGAAATTATGTGTTACTCAGAAATACTTACCTTCACTAGTAATGAATGAGATGAATTCACTGACACACTCTTGCATGCACTCTTTAGCCTCCTTCGCTATCTTGGCGTTTTCCGGCAGAGCTAATTTCATGATTCGAGCAACTGGCGCGAAATTGCGTATGTTAGCATCGTATCCGTCGCACTTGTGGGCTTTGGAGGCGCGAGGCGCTTCTGGCAGCTGGGCCGGCGAATCGTGAGACATGACGGTAGCCAGGATCATGCGCGTCTATCGTCTATCTGAAGCTAAAGGCAGGGAGCACCAATTGCTGAAGCCGGCCACAAGCTCCGCAGAAGCGATCCCACTCATGGGCCTGGGTTTGGAGTCGAAGCGTGCAGACAGGACCCAGATACAGACTCGAGATGCACCAAATCAGAGGCAGAGGTCGATGAGGGTCTCAACTCACCATTGGCTATGGGCAACCACCTATCTTGCTCTTTTACTTCGAACTCATAGGCGAGCCCGGCGGCGTGTGGGTCCTGAGGGTCGTTCATTTGTGCTTCATCGTCGGGTGACTGTACACCTGGGTCGACGTCCTTGGGAGGAGATTGGGGGGAGTCCGACATATTTGGCTACCTGCAGCGGGTGCTAGCTTATGATAAAAATTTTCGTGAACTGCCAGCTCGCACACTTGTTACAAGGCGAGGAGTGATGTGTCCCTGCCTCTGACACGTCGCAAATGGTAGGGCTTGCAAAGTGAGCGCGGCTTAGCTGCAGAAAGCTGCGTCAATCCTGCCCTGTCGCGCGGATCTAAGCTGTGGGCTATCTACTATTCCGTCGAGAATTGCTGTCAAGTGAGCCCTGTCGCCAGTTCAGGCTATGACGGAATCCAGGGGGGTAGACGATGGGAGGAGTATGCAGAGACGCGAGATAGTGTCTGGGGGGGTGCTGCTGCTTGGGGGGTTGGGCTGTGGACGTCTGCAGATGTGCGTCTATAAAGGAGGTATGGTTGTATGTATGCTAGACAAAGGATGGGTGGAGGGTGGTGTGCTGAGTTAATCTGGACACCCGTAATTGGGTGTGGGATGGTATGGGTAGATTTTTGGGTACAGAACTGGGACACTGGTGACTTTGGGACTCTGGGAGCCTTGAACTTGGGACTTTCGGGTATGGGGCAGTTTTGGGGAAGAGCGGGGCGCGTCTTTGTGACGACGCCGAGGGTCGCGCTATTGTGCCAGACCCGCTGTTCTACCGTCTAAGCCTGGAGACTACCTATATAGGTATTAAGATGGAGCTAGGTATGTATAACAAGTGCAAAGTCAAGTATACTATAGCCGTAGCAGCGGTAGATTGACTTCTTCGAGACTATCTTGACGTAACACGCGGCGGTGTCAGGACGCAGTGGACGGATGATGGATGATGACAATAGTCGCCTTATCGTTTACTAACTGACTGATCGGTGGATTAGGTACAAAGGGCAACCCAGGCAGGCCAGCGGTTGCGGCGGTATGAATGTACGTAACTGCGATGTGGGTGTAAACGCAAGTGTAAGTGTAAATGTAGATGTACGGATTAAGTGTGAGCAGAGGTAGTACTGGAACACTTACGGTCAGTGCTGTATATGCCCATACGATTCCAAAGATCTAACAATCCGACGGACAAAAAAGGGCCACTTAGGTACCTGGAGACAGATGGACAACCCGAAGTTACCAAGTAAAGAGTCTACTATACTACCTAGGTAGGCTGACATCCGAAGTCAAGTCGTGTGAGTTAGTTACACGAAGTAAGGCGAAGTGCCGTGAATAGTTGCAATGCGCGCGCGTGAGATGGGACGGACATAGGACGGCTAGCCGGGGAGGTTCAGGTAGGTTTAGATGACGGCTGGCTAGAAACTGCCAGGGCATGGCAATTGCATGGCACTGCTGCAAGAGAGCCCTTCTTTCCGTCATGCTCCAATCATCAATAATGCCCAGCGGCGAGTTGCGAGGGGCTTAGGAAAAGGAACCCACGGGCGTGGGAAACTCAAAAAGACTTGGCTTACCGAACTTGGGACAAACCCAACCAATGTAGCCGAGCTGGCTGCTGGCTGCTGGTCGCGGGTGCGGGATGCAGGGAGGATGGCCACGCAGGGAGATCGGGTCGCAAGACGGCAGGCGCAACAGCAAATGGGTGCAGTGATGCTGGTAGCTACCGTACAGTAGTCTACTAGTAAGTAACTACCTACCTAGTATAAGGCAGGTCTGTTGGATTGGGACGCGATGGGAGGTGCGATGGGTGGTGATGTGGGTGCGCGTGGGGTGGGTGCAGTTGCGTGCAGTAGTAGCAGCGACTGGCCACGCGAGTCTTCTTGTACTTAGTACTTAGTAAAGTACCTAGGTAGTTTGACGTAACGACGTACAGATCTACTTGAACCCGAGTTGTCAGGATCTCAAGTGCTCTATGTGCATTCAAGCTCGCGTATTTCATAGATAAATGCGTGGGTGTGGGAAGGGAGACGTTGGCGCGCACACGCGATATGAATAATGCGTACTAGAAATGCTCTCTGGTGCACTCCCGGTATCCTACTGTATGTGGTGCTTTGCTGCGATACCTACTGCTACCTAGGGATGCTGTGCCGTATCAGACTGTAAGCAGGTCGGATAATTACTTAATGAAAAGGGAGGGGTTAATTGCAGTGGTGTGTGGGGTGTGTGGTGGCTCAAAATGTTGGTCACTGGTTCATATTACAGGATAGCGGATTTGTGAGTTTCTAGAATGTAATACCTCGTGGTGAAAACAATTAATCATACGTAAACACCCGAGGACCGCCCTAGATAGGAAGTTTGTTATGACGGTGGTTGTTTTTGGAAGGGATAAGTTGCCAGATATAAAATTGTATACGGCCTCAGCTGAACCTATCAAAGAAGGAGGAATTGATAGGCCATAGAGCGTTGGCGGCGCGTGACGTCCGTCTATGGGGTCCCGACCTGAAATAGAACTGTACTTGAGCGCCGGGATCTTTCCCAGTTGTTCCCAATTCCTTACGGAACCTACACTGGACAGGATTAGCGTCTTGTCTGCTTATGTACATGCAGGCAAGGGCGCCCTCTTAGATAAAAGGAACCTAGTTTCAATTATATAGGCACCTAGCATTACCTACTAGGTCCCCAATTGACGTAAGTATATTTATACCTCCGTAGAGGTATCTCATTCTATTTAGGGTCTTTGCGTCGTCACAACCTGGCTCCAGCCCTACAGATATTCATCTCCCTGTCTACGCCATACCTGTAACTGAAGACGGATAATAGTATAATCTATGCTCGACAAAAACGTGGTCTCAGAAATCGGGCAAAAATATGCCTGCCACCGGTTTGTTCCATATAGCAAACGCCGTTCCTCTCCCTAGGCATGTCTGCATGATGCTGTTTGCCGAGTTGCACAAGCCAATGCTGCCTCACCATGCACCCTCTTCATTAACCATGTCTCAGTGCTACAACACAATGAAAAAAGGGATAAATCTAGATCCATTCGGCGGTGTAGATGCCGATGTCACCCAGAGTTCTACCAGGCTAATCGCGAGGTAGGAAAGCTCCCTACGATGTGCGCCATGAACGCGAGCTCTACTACTAGTACATTGAGAACCGACCTGCAGTTGGAAACGGCTTCGGTCGAACATGGTACATCGCCCGAGTCCCAATCCGTCCGACAGTTCGCGTGAAAACACACGGGAGCACGACGCATTTGAAGTCTCAGAATGGTTGTTGCACCCGTCGGAGAGTAGCCAATCGAGCAATACTGTACGCACCCAAACTACGAATTATTGACCAATCGAAAATCCAAGAACCAGGTCATGATTCTGATTGGCGGCGGTATACAGTTTACGATTCTGTCCAATCATAGGCAGTCTCAGATCCAATATCGCAAGAAGCGAGCTTCCAGTGGGCAAGATGACATCCCGAGCTTTTGAGGCCCCATTTTGCATTGCCCTATCACCTTCTCACATGGTGTATCTACAGCCTCTATCTTACTTGCACTTGCCAATAGGGACTCTGTGTGTCCCGCAAACGCCCTGCCTGGTCCGGGGAGCATGGATGCCTGGTGCCCCTGTCCGGTCATTCCTACTGGTATACAATGTAGTATACACTACTGCTGCACGGGGTTATGCGACCTAAATCGTGTCCTACGGACCTGCATGGCGCTGTTTGATGGTGCCCAATCGTCCGAAAGAAAGTCACATTCGCAAACATATACGCTGAGTCTCTAAGATTCGTAATTGATATTTACGCCATGTGAAGCCCCATAGAGCTAAGCTGGTCTATGAATGGGTTCGGGTTATTCATTAGGGGACGAAATCAACGATCTCATTCACCCACAAGCGGAGGTACCTTATTTTCGGAATCGTCAACTACCCTGACCATGCGTCACATTCTCCTCTTACATCAGTCCCGTGGCCCCGCTCACGGAGCTCGTGCCTAGTCTAGAAGGTTCAAGCGGACACTGAATTCCTTACAATACAATGAACAAAAAGAGAGGGGGTGTTTCTACTCGGCTGGTTTCATTACGTCGTTTCAAACCAGTCTACTTTTGGTTCAGTTTCTATGGATTTATTTAAGGCTTGCCCTCACAATTGCAGGCAGGGACTGACATAATTAACCACGAAGGTCCAGTTCAGTAGGCATCCTCATCAGCATCCAGACTGCCATGCTCCAAGTTTTCTTGACAGACTGCACGCGCAATTATCTAACGAACGAGCTAGTGGGGTGTGATAGAAGGAAATTGGAAACGTGGATGCTGGGTGACGGCGTAAGCCGCCTTACTCAATAGTTAATTCCCAACCAGCCAAAGAGTAGCGCTGTTGGCCGCGGCCGGCCTTCGAATCAGCGCCGCCTCCAAATTCGCACACACCTGACAGCTTTTGGTCGTTGGGCAGCGAGACGCCCTTGACGCTACTCCACCACTTGGGAACGCAGCTGTACAACACACCAACACACGGCCCTCTCGGAAAAGTCGTGATATCAGGATTACGCGAACTCCTTTCTCAACATGCTCCAATATATGCTACGTCGAAACCATATATCCCGGCTGTCGTGCACGGGTAAGAGATAGTAGGAGTCGATCGTAATCTCTGGGACGTGTACTTGGGTAGCCCTCATAACTTTCTCCCGATCCGAAACCGCAATCCCATTGCGATTCTGTACATGACGGCATAGTTGCGTCTCCACACATACCTCTCATACGCAGTGGGCTTGTCTAGATCTCGGTTGCATTAAGATTGCACAACCTGGATATTGTTCTTTTTCTGTATGAGACGGAAGCTTAGTTCAACAATACGGCGTCCAAGAAGTGGTGACGTGAGTTGGCAGACTCTCAATCGCGCTAGGGATGGGGTAAACTTCAGTAACCCACCTTCCACTTTTCCAAATCATCCTGCTTTGTCTTGTATTGTTTGACTAGATCGTCGAGAACCTTTTTCAAGCCTTCGGCATTTGTCTTCAAGGCCGGAACAACATCTTTGACGGTTCTCTCCACAAGGACGCCATTGATCATCCGAAAACACTTCCGGTCGTCTGATAAGGGCTCCAAAGTCTCGAGGACAAGCCTGAATACCGTAACGTAAGCAAGTTAATCATAGAACACGGGAGCGGTGAGCTCAGCCAATGAAGCGGTGAGGTTCATGAATTCCATCAGGCTCCACGTGAAGAGTCCAGGATCTCCAGGATCACACACGGTTCATGCGACCAGGTGATACGAGGGTGGGCAGCTATTACGCAGGAGACGTCACTGACTTGTGCTCTTCGGCCTCCTGCTCGACGTCACCGATCTTTTGCGCCAGCTGCTGCAGCGTGTTCTTGTAGTTTGAATATGTTGCTTGCAGCTCTGGGACCTGGTTAGCGCTGGTTTACGCTATCGGTCTAGTGCCGACCACTCACCCTGCTGCTTCTTGGCAGGAATTGTTTTTGACGCCATGAGAAATAGCGTATTCGGGTATGAAGAGTTGTTGTTTTTCTGTTGCCCTCAGAATTTGAGGAAGGGGCAATGTTGAGATGTGATATAGATGAGCTGCGCTTTCAACAAGCATGAATGAATATCAATGGGGCCTGACTAGAGCCAGTTGACTGGAGGGGATGTGGGGCCAAATGTGGTCCATGCTTTCTACTAGCCAAAGAACCGGGACAGAGCGAGAACCACCTTCCAACTTGCTCCGCGAAACATTTGAACATCGCTGGCGACACTCCAGGAAGGGTCCCATAAGCCAAGATGCATCCTCACTTGCATACAAAGGACAATACAGGTATGTCAAATACCATCTAGTGCAAACTAGACCTTTAATCTCCCAAAATTCGCCGTCGACTGACGTAGGGGGGTTATCCAGCGTGCGAAGAAATCATGACTGCACTTGAGGACTGCCACGCTCGGGGGTTCCTCTGGAAGTCAATGGGCATGTGCAACGACGCGAAACACCAGGTCAACATGTGTCTACGAGCCGAGCGACTCAAGCGCACAGCTGCGAACCGCGAGGTCGCCAAGGTCAAGCGGGAGAAGATCAAGAAAGTCTGGACCGAGATCGACGAGAACTCGTAAGCCACCTTCGCATCGCTCGCGCGATCTCCGAACAAGAAGAAACAAAAAAAATTCTAGACTACGTGGACGCGTTGTACGATATTTGTTAAAGATGTCATGCATTGCGCTGGGATATAGCGCGGCGTTTGGGGAAGATCACTGGGCGCGGGCAGTCATTACACGCATTGAGGGGCAGACAACGTGTTTTCACGAGATATCGGTATCTCTGTTCAGCTTGATGCCTACTTTGAAGTTTCATATTTGGCAGAATGGGCTCTAGATCGTACACAGCATTATTCATTCGCATTGACTTCATCACCCCGACCCGGATAATATCGATCGTTCCACGCCGCGCCTCCTTTTTTACAACGTCTTGCGGAAAGCATTCCCGAACATGACAAAGCCGAACGTAGAGATCAGGCTAAGGACTACCGGGACTGGCTTGCGCAGCCGGATAGCTCGAGGAATCGAGGAGCCGCCAAGGACGACGGAGGCAAGGAGAGCAAGCTCGACTCCGTAAGGCTGGCGATTTTGGATGCGGTAACCGCCGAGGCCATCTGGATATTGCAATCAGTATTCATTGATACCCTCTATGATCGCTTTTGCCCTTGTTTAGCACATACACAGAAGACCAACAGTGAGACCCGCAGCAATGGAGGGGACAGAGCCGGTTCGAGCATAACCCATGGTACCGCCGCCTGCGGTCAAGACGCCGAGCAAGTAGGCTATATTTGCCAGAGACTAATAGGATCGAAATGCTTAGCTCTCGTTTGCCCATAGCAATGGATCTGTAGCTGTTACTTACCATTATGATATATATCTAATGGAACTAGTGTCGATTAGATGATAAGATAAATAAGTAGATAGATTAGCAACTTGGAATTAGAACAATTGCTTCAACAAATAAGTGGCATAAGGAAGGCTCGGGATCGCGCATTGTCCGAGTGAGTGCGGAGCTCTCCAATGACGCCGACAAGGTTCCAAGTTGCTTGGTTGCCGGCCGACGATTCCTGGAGAAATGTGGCTGAAGCTATATGTCACTAGCCACACTTTGTCTGGGCGAGCAGGGGTTCCCCGGCCTCTGATTCGTCACTCTCTTCCTAATCGGGACTGTAGCTTTCGTGTCCCTTTGCCTGTACAATGTACCGTCCGTACCTGTACTTATTTGCCAATTGTACAAACCAACCAGACTAGAACACCCGATTTAGGGACCAATTCGACATCCCCCAACCCAGATCAGCTTTCTCCACGGTCACTCACGAGATATCCCTCTTTGCGACCGGATCTCAACCACTTTTGATACCCCATTCCAGCTACAATGGCTCCTAAGAAGCCCGCGACGGCGACGGCCACCGGCCCAGCTACTACAAGCACGTCCACCTCGAGCACGTCTACCTTAAGCAGCACCAAAACTAGCAGCTCCTCGAGCCAGATCGACAAGATCGCCCTCAACATCTTGCAGCACTACCAGAAGACGACGCCGCAGCGCACGAAGCTCATCGACGCCTTCATGGCCTTCCTCGTCATCGTCGGCGGTCTACAGTTTGCGTACTGTGTCTTGGCGGGGAACTATGTACGTCCTTCTCAACTCTTCTACCTTCTATAGAGCCAATGCACCAATGTTTCACGGAATATGGGGGAGAGGCAGAGGCAGGGAGAAGATTAGAGAATCCTTTTATCATTTTACCTAGGACTTCCGTTGCATATATGTGAAGCACTTATTACGACTGTGTGCTAATGTTTCCCGATATTGTAGCCCTTCAACGCTTTCCTCTCGGGCTTCTCTGCGACTGTTGGACAGTTTGTTCTCACGGGTACGTCACCTAAGCGTGAAGAGCTATGAAGACCATAAAGTGGCGATAAACAGAATGTTAACAAAACCAAATTAGCTTCTTTGCGCATCCAGACAACCGAAGCCAACAAATCCGAATTCCCATCCGTGTCGCCAGAGAGGTTCGTCACATCCATTATTCTATGCTCCTCCATGCTTGATCAAACGTACAAAAGTACACCCTACTAACATGACGTTCTTCCCATAAAGATCATTTGCAGATTTTGTCGTCGGCAGCTTGATCTTACATTTCTTCTGTATCAACTTCATAAACTAAGCAAGCAAGCAAGCAAGGACAGCAAGAGAAAGAAAGCAAGATGAAGGAAACAACGGCGCAAAACGGATTGGCACTGCATGTACAATGGAATATGGATTCAGAGAGAAAGGGGTAACCCAAGAATACTCATGAAAGTATTGGAGCCTATCCCGGCATAGATGTACAGCTAAGCAAGCGATGACTTTGAGAAATGTGACAAAACAGGCCTTGCTGGAAAGGCTTTGAATTTATTTCTTGTGCATATCATGGGCATCATCACATCGTGCAATAGTGAAGATCAACTCAGTGATAGACTACCGACTATCAACTTCTATGATACACACATATTTACTCGACATCATCTTCAGCAACTTCTTCCGCCTTCGGCGGCGGCGGCGGCGGTCCCGAGCCCTTCGGTGGCCCGCCACCTGCTTTAGGCGGTGGAGGCGGCGGCGTCTTGCTCGCCGAGATGTTGCCATCCAGCGCCCTGCTCTTCTTCTCCTCTTCCGCCAGATAGTCGTCCATGAGTCTATTCGGATTATGCCCGTGTCTGTCTTTCTTCTTGCCCCGCGGCGGCGCACTACTAGTACCTCCTCCCGCCCCTGCTGCTGCTGGCGGTGGCGGTGGGCTAACCATTTGTGCGGGCACGAGGAACCCGGCCCCTTGTGCCTGCGCAGTTGGCTCACCTGCAGCGGGATTCATATAGGAGGGATTAGAAGGAGCCCCGAAACCGGAGGCGTCGTTCGGGAGCGGCGCCAACGTCGTGAAGTTCTCGCCGGCTCCCCCATGGCTTCCTGCGCCGCCATCGAACAGGGTCTCTCCGGGCGCAGAGACGGGCTCGTCGAGCGGCGCGGGCAGACGGTGTAATGCGCCGAACCCCAAGACACAGCCCAAGGCGCCCTCGCCGCCCCAGTCCCGCGACGGCACGATCTCCAGCTCCCTCGTCACGTTGTATTCGTTGTTGTAGACCCAGAGGCGCAGCGGGCGGCCGATGTAGTCGTCCACGAGCTCGCCTAGTCCGCTCTCGCCGTGTAAGATCCCGTCCGGCGTGCCGATGATGTAGTCGCTGTACGGCAGGAGGCCGGCGGCGTCAGCGGGCGAGTTGGCTGGGACGTCGAGGACGTGCCAGATCGTGGAGGCGAGGGATAAGGGGGCCCATTGGAGGGAGAGGCCTAGGGAACCGGTTGATGAGGGCACGGGGATGTGCAGGACTCTTATGCGTTGACCCTGGGAGGAGGTAAAAAGCAGCGTCAGCTCCTACTCTCTCTTACGGCTTAGATTGATTGATTGGGTGAAGAGTTGTCCGTCGGAATTGGGCATGTTACCTTTGCGCTCCAGAGCCCCAGGGCGACGGTGCCGCCGGCGCAATTCCGCACTTCTTGCGCGAAGAGTCGCGGGTCTGGGTTATCCTGTGCCAATACCGTGTTAGTCACTTCTACGAGGAGAATACGACGAATTTATAATGACTGCCTACTATCATGCGCCCGTTGATGCCAACTACGAAGTCAAACCATGGTTCCACGCCCAATTCGAGGTTTGTGTTGCGCAGCACTTGGAATCCATACCCCTGACCTTCCTTCTGCTGTGGTCTGGAGTCGCCGTCGAGGCGCGAGAGATAGCGGTTGAGGGCGTTAAACATGGCTCAGCGTGTAGGGTTGTCGATATGCCATGTAAGGGAGGGAGTGAGGGTTGCTGGGGAAGAGACCTTGGATCCGTGGTGTTGGGTAAGTGTTGTTACAGGTGAAGTCATTCCAAGCAAGACAAGTGGTCAGTTTCGAAGCTTCAGCCTTACTTTACTGACTGGGGTCCTGGGGAACACCCCTGTAGATAGCGTGTGCCTAGCGGTGCCTAGTGGGTCGCCCCTGCCAAATTTAAGCAGCGCTACAGCTACTTTAGTTTGCATATGCATCTTACCCATTTCCAAGGTTCTTTTTAATATCATGTTTTCATCCAAGAAGTGTAAAACCTTTCCTTACCCAGGTATCTTCAGATTCAGCTTCACTTTAGAAACAATCACATAGCGACACAAGAGCTTATGTAAATTGACAATGAAGAGTGTCAAGAACCTCCCTTTGACGGATCAGTGCCACCATTGGACTCGTCTAGGCGAGGTACCGTGGGACTTACAAAAGTAAGAACTGAGCCAAGGCTCAATCCCTTTGTTGCCCTTCATTCTATATTGCTAACAATTACACTTACAGGTACTGGCAACAGAGATACACTATATTTCCGTTGTATGATGATGGCATCTACATGACTGAGAACGCATGGTACGGCGTGACCCCAGAGCCAGTCGCCATGTCAGTCTGCATTATCCCCTGATCAAATTGTACTGTGTTTACATGCTAAACATATCCTAGATATATGACGTATGATTTCGTCGGCTTCATAAGCGCAGACAAACGCACCGTGATAGATGCCTTCGCAGGTGTGGGCGGTAATGCCATCAGCTTTGCCATGGCGACCGAGGAAGACGGCTATACGCCGCGCTTCGACAAGGTGATAGCCATCGAACAAGACGCCGCGACTCTGGCGTGTGCCCAGAACAATGCCGCCATCTACGGCGTCGCCGATAAGATTACCTGGGTACTCGGTAACAGCTTCGAGTTCCTCGAACTCCTGACCAACTCGCCTGATCAGCTGGGGGAGGATCTCCGCGTCGATATTGCTACGACGACCATCTTCGCATCGCCGCCGTGGGGTGGTCCAGGCTATTCAACAGATGAAATTTTCGACTTGAGTACGATGGAGCCGTATAATTTAGCCACGTTACATGAGGCTTATAAGGCCATGGACCACGCGCTCTACTTACCCCGTACCAGCGACCTGCGACAGATCGCGAAGTTAGTTCCTGACGGTGTTAAGATTGACATCACTCAATATTGCGTCCACGGTGCTAGCAAGGCAATGGTTGCGTATATACCCGCAGACATCGAGACGCTTACCGCGTCGACAGCTGATCAGTCAATGTCATGATCCCAGTGAACCCTTTGGAACAGAGCCTCGACACACCATGGAAGCTAAGGGCCGGGTGCTTTTTTAGCTATATAGACTCACACACACTTGTGCGAGTTATCTGATTTCGCCCAGGAAGCCATTTCCTAAGTCCACTGGAGATAACAATCACTCATGATACCGGATACGCGTCTGAGTAAGCCAGTTACCCGCCCATCACGCCGTTAACAGCGCTCAAATACCGCCTTGAGCTAATGTATCTCTTTCGCCAGTGGCGCTTGTGCATCAGTTGATCCTAAGGCATACTTGAAGGAAACACTGAGTAAATGGTTTGGTTTAGAACAGAACAGAGTATTGTAGCATATACCAGTGACTATGTGACGAAAGATGGCAATACTTCCTGGATTATGAGTAATTGGTACGGCCATCACGAGAGCATGCTGATGTGGACTTAATCACGGGAAAATGCCACAGCGTACAGGGACATATGCTGAGCCTACACTCCTAGGAGAGTTAGATACCTTCAATCAATACGGGACTCTAACAGAAAAAAATAATAAAGAAGCAATTCGAGGTAGTATTCAAAAGTCTGCCCTGCGACTATTCCAATTGAGTATGCTAAAGCTCATAGTTTTCATGGTACAGCTCAGCAGGTCTACCATGTCTCTACCTACCTCCAAAGTACGTGATAATTAGTCAGCGCCTGGGTGACAGGTTAATCTAGATCAAGAGTTATTCAGCCCAACCAAGCCTTCTTCTGTTCAAGATCCCGCTTTTGTCTCATGCCTAACCACACCAACGATAACGTCATACCCCGTAGCATTCATCTAGTTAAGTGACTGACGGACTTCTGTAAGCTTCTCGCCATACCCATATCTCGTGGGTTTAACCAGTATAGCGCGTGAGTAGCATCCGATATCTCCCCTTGATCTCCATGGTATCGCAAGCGAGATGCACTCTTGATTATCGAAAAGACGGTAGAGATCAGTAGCGGTGTTGAATCTGTAGACTGTCCCGGTGGAATAGTGCTTCGTAGCTGACTGGTGTATCTCTTCGCCGATGAAAAACATCTCATGTTACATAACTTGTCGAAATATAATGCTACTCCGGTTTACTCTACAAGACCGTAGAGTCCTATGGAGTTGGATAATACTTCGACCAGTTCGACACACGTGTAAAAACTAGTATAGTGATTGGTAGGGCGATGGTATGTCGCTGAGCTTGTCAATATCAAGTTGAGGTGTCTCCTTTTCTTTGTATTATAATAGTCATTGGTCAGGTTTTGTTAACGCGGAAACATTGCTCGGCCCCCGCAGAGGATTTCACTAGAAGTCTAGATGCATCGTGATTCGAAACTTGCCAATGAACTTCGTGCTTTTCAAGTATGCTTCTTACCTAACGGAATGATACGAATTCGATTATGGTAATTTCAAGCCGATCACGTCCCAGGAGTTCGTTTAGACTTCGTTCCAAGTATAAGTGCTCAGATATATAAAGAGAGTGCCGCGCCGAAATACGAGCCTCAGCTCGCTTCAGTTTTACGAAATGTCCTCTTGTCCAAGCTGCGTACAGCCTTAAGTGTCTATCGATGTTATTGCCCGGGACTAGGGTGGATTGATCAGATATAGTTTCCGACTTCCTCATTACGAGCAATTAAACAAGCAGCTGATAATTTGACTACCGTTTACAAGCAACAAAGTCAATTAATCGATTTCCAAGTCAAGGCCGTTCATTCATATATAAGCGTCTAGAATAAAAGAGAGTCGTAACCCGTCATTCCAACATCCAATAACCCAATGAATAATCGGACCATTCCCATTTCTCCATCCCTGATGTCTAGACACGAGAATGAAACCCCGCCGTCGAAACATGAGCTGGGTAATAATATACATACAGATCCGTCAAGTCCCATCCCATCCGTCGCCGGATAGCAAAGTGAGTGCTTGCTGTACCGTTCCAAACATGCTGGAGATGATTCTCGAGACTGTTGAAGCCATAACGAGATCCTCACTTTGGAGGGATGGATGATGGATACCATGCATCTACACAAAGGCTAGGAATGCATGGTGTGATGCTGTGTAGGAATGATGCTGAAAGGAACTAAACATTTAAATACTAAATATTAAAGTATACTGGCGAAGCAAGAAGAACGAGGGTGAGGGAGTCAAGCTGTCCGAAGGCCATGCGAAACCCCGTTTGCTTCAGTGATCGACAAGATATCCGTGAGGAAAGCTCTTCTTAAATACCAGGGCGGGTAAAGTCGCTCCCTGGGGGCCAGTCCCCTAGCTTGCCCGGATCGCCACCGATACGGACATACTGGCCGACGGCCGGGATGCCGTCCTGAAGGATGTAGAGCTGGTACCAGCCCGGCGGACAGATGTACTTGGTCGGGGGTGCCGTCACGACGCATGTCTTGCCCGTGCATGTGACCGTAGGGAACAAGGTGCGAGCGCCCATCGAGTTTCCGTGCGTGCTGGACACAGACCCGAGCAGCGAGGCCTGGATCTTGCCGGTTGGGGTGGCGCCGAGGGTGACGGTGACCACGCTACCGTACGTCCAGTCCTTGTTGGCGATGGTGAATGTCGGACGGGGCTTGGTGCTGTATAGGTACGGCGGCGTGAACACCTCGACGCGGATCTCCTGGGGGTGCTTGCCATCTTGAGGGTCGGAGCCGGTGATGAGGACTCGGCCGTCGAGGAGCGTGATGGCCTCACTGTGGTAGAGACGGGCCACGGTCGTGTTGGCCATGACGGAGATGCGCTGGCCGACGGGCTTGAACGGATCATACAGCAGGGCATTGTAATTGGGGTCGTCAGCCAGACCGAACCCGGCAACGCCTTGCTTGGCCCCGTTGGCGATCAGATAAGTGCCGTCAGGGAGGGGGGCCATGCAAGACATGACACGCTTGGAAGGCATACGCTCCAGTGTCCAGGTGGGGTTAGCAGCCTCAGGGTAGATGCTGACGCAGTTGTCGAGAGCCTCACCACCGCCTGTGGTTGAGCCACCACACATGAGGACTCCCAGAGGATCAGTGTAAGGGGCCATCTGTGGCAGCAGCACCGATGCGCCCTCAAGAGGATACGTGCGACCAGACAGAGGGTTTATGACGGAGCCAGGCATGTTGGGAAGGACCTTGGTAGTTTCAAATGTCACCTCGTCCAGAATTCTGGCCTCATTCCAGTAGCCGACGAAGATGCCGCCACCTGGAAGTACGGCAAGGAAGGGGTACAAGTTATTGGGATCAGTACGGGCCAGCCAGTCCATGTATAGAACACTTCCAGTGCTTGGCAGGAGCTCCAGGGTAGGCTCAGCTTTATCATTAGAACCGATTTCGCCGCCAACAACCAGAACAGACCCATTAGTCATGACCATAGCAGAAGGATACCATCGGCCTCTTAGGAGCTTGAGTTCGTTTACATTTTCTTCCCAGTCATTAACACCTGGTACGCCGGGCGAACCATCGGGAGAGTACAAGCGAATACCGTAGGTCGAGTCAAGGGACCATCCGCCGACGGTCAGCTGTCGACCAGCTTTGTCGGGGAGAATGACACCAGCAGAACAGAATACATCAGTCTTGAGATGCATCGTCCTCCATGCGCGGGAGAAGTTGCCAGTTTGGCTGAGATCGAGCTCATAGGCTCCGGTACTGTTGGGAGCGCCAGTGCCCCATTTCTCCAGGAATGTGACCTTGCCCGTAATTGATTGCATCGTCATCAGGGGTGTGACGACACCACCGACGAGATTCGAGTAGGTACCCGCGGCGGTGCCCTGAGGGTAGTGGAAGACATAGAGAGGCGTTGAGCCGGTCCAGAAGTATGTGCTTAGCCTAGAACCACCACCGCAGATAGCCGATGCATTTCCAGCGCAGACGATATTGCAGTCGCTTTCAGGTTGTTTCGTTGAGCCTGCCTTTGTCAAATCTCCAGGGTCGCCGCAGTAGCACTCCTGGCCGTACTCAAGACCAGCAGCGGCGTAACCAAACTTCGCGCACTGATATAAGCATGTACTGGCGGTCATTATGCCAGGTTGCTCAAGCTGCCACGGTAGAGAGCGCGTGTTGTTGATGTTATCATTGTAACAACCTTGGTATGTCCAAGTTCCGTTGAGACCGCTAGTTTGCACAACCGGCGGCTGGAAAGTCTTAGGCGTTCCCTTCGAGTAGATCGTCAGGTAACCAGGGCCACCACAGTTAACTGCGCTGTTCCCACTGCAGGGTGTGTTGCATTTGGTGGTGTCTGGACTCTCGACGCCTCCGTTGTATATGGCGTTACTACAGAAGCATTGCTTATAGTATTCAGTCCCCGAGATAATGTAGCCCATACTGTTACAAAGTACAGCACAGCTCTGAGGAGTAAGCTGATCACTGTCTGGCGCCTGGTATGTTGGCATGATCCGGCCATTGGGTCCATCTTGCCAGCAACCTTGGGAAGTCCACCCGGCGGGAAGGGCCGTAGGTACAGCAACAGTTGTTGTAACAGATGTCGAAGTGGGAGAAGCCGGTTGACTAGCAGTGCCGTTGACAGCATAGACAGAAAGACGATTACCGTTTCCACAGACCTCAGTGGCGTTACCGGCACAGGGCTGGCTGCAATCAGACGAAGGGGCAGGAACGGAACCTGACTGGAAGGAGTTGCCACAATAGCACTCACGGCCGTATTCAGTTCCGAAGAAAGTTGTTCCTTTAGCATCACAGAAAGCCTCGCATGATTCCAGTGTCATCGCATCATCAGCGTATGAGAACGTGTTCAGAGCCCGGGTATTAGTAGCCTCTGTCTGACAGCCATACCACTTGAAATCCGCGATGACAGCAGGCTGAGATGGGGCGGCAGAGACGAGAGTTAGGAGACCAGCGAGGGGTAGGCTTGAACCAGCCTGTGTGAGCCTCATCTTGAAGAATGTTGGCCAGAAGCGGCCCGGCTAGCGTTGGAGTGAAGAGATAAACCGAGCCCCCAGATCAACGACGTCGGGAACAGAATGGTATATGGGCAAAGGGGATATTGAGCAAAGCAAGCATGGGAGACTCACGGATGCTCTATATGTGGTCCATGAGAATGCTCGCCTGGAATGCGAAGACGGCGCTGGGGCGAAGAAGTCGTTTAATATTGAACCCTATAACGCCGCCCGCCCGCGTTTTGCTGTAGATCCAAAAGGAGGCTTGGACTAAGATTCCATCAGCTTATAGCAGCGAAGCTAACCCACTTCATGATGTACATAACACGCTGACCGGGGTCCCGATCTAGCCAGCCGCACTCAAGCAGCAAGGAAGATCGGCCGAGCGTAGTGAGGTGAGGAAAAAAGCTAGGCTGGCTAGTCCATGGTCCTATAACACAGTAATACCTAGTGGAAGCGGCACAGGTTAACCCTAGCAAATAGTGTATGTAATAGGGGTATATGTAGTTGAGCTGTTGTGGCAGAGCGCTAAGGACCCGCCATAACCGCTCAAGTAAGTACTCAAGTAGTGACCCGCACAATAATTATGTTGGCCATCATAATTGGTTTTCTTCCATGGTCTGGCGAGGACCGGTTTAGGTGGGTAGTTCGAGGAGAGTTTGCTCTATCGAGATGTCTTAGCGTGACATATCGCATGGGAAATAATAATAAACTCGGCTTGGGGGCCGGATCTACGATTGGCTAACCCTAGGAGACTAACATCGAGTGTGAGCCGATACGAGACCACAGACATACGCTAGGCAGTAGACAGGGGCCAGGGGTAAAGGACCCTGAATTGCTACCGTAGCTCGATAACAGGGGCGTTTTTGCATGATCTCATGGTAGACCAGGTATAATACACTGCAACTGTACGCGCCTGGCCACGCGGCTGTGTCGTCTCAAAAAGAAGGCATATGACTTCCTCAGCTGCGCAGAAAGAGCTTTCCCATCACCATGTAGTTGCGGTGATAGTGGCACGTCAGAGACCATCCATACCTACATACTGCAGTGTACCAGCACCAGCTATACTAAATTAGTGTGTAGTGCTAGTATCCTGGTGGGACATACCTGCTATGTAGATAAGACAGCTGAACTCTTGATCCGGTTAAGTCGTTCATGCCAACACAAACAGCCAACCCAGCAGCCTGGCGCTCTATAAGGCAGTTGTACTATAGACGCAGTAGTGTCAACAGATACTTGTATGTACGAGAGATCATATGGGTAAAACATCCACCATGTATGTCCTCGGAGATTTAACGTATACACCACCTACCGCAGGAGGTAGGTATTTGCGGAGAGGATGCAGGTATCTTCAGCCGCACAGCATCACCATCATCATCAGATGCCTAACTCTCCCTTAATCAAAGATCTGACGCAGTAAGAAACGTAATTCGCACACTACTAGTACGAGCCACATTGATGCCTAGCTTGCTGATCATGTGTTTGCTGTTGTGTCCGCAAGCTGTAACAACCGGCTTGTTATTCCAGAAGCTCAACATCTGTATTGTAGTGTAAGTGGACTCTCATAACGGCGCAATCAATACCACGCTGGCATGGCCTGTCTCCCGACCATCGAACTATGCCAAGGCAGTTGGACCGTGGATTTACATCCTTAATTTGATTATTTGGAGAGGGGTGACGGAAAGTTCGTGTCCTAGGTACAATGTAGGTGATGATATAGCGCGGTGCTGGTGGCGGTGGGCGGTAAGACACACAGACGGGGCAGAAGATGGGGGTGTTTACTGCGATCCACTAGTGGTAGGTAGTACAGAACAACGCAGCAGATGGCTAGCCACGAACGACCTACCGTACCTTACCCTGTCTAACTCGGGATTGACTCTGCCCCTCGTTAGCCGAAGGCGTGAGTCCCTTGCTACCAATCCTTGTAGTGTACTAGCAAGCATACGAGCTCCGCTAGCCTACATGCGCGTTAGCTGTCGATCTGTCTTGCTGAAAACTCTACTACTCCGCCAGACGCAATATTTCGTGGGACGGGCCGATTCGGAGAGTCTCTTTCTCAAACATCTACGGGTACAGGCCGCTCAGCGAGAGGGTTGGAAATTTCGCTTGTGCGGGCGTAAATAGATTTCTCCTGCACCATATAAGGAAAAAATAAGAGAAACTCCCTTCCCCCTTTCCGAGAGGGGCGCACGGGTTAACACGCACCACATACGACGATAGCGTAGAACGATTTCTCCATCGCTTTTAGTCGGCAAGCTTAACGATGGACGGCGGTGGCGAGTTTTGATTAAGCTCCAGCGCACTGCATATGTAGATTTGACCCATATTAACGGTGTAGTATAGTGTGTAGCTACCTGAGATCCGTATCAGCAGGTATTGCGATCAGTAGAGGTCCACACCTCATTCGAATACTATCACCAACGCGCCAACCGTATCATAGGACAATCTTGGTGCCGGTCGCGTCTGGACCGTAGTAGAAGCCACACCAAGAAGTCCGAACGTTCGACACTGGTCCGATGACTCGGATGGTGCACCCTCGGCTAGAGGTGACTGTTCTACTACATTGCATGGGAGCTTCGACGTTCATATTCTCGGCTCTTTCCCTATTCGGGCACAATCAGTTCGGCTTGGGGAAGTAGATTGCGCGAGATCATTACCCCCACCCCTAAGGAAAGATTCCGCGTCGCCCTGACACCCGCGCGCCCCATCAATAAGAAAAAGCCTTTGTATTATGTTAGACTGGAGGTTTCGGCGAGGATAAGACTGATCGAGGTGTCCTCCTAAGTCTCAGCCTTGGCTGCGTGCAAACGCCTACATCACAGTGGGCGTTTGCACTCCATATCAAGTCCTATTACACAGAGTCAGGGTTCGTCAGGCTGTTCACTCTGTCTGACGACAGTAGCATTAGACCACACGTGCTTACTGGACACACGATGGTAGTCTTCAGCTCAAAGGCCTACACCATACAGTAGTGTACAGCTGTGGCCCCCTCGGCCCTCCTAGGAATGCGAAGTCCCACGTGGGGATGCAGTACACCTCAATGCTCTGTTCCTTGCAGAATTCACAATTACGCAAGAGAATACCATCAAAGCTTGACTACCATCTCTGCTTCTTCCGTCATTGCCAAGTGAAGGAGGAACTCTTCTCATTGGGTGAATTATCAGGAGATGCGGTCTCGCTAAAACATCAACGCCCCGTGGCTTGGCACCTGGGGAAGCGGGGATAGCTGACTGGGGAAGACGATGATACGAGAAGATAGTACGGAGTATGTAGGCTGAAGAAATCGCTGACTGAATATAGCCTTGCCTAGGATTAAGCATTATTTGGATTTCGCGTTTTAGCTTCAGGACAAGGGATGCCATGCTAGTGATCAGCAGCGATGTGGAACCTACAAGTCCATGAACCAATCAGTATAGGAATGCGGTTCTTAAGAGAGATCTAATCGTGAATCCAATCTTCCTTACAGTCGGCAAGAAGCCGAATGAACAAACGTGGTACTGCTTTTGGCCATGAGACCCGATCTTCCCTGATTTTGACAAGCAGCAAGACGATCAGCCGCATCGCAACCTCAAATGATAGAGCTGACTGGGTTTCGTTTCTAGAGTAGTGACGACGTAGGATACCGATGAAATGGTGGGGGTCTGGACCTAAAGACCGAACAGAAACCGAACATGTCGTGGTCTTAGACATGAGACGCATCAACTGTGGCGGTCACCACAATGAGATCTACCGATCGAATATCGTCCACAAGTGCTACGCGGGGACAAAATCCGATTTGTGGTAAAGATAACCGTTAGACGTTGTGGACTTTGTCTGTCATACGCGGGACGTGTCTCAGGATACCAAACGTCCCGTAAAACGTCTTTTCTGGATCATGTTCGTGGAGTCCAGCAAGACTACCAAGACTACGTGTATGTACGTAGTACAGATCCGACATGCAGCTAATTACGGGTAATTCACCGGAGACTACGCATAAAGAGTGCGGTAAAAGAAGCCCGTATCGGCTTCACTGCCGAAGGAGTGGCGCGACACAATAGAGATTGATGCCGATCCCTCATTTCCGGCAACACGCTGCACGACCACAGTGAGGCGACCGCTATGCGCAGACGGGCCGGTTCGAGGACTCGGAGGTGAGGTGGAGAGCTGGTATACCGTTTCCTTGTCTAGTCCAATACCCCTGCTACTGCTGTAAGTTGATTGCGTGCTGATTTAAAAGCTGAATGCGTGTTAATATAAGATATCAACTTGGGGAGAGAAGATTTCTGTCCTTACTGTCCAGGAAGATGTTCGGAGGAAAGTGCTGTTGAAGATGTGATTTGAGACTTGGTATAGAAGTCTCATGCTGGTGATTAGAGTACATACTTTTAAGGTACTCGGCTCCTCTCAGGCTGAGAAGCGGCATGTGCCGCGGTTTCTGCTTACACATTCGCAGTATCGCTGTGAATGTTGTTAAGTTGTTTTGATGTTGTTGAAACAGCCTACCTATATTCTCGTGCACTGCCTTTCAAGGTTGGTAAATACCTACCCTGTTATAAAGTGCACCTTACTGGTGGTCGCAGGACAGGCCTGAAGAGAACGTTCTACGGTTCTTACTAGATAATCGCTTAAGCGTTAGTACTCTCTTGGGAAAAGTTACGTAATATAGATTTATAGAATTTTTATAATCTATAGATCTATTAAATCTAATAGATTTAAAGGGTTTTAGCACTAAAAAGTGCTTTATTTCTTATGTTTATATAATAATTATAATTTTTTATATTTAATTATTTTTTTAGTTTTGCTTTTTAGCTATTAATTTTTTAACTTTTATTTTATTTTATATTTTAAATATTTAAAAGCGACTATTATATTTAACGCGCACTTAATATAGTAATAAAAGTATTTAAAAACTTTTTTTATAGACTAATAGCTATTAGTTTTATTATTATTTATAAATTAAAAATTTTTGCGTATATTATATATATTTTATAAATATATATAAAGTTTATAATATTTTAATAGTTTTTTAATT